>OZ010577.1:123643441-123748441 GCA_963932145.1 Acanthosepion lycidas | reverse complement strand
TTAGATCATATCTGCCATCCCCCTACTCCCACTCGCTCTTTCACCTTACATCAATTTAAACTACCTCTCAAATATGTATAAAAATAATACGTAAAAACATTTTATAACCTTGGAGATGAGATCTGAGGAGCCAGGAAAACACATTCCTGGGGAAATAAAATATAATCGTCGGACACTTAAAGTTGTCTGCTTTCTAATTATATGCATTATATACATATATATATATATATATATATATATATATATATATATATATATATATATTGATAATAAGTTCATAAGACAAAATAGAAGGATAATATGAGAAATGTTAAAGACAATTGATTTTTCAGAAGTGTTGGTGTACCTTCTCATATAGATGAATAAATAATTAAAAGTGAGTTCGTTATGTTTTGTGAGAAAAATCTTTACACAATTTTTTGGTGCATATATCGATTTTTAAAGGGCTCTTGACGACAATTTGACCGTTTGGCATTAAATAAAGGATACATTATTATTTGATTTAGTCTATATTGTTTTAACCTACCTAGGAGATGTAAGATCATATTTATATTCGATTTCCCCGGCACCATCATAATGTGCCAGAGACTTCATTTCTCTGGTAGATTTATGATGTTTCTAGTACTAATGTTTATGAATGCATGTATTTTTGTATGTCATGATTGCTTTATTTTACTGATTAAATTTAGTACTTTTTTCGGTTAGTTGTCTATCAAGATTAGTGTTGCGGGTGTTTCATATGTGGCCTTAAATTATAGACCCTGAGTACGCCGAAATTTTCATTTAAACCATGTATATTTGGATTAATATTAAAGAAATTAATTATAACTGTTTTTCTGGCCATGTTCCTTGCAGTTACTTCATCTATAAAATAATGTCATCAGTAGTTTGGATCTGTTGGTTGAAATGTGCAGCTCGAGTGAAATTGATATTATTATCATTGATAGCTTTCTTATTAAACCGAAGAAAGATTTCCCTACCTGTTTCACCAATATATTTCCCTCGTTATATTTGTTGCAGCAAATGAAGTATATTATATTTGAACTGTGACAAGGGGAGTGTTCCGATTAATATATGTTTACTAGGTGAGGTAAAAATCTGTAGATGTTAATATCTTTTTACAAATTTAGCATCAAAATTTATTACATGTGACCTTACATTGTTACTGGGTACGTTGACGAATCTGGATGGTTTAAGAAGTGATTATAGCTTTGAAGTTTAACACATGGCGTTGAGTGGAATTTCAATAAATATTTTATTAATTGTGGGTTCAAATTTTAGAAACTGCAGATCATTTTGTAAAATAAGATATAGATCTTGAATATTCTAATTAAAATGCTGGAATTCCAAATTTGCTTTATTTGTTTCGTAAGTTAGATTTTTATTTTTATCGTTCTTTGGAAGCCATATTGATTGATTTTTTCCCTTGTTTTAAGGAGATGATTTCTATTTCTAGTATTTCTCTCATCATACTTCTACATCTTCTAATGGCCTAGCAACATGCAAAAATCATCATTCACTCTGATTTCTATTGTATAAACATTTCCTTCTGGGTCAAACCACAGACCTAAGATCAGAAATGGTATCATAGCATTTTACACTGACCTTTTCTTGAAAAAAAAAAAACATCAGAACACTTTCCACATAAAACGACGACCCAAGCACAACTGGAATGATTGATGTCTTCAAGTATAAATTTTGAGGTTTTCCCTCCAAGATACATGTAATTTGATAGTTTATTGAATATCGGCAGATATACATGATTATCTAGAGGACCTGCCATGACTTGTTGATGTCGTTATTATTATTTTTATTACCTTTTTTATTTCTGCAGTATAGACATTTATTTCCGGGTCCCGACTAGAGACCTAAGGTCAGAAATGGCATCATGACATTTCAGAAACAAAATCACACATATTTTGCATAGATAAAGTCCTTCGTAAAGTGTGGGCTGTATGTGTGAGAACAATCTTGTATTTATCTAAGGATTGGGCTACTAGCAACCCCGTTGATGAGTCTATTGGAATCGTCTCCAATCAATCAGAGTTCTCTAAATACAATTGAAATTGTTAATGTACCATATTTTTCAGATTTCAAGGTCCTTGTATTTTGATATTTCTTAAAGACCTTCAAAGATTCATCGAAGTCTATATGTCAGAAAGCAGGCACATTCTGTTTTTGCGGTTTCTAATCACGATGCATGGCCGATTAGCTTGGATTGTTCTGTTTGTGTGAATTGTAAAGTCCCATAAAATTGTTACAGATCCTATGTTGTTCATATCAATTCCCTGCAGTTTTCTTTCCGTAAAAGTTGCATATTTTCCAGTGCAGATATTTCCCTATTCTGTCATTCCATGTTTTATATTCAGTGGGTGCTAATATCGCGTAACCTGATACAAGATGTTCAATTGTTTCTGGATATTTTTCAAAGAATCTGCAATTTGAGATAAAACAATTTTGGTCCTGTGCAGCAAAAAAAACAAAACAAAAAAAAAAAACATGTGTTTCAGCTTTAAACCCTGCACTGGTGGGTACGGGGTTTGTCTACAGCAGATTTTTAAGTACAGGTAGAGTACTTGCCATGGAGTGTTTTATATTGCCATCATTTCTGTATCTTGTCTGTTGCATTTGCCTTTGGTTTCTTTTTTTACAGTTTTGCAACTTCATTCGATGTTACTAGCTTTATTTGCATTTCTTCACACAATTGAAACTCCATTTTTATCATGTTGGCTTCCTTTATTACTGAAAATATATTTAACTATTATTATTATTATTATTATTATTATTATTTCATTCTCGAATTTTTTCGTCTGCCTACTAAACCTACGTTCAATAAGAAGCATAGGAAGAAGCATAGTTATATATATATATATATACAGAGTGGGGGAAACAAATATTCATACATACAGAATTTTTTTTTTATTTTCAACTAACGAATAAACACACTTTCCTTAAAATTAACTGTACACAGATCCATAATAACAAAATATAAATAAAAAAAGAACAAAAAAGTTTGGGTTTAGTAGAAAAAAAAATCCCATTCATCCATTTTTATGCGTGAAAAAATATCCGTACAATGCAAATATCAGATTTTAAAACTTTTAAATTGCTTTCATTACTATAGATTATTGAAGTGGAATATTCTAGAACAGGTGATCCACGGAAGATTTAAGCAAGGTCTTCGAGGAAATCAATCCTATGGTTTCTCGTCGTGAGTTGCAGGATGAATTGCTTTCATCAGGACCTGCGTCACTAAATGGGCAATAAGCAATGGATTTATCGAACAATCTCCACTGCTATTGAAAAGACACCAATATGCCACGTTGAAATACCTTCGTAAGGAAAAGGAAAAATCGTATTGGGAAATAGTATTATGGACAGACAAAACCAAAACTGTGTTGTTTGGAAGTAATTCTAGAAATCATATATGGAGGAAATCTGGCGATGCCTTCAAACAAATGAAGACAGTTCCAAAAGTGAAATTTTGTGGTGACTGCATCAGGGTTTGGGAAAGTCTTTCTTCAAAAGATACTGGCACCATATGTAATAGATGATAGAATGAACACCGCAGCATATCAAAATATTTTTGAAGCAAATTTCATGATTTCGGTTGAAAATGAACTTATTCTTGATTAGATCTTCTAACAAGATAATGATACTAAACACACTGCAAAATCTACGAAGAGATTGGCTTTGCTAAAAATAATGTAAATATCCTGAAATATAAAATCAGTTGCCCAGATTCAATCCTGATCGAAAATCTGTGGCGTAATTGGAAAAATCAAATCCCGGATCTGAAGTCTATATGCGAAGAAGAATGGATTAAAATCCCAACGAAAATTAGCAAATAATTAATTGAGAACGCAAGAAGATGGTGAATGCTGTAGCAGTAAATAATTTCCATTCTACAAAGTTTCAAATGAAGATTATTCATTGTTTTTTACATTGTAAAAATACAGTAAAAAGGATAAATGGAATTTATTTATATTAAATGCCATAGGGTTTTTTTTTGTTGTTTTCCATGCTTATTTACATAGTATACCTCAATATAAGTTTATATATGTTTATACAATGGTGGTACATACAAGAAATCAAAAATTTGTATGCGCACAAATATTTGTTTCCCCAACTATATATATATATATATATATATATATATATATATATATATATATATATATATATATATTTATATATATAAAAGTGCACATAGAAGCCAACACGTAGAGGCGACAGTCTGTTTCATGCTAGACGCAATCATCTGGCCCCCTGACTATTGCGTCTAGTATTAAACAGACTGCCGCCTCTAAGTGTTGATTTCTATGTTCTCTTTTGTGTTTACACAGGCTCTATCTCTGATATTAAGCACTTCATCACATAAATATAGCACACATTAAGACCAAATTTCTTCATATATATATATATATATATATATATATATATATATATATATATATATATATACAGTTATATATATGTGTGTGTTTGCGCGCGGACGAGCGTGTGTGTTCCACGGTAATTATTCGTTTTGACGAAGCAACAGAATCAGGTAATAAAAATTCATTAATACGCCTTTGACACATTAATTATGCCAGTCTTCTATCTCTAAAGCATCATCGATTTTTAGATATTTTTTTGAAATCATACTAAATGTAACGTCATATGTAGCCAGCTGGAGGAAAATCGGTAGTTCACATGTGTATATGTGTGTTTTTTTGTGCCGGTGAATAGACGCTGATTTCATATAATTTATCCAGAATTCTAAATACTCAACACTCTGCCATTCTACGTGAATAGACGTTGATTTCATATAATTTATCCAGAATTCTAAATACTCAACACTCTGCCATTCTACGTGAATAGACGCTGATTTCATATAATTTATCCAGAATTCTAAATACTCAACACTCTGCCATTCTACGTGAATAGACGGTGATTTCATATAATTTATCCAGAATTCTAAATACTCAACACTCTGCCATTCTACGTGAATAGACGCTGATTTCATATAATTTATCCAGAATTCTAAATACTCAACACTCTGCCATTCTACGTGAATAGACGCTGATTTCATATAATTTATCCAGAATTCTAAATACTCAACACTCTGCCATTCTACGTGAATAGACGGTGATTTCATATAATTTATCCAGAATTCTAAATACTCAACACTCTGCCATTCTACGTGAATAGACGCTGATTTCATATAATTTATCCAGAATTCTAAATACTCAACACTCTGCCATTCTACGTGAATAGACGCTGATTTCATATAATTTATCCAGAATTCTAAATACTCAACACTCTGCCATTCTACGTGAATAGACGCTGATTTCATATAATTTATCCAGAATTCTAAATACTCAACACTCTGCCATTCTACGTGAATAGACGCTGATTTCATATAATTTATCCAGAATTCTAAATACTCAACACTCTGCCATTCTACGTGAATAGACGCTGATTTCATATAATTTATCCAGAATTCTAAATACTCAACACTCTGCCATTCTACGTGAATAGACGCTGATTTCATATAATTTATCCAGAATTCTAAATACTCAACACTCTGCCATTCTACGTGAATAGACGCTGATTTCATATAATTTATCCAGAATTCTAAATACTCAACACTCTGCCATTCTACGTGAATAGACGCTGATTTCATATAATTTATCCAGAATTCTAAATACTCAACACTCTGCCATTCTACGTGAATAGACGCTGATTTCATATAATTTATCCAGAATTCTAAATACTCAACACTCTGCCATTCTATGTGAATAGACGCTGATTTCATATAATTTATCCAGAATACTAAATACTCAACCCTCTGCCATTCTACGTGAATAGACGCTGATTTCATATAATTTATCCAGAATTCTAAATACTCAACACTCTGCCATTCTACGTGAATAGAGAAAAACATCAAGCTCAGTTCCCACATGATTAATTTTGACATTGACACCTCCTTATTTGGCGAATCGATGTATAATTGTTTACTCAATTTTCTTACACTTTTCAAGGCAATAATCTATCGATTTTACCGGGGATGATTTATATTTCAGACATTAATATGTTTTTTTGTTGATTAAAATTTATTACCATGTTGACCATTCATGTAATAGCTGTTACCGTGTTCTACCTGCATAGATTTACATCGCAAATATATCGAGTGTCCAATCTGCAAAGCCTTTCGTTCAACATAATCCATTACCTATGCCCGGACGCTATAGAAAGTTCTAAAACGTGCGAATAATATAATTTTCAAGAAAAAAGCAGACACAAACGGAAAGGGTGGGGAAGGGAATAGAAAAAAAAGCAGATGAGACATTGGTCTTAAAAGCTAAGCGAGATGTGTGCAACGAATTAATTGCTAGCTATCGGGGGACTAAAAATTAATACCTTAGAAGTGATGTCTGCAGATATACGATGGACTTTTGTCATTAACCGATTTGTTATTGAAATTACTCCCCATAATTCACTTGTTTTTGTAACATATATTTTCCCTCGAGGCTTTCAGCATAGATCATAAGGTGTTTAGTCTGTATGCTAATTTCTGAAGATAACACTAACCGATAACTTTTTATAAGTTTAGTACCAGACAAATAATAATAATAATAATAATAATAATAATAATAATAATAATAATAATAATTGTCCAAATACGAGGACGTGGATCTCGAGAATAACATTATGTGTGGAATGAAAACTGAAACTGTACTAATATTACTAGGAACTCTGGGCCTCGGGAGAAAAGGATTGAACAATTTTACTATATAAAACATACAGGTCGTCCATAATATCGCCCTACTAGCATCATCCCATAAACTAAGAAAAGTGCTCGCAATTAAATGACAATTTTCCATAGTTTGGATCCGGCTCTACAGGGTACAAAGCAGGAAACATAACGTGCACAAATAATAATAATAATAATAATAATAATAATAATAATAATAATAATAAATGTGGCACATTGGAACATCAACAATCCCTGTTGTAGTTGGAGCGCTAGTATTGGTTGGAAAAGATTCCATTAGACTAATCGAAGGGATTCCTGGAAGTCCATGCCTCAATGAGATACAAAAAAATGTTCTGACAAGTACAGCACGCATTTTACGAAGGGCTTTATCTATGTAATCCTTTTATTTTATTTTTTGTCGGTGGAAAGTTTCATGATGCCATTTCTAACGTTAGGTCCCTGTGCGGGATCCGGAAAGTAATCTGTACACGCCAGAAATCAAAGGAAATAATAATAATAATAATAATAATAATAATAATAATAATAATAATAATAATAATAATAAAAAACCCACATGTTTTCGGACGGAAGAAATTCATTCAGTAAAATATCCTAAACACGCCTGATGAAACTTAAGCATATCAAAGGACACATTTTTTGGTGATTGCTTAATACATAAGTATATTTACTTTGTTAAAGTGAGGCCTCAATACCGCGCCTAATTGAGCTTTGAAATCACTATCACAAATTTTGTAAGATCCAGCTTACATTAAGTTTTCTTCAATAAAATGCCTCTGTCTGTCTATCTGTTGCTTCTTCTGTCTCTATGTATTTATTTTCAAAATATTTAACGAATTGTGGGAGAATGATTTGATGCACAGCCACTAATGTCATTCACCAGGCAAACCTTTACTCTAAAGAGAGCAAGAACAATCACATCATTTTTATTGGAATATCCTCGGATGAATGGAAACAGTGACTACATAACCATCGACAGTCATTTTGCAACCCAAAATTGAAATTCCAAGCTGCACATTCCAAAAAAAGAAAGATCAACAGATTGACTCGAAAACCATAGGTTTTTCTCAAATTTTTAGTAATTTTGAAGGTAGATGGGGTCTATGTCTGCAAGAGAAAATTACAATTATTAAATTTGGAAATGCAAATATAGTTTTAGATGAAAGGAATGAATTAATTTCCAAATGTTATCACCGCAGTAGATTTAAATTTTTCTAGACTCTTACTGAACTTACGCGAATTGTCACCATTTGACAATAACACTGTGATTTCCGCTTCTTCTCCGTCATCACTGAACTTGCGTAAACTGTTATCATTTGACAATTGCATGACTATTATCAATTGACAATTGCACTGTATATCCTGCTTCTCCACATTCCTTTGTATATCCTTCCAAAATTACTCATCACATACCCATTACAAAAAATATATTTTCTCTATCACAAAATTGCTGTCAATATATTGGTGACCTTCAATAACATCTTTAATACTAACCTTATTTTCATTATGTTCCTAATTTCTTAACATAAGGTAAGTTTATTGATTTATCAGTTATTATGTATATATATATATATTTTTTATTTTAATTGATTTTATTTAATTTTGACTTTATAAGTCGATAGGTAATTTGTTATTAGGATGTTAATTTCATTTTTGGGGGGATTTGCTTTTTATTTTCATTTTATTTTTATTTAATTTTTTCCCCTTTTTTCCATTATTATTACATTCTAATTTTAAATAGATTTCCATGTTTTTCTAGGTTTTTAGGTATATATATATATATATATATATATATATATATATATATATATATATATATATATATATATGTGTGTGGGGGGGGTTCCATGAAGACAATACAGTTAAATTCCCATATCAATTCTGTGGACAAGACTTATTGGTATAAAAGGACAATTGGAAAAAATCATAGATTTTGCCGACGCGTTTCGTCTTCCGACTTTTTCAAGGCAAACATTTTTTTTCCAATTATCATTTTATACCAATCTGTCTTACTGTAAAGGTAATTTACATTAACCAGAAAAAAAGGTTTAGACAGAAGCGCCTATCTTTTAAAAATTGGATGTTTTTAATGTAACTATAATATATATATATATATATATATATATATATATATATATATATATATATATATACTTGGTTGAGGAAGGCGATTTTTTATGTATGGCTGTATTTTAAAAAAATTCCAGTGTTTGATTTAACATTTTGGCAATAATCTAAAATTTCACTTACTACAGAGAAACCTCATAAGCCTTGTGCTAATTTATCAATATTTCGTTTAAACGAACTACGTTCCATAACTCTACCAGTTCAGACCTATTCACTTAGGAAAAGTTGTAAAATTGTTTTTAAAATCAAAGGAAAAAATTTAATTTCAATGATCAAGACCAAATATCTGCCTGATGAACCATCGCACAGTCTATTAAAAATATATAGTATTATTTGATATACAATATACTTAACAGGTTCAGGGGAAAATAAAATAATTAGCAGGACCAGCTTCATTTGTACGTGAATTGACTCATCAAAACTATATTGCGAATGCGTGATTTTCTGGTAAAAAAATGTCTTTCTCCAAAATCTTTTATTGAGAATTTTGGCTGGGTAGGAAGACAATTGGAGAGTAAAGTTCTCTTTCCAACTTTTAAGCTTTCCGTTACAGACAATTACTTGTCAAAGTATCGCCATTGTGGACAATAAAATTAGGCACTACCGATCAATCGTTGAGCTATTTACTACAAGATACAAAAAAAAAAGACAGATTAATATGCTGAGAAATTCTCGGTCTGATCCACTTCTTAAAGTCGATATATCAATGACCATTTTCTTTGGGAGATCAACTGATCCAATGTTGTTTCTGCACTGACGGAAAGTTGCGTAGTAATGTTCACCTTTGTTGAAATGGTCTGTAGTTATTGGTAAAATCAAATCTAAAAGGCTAATTGTTGTGCATAATTATCTAGTAAATATTTAATATATTTTTGCACAAATATGGAAATGAGCCGGAAGATGCACTAGATGAATTAAATAAATTTAAATAGAAATGAATACATTTTATATAAAACACAGTAATATGTATTCCTTTAAAAACGTCTTTTATAAATTAATTGGAATAAAAGCGGTTAGATTTCCTATAATGTTTACGTATAAAACATAAATTGTCGTGAGAAAACTGGAATAAATTAATAGATTCACTTAATCTTTTCTTATTCATAATATCTTTTCGGGTCTCCCGTAGAAATGAAAGAATTTCCTATTTAGATGAAGAATGCAATTTAAACATTCACAATATATATTGTGACTTTTTATGGAAACGTTTAATATGATATATTGATTTTGCAAGCGTAGATTAGCTGTAGAACAAGGCCTAAGGTAGGGAGCACCTAGTGAGGATCGAACTAAAGTTGAATATGATATAAGAACATTATGGAGATCGATCAGCAGATTTATCTGCTACACTAGAGCAAAAGGAAAATGATCATTGTAACATGTCATGCAGTGGCAGACATGTTACTGCTATGAATGAGGAAATACCAAACCTACTACGTATGTCTTTAGAGTTGAGACAATAATCATTATTACAAAAAAGTATTGGTAGTGTTGCAGTTTAATGTGTCAAATGGCTATTCAAACATCTGTGTAAAGTAGGTTTTCAAGATGACGGCACACTGTGTGGGTCCAAGAAAAATAATCAGAGTACGTTTTCAGCTGACTTGAAGTACATTGAATCAATTGATATGTCTGCAGCTAAGATAGTTGTTTCAATATGTCGTGCGACACAATCATTCCCGCGAGAATCTCACTTAAATGTTTATAATTTTACCATTCGTCTTTCCATTGCTGCCACATCTGGTCTGTTACTTCTGCTATACATTTAGAGATTCTTGATAAAATCCAAAGAAAAATCTGCAATGTCATTGGTCTTAACCTGGCATCTCGTCTTCAGTCATTTTATCCGCTCCGTAACGTATCTTCTTTGTATATTTTCTATGAATTGTTTCATCACAATTGTCTTGATGAAATATCCTCTATGGTACCTAGACACGCTCACGTCAATTTACGGTTGAAATAGCTAGATATATCCGCAATGTCTATGTTAACAGTTTCTTCTCTCGCAATTCAAATTTTTGGTACTCCCTTCAAGTATCTCAAATCCCAGTCAAAAATTAAATGCAATGTCAATTATTATCTTCTGTCTTATTAATTCCTATTCTTTATTGCCCTCTCTCCTTAATAGTAGCGTTTCTCATATTCTTTAACACTCAGTAATCTTTAGCTTCTTAGTGCCACTATTGCCTTGTTCGGGGTGAAATGATTAAAAAAATTCGTGAATTTATAATATGGCAAAATCAGAAGTATATACCTGTCCAAGAAAGCGGATAATTTCCAATGAGGTGGAAATAGAGACAATCATTCAATGGGGATATACTACTTAAAATGAAGAAGATTATAATGACTTGAATTGGAAATTATGGTACCTTTGTATTCATTTTATATGTTCTGTATGCTTCTAGAAGAAAACCTTTTGAATAAAACAATCGTCACATTTTTACTGATGCGTATACAAAGAGATTTTATAAATCAAAACTGTAACATATATTTTTTGATAAGTACCAATGATAGGCAAATGTTATAAAAAAATATAGGCTTTTATTATATATACTGCTTCTAAATATCTCTTACCTAACAAAATCAGTTTAAAACATTAATAATTATTATCAATGGCCTTTTAATAAATATTGATTAATGTAAAAGTTTCCAAAGTAAAGTCTATTTATACATATATCTCATATTTTTTTATATTTCTATAAAAAAAGCGAAAGTATCATTTAAAAAGAACACATATTAGATACAAGTTTCGTAGCAAAAAGAAACATATTTAGAATAAGTCACGTTGATATTGTCTCTTTCATTCGTCACTTGAATTAGTTAAATATGAATTCGTTTATTTTTCACTTAGTTGATGGGGAAAACGGATTTAAATATATGATTTAATTTCTCTCCACATATCAACGCGTATTAGTTCTTACTTTTTAAAATGAACAGTCTGTCTATCGAGCTGAATCAATCTACAAAAATGGAAAACCATGCGCAGTTCCTTTTGAAACATCGTTTGCATCAGTAACTTCACATGTATAGGCGTTTTCAGTGATATTTTTACAATTCATTACTCGTGACAGAAATTCTGAAAATACACTATCTATAAACTGCCTCCATTCCACGTTGATTTGAACCAAAATAAAGCAACATGACGAGGAATAATAAAGAAAACCACTTACCATCTTTCTTTACATTGAAAGATTTACAGTCATCTACCAAAAAAAAAGGAAAATAATTCTTTTGTTAAATTTCGTGCAAACTGGAATATAGATATTAATTTAAAAAATATACAGAGCTATGTTACTACATATTCAAACAAATCGGTTTACGTTTATAAAATTAATTCGTACAGAACAGAACAGGATGAGATGTCATGAATAATGACTGCGACTTATTTTCTGCAGCATCTTCCCGTTAAATTTTAACTGCGGGAGTTAAATTCAGAAAAAAAAAATCATTTTGGATGACAATTTTTTAACGATACGTTTGATAATGTGCTTCTTCAGAATGAGTTAATTTCCTTCTGACATACAATTTAAACATTTTACTTTTACACTGGAATAAATTATATTTAATATTTTTTGGATGGTTAGTAGTGGTGTAACTTTAATTAATGGTTAGTTTTCTAGGGTTAAACTCATCCACGGTCCCATTCATCACGTCCTTGTCAGTGAGCAGAGATTCGTCCGTAAAAGCATTATTAAAAAATCAATTTTAATGTATTTATTTGCCCGTTTGTAAAGTTTTAAAGTATTTGCTTAAGTCTGAGGAGTTTGCATAGAAAATTTGCGAAGTAATATATACCTTATCTCATTTACTCCCTGCCTTTTCAAAAATCTGATGACTTGTTAAAAGTGTTTTTTTTTTAATTGACAGGGTAATCAATTTCTATTTTTTTCCTCAGATTAGGTAATTTGCAGTGGTGTGCAGTAATATAAATCTATTTTCAGGATCAATGATGGAATTTGTTTGACCTTGAATAATATTACGTCATTCGTGATTGCATCAGATTTTCATCACGCCCAAATATTATAGTCTAGACTGTCTGATTATTTGTTCTTCGGTCATTGACTGCGATGGACGTTACTCCCAGGGAGCGTAAGAAAATTGTAACACTGCATAAACACACTGGCAAACTTTACCAGTGAGTAAATCAAAGTACTATAGACTGGCCCGGAAACTCTCATAATAACGGATTTATTCGTTTTGTTTTAATTAATTTGCACAAGGCTGTAGGTTCCACTCAAGAAGACAAGATCTTAATGAAATCTTTCATTCCAGTTCAAAACTTATTTAAATTTTCAACGGCCCTCCTTATCACTTGGTGATGTCTGCAAAGCTCCTTTGATAATTTCAATCTACACAGTCGCACACGCAATAACTTTCTTATTTTCTTTTTTTTTCTGTTATTAATTCATTTCCATTACACAAGAGTCAATATATATATATTACAAAAGTATACTTTTATTAATTTTCAGAGGTTTTAAATTAATATTCGTTTAAGTTGCATTATAGTTTTGGTTAGTTTATTTTCGTAGATGACAAATATCTTAAACTATAAACATTAAAATCGCTAATGATGTTGCGATAGATTTTACCACGAGTGGAAATATTCTAGTTTAAATTTCAATTATCTTGATCCTGGATGTTATAATTTATTGAACTTTATATACTTTACATAATAACTTAAGTCTGTTTGTATGTATATTGCTAAAATTTCGTTTTCTTATATTAGATGAATGCTGCATATAGAACATAGAGTGTTTATCGCCAATTTAGACATAGAACTAAAAGCTTCATGATAATTGCAATTTGCAGACCTCTGTGTGATCTTTAGAACAAGTACAGATAAACATTACGCTACCATGGACTTAATGTTTCGTCAGTTTCATTCTGAAGTTCTCATTGAGGCGACAAACTGAAAATGTCTATCCAGTGCTTATCACTATGTCCTCTCCCTCTCTCTCTCCATCTCTCTCTCTCAATCTCACTCTGTCTCTCTGTCTCTGTCTCTGTCTCTGCCTCTATCTCTCTCTCTCTCTCTCTCTCTCTATATATATATATATATATATATATATATATATATCCACACGTGCGTGTGTGTGCTCGTGCGTGTGTGCGCTCGTGCGTGTGTGTGCCCGTGCGTTTGTGCGTGTATATACGTGTGTGTGCAACTGTCTGTCTGTCTGTCAGTATGTCTGTCTGTCTGTCTGTCTGTCTGTCTGTCTCTCTCTCTCTCTCTCTCTCTCTCTATATATATATATATATATATATATATATATATATATATATATATATATATATATACGTGCGTGTGTGTGCTCGTGCGTGTGTATGCTCGTGCGTGCGTGTGCCCGTGCGTTTGTGCGTGTGTATACATGTGTGTGAAACTGCCTCTCTCTCTCTCTCTCTATATATATATATATATATATATATATATATCTATATACATATATATATATATATATATATATATATATATATATATATATATCCACACTGCGTGTGTGTGCCCGTGCGTTTGTGCGTGTGTATACGTGTGTGTGCAACTGAACAAGTCACAATTTTCTTACTGAAGACCTGGGTTATATGTATTTTGGGAAGAATCATGAAACAAGAAAGAATATGAAATTAGCGGTAAAACGTGAAAATAAGAAAAAGAGAAATAAAGAAAGAGAAAGGAACGAATAAAGTAAATGAAAATAAAAAAAATAGAAAGAAAAAATATGAGGGAAACAAAGGAAAAGCAAAGAAAGAAAATAAATAAAGAGTGAAAGAAAGGCCAAACATAGAATAATGTCCCCGCAATAAGGCTTCGTTTAAAGGACGTTTTATTTTTTATTTTTTTCCAATGACGCCGTTTTCAATACCGACCTTCTTCAGAGAAGTTTATTGTTTTAAAAATCGACGATTAGAATTATAATAAAATCTAAATATATGAAAATCAAATTAGATACATTTTCTTTGTTTTTGAGAATTTAAAACAGACATGATAAACATTATTTAGATATTAATATGTTTATTTACACGATTTATTAATTACATCATTTATTGGAATGGTTG
The DNA here is from genome assembly GCA_963932145.1 of Acanthosepion lycidas. Lineage (NCBI taxonomy): Eukaryota > Metazoa > Mollusca > Cephalopoda > Sepiida > Sepiidae > Acanthosepion > Acanthosepion lycidas. Next base: position 123,733,500 of record OZ010577.1, on the reverse strand, counting down.
GCAAAACATCGGTTAATTACCAATTCATTTAAACTTTATAAAATGTTAAATAATAAAATAATAATTTCCTTATAATTGACTTTCATATTTTCATAATTTAGTAAATATTTATAAATTAAAATAAGATATTTTTTTCACATTCATTACTTTATAAACTAGTAAATGATAAATATTATATTGCATATGTTGGAACTGCAATAGTCTTTACAATATTGTAATATGTTTTTTTTGTTTTTTTAATCTTTATTTTTCCAAACATGTCGACAATATTATTAGAACACAGGGTGTGGGTGTTACAGGGAATGAAAGTGAATGAAAATGAGAAGATTGAATATGGAAATGATTCAGGAAAGGACAAAAAGGAACAAGCTTCAAGAAAGACAAAATATAAGAGTAATGTTTCGTTTCAATTTTTGAAGATTGTAGTTGTTAGGGAAGCAAGGAATCGTAATGATTTCCACAGGTTGGATGTGCGAGAAATATGTTAAAAACAAAAGACAGTTGCATCTAGGGAGTCAATAGGTAAGACTGAAACCTTTTTACCAATCTGGTAGCACGATTAAATTCATGTATTAGGGGCACCAAGGAAAAAAAAAACTCTTTAGAGTAGTTACCCTGAAAATATTTGTAGAAGAGATAGACGGAAACCCCGTAAATTCGATGAGAAATTGAATGGAGGCGACTGGTCAGGATCGATTACAATGCAAACCCTTCACTGCATATTGTTAAGAATCTAGACATGCACAATAGGAACACTAGACAATATATGACAACGGTATTCCAGAGATTTATAGATATGCACGATAGATTCTAACGTGAAAGATTTATTGACACAACATAATGAGCAAATATTCCTTGATGTAGACGTGCAAACTTACTCGATATAATCGCCACCTTCATGTCAGTGGAAAACGTAATGCCAAGAATGCGTAAAGTTTTGCTTTCCTGAAGTTCAGCATTAGCTATCCTGATAATAATCGGAAATGTTTTTGGATTAATTGAAAGCAGTTTTCTTTTGGAAGCATTGTAATTCAAAAGCCATTTCTTGCTCCAGTTAATTACCGATTAGAGGCACTTTTCAAGATTATTTGCTTGGTTTCATTTGTCGAATCTGTCGTATTAGGTTGGTGCAAAAATAATGACGTAATAATGTCGTTTTTTGACGTATTCTTTAACGTAAAAAACGACATTATTACGTCATTATTTTTGCACCAAGCTAATAATATAGGAAAAATGATAGTCTCATTTGCATAAATATCAAATTGGGAACAGATGACCTAAAGGTAACCATTGATGGAGATCAGAAGCAGCATAGTTCCAAAGATAAAGACATGGAGGTCTCCGACTTTAGTATTAAGTGAGCTGCATTAAATGAAGCATGCCAGGTCAATGCGTCCTTCGTTATTCGATTGGATAAGAAAGATTGTTTTAAACCAAATATACGTCCCATGTCACCGTAGCTCTCGATCTTGCGTAGAAGGACAGCATATCAAACCCTGTCGAACAACTTTGAAATATCTAGAGCTACAGCCTAGGCTTCTTCATTCTTATCTGGAGCTTGATAGATAACTTCAGAAATTGTCGTTAACCCGCCAGTAGTTGACCAGTCGAAAAGGAAGTCATATTGTTCAGGAAGTCTTGCAAAATAACATATATAACCAGTTCGGCATAGATTAGGGCATCGAGTATATGCTGAAAAGAGATAAGATACGAATAGGGCGATAATTTGAGGGGTCAGAATGTTTACAAGATTTCTTAAAAAGGGGAACTACACAAAGTTTTCCAGTAAGCTGGAAAGCAGGAATTTGTTGTAAAATCTGGAGAGTACAGAGGCCAGCTCAGGAGCATTTTATTTACGATAACGGTAGGTATCTCGTCGTATCTATTGCTTTGTGTGTGCCTAATTAAGAAATGATGTCAGCAATACAAATTTAAACTAACAAATCTAATAAATGAACTGTGTTTGTTGTTATTTTTGTAGGTTTTTATGAATAAAAGAAAAAAAGAACTTATGAATTCACTTTTATAAAATTTTATTCCAATTCTAATCACCGCATTGAAAATAATGTAATGACAAAAGTACACAAGTGTAGGCTTTAATAAATTTTTATTCAACTGAGAATACAAGGTTCGCATATAGTGTCCTGTTATAGTCCCAGTAATCAGAAATGGATCTCTCAAAGAGGAGCGTAACAAAACAAGTGGAAACCACATGTGATTATTCATGAGAAACAATAAATATTGCCGAAGAGTAAAGGTGGTGTCATGGGAAAAAAATGTCTCTTTGACACTACGTTTTATTGCGGGCCCCTGAATGATGTTTAGAAAAAGACAGAAAAATTAAGAATAGCGAACAATGGAAAAGTAATATTCAGATGATAATTATGGTACCTACAAATTACTTGATTGGTGTTGGGATCTCATCAATTTACAGTTGGGTTGATTAGATGTAAATTCTATGCTAACAGTTCTTTTCGCACTTCTCAGTTACAGAACTTCCTTCTAGCTTCATGATTTTCAGCCAACTTCAACCTTCAAAAATGTAAATGCAATGTTAATCGCCATCTTCTGTCCTCCATATTACTTTTGTTCTCGCTTCTTTTTAATTTCTATGTTTCTAATCTAATTCTTCCAAGCCTAGAAACGCCTTTGGAATTATATATATATATATATATATATATATATATATATATATATATATATATATATGTAAAAGATAGATAGATAGATAGATAGATAGATAGATATTAATAGATGTTGAATGATCTTTATAGAGACCGTTTATATTGGAATCGGTTATTTGGAATTGCTATAGTGGAATTGCTATTTCCAAACCTCCTCTGCTTGGAATAAACATATACAAATTAATTATGGAAATAAGACAGACTTGATTATGGGGGTGAAGGGTTTGTGCAAAACTGACCTCACTTTTTGAAGAGCAGAATACAGAGACCTGGTGCACCGTGTGCCACAAGTTAATTAAACGACTCTCCGCAGGTTTTAAATTCAGAGTTGTCCTTCTCCTTGACCACATCCATAGCTATAGAACCCAGTCTGTCCTGCTATTCACACATAATAGGGGGGGGGAGAAGAGGATTTATACATTTCCCAAGGGTACTAGCATGTAATTGGATGTAACGGATTCGACTGTAATTCAACCTCCGCTCTCCGATATATATATATATATATATAGGGAGAGAGATAGAGAGAGAGAGAGATAGAGAGAGAGATAGAGGGAGAGCGAGAGATAGATAGATGAAAGAAAGAAAATCATGGATTGATGAAAAATGTCGCCAGGGAAAATTAAAACGTGTGTGTGTGTGTGTGTATGTAAGTATATATATATATATATATATATATATATATATATATATATATATATAAAGAAATATAGTCTTAAGGTGTGCTATATTTATGGAATAAAGTGCTCAATATCAGAGATAGAGCGTGTGTAAATATAAAAGGGAACATAGAAGTCAACACTTAGAGGCCTTTAAGTGTTGACTTCTATGTTCCCTTTTATATATATATATATATATATATATATATATATATATATATATATATATATATATATATATATATATATACATACACACACATACACAGTGCTGTTCGATAAAAGTGACTGATTTTTTTTTACTAAATGTTCTCTTCTCCGAAGAAACGAAAGTAAAGTTAAATTTAAAGGATAAGCGATCTCGAATCTGAAGAAAAAGCTTTGAAAGTTCTTTGAATTTAGCAGTAAATACTGTCAAGCATCCGTTCAGTATAATGTTTTGGGGATGCTTTTATTTACATGGAAAAACCTATTCAAATGACCCTCATGAGCAAGCAGTACAAGCGAATTTTAGAGTCTTGTCTGCTCCCTTCACCTGAAAGGGTGCAAATCGACCCCACCAAGCTCATTTTTATACAGCATAATGCACCCTGTCACCATTCAAAATTGATGAAGGAATACTTTCATGAGAAGCAGGTGAATGTTATGACATGGTCGCCTGAATTCCCTGACCTCAACCCGATAGAAAGCTTATGGGGCGCTATAATGTACAGGCTCTCGAGAAACCAGTTGATATCCGAATACTTGAGATTTGCCAGAACCTAATCAAGTCAATAACCAAAAAGAGTTGAAAAGGTTATTCAAATTAAAGGAAGACCCATAGATTAGTAAATATTTCGAACTATATTATACCCTCTATTATCCTTTATTTAAAGCTGTTCGGTTATGTTTCTAGTGATTAAATAAATGAGTCACTTTTTTTGCACAGAGTCTTTCCCTAAATCTCATTTATATCCAAAATTATAATTATCAATAGAATACCCGAAGGTGAGTAAACCTTTTTTACTAGGTGGTCAGGAAGGGGTCTTTATATTAGGAAGATTAAAAATTAGTTTGACCCCCAAAACAATAGACGAAATATTTTTAAAGTAAAAAAATAATATCAGATGAGTCACTTTCTCTCTCTCTCTCTCTCTCTCTCTCTATATATATATATATATATATATATATATATATATATATATATAGATAGATAGATAGATAGATACAGAGAGAGTCTCTCTCTCTCTATATATATATATATATATAGATTGATAGATAGATAGATACAGAGAGAGAGAGAGAGAGAAAGAAAGAAAGAAAGAAAGAAAGAAATAGACAGAAAGAGATACAAAGAAAATGAAAAGAAAGAGTGAACTAACTTCATATATATAAACAAAATAAAATTCCTCGATAAAGATTGATACAAAAACTTATGGTTTAGACGTAGATGTCAAAACATGATATGACGAAGGATATTGAACTGTGGAATTCTAGAGAAAATGCCTGCAGACAGACATCTGCAGACAACACGTTTTGTTTCGGTAAGGCGCGTCACTCTCTGCAACTTATTTGTGCATGTAGTTCGATTTTGGTTTTTGCTACTTCGGGGTCTGCAAAACGGAAATTACTCTGTGACCACGGTATATATGAGCGATGCTCATCTATTTTTGTTTTGTGAAGAGATTTCTTTTATACAATAACTACATACATTCATACAAGCCGTTGCCTAAACAATGGAGGACATAGTATAAATAGTATAAGAAATCAAAAGAAAAAAATAAAGTGTATGTGAACATTGAGGATATTTTTTCTTATATGACGAGTACGATCAATGCTATTTGTTGTTATTATGTTCATGTATATTACAGCACAATGACATTTTGCAGGAATTTATGCGTTCATAGATAGAGACAATGCGGACATAAGAATCAACACTGTAGAGAGCTCTCGGTTCTATGCCTTAGGGAAATCTTCGGGCAAAATTGGTCAGATTATTGAGGAGATTAAATTACTCTCTCTCTCTCACTGTCTCTCTCACTCCCTCTCTCCCCCTGTCTCTGTCTGTCTGTCAGTATATATATATATATATATATATATATATATATATATATATATATAAATGAAATGGATTAAATCCGACAAATATTTTATATTTTCTGTTTCTACATTTTTTAATGGATACACTTTCTTGAGTAAATGCTTTTTTATTAATTATTTAATTAAACATTTACCGACCTGGATATTCGAGAAATTTCTTAGAAAATATGCGTCCTCAGAAACGGTATGCTATACGGAACCGTCATTAAGCCTGACGTGGGCTTTTGATCACACACCTTCGCCGATATATCTAGATCTATCATATCTGACTTGAAATTGCATTCTAACGATGACAACATATTATATGAAATAGCTTAAACCCGAGAAATATTTGAATATATTTTCTGTTTATGTGTTCTTTATGGATACATATGGATAATGTTCTGTTTTATAATTAAACAGTATAAATTACCGGCCTGAATGTTCGAGATATTTCGTAGAAAATATTCGTCTTCCGAACGTGTATATTATATGGAACCCTCATTAACCTTTACTCGCAATGGCCGTTCAGCCAAAGAGGGTTACTATTTGTTTAAAATCTAAATAATATAAAATAAATATTATATTTTATATTAACATTATTATTATTATTATTTTAACTCTCGAATTGCTTTCATCATTCTACTACGTGGGCAACATACAGAACAGAGTTCCTAGGAAAACAAACTCATAAATAATAATGTCGGACACGTCAACTTTCAGCTTTCCAAACGGCTTTCACTACACCTTTCTTCCTAGAGTTCCATTTGAACAGCTTTTAATTGCACCAGCGATATGCAATATATTCTGCGAAACTCCCAAGCTTCATTTAGCAAGTGTTTGGAAACTTTAGAGATCTTTTTGAATTTCACACCGCCTTTTATTTTTTTGTGGAAAACATCAACTGTAATACATAGTTTATTAACATTAGGAAACAAAAACGTAGAAAAGAAATTCGGTTGTGAATAAATTTACGGGAAGAGACACACCTACTTAAAAAAAAAACAAAAAAAACACGTCTATCTCTCCCCATGCTATAAAAGATAACGTCATATTAGTCTCTGTTGAATAAAATCGAGATCAGTATAAAGAGTTATAAGTAATTCATATCTAGACGCAAGGCAAAATGTAGCATTTTAAACTTAATGGAATCTGGTCTATCTTAGATGAATAGACCAATTATAGGTTTATACGCTGATTTAAATTAAGAATTAGAACAACAATCCTTTTAGACTGTTCGGTGTTGAATGACAGCGCTTTATTCATGGTACACGAAAACCATTTTTAATAACGTGAGTTTTTTATTTATTTTACCCGTATTCTATTCTGCAGGCATAAAATTATTAAATATTTGCTACATGAAACACTCCATGTCTCAGAAATATTTGCAACGTCATATTATAACAAATATCTTTGAAAATGTCATATTATCAATATTGAATGTTCTCACTGCATCGGGTATGGTGCTACTGCTATACATGAAACATTCTCAAGAATTCCGAAGAACAATGTACAATGATATCGATCATAACCTGGTATTGTCACTTTCCACCAGCGAAATGTAACTTCTCTGTGTCTATTCCATAAACATTGTCATGGTAATTGTACTGTCTATTATATATTTGGTACGTCGACATTCTAAATTTAAGCGCAGTTTTCAAATTGGCCACAAGTTTTTAAACATTTTACCATTGGAATTGCTCTATATAACCGTAAGTTCTACGTTACTAGTTTCTTCTGTCGCAATACTTAATTGTGGAACTCTCGCCTGGCTTATTGCTTTAAAGCCAACTTCTGATCTTTAAAAAAAATTAATGCAATCGTTATGTTTTCTCATAATTCTTGTTCTTTTATTTTCTTTCAAATTAATATTCATTTTTCGTTTTCTCTTATTTTTCTTGCTGGTCTCTTGACTACTTTATTATCTTATTTCGAGTGTAATGATAAAAAAGAGGGTTTTCTTAGGATAAAATATAAAAACATTATTTTATAAAAAGCAGCTGAAAAGGTTTTGATGGCGTGATAAAGAGGCAATGTGTTTATCTTATCATCATTTTGCATCTTCCTTCCGTAGTTAGCGCGTAAGTTACGTCTTCCCAACACCTTATAAATAATGGACTGTTCAATTTTGATCCCGAAAAAAAAGACAGAAGGCATATATCAGAGACGTTATTTGATTACAGCAAGAAAAGATGAAAGAAAAATATCGAGCAGAAGAGCCGTGAAATTTTGACGGGAAGTGATGTGACACTATTTAGCGTTTGGCTAATTAATTAAGTGTGAAAATTAAGAGCGAGAAATACTTAAAACGAGATGAAGCTATCACGAAAGACATACTGAGCGATGTTATTTTTTTTTATCAAAAGAAAAGTGGTAAAGATTTTATTTTCATTTGCGAAGAAAAGTATTTTTTCGCAGAAGATAGAAAATTCGTAAGATCTTGGATCTGTCAGAATTAATTTATGCCATGACGCTGCGAATAAAAGATAACATGGCAATAATGAAAATTTCAAATTGGTCAAGTGGCTTACAAAGCGGAATGCTAGAAGATAATCAGAATTGGGCCGAGCATGCGACCGAGAAAAGGATCAGCTGAGACCACCCCAAAAAAAGGAAGGAAGAATAAAAAAAGGAAAAGAATAAATCATTAACTATCTTTCGGAGATATCATTTGGTTTTGGAAGAGAACCACTTGTTTTATGTCCATACCTGGCTATGATAAAAGTTTGTTACCTGGACAGTCTGTTGGCGACAGAAGTACGAAGATGTTGAGGATACAAAGAGATTCATTTGACCACCCAGATAATCACTTGGCGAAAATCTCGTTGATGAATTCCAGATGACATTCAGTTAAGATAGAGATTAATGACCACACTGCGAGTCGTGGGGGTTTTAGTCGGGGAAAAAAAGAAAAGAAAAAGGAAGATGATTTTGTTTTCTTTGAGCGATAATTGTAAACTGAAGCCAGTCTAGCCACACCCACACTGCTGAGCGTTCATTGGCTAAATGGTGGCTTGAGCGATGGGCGAAGGTAAACATATGAGAAAGAAGGGAAACCTGTTGACGCCCTCTCAGGGGATTGGTGTGAGATACCAATATGAGAAAGGAAGAATTTGGGAGGACGATTCCCTTAAGAACCCCTCTAAAGCAGAAAGTAATTGACTTCCAAAAATGGGAACTGATAAATTTTCCTGTCCGAAAACAAAGAAAATCCTTATTGCGGATTTGGAATTATCGAGGAACATAAACCAGGACAGGCCCCGACCCGGTTTTGGTCGGCGTCCATATAAACGAACGTACCCAGAGCAGCAGACGGTAGCAGTTGGGCAGATGCAGACAGAGTTACAGAGAAGACAGAGTTGAGCTGTGATCTCCGAGTCCAGCCTCGCAGGAGCGGACTGAAAGATTCCACGCATTCTGACTTAGACTTCTAACCAAAAACATTTTTTTTGAAGAACGTCTTAGACTCACACCACCAAGATAAGTTTTACGGATATCGCCTGAAGATACCAAAAACTAGTTTATTAAAAAACAACTTAAGATATTTAAGACTCGCCTAACAAACGAAAAGTGTTACATATCCATAGAAGCGGTTTGGGAGAAAGACACAATCCTGTATTCAGCAACCAGATATAAAAATATTTGTTATTCTTTTTTTTTAACACATTTGAATCTTTCTAGTTGTTACTTTATTTTCTTTTACATATACTTGTGAGGTGTCAACTTTGCTCGAATTCGGCTTGCACTACGGCCTGACGACTGATTGATTTCCTCTACCTAAGATCAAATAACAACGTGGGTAGGTTAGACTAGAAATCAAAGCAGTTACTTCGGTAACCACACGTTGGAGGCGAGCTGGGAACGACAAAGCTGATGCCGAATCTAACCAGATTTCCATCCGAATCAGCCAAGGGTTAGGACGTTACATTAAGCGCCGCGACCAGTACCACGTCACATTTGGTGCCGCGTTCAGGATAACCTCACATTGATCGTCACAGGATAGCACGGGGGCAGAGGCCCAGGGTAATGTCACAGTGCTAGTGATATTTCTTTTAAATTATTAATAAACTTTTTTCTTTGTCATAATAATTTTTTTTATCATTTTTTTTGTTTGTCATAATCTAAGTGTTCTTAATTGATAGTAATATGAGATTTTTTTTGTTCAAAACCTCCTAAACAAACAAAAAAAGGAATAAAAAGTTTGCTTTGTTTGATTCAATGATAGGGGATCGATGTACAATTAATCTTTATTGAACCAATTTTAACTCTTGACCTACACGACTAAAATCGATTTTTCTATGATTTTAACGTAATCCGATGTTATTTTGGGGAATAAAAAGTTAAATTAAGCTCCTCGTTAGCATATTTCTTTGTATACGATCTATTTGTTTACTAGAAATATCATGTATAAGGAAGTAATGTAATATGATATACTTGGTTGTATAGACGCCTCAGGTGGAAAACAGTCAAGCTAGGTTTGATCTGCGTCAGCGGAGTCTTACATAGGCTTGGACACAAGGCGCGTGTTTATCTCTGTATCCCACCAGAAGAGTGCACTATTGATGTTAATAACTTTTACTATTGTTTCCCTTTAAATATCTACGAAACTATTAAAATTTGCTATTAAATATTTACTAAACTATTAAAAATTACCCTTAAATATTTAAGAAACTATTAAAAATTCCCTTTAAATATTTACGAATTTATTAATAAATCTCCTTAAATATTTACTAAAGTATTAAAAATTTCCTTTAAATTTTTACGAAACTATTAAAATTTCACTACACTGAGAGGATTGAATACTATACACATTACTATCTTCCCAGAGCAATGCAAAGGTAGAAAGATTCCACTTGACCTTAGACGATGTACTAGCGAAGTTAGCAGGATATAATAAGGACAGCTGGGATGTGTATCTAACTCAGGTGCTGGCTACCGTTTCATTTTCGATGAACGAAACCGTGAGATTTTCCACTTATTATATGCTATTTGGCAGAGATGTGGTCTTACCAATAGATGATTACCTTTGCAGAAGGAAATATATGAGAGAAGATCACCATAAATTAATCTTGGAGCAAAAATATAAAGTTTTTACTCAGGTGAGAAGGAAAATCACGAGAGCTCAGAAGAGGCGTATTCACAGAGTAAATCAAATTAGGAAGGAAATTAACTTCCAAGTGGGTGATCCAGTATATTACAAAATACGCCTGTGCGAAGGTAAACTAGATCGGAGATGGATTCCTTTTTATAGAATACTGGAAGGAGACGGGACCCGTTATTACATAATATGGGATCAAGTAGCAGGAAGGGTAAAATAAATACATGCTAATGATATAAAATTAGCTGAGATAGATGAATGAGAAGGAGCGAAAAGAGGATTGAGGAGGGAAACCTTGGTTACACCCGAAGAGTTAGACTGATAACGAAGAGGGGGAGGAGTAAATTATGATTACCCCAGAGAGTATAGAAAGAGTATAAAGGAGATGGATAAACGTGGAAGTAACACACAACTGAGAGGAGCAGAGAGAACTAAAGCCCTAGAAGAGAGAAAATGACAAGATTGATAAGATATTAGGTTGGTGCAAAATAATGACGTAATAATGTCGTTTTCGACGTATTTTTTAACGCCAAAAAACGACATTATTACGTCAATATTTTTGCACCAACCTAATACATGCAGCAGAGCCTGAGAAGTGGGCCGGAATGCAGTTATCGATGTTAACGTGTGTATGGAAGTGTACCTACACATGCGTGGCGCCGCTGGCTGCGGACTGGATTACTTTCTCGGGTGCGTATGCAAATCAAAAAAATTAGAATCCGTAGCTAGGAGTAAGATACAAGCGGGCTTTTTAGACTTGAATTTGGCCAGAACAAAATTTATGTTGCTAACAAGTGAAGAAGCGAATAAAGTTGATGCTTTAGGCATCTGCGTATCTGCTAGCCCGATCTATGTGGCTGGTAGTCATGATTTGTGTGTACTTTAATCATTTAAAGAAAATAAGAGGGGAATTTAGGAGTACTGCCAAACAGAAGTATTGCCCAGTTTTATATTATCTAGTCATTAGCATATCAGATGGGATTTGGGTGGTAGCTACCCAAGGGGCACTAATATTATCTAAGGTCTGTGAAGGAGAAGAAACTAGAACTATAAGGGTGAAACCACTGTTGTTCATTGTAGAATTACCAATGGGGTGTGAAGCTCATGGACTCTCATTGGCACTTCCCCCTATTACCAGGCTGAAGAAAACTTCGAAGCAAAATATTCTTTTTTTGAAATTTGTGTCCAAAAACGCGAGTAAATTGACAGAATTATGGGAACCCATAGTAATGGGGTACCCTGAGGTCTCTTTAGAGAAAATGCTGGGCATATTGAAGCCCCTTGCTAAAATTAACTTGGAAGAATTAAAATCTAAATTAGACCTAGAGGAAGGGAATAGTTCGACTTGGGAAGAGTATAAACGGGCTATAATAACTTGGCCAACCGTTGTAGGATTATTATTAGTCGTATTACTGATAGTAGTAATCTGGTGGTGGCTGAAGAGGCGAGTGAAATTCTCACGTAGACGTGGTGAACTGGCTGGTAAATACCTGAGCGAAAGAGGCATTCCATTATGTGAGCTTCGTAAAAGCATATCCAATGTGAATGCGATTGAACCTACCGTGGAATTACAAAGAGAGTCGACCACTATTGGGAAGAAGCCTGAATTGACTACAACAACAATCAAGTCCCCTATTAAAGCGAGGCCGGACAGAAAGGATAAGAAGTAAATCAGTACAATGACTGATTAAAAAATGCAGTGTTGAGAACTCCAGAAAACAAATAAATAACTGATTTTTTTTTTAACTGGACATGAAATGTTAAAAAAAAGAAGTATTATTGTGATGATTATTTTTTTTTATAATTTGACATGATATTGAAAATAAAGTTATTGTAAAATGTAATTATTATTTTTTCTATTCGACATGAGTTGAATTAAAAAGGAACGGTGAACATTATAACCCTTATAGAAGGGATTTATTTTAATTAAATATTGGTGTGCATAAGAATGGCGGAACTTAATCAAAAAAGGAGCTGAAATAGACCGTAATGTTTGAATGGATTTCATTGGACTGTACATTTCTTTTGAAATAATACGTGCATGCGAAAAGTATTATAGACAGATTGCATGAGTATAATTAAGTTTTGAAGTATTGGTGTCTGAACTTCACGGCTAAGACACGCCATACCACGCACATTGTAGCTAACTACCAACATTCTCTTTGTATTCGATAGGAGAGATGTAATTTTGTAATCAAGCAGCCTCTTTCCACGAACCGCTGTTTGTGGAACCGACTCCCAAGAGGATGCTTCCCCAATCACTACAATCTTAACCTATTCAAGTTTACAGTTTCTTTCCCATATATTTTCATAAACTGTACATCTTAATCTGTAACCATCTATTTCGATTTTCTCTCGGCCCTTGTGAAGGGCTGTAACACCGAATCTCTCGGACGGTATCAGTTGTAACGCGACCTCTGGTCAAGGCATCCATGTGACACCGTACTCTAACCCCACTGAACCTTAGTCTACGCTGTTAATACAAAGGACAAATCGAAAAATAAAGTTATCACCAGAAGAATCGGAAACTAATTGTAAATAAATTCTAAGAAAAATATAAGAATTTTAATGAATTTGGATTTGGGTAACACTTGATTTTTATGGCCATTCATCAGATGTTTGCAAAAATTTGCAGCGTACTTAATTCGCTAATTAATATCAATTACTGGAGAATTTTATTAGCCATAACAATAGTTTCTTTTAATTTGAATTGCAGGATGTGTGATGTTACAGATATCGACTGCGAATTAAATGTCGCTGAGCTGAGGTCGAATTCCAGTCGGGTTCCTTACATTCACTGACGCACAAGTATCCATTAAGAATTAATGATAGTGTCAGTTCTCCTCGGTTCTTTCAGATCAGACTGGCTTCTATGGCTGTAAGCGATCTGGGATTGCAAAGGAAATGTTTGTCGCCGATTATTTCCACGTCGCCGAGAATAAATCACTAAGTTCAGACTCGAACATTGGGGACAGAAAGAAAATGCTGAAATCTCGATTCGCAAGTACTATTTCACAAATCACAATGCATGCAACCAGTCAGAAAAATATCTCCCTCGGCAGCCAAAATCGCCGACTCCCCCCCCCCTTCGATTTGAGAACACCAACTGCTTTTATCCGCCGAACATTTTTTTTCCATTCGTCGACAGCGGGGAGTGGATGTTCAATAATTTGCATATCAACATACTTTTATAACGACCTCTTGCGACGGACTTGTTTTTTTTTAATTCAAATATTCCATTTTCAGCATGACATGCGGAATACGTGCCCTTCTGTTTGGTAAGTAATTTTCTTTTTCGCCACATTTTGTCGTAGAATACACGCAACGCGCTGTTGCTTGGTTTGACGAGGTAAGTCGCCGTTTTCTTCGCTATAATGGCCTTGGTTGACTATCAGTCTACTGCAGAAAGAAATGACAACTTACTACGGTAATATATTCTGCCTAGTTTATCATGAATCGAAAGACACATGATCGCCCAAACGTGTATCACATATGACACTTACGTGACTGACAGATTTTCTTGCGGTCCATCTGGTTCTGACGAAAGAAATTCAAAAGAAAAAATTAGAAGATCGAAAATATAATGATTCCTAAACTGACAGAAGCAAATGAACGAAGACATGTCACGGGGATTTGCCGTGTGCGTAATAATTTATTAGACCAAGATCATTTGCCTTTTTTTATTATTTTGTCGACAAATAAATTGGACATGCAGCAGTATTTTTATCCCCTTCTCATTGAAACATTATCAGACCTCTGTAATTCATAATACAGTATAACTGTAAAATCTCGCCTTAGACAGAGCAATATTTTTTTTAAATGTTGTAACACGTTGTACTTGATAGTAAAAGCTGTTTAGTATCCATTTATGATGCTCAGGTTTAGGTTAGAAAACAAATATTTCACCTTAAAGTTCCATGACATCGAATTTTTTTCATGTGTGCCAAGAAGAGAAATCTAGAATGCGAGTGTTTGGCTATGTTGATTTTAATTGTCTATTCTAAAGGATGAATATTCCTACGATAATTCATGAGAAATTTTTGTGCCGATGTTTAAGAGAGAATATGACAGATGGTTCCATATGATGAATAGTATTAAATTTCTTTGTTTACTCTACTAAACAGATGTCAGATATCTTTTCAGTGATGACAACTAAACATTACAGCCAAAGTCGACTGTGTGGAGTCAACACCCGAAATCGTTTGGATGTTATCCTTTTTAAATTCTTGGGATCTATCAATGAAGGATTTATTCTACACCTCTCATGCAATTCGCAAATTGTTCATACCGTGTTGCTTCTATTCGGATCAACTATAAGGTTGGTGCAAAAATAATGACGAAATAATGTCGTTTTTTGACGTCAAAAAAGCGACATTATTACGTCATTATTTTTGTACCAACCTAATACATAGGTTTTATCAATTATCTATTCTGTGTTGACTAACTCAAAAAGAAAGGTAATGAAATGTCGCGTATGTCTGCTGTTCACACCACCATTTTTGATTTGTATTTCTTAACACAAAATAAACGAACATTGAATACAAGGAACTATAACCTAATTTTAAAATTGCGTATATTCTCCAGATACCAGAAACTTGAACTCTGAGTATTTTTTTTCAAAAGACTTCTTGATTCCATTATTTTCTTTTCATCTCTCATTACAGCGGAAATGACCTTACTTTACATGATCCTGACGTTGTGAATTTGTCTAAACAGATAATTAAATAATGTCAAGAAACGAGATTTGCACTTACATAAATGTTATCAAAAAATTTACGAATTCAACAAACTAAGAACGAATTTTCCTCCGATGTTTCCTCTCATTCTTTACATCTATCTCTCTTTCCATCTCTCTCTCACACACACTCCCTCTCTATTTCTCTCTCTCTCTCTCATATATATATATATATATGAAAATATTGTAGAAAATAGGGAAGAAACTGGTTTGTTAAATAATCCAAAGTTCCTTAGTATTTTTGAAATTATTTTTAAAAAATAGTGCTCGATACTAAAGTATATATATATATATATATATATATATATAAGTGAACATTAAAGTCAACACTTAAGGATGACAGTCTGTTTCATTTTGTAAACCCCAATGAATATTTACAAGAAACTAAACAAAATAATATTACGAATAAAAACTAAGTCTTTCTCGAGTTAGCTAGAACGGATCTCTGTACACGAACCACCACTTGTGTATTTTCATTATCAATATTCTGGAGTAAATAGGAATTTAAAAATACTCGCCGTCTTCTGAAACACACACACACACACACACACACACACACACACACACACACACACACACACACACACACACACATATTGTCCAATCGTAATGCAAGTGTTTTGAAAGTTCTCAGTCACGGAATGCGTGATTACTATGAATTAATCGCAACTGTTTTAGACCATTTAAGGGAGATTATCACGAACAATACATTCTCGGAAAATAGTTATTTTACATTTCACGAAGAAATCTCTTTCCATCAAATGTATTCATGTTCGACGATATCAATCTGCTTCGTTTGACGTTTCGTCACAATTAAAACATAACATAAAACGTTTCAGGTTCCTATCACCAAACAAGAACGGAAGATAAACAGAAATACGCTACAATTTTGAGGATGGGGTGATAAATTTACATATCAAATGCTACGGCCAGATTATGTGTCGTATTGAATAAGTTAACGCTTGCTGGATTTGATATTATACATACATAAATATGCAATGTTATCATAATAATAATAATAGCTAGCCACTCGTATTCGAAGATGCCCGTCTAATAAGGCGTCTAGTCAATATCTATTTCAAAAGCCTGCTTAGGTTTGTTCAACACCTATAGAGCTCATATGTGGTTTACACAGCAACTATGCTGAACAGACCTTGGGTGAGATCATTATCTAGAATGAACAAAAATCCGAACAAGGCCTGCATGGTCAAACTCTCGGTCATTATGACTATCCCTGTTGCAATGTATTTATTATGGGTGAAGAATGCTTATATATATGCGTATATATACATTTTTGACCAAGTTGGATTCTACGAGGTAATCAGATTAAACAGGTCTCCTTTAAATTAATGTGGATTACGTCTTTAAATAAACTAAATAAATATACACTGGTGGATTAACGCGGATCTAACTTTACCTAACATTCACATCCTGCTAAATATTAATAAATATATCTAGAACATAAAGTTCAGGATTCTACGTAAATAACCTTTATAAATATGTTTCTCTGAATATAGTTAATAATCATTTAATTAAAATCTCTTAGGTTTTTGAACTTAAGTTTCTTGGTTAATTATACAAAAAGCTTATACTATATTTGCATTTAATTAATAAAAAATGTTTTCACTAATTTCGAGAAAAACTATTTTAATGACATACTGAGGTCAGTATATCAAAATAGGTCAACACTGTATTTTACCATTCTCCAAATAAAATGGTAATATCTGAATGATTTTAGCCCGGAATATTTTTTTTTTTCATTTCATTTGTGATTTTGTTAAAGAAATAAGAATTATTTCGCAAGAAATACAAATTATTGCCTTTACGATTTTAGATATTTTTATATTCTTTAATTAAAATAATTTTGGTCTGTCTTTTGACATATAGCTCTCTCTGAAACTCTATCTTCCTGGAAATTCCATACGGATTACCATATTGTATCATTTATATATCATTTATATATATATATATATATATATATATATATATATATATATATATATATATATATATATATATATGCGTGTGTGTATATTTGTATGTATGTCTGTAAAAATAATTACACTCAAATAAAAGAAAATTTATTTTGAAAAAAAAAAAAAGATTCAAATGATGTAGGTTGTAGAATAAGGCAATATAGAACGTGACATTTCTTAGCCCCGTAATTATGTTACATGTGAATTGCTCTCAATCTACGCGTTTGGCCAAATCAAGTCATAACGCATTCTCGCTTCCCCCCCACCTGTTGGTGAACTATATTGTACTACCAAAATCAACTGCAACATGTCCCTCACGTCTCGTTTACGATATGACAATTGGGCCTTTCAAAAAGACGAAAATCGCCTACCTCACAGTATGTATCCACAAGGTTTAATGACTTAAGAATAATTCAAATTAACATTTATTAAAAAACATCAGCGATTTATATTTTACTTAAAAACGAATGTTTGTTCAAGGATACATTATCAACATTGATAAAACATACAGAAATTATTTTAAAGACTCAATGACGTGTAAACATAATTATCTGCATGTGTTCCGTACATGCTCATGTCTTGTTTATTCAGCTTTAATGTTTCAATTCAGTTCACTAGAATAATTTCCTTTGACTTAATTATGCCTGTATAAAAAATTAAATCTTATTTCGATTCTCTTTTCAAAATCTCTTTTTTGTTTTGTATTCCAAATTTATTACTGAAATCGACATGCCCCCAAAACTTTCTATTTTCAAGTTGGCGGTGGGCGACTAAGCGTTAAATGACTGTATTTACCATCATTTCGAATCCGGGGAAGTTCGAATTTTTTAACTGAATCACAAGTCAGAGATTTGATTAAACAGATAATTTTTCGCATCTGCGATAATATGAATAAATAAAAGCATTCTCCCGTGAAAATCAGCTTTTTTTTTTCAGTTTGATAGTAATGTCTGCAAACGATTGTTATCATTTGTGGGATCATGACAAAATAAGTCGGTAATTTTGTGCACGTGTATCAGTCAACGAAACGTTTTGTTTTTTTTTTGTTTTTTTTTAATTCTACTCAAACTTGAAATCTGTTAAGGAGGGTTCGAAATTGGAGCCATATTGAATAGCATAGAAATCCATGGAAATTAAAGACATTCAACATGTTGCAGTTAATATAAGAAAGAATACTTGTACGAAGTTGTTGTATTGAGGCCTCCTTATAATGAAATAATATGCATTTATTAACCGAACAGTTGTCATTACGATCGCTTAAAATTCATAAAATCTCTCTATTAAAAGAATTTTTATGAAAATAGTTTCTTCAACTGTTACTTCTCATTCTAGTAATGATGGCAGTTTCCTTCCTAACTTTTTGCTTATTATATGTGGGAAATCTACATCTTGATTATGTCATTAGTTTGTCTTGGAGTTATTGTTCTATCTATTTCGATTGTTGTTGTCGCTGTTTAATCTTTCTATGTTATACTTTTATATTTTCTAACATATATGTGGTTTGACAGCGTCAGTCTGTAGGATCTGATGAAGAAGAGTCTTCTTCCAGGCCGACATCATTCATTCGTTTTAAGCCATTCTTAATCATTGATATTAGAAAGCAGTTGTATATAGACAATAGATTAGATATTTCTGAACGTTTTGGACAGATGCAGTTGAGGAAAGGTAAGAACCCATCTCGTCACCCATTCTGAACAGCCTGGCAAAAACAACTCTTTGAGAAGGAAAACTGAATCCCAAACTGGTTAGTGTGAGGCTAGCCACATCAACCCAATATCAAATAAAAAATCAAAAAATATCAAAATCTAGCATCATAATGCATAATATGTTTATTTCACAATTGTGTCCGAAATTACAACAAAGTTAATTTTATGTAGAGACAGTTTAAATTAACCATGACCCTCTAAAATGTTCGATAGGAAACTTCAAGCATGTCAAAATGTGTTAATTCTTTACAGACAGTGATTAAGAGTATAATAATAACTATATTTGTAAATATATTATTCAAGAAAACATTTAAGATATGAAAATTAGCAAGCTTGTCGAATTAGCAAGTAGTTAATAAAGATGTTTAAGTAAAATTAATATACGTTTAGGATATGTGAATTTAAATAAAAAAAGGTGTATGTAGTCCATTAAACGTTGACCAATATCTTGGGCGTATGCTTGTTGTTAAACGTTGGTAGACGACTTAAGACATATTTTTTGAATTTGCCATTATCCCAAGCAGAAATATCATGAAACGACTGCTTTACTTATAATTCCTTTTAGAGAGTTCAAACCTTTTCATTGTGTATCTTTCATTTCAGCTCTCATCCACTTTATTTTCCTTTAACTTTTTTTCCTTGTTTTATTTTTGACTGTTGAAGAAAATGATTCTCTGGATTTATTCAAATCTGAATTACTGTATCTTTCAATTCTTCAGATTTATTCTTACGGGCAACTAACAGTCTTTCCTTGCAAAATTGAAACTTTTCTTATTTATCGTTCTTCTTTGTTTCAATTCTGTTTATGACTGGGAGATAAATACTCCGATAATCAGCGCTTGTTTGCGGTGTGAGATATTAATGGGTTACTAATCTATCTAGTTTTTAATGTCCCCTGTCGGGATTTTCCAAGCCCCCAAACTCCATGTGTGTACATTAGACCCTATGTGCGTTTTTACTTCTAGCCTGGTTGATTTAGAATGAATATAAGGTGTACCCGGAAAAAATGTTACTAAATCATGTTTTGTATTCTTGGAAGCAGAATTTTATATGCTGCAAGAAAATAAAAACGACACTCTCATCCACCTTGGGGAATTATTTTTACAGCCTTTTGTCTGAGCACAACTTCCTCTGCAAAAAACAGGTGCCAGAAGGTGAAACATGGTTATTAATCACCTTTGTAGTTTAAATCTGTAAATGGTTTTCATGCACAGTTCATGTTGGATGCGTCTTAAGAGTTATTCGAACACTATGACGTCAATTTCTAATGTTCAGTAGTTGCTGTTTCCCTATGGCGTAATAAAATCTGTAAATGCTTCATATTCTTGTAGATCAGATATTAGCAGCTAACATATAGCATTCAAGAGACAGTGACTTATATGGACATGGACTTTATTTAGATTGTCCTGGATCAGAGCGATGAACAACCAACCAAGTGTGAATGGTAAGGAATACAAGAATGTTTTTACTGCCAGCATTTTAAATTATCTTCTTACATGATGCTGATCCAAAAGTTTTTATATCATTTATACTATCAATATATGTTTTTTGTGTTGTTCGGCTTCTATGAGGAATGCGCTTCTGCAATACAAGTTTAAGAAATGTGAATATCCATATTGCTATTGTATTCCTAAGCGCTAGGTTTTTTTAAGCATGTAGGAGGATGCTATATCGTTGGATACTACGAGACGGTTAACAGCATATACACAGTTGTGCAAATTAATTGAAATAAGAATAATTCCGTTATTATTTACTTTGTAGTATTTTTTCAATGAAACCTGACCTATTCACATGTTAATACTTCGTATATCCATTACATGAAGTCGTTCCTTGCAGATTGACCACTGTTTCTCGATTCGATTTAAATCAGGAGAGTTTCCAGGCAAACCTATAGTAGTTTGATTTGCTCATTAGTAAGGCTAGCCAGTGTGTTCGTGTAGCGTTAGATTTTTCGTACGCTTCCTTGGAGTAATATCTTTCCTAGACAATCGACGTAAGACAAATAATCGATAGTCGAGACAAAAGTGTTTGGGCGTGAAAAACATCTGATGCAAACACTGATGACGCAATATTTCCAAAGGCCAAACAAATTTCATCATAACCCCGAAAACAGATTCATATTACTGCATAGCAATGTAAAAACAACACTGGAGAAAATAGAAGTCGATTACACCCTGTCACTCCAGGGAGCGTCTGAAACTGACTGTTTGATGAAAGTAAGGAAACTGAAGTGGTTGTTTCAATTAATGTGTGTAAATGTACTTAATTGAAAAGGAAAGGAAATATTTCTTTTGTTAACAGTAAGTGATTCACATCCATACACTTACAAATTATATATAAATATGTTTGCACAATCATTCATGGGGGAATGAAATTAAGTTTTAACGAGGTCGGTATTAAAAAGTATCCTTCAGACCTCAAGCATCACTTTTGACCAACCGTAGTATTAGAAAGCTTTAGACATTATCGATGTAAAGTCGATGGGCAAAGTTTGCAGATTGGGAGAATTTAACATAATCAAGAGCTTCTGTGAAACGTCGTTAGTATTATGAATGGTGCTGGGTTATTCGAGTTACAGATTATCATCTCCGGGAAAGCTTGGTATCATCAATTCTTTCCGTAACATGATGCCTTTGTTGGAATTTTTGGGCACCCTGCTGTACTAGTGAGCCAGCCTAAATGAACTGACACATTTTATAGTTCACCAATAGAAGGGTTAACCAATCAGAAGGCTCAAAATATTCAATGTGACGTGTATAAAGGCGGCCATGTTTTTCCCAAATATTCACTGCCAGCCTTTGATCTCGAAGACTGAGTTGTTTCATTCAACAGATTACGTACTGCGCTGTATTCTATATTCATAGACTATGGTGAACATGGTCAACAGCCTTGACGAATTGACTTGGGCATAGAATATTAGTGTGCCTTTGTCGAGAATGACGCTGAGATTCTAGATATTGAAGGGACTCTTGAGAGCAGTACGTTTGATGTTTTCCAAGATATTTTCCGTGATGTGGTGCAAGCCTATTTGCCAGAGAATCTAGGAAAATCTGATCTGGATAAAACAAAAAAAAAAAAAAACAAACATTAGTATAATAAACTCCAAACGCACGAGATCTTGAAGCTGCAGCGTGTGCTTGATACTCTGAGGCAAGAAATCAGGAAGAAAATCATGTTATAGCTGACGTACATATATTTCATCGACACGCTTAAGCTGTCGATTCGTGTCTAGAGTACAAGAGATTGGAATTTGCGACTCATGGCAATGGCGTGGATGTTAAACACCCTCCTCCAAGTGAAGTGGTTGCCTAGGGTTACATACAGCGTGGTGATTGCACGATACCTGAGCTAAGTTAAGGCAATATCCGGGCCATCAAGAACCATTTTTGATGATTCCAATAATAAAGACTCGTCCATAAATGACAATGAACATCAGCGAAGATCATCTCTGGTTTCTGCTAACATACACATCGAAGATTGATTGTAAATTGCTGTTCATCAACAGCTCTTCCTCTCCGACGAGGAGAACAAAGATTGCCAAGATTTCGTTCCTTGAAAGCAGATGTTCATCGGGTGGTCTAAATGGAGGGATACGCAGAGACACTGTTTCTGAATCACTTAAACTAACTACCGAAGGAAGATTTGTGACTGTAGTGATGAGGCAGACATCTTTTTTCTTTTTAAATTTTCACCTGACATGGCTGACATCTATAAGATGAAGAAGATTCTCACGATCCGCGAAACAGAAGTGAAGATAAAATCTACGTTCTACAAAACTTGCCAGTCATCCATACAAGTGTTGGATGGGACTCAATTTCAGTTGTATTTGGGCATGGGAAATGTGAAATAATCAGGCTTATTCGTAAATAAAATGACATTGTATTGTTGCGCTACGTTAACCGATGCATCTGCTTGCCCTGACCAAGTAGCATCTGCAGAGTTGCAGGTCTTTGTTATGGTGTATTGAGGAAAAATAAGCGATATATTGGATTCCCTCAAGTACATCAAGTATATGGAATATTCCGCACCATTCATGCTGATGTTATAAACTGAGAAGATGTCTTCAACTGAACGGTCAACTTTGTTCCACAGTCTCCGTGTCCATCTTCAAGTTATAATTTAGAAGGCCTTAGGTCATTGCCAACTTGGTCCTTGCAGCTGGGGTTGGAAAATGAAAAACTGTACTTTACTTTTTGAGAAACTACTGAAGTCTGGGTGTTTAAGTTGAAGATTTCCTCCAAGAGTCCTTGCAGCAGAAAAATATATTCTTGCCAGAATCATAGCCATGCATGCGTAACAGCACAATGTGATTGTAGGGTAACCGATTGCAACAATACTAGTCTGGTTCTACAAGACGAGGACGAATAGGAAGACCATGCTCATTTATTTAAACGTCCATTTTGAGTGATAGCATGCCATTTAAATTGTTCTCTTTGCTATTTTTGGTGGTGGAATTTGGAGCATTTCAATGTTCGTTTGCGCTATCTTATGACCTTTTTAGATGGAGTGATATTTTCTGGGCCTAACATTTTGGCGATAGTTTTGAGTAAAAGATTTCAAATTTTGTTTTTGTAGCAAGGATCACATTTTTGGTAGACATAAAAAAGATGTGAAAAGATATACAAAATTTTTAATAAGCATCTCCATGCGTTTACATAGCAAAACAGGACGTTCAGAACTCATGTTACTGGAGTAATGGGTTTTTTTATGCATTTGTATTCTTCATTCTCTAGTCATAGATTGCTTGTAACACACAAGCCTGTAAAGACTTCTTCAAAAGGCCCTATTATTTACTGAACAGACTGGCAAAAAGGAAGAGGTCAAAGTGATGATAAAATATTGGGATAATTTGTTTCTATTAACAACACTTATAAAATTCCATGTTCTTAGTATCAGTGGTTCCTTAAACTCCCTTAATTTGTTACCTAGTCTGCAATATATACAGATATCACGTGGTTTTTTTGAAAGCTCCACAGTGAGGGGAATGTCTGAGATCAACATATGAGATGATCAGAAAATTTTTTTATTTGTTAAATTTATTTTGACATGCTAATCAGTAGTCTGTAAATTATGGTTGTTTGATGAGAATTTTATTCCATAAGGGACATAAAGAGCTGCCAGTTCTTTGCTATGTGTTATTTTTTATATACTCTACTGATATATGGCAGTTGATATTGGTGAAATATGGCTACGTTTTATTTCCGAGGCATTATTCAGATCTGGTTTACAAATTATGTCCAGGTGGTCCAAATGAGGAATTTTAGATTTTCAAAACAGGACACCTTTCTAATGAATACAATAGTTAGCTTGGTCATTTCTATCCGGTAGACATTGATATCTTCCAGACTATTTGTAATTTACAGTGCCCCTACTGTCACACTCTTTCTATCGTTCACTTCAGGAATCATGTACGTGCTCAGCAATCAATTCAATGTCTTTTCCCTTCCCTAAATTATCACTCAGCTTAATGATATTTTTTTCTTTTAAGATTCCTTTTGGTGACGCGTTATGTATTTTTTCTCCGTACGCGGAGAAGCGTTTCAATGAAGCTGATTTTGAAATTTAAGAAATGGTGGGTGCTATTCTGTTGTAGGCATATGTGTTCGTAATCCACTAGTTTACAGGGTTACCATTACGAGTTAATTAAAAGCAAATGTAGATTCAGTAATTAATACTAGCTTACATATTTTCTCTATATCGTATATATGACAAAGGGAAAGCTTTTGCATCATTTCTGCATGTTAAATAACTGATAATACTTCAAGTAACGATTCCGACAGTATATAAGAATCGGATCATTAAGGACCCATTATTTGGTTAAAAAATTCATCAGATACGGTAAATTGCAGTCTTGTGGTTGATTAATTATTTTTATTCTTACACACTGTTTTCAACTGATGAAAAGCATATAGAATATCTCGCTATTTCCATTAGAGATATTTGAAAGAGCGACATTCCATAAGTTCAGATCTTTACAGCAATGATTTGACATGCCAGCAGAAAAGGTTTGACAAATCATTATTTTTCTTCCTACTCCTGATAAGAAGCGTATTCCACTCTTGCAACCGCCGGCGAACCATTAATTTGTAAAACAGACTCCCGAGCTGATGCTTCTTCGATCACTTCATTCGTATACTCTTCAAGTCTAGGGGCAGCTGTTATCAATCCTACTCATGAGCATATTCTCAACTTACGTCCAAACAACAACCTCGTTAAATAACCATCAACATTGTGCAGATTTTGAGACTTCAATTTATTTATTTTTAAAGACAATTCTATTTATTTGTTTAAATTATCAGCCTCTGAGAAAATAGAAAAATATATACATCTGAAAAAGCAGGAAATGTCTTCTTTTAAGTTTGTTAATAAACAAAAGAAGTAGTGGGGTGAAAAAATTTCACGGTTTGAGAGTCAAATTTAAATATCCTCACAGAAATTACCCAGTTTTATGAATAATTTACAAAAATGCGCCGAAATTTGGTCAAATAGAAAATTTATATTCGATTTGAAAGGGTGTCCTTATTAAATTGCAATTTTACACATTATTAACACCCCTCCCCTGCCGATTCTAAACAATCCGCCCTTGATGTTACCATGGAAATTTCTGATTTCAATTCTGACCATACTATTAAAACTCGTAAATTTCAGAAATAATTCATTCCCCCAAAAAAAATCGCTTGAAGATGTTACAGAGCCTACTTTAACTCAAGTTAATTCAAATATTATTTTGAAGTTTTCGGCTCTTGTTTTGAAACATGAGATCTCTTATGTAGCGAGTTGGAATCATATTTTTAAATAAATAATTATATTTATCCTCTACTTTCGTATCGAGCACTATTTTTTAAAAATAATAACAAAAATACTAAGGAACTTTGGATTATTTACCAAACCAGTTTCTTTCGTACTTTCTACAATATTTTCACACACACACACACACACACACATATATATATATATATATATATATATATATATATATATATATATATATATATATATATATATATATATATGTATGTATGTATGTATGTATTATAATTTGAATTGCACTGTTTTTACCTGCAATAGCAATATGTAACCCTTTCAAGAATCAATAACTCTTAAATATGAAATGTATTTGTATAACATGCACTGACGTATACAACCAACGACTCAAAAATACACATATGTGCACACGGGTACACACACATCTACATACATATTTACACACACTTACACACTGACACACACGCGCACGCAAACAGACACAGGCGCGCGCGCACACACATAAACACACACGTATATACACGCACACACACACACACACATATATATATATATGTGTGTGTGTGTGTTTCATCAACTACAGTAAATCGCAGCCTTGTGGGTTGAAAAAGACTGGAGTAGTTTTCGTTGCATGAAGTAGATATACCCACCGCCAATATGAGGTAACTTTGAATTTTGTTGTTTAATCCTATTAATATGCTCTGTTATGATAAATACATTGAATTATTTTGGGGATCAGTTTTAATATTTTTTATTACTAGAATGCATTTGGACTATATACCAACGGATTTATTAACTGTAGTATATACAATTCCAACGTTTGTAACATTTAATCAACCCATCTCATCAGACGATTTTAAAGATTTACATTCCTCCTGATGAGATGCGTTGAATCGCATCTACACACGATTACAATTTGCCATTTTCTGACTGGAAGGGATAATCCCGAGGATCATGAAAATCCAGGGAGAGCTCAATGTAAATTACAGTGCATTATAATGAGAATAAGAAAAGGGAAACTTTAATTACCCATTTCGTTTATAATTTTTATTCCATGCTAACCGAGATGTTCATATCGTAAGAAGGACAACCTGCTTCACGAAGGAGATTCGTTTAGCAGGTTGTCATTCTGTTTGCATGAAATAAAAATTATAAAGGAAATGGATAATCAAAGCTTCCGCCTTCTTATTATTAATACCTCTCTCTCTCTCTCTTTCTCTCTCTCTCTATCTATCTATCGATCTTAGTCTGTTTATTATCAATCTATCTGTCTATTAGCCTGTTTTAATCTATCTATCTATCTATCTATCTATCAGCGTGTTTTAATCTTTCGATCTTTCTATCTTTCTATCTTTCTTTCTATCTTTCTATCTTTCTATCTATCTTTCTATCTTTCTATCTATCTTTATATCTTTCTATCTATCTTTCTATTTTTCTATCTTTCTATCTATCTATCTATCTATCTATATATATATATATATATATATATATATAGATATATATTTATTATCTTAAAGGTCATTTAGTGGATGCCATTTGAGTAGACGCTCTCTTTTATTTGAACAGTATTTTTATTTCGATCTGCTACTCTGAATATTCAAAAAATCTTATAAAAGAAAATGGCGTAAGAAAAACATATGATTTGTAATCCCTTAATTGTGAATTAACACACACACACACACACACACACACACATATATATATATATATATATATATATATATATATATATATATATATATATATATATATGTGTGTGTGTGTGTGTGCGTGCGTGCGTGCTTCTGTTTGCGTGTTTCTTTTTTTGTATGTGGTTCTGAATAAAATTGGTTAATTTTGCTGAATACAATTATGCTGAAAATATAAGCAAGATTCTTGCACTCTTTACTCAATACGTCTATCGTGTCATTGTCGTCAAATTTATTTTATGATTGTGGAAATTTCCTAAGAGGAAAACGAATTATTTGTATGTATAATAATGGCTTTGTTGACACGCTGTCTTAACTGTCTCTACCAATATTCATTCAATCAACTTATTCGAAACACATATTGATAAATTCAGTTATTTCTATTAAGGAATGATTACGTTGGCTTCCCATTGTAAACCACGTATTACTGTTTCGGTTTGAGACAGTATATTTCTATTTTAAGTGAAACATTTACCCCATAAGGATTCTTATATTTTCTGTGAGAAATATGTACAGAATTGTAACTGTTATATATAATTGAAATATTATTTAAATTATAATTTAGCTCGAGCATATATTTCGGTACATTGTTTAAGGTACAATTCGTCATTGTTCTGTTGTTAAGAGACTTTGACAAGAATGTTTATTTCAAGTAGACTAACAAAAATTTTAAAAGTACATTGGTAAGAATTGCTTCATCTCCATCGTATGTGCTGGAATTCATTTCTAGTCTGTCTATCTTCAATTCGTTTCACAGAAATCAAATCCCATTTAGACAAATTTGGAAGTATATTCCAATCTCTCTCTCTCTCTCTATCTCTCTTTTTCTCTCCCTATGTGTCATGTCCTTTCAGGAAGTGGGCTGTCAGTAACTCGATAACGTTCTTCATTTTGTTGACTTAAGTAATTCTTACACATTTAGGACCTCTCTTGAATCATTGGTACTTTTTCGTTATTTTCGTTATGCATTTGCTAAAACCATAGATATTTTTATCTCTTTATCTATTATTCAAATTCTGAAATGGATCGATCGTTTTTCCTTTGCTCCTCCTCCGAATGTCTGTGCTGAATAGTTCGTCGACCGAAACAGTTAAATTCTGTTTCTATTCTGCCTATTGATTTAACCGTCTCCCATTCTTGTGTAATTGCTATCAAAATAGCTTGATCTCCTAGCGTCGTAACGCTGTATTCTGGTACTCCACAGACAAGTATAAAGTCAATGTATACAGTTGTCAATATCTTTTTTAAGGTTACATCCGCTGATAATAAATCCTGGTAGAAATTCTAGTCCCCTAAAAATCATTATACCGGGTAATTCAATCTGGAGGTAATAAAGAAGAATTAACATATTTCTCTTTCTCTTTTCAGTGATTGATTATCTCTTTCTGACTTCATGCAGGCTTTTCCTTTTCAATAGCGGATAGGAATTATTTCTATTTAGTTGGATATTTTAGATTAGTTATTGTCATTAATATATACCTTAGTATTTAGAATAATAGTATCCACATCGTGATTGTTATTCTAACAACCTTTTAGCCATTAGGAACACAGCTGTTTTCAGGTAGCTCTTGTATTCAGTAAAGGTTTTCTGGGTTTTAAAAGTCTTAGAGTATAAAATTAGTGAATATAAGTACATAATTCTAAGAAGGAAGAAAGTTATGGAACGAATCATACAAGAACCGAAACCTTGTGAACATAACAACCAAAATGAATGTACTAATTAAAATATAACAAAAATAGTAATGCTTTTTTTATCATAAATTAATCTTTCTGACATATCAAGTTCATTGTATATTTCTCTATAGAATCTACGAAACATAAATATGCAAAATTCTGAATATCCAGCGATCAGTCTGATAGGTTTATGATCGCGTATCTTCATGAAGACAAGATTATCTGTCTGAATCTCTCGTTAAAATCTCTTACAGGATTTGTTCATTTTGATTAATAGTTTTCGTTGGTGGCTCATCAAACTGTTAGATGGAATTTATATTCAATAGCAAATGGTTTCTTTAACCTCGTCCATGTATTTGAGTAATTATTTTTTAATAATATCAAATACAAAAGTTTCGGAGACTGTCAACATTATTATGTCTGTCTCGTCTGGCATAGCTGCATCGTTTCACTTCAACTTGGCTAACTCAAAATTATCAGCAGATCATATTATTTCATATTTCATAATTTCATGTATAATAAATCTTTATTCTATGTTTTCGAGGAGGGAATCTCATATAGCTATAATCTGTTAGTAATAATATTTGTTTATCTTTATGGATTGACCCTTCTTTGATTTCTCAAATGCAGCTGAAGAGTATGTTATTTCACCTGCATTTACATTTACATTATACATGTCATCCTTACTTGCATTTTTTGTGAATGTTTCTGTTAAACTCGATACATTCTGCGCCTATCATTGGAGTTTTCTGCTGGTTGTCTTTCATTTCACCTGCCATCCACTTAATTTTTCCCTGCTTTTCGTTTCGTTTCGTTCCGTTTCGTTTCGTTCCGTTTCGTTCCGTTTCGTTCATCGGAATGATTTTTTTTTTTTTGGCTGTTGTCGCTAATGATTCCCTGAAGTCTTATCTCTTTCAAATTTTTATGCTTATTGTTTCGTGCAACTGAAAATGTTTGTTTGCAAATAGCACCACATTGTAATTTATCATTTTAAGCGTGTTATTTTTTTTATTATTTACAATTTTGGCCAGCTTATAACTGGGAGTTAACCACTCCGATAATCATGGCTTAATTTGGTATGAAAAAGTGTTTTTGGAAAATGTTTCTGGCTAAAAATCTATCTGGTCCTGACATTTTTTTTTTGAAGCCCACAGGTCTCAGTGATTTAATTAGCACAGAAGGAACAAGGTTTCTAACTTTGGCAGTATGAGCCACGCCCGTATTTAACAATCATTTAATTATCTTGTCCCATTCCTAAATGTACACTTAGCCATACATCTTTATAATTTTCGTTGATTTTTTTTTTTTCAAATTAAATAGTTTTTTATTTGTTTTTCTAGATTTGTGGGAATATGAAACAATGATCATTTTATCGAACTTTTAATTTAATCAAAGAATTCTGCATCTTTTCAGGATCCCAAAACATATTTCCTTTTGTATTTGTTTAGCAGATGTCAAGAAAAAAATGGAATAACCCCCCCCCCCAAATATTAATAATGCATGAAAGAATTTTATTTACACTTATGAAGAACATAATTTTAAGTCATTCTATATATATATATATATATATATATATATATATATATATATATATATATATATATATATATATATATATATATTAACAGTATTACTCATTTAAAAAGCCTCGGATGACTCAACTTGTAGACACCTGAGGGCAAATTGGAAGTAAGAAAAGAAAGAACTAAAAACATCAAAACAAGGTGAAAAAATCGTCAAGAGTCTTTAGTCCAAAGGAAAAAAAAACCATGCGAGTATAAAGACAATATAAAGTTAGACAGCTCAGTAGATCGGTAAATTAGAATAAATCCTACAGGTAAACCAGGTAAACCTACATGCGTTTCACGTAAACGGACCTTTAGTCTACCCTCAAGATCCATTTAGGTGAAACCTAGGTAGGTTTTCCTGGCTTGTTAGGATTTATTCTGATATATATAAAATTTTAAAATATTTCTGTCATTAAATAACCTTCAAAGGGTTGATAAGTTGTAAAAATTGAAACAACGACTCATAAACGACCTAAAGTTTAAGTCATATATGCGATGAGAAAATGGCACTGCTTTAGAACGTATATTCTACTGCCATGCACTTTCTTCTCATTGTACCATAGTTAGGTTTAGCTACATCATCCTATATTTCTAAACATTTATGCATCCAGACATTGCAGACGACAAACGTATTTTATTATAAAGTATATAGCGTTTATATTGTTACACGTATCAATAGAATATCCATACATTTATATAAAGTTCCTGTTAATTCCCATAACTGTTATTGGAGCAGACATTTTGAAGCAAGTCGAGGTCTGTATTGAAGTTGATATTTTTATCTGTTCTGAATAATGTATATTCTGTTAGAGAAGACGCTTTAGGCTTACTAATCAATTGACGAAAGCAGTATTTATTGATTCAATAAAATACAAGAAAAATGTCTAGGATATACATCGATTTTGCATAGCTTGAAGAAATATTTCTATTGTAAATTAAAACAGCTGATTGGGGAATGTATATAAAACAATTACTTTGTTAAAGATATGGAGTGTAAAACGGTACTTGCTTTTTTATTCTTTTCAGGAGATAACCTACGAGTATACAGGGATATTGAAATTTATATAAAACCTAATCAAATGTAACATATTTATTTCTTCTACTGTTGAAAACTATTTATTCTAAGATAAATATCTTCCCAGTTTTCAGTAGGATTGTTCATCTTATATTTTACAGATGTTCCCGAATCCAAGAAAATATGTTTTATTATAAAAGAATTCAAGAAATTTAAAATAATTCATAGAATTTCCTTGTACTTTTGGTAAGTACTGCTTAGTTTAGAAAAAATATATATACACATTACAAAAAACAATGCCTTCCTTTAACTTAATAGCGAAAATTATTGAAACATATATTAATCTGGCAAAATAATCACTTAACTGTAGATAGAAATATTACTCTGCTCATGAGAATTTTCGGAAAATACTTAAATTCAAACAGACAAAAACTATAAAAAGAATTAAATAAATTTAGCTGAATATTGGTGTCTTCGGAAAGTAATTACGTTTTAATGTTAAGCATATAAGCACAAATGTAAGTTATAGCATAAAGGATTACTCGGAAACCATGAAGTACACAGCTGAAAGAATGACGGAATGAAAAAAAAATTCTTCATTCCCCCGCATTAATTCTTGTGGTGTATATTCTTATTGAAAAGCATGCTGAAACATTGCATTTTGCTGTCAATCTGATAAGATAGCTCGTAACGTATTCTACTTCAAAACAATGAACAACGAGGTGATTTCTATTGATAAACGGGCTAATGTAAGAGAACGTGAGATGGAATGGACCCGCCGACAGAGACAAAAAGGGATGCAGACAAGCGATCGCAGTGTTCCAATTGTAAGACAAGAAATAACACAAATACGGCGGATTAGACCAAGACGTTCTCTATCTTATTGTCTAGAAAGTAATCTCAGTATACAGCTGTATGTTTTGTCCATAAATTTGGAGAGGGGGACGTTTTCTACAACGATTGGAATCAATTTTCTGTGACATATTCTACTTACCACTAATGTGAGTACAATATCCAAACCCAGTACCTGGGAATAAGGAGATCTGTGAAACTTGATTAAAACGTATAATCCTTCTATTAGAGCTGGTAAATTCTGGCAAACTTAAGACATTTATCAATCAAGTTAATATGGGAAGTAATTTTAATTTAAATGTGACATATCCGTAACTTTTTAAAATAAGTATCGAAATGAAAGCTTTTACATTCTGCGGTATTTCTCTAATTACTAAATTAAACTCTCTATTCTATCGGATTTCTGCAGTCAAAGTAAGTGTGTTCATTACTTTTGATTAGCTAAACGAATGCTAATACATTGTCGTTCTCTATCATATTATTTGGTGAACTAACTTTCGGTGCCTTATAAAAGCCCAATAATCATATTTTATACGATACTAAAATCGTTTAATAAAATAAGTCTCAAAGAACTGTTGGAACTGCTAAGTAACCTTGAGATATTTAGGAAGGATATTAGAATAATCCAGAACATGTACTGGTAGCAAAACGCCTTCTTAAGGAAAGAAAATGAATTCAATAATATGCAAAAATAGAAAAGGATGCAAGATAAGAATGTCTCTGTTCGTCGGAATTATTCAGCATTTACAGTGAGGTGATACTGAGAGAATTTGAAAGCCTATTATTAGCGGCCACAATCTTTAAAAATACATTAGATATACAGATGACATAATGTTAATAGCAGACACAGAAAGGAAGCTACAAGAACTATTACAGAATGTAGCGAATGAAAACGAGAAGAAATGACTAAGCAATTATAAGAAAAATAATAATTGTCAGCAAAAGGAATTGGCCAATATGCAAATTACCAATTTGAAATATCAAAAGCAAAGAAGCACAAAAATTTAAATATGTAGGAAGTGCTTTAAAAGAGGACGGAAAGTATGACACCAAAATTTGAAAGAGAATTCCGATAAAGAAATATGCCTTCCAAAAGCTAAGCTAAAGTATTAAGACACAAGGATATGTCTTTATTAACAAAAAAACATGAGTACGGAAATATTATGTAACATACCTGCGAATGCTGGAAAATCTTTTCACAGATGAAGAAGAGAATTAAAGCAAGAGAAAACTGGTTCTACAGAAGGATTCTTGGTATATGATGGACTGAAAAAAATGAGGAATTGGAAAACAAAAAAGACAATTATACTTAAACCCAAAGAGAGACAGGAGATATTTCTAAGGTACATAGTCTGAAAAGAACGTTTCGAAAAGTAGACACAGATCATATTAAAGGCAAGAGGTACAACGGAAATCTTTGCATAAGCTACCTAACGAGCTTGTGTCATATGGATTGCAGAACAAGCTCAGAGGTTACAACAAAAAGTCAAATTTTATTAAGTGCAGGAAGCAACAGGGTAATATGTAAAGCCGTGATCTCAAACGTTCTGAAGGATCATATATTGAGCTAGGCAAGATATAAGTACTTGTAGCCTACTCTGAATGGATGATCATTAGCCTAGCCGATATTTTCGCTTTGTATATTAAACCTGGATTTATATTGCTGACGTCCATTTTTTGGTTAAAAATTTTGGAGGCATAACGACATTTTACGTCATAGATGTCTGCCTTGTGTTGAAATTATGACTGACGTAAAGTTTTAGAGTAAACTTTAACCTGGTAAATGCGATTTTGTTGAATTGACTCGGATTGAATTTAAACGAAATCGAGACAAGACATTCCATAAACCATAAATATATTTCTTTGTCAAAAAATAAATTCATTGATCTAAATTCTTGTGCCATAGGATTCCACATTCGAAATTCAGTGGAGATTAGGACCATTACCATCCCCAAATTCTTAAGCAATGTAGGGGAAGGTTGCTAATGGAATTTAATTTTCTGACGTTACAAGCTCCCATTAGAATGGCGGATACCCAACTCCTCGCGAGCGCCTACTTAAGCATGCTTAGTCTCCCGTTGTCCGTTGACATGCGGTGGAACAAATATATTGGATCAATAGCTTCATCTTCGCAAGGAAATTTGGTTCTCTATGCCGTGCCAAAATTTTTTTCACGTCTGAGTAGATACGTCAAATCTAAATTAAACATTGTAACCATGGAATAGAATATTGTTGTTATATATGGTCTGTTGCTCCCCACTTGAGTTCCTCAACAAAATCCAGAGACGAATATGCAATGCAATAGGTCCTGACTTGCATCTTGTTACCAGTCGCTTTCTCAGAGATGTGCTGTGGCTTCCCCCTGTCTCATTTCCAAGTATTTTTAAGGCAATTCCTTCGAGGAATTACTTTCGCTGGCTCCCAGACTGCATGAGTATAAACAAGCTACTAGGGTGGCATCTCGGTTCCACCGTTGCACTGTAGAAACGTTTAAATATAGCCGTCTGTTTTACTCAAACAGCTTCTTCGTTCGCCTTTTCCGTCTGTGAAACGCCCTTCCTTTCGCTTTCTTCCTTGATAACAATCTTCAAATATTCATGTGTAGTGCAATTCGACATATTCTGATACGCTGATGTTATTCCTCATCTTTCATTGAATCCTTTCCTCAAACACGCCTCTTTACTCTTTTTCTCAATCCTCTGTAAACCCTTGCTTGCTAGTCGCACTCCCGCTTTGCTTGCGGTGAATTGTGTAAATAATGTTGCACTCGGCTTATAGGAGCATATTATGATGCCAAGTATCGGGAGATAGCTATTATTATTAAATCTATAGCCTGTGATACTAACATCCAGAAGCGCATCGTAGAGCGAAAGCTAAGCAAAGTAGTAAGAAATACAAAATCTTCGATATACCAAAAATAAATGAGCACTCCTATCAGTCCTTCAGTGAATGCTGAACAATCTCCCCACAGAAATTTCAATTAAGCGAAATGTGGCTCTATAGAAGAATGTTAAGAATAACACTGGTCTGAACCTGTGAGCAAAGACAAAGTTTGAGCGAAAATGTAAGCATGAATACTATACTTAGCATCATCAGAAAACGTTGAAGTTTCGAGGGCAGATAATGAGGAAAGAGGGCTTTGGAATTTAATACTCGCAGACAGGTGGAAGATAAGAGCATAACCTACCTAGCGAACTTGAGTAAATGGATGCTAGAACAAGCTTTAAGAGTGATAATGAAAATAAACATTTATTTAGAGCTAGAAAGCACAGATAATGGTGGAGAGTAATGATCGCAAACGTCCTGAAACAACACGGCAAGAATAATAATAAGAACTGCATACTGAATAATAAGCGTAAAAGGTTACATAATGTAATAAATCCCTTTGCTGGAAACGTTACAGATGAAAACTACTTAAAAAGTATTACAAAATTGCTTTAAAAATACTCCAGTAAGCTTTGCTAACAAAGAACGTTGAACACGATGAATCAACTCTACATTACCGGCGAGATATCTGCCTAGAAATCTAATATATCGATAGCTTGGAAGCATTTGTTCATTGATTTATACATAAAGACACCCTGATATAATATCTCTAAATTTCTCCTTGTTTTATGCTATAAGGATAATAAGGTTTACTTCAAGATTCCACTGCAGAAGTGACATGTTCAGTCATACATAAAATGTATTAAAACGCTATTCGAATTCTTCATGAAAGCTTACAAATTTTAACTGCAAATTATAACTCAAGAATTCCTCACATTTACTTCAATGGAACTAGTGTTTTTATTCATCTTTCTTAACTCTGGTACGACTGTAGATAAACGTATATTCAAAGTATTTGCCTAGTCTCATAAAACAATATATACATTATTTATATTATTCGGATTATTGTCCTCATCTTTGCCGCCATGTTTATTGCAACGTTTCGGCCGTTGTACGCTACGACCTTCTTCAGGTGGCACAGTGGATAAAGGCGTTGGTTAGATCCAGTAACAGGACCCAAAGAGTGTGAGATCAATACTCGGTTAAGACAGTGGAGAACTTTCAGAGGGAAATTAACATGAGATAACTGATAACTCACATCCATTAAACATAGCACGGGGATTGAGCAGTCTACCCCAGTGAGCGAAATAAAGGGTTCAGTTTGACATTCCAACCACCTGGAGAAGGCCAGAGTGTACAACGACTGAAACGTTGTAATAAATATGGCGACAAAGATGAGGACATTATTCCGAAAAATGTCAATAATGTACATAATACCTCATCTCAGAAATATAGACAGATACAAAAAGCATATGTATTGATGAGAAGTAAACTACGATAGATGAATTTTTAATTCATTTATTCAAAAATTCTTACAGAAAATGCCACCACAAATGAAATCGAGCAACTTTCCATAAATCTAAAATTAATCTACTTGTGGCTTACAACAAACACGGTGGACTGATATGAATCTACCCGAGGTTTTGCAGCAAAGGTTAAAGTTATTTGTTCCTCAGAAGACGGAATCAATAGCTTCTGTATAGCCCAAATATACTAACGGTCAGTAATTTATAATTCACCCATTTGTCCCTGATGGAAAAAGCCATATTCACAATGCAATGCGCTGGTTAGTAGAGAGATTTTGCAAAGAGAAATGTAAGCAAACCTATAAAATCTTGGCGTTATACATTAACATTTTACACTGACACCATTGTTCGAGTATTGAGGAAATATCCAAGCCATAAATGTTAATGATTATTTTCCAGTTAAGAATACATGTTTTTTAAAATCGCAGCAAAACCAACCCCCGAAATAAAAGTTGCTTCTATGGTGTAAGTATGTAATATAAAAATATCAGGAAAATAAATTATCCAAGTTGATACTTGTATAGTATACTCAATGCAAACATTTTTTATTGTTAAATATGAAGAAAATCTTTCTTCCTGAAACATTAAGTTGTACAAAACAAAAAAATTCAAAATACATTTGAAAAAATTCTTCATTGTAAGAAATTCTGGAAAGTGTTTATAAAGAGCAATTTTAATTTATCTAATTTTTATATTTTTTTTTTTAAATACTGCTTAAGGGATATTTGTTTTAGTAAAAGGTTTCATCCAACATTATTCAATTAATTAAAATATATCGGTAAGATTATTTTGAAATTATTGTAAAGTTCATTTTGTAAAGAAATCTAATGATTCCGCTATATGATTCCATCTCTTCTCTAACACCAGTTGAGGGTTACATAGTAAGGGAAACTGCGCTCTTCAGCCTTTGTCGGCAGGGTTAGGGTATAAATATATAAAATCATTTCGAATCGAACTAAGATGTACATCCATTAAAATTATGTATTATGGCAATCACAATGATAATGACCGTGGAGGTAGGACGTCTTGCTCGTCAGTGGAACCTAGACGAATGCAGCGACGGAATTAGCGTGGAAAGTATCAAGATAATTCTTTGCGTCGATTAGAATAAATCCAAAGAATTTTCAAATGATTGACAAGATTGTATGACAATTCTTTTTTATGTAAAAAAGAGAAGAACTCCAAAATATATAAGCCTGCATTGATAATGTTCAACAGTATTAGACAATTCGCTTGTGAATTGTATAATGACTTTTTGCGAAAATATATTTTGGAAAATAATTCCGTAATGTAAGGGAAATAAAGATAAGCCGGTGAAACTTTCCATCTTTGAGAATTTTAACAGTACATGTGTAATTTACTGAATAATAGTTTCGTTCAAACCGACTAAAAAGAAATAGAAATACTTCATTCAAACTGAAAATAATGACGCCTAGCTGATTCCATATGCAGAATTATAAGAGCAGACAAAAACATTGAGGCCCCTGAAATGAGTTTTTACCGATAAATTCTTAGAATATCGTGGGCAGGGTCTGTCATGGTTGAACAATTTCTAAGAAGAAGAATAACTGCACGTAAACTGATGCTGACAGAATGTGATAACTAATATTTTGCGTACTCATAATTTGCGAAGAAGGTTTTGAGAATTAAAGACACACAATCAAGTCATGTTAAAACAAAAGAAGAATAAAAAGTAGCAAGGATAAGGTCTGCTTAATTTGTGCAAAAGAAATAAAGGACGTGTTTTTCAAAGAGGCATACATAGTAATTCTTTTGAGAGCAACAAAAGAAGAAAGCTAGTGGGAATCTATATAGAAAAATCATTATTTAGCAGGTTAGAAATTGCCGTATTCTAAATAATGGCGACTAGGTTGATTCAGTTTAAGATAGATTCGATTTCACTCGCTGACGTCTGTAAACGGTTCACCAACACTGCGAGGTGGAGTAACAGAATGACAGAAAGAGGGACATAGAAATTTGAAAACTCATACCCATATCGAGAGATATTTTAAGAAACAAATTAAAAAATTACAAAATACTGCTAGAACAAAAAATTGACGTATTGCTGTCTGTTATATACTCACCTATGTGGTAATGGACGCTGAACAATTATTACCCGACAGATAAAAAAGACACTTAAAGCAAATCTGATGTTTTTAAACACATGAATGAAGATTATACAGGAGATAGGAAATCCGAGTAACGAAGAAATTTTAAGGAAAATGAAAACTACAAGAAAACCTACTAACAATCTGAAATATGAACAGCTGAGAGTTCTTGGACATATAACGAGGAATGAACGTTGGACAAATATAACACTCACCGGATATGTATTTTTTTTATTTGTTTCTTACAGTTTATAAACTCCTGAACATTTTACATTGTACGAGTAATTCTTTTTTGTGGGTCAATATTGCATTAACAGTATTTTGAGAAGAATAAAATTTTTCCAGTTGCAGAAAACAGCGCTGATCAGTTATATTTTTTAGATGATTATTTTTTATAAAATGCTTATTTCAAAATGTTTACCTTAAATGTAAAACTATTATATATTTAAGAAACAATATAAAAATTCCGAAAAAGTTATATAATTTCATATAATTTCTAGTTTTAAATGATATTAAAATTTTAAGTTATTAACCTCAGGTGGAATTTTCTACTAGAAGATAAAACTATTTTAAAATTATTTTAAAATATATAAAGTGAATCATTAATATTTTACTGAAAAAATATAAATCTTGTAGCTATGTTATGAATGTTTTATTTTCGTCGAAATATTTTACTGAATAGATTCTTTTAACATATATTACGAATTAAATTCATTGAAAAAGTACAAACTATATTATAAGATTTTATTAATCTGTTCATTTTTGAACGTCTATAAATGTAAGTCTTTTAGATTTTTAAAATAATCTTCATTGACGTCTCATAAACAACGTTTACAATTGTAAACGTTTTCAAACACAAATGTCTCCATAATTTTGTCAGATTGTACACTGTTTATTTTTATCGAAATATCATTATAAATTTAACTATCCGAGACGTTTTATAACAGCCGATAAAATATAGGAACCAGACATTCGAAGATGGCGTAGAATAGCTTAAGTTGCATTCCAGATTAAACAAAATATTAATAAATAAGAAATATTCGTTGCAAAAAGGCAACACTGTTTAAACATTATGGAATAGCAATGATCCTATATATAGGTGAATCTGACTATATTCTAATATGAAGTATTGTAATTATTTACACTGTTGTCCTCACTTTTGTTGCAATATTCACGGCATTCCCTCCATTGTACGGCGTGAAATTTCGAATTAATCCCTTTATTTCGTTCGGGGTACGTTGTTCGTCCTCTTCCGGATGTTTCAGTTATCTCCCTTTTCCTACTGATCAAACCAACTCTTTTATCCACTGACGATGTGCCCTCGAGTAAATCAGTGAAAGAACTGTGGAGACTTATAAAGTTAATGTCTTAATTTTCATTTTTACCAGAGCTCATATTGCGATATTTGTTGTTATTATTGCTTTTCTCTATTACTCGCTATTACTGATTAATATATTGTATCCATTTCTATGCTTAGCCGGCTTAGAAGATTTTTTCGCCTAACATATTTTCTGATACCTTCATCTTTCGTATTTTTTCAATCTCATCCCACAGGGCGTGATTATCTCCCTTTTCCGTCCATATGTGCTCAGCTACACCTGCTATTTCTAATTCCCAATAGATTTTCAAGTAGAATAATCTACGATAGTGGGCGAAATAAAGGTTTCAGTTCGGAATTCCAGTCACCTGCAAAAAGCTTACAACGGCCAAATCCTCGTGAATATGTCAACAAAGATGAGGACAACAGTTCAAGTAGTTTAAATAACATCGGGAAAGGCAGAACAATTTCTATTCGAATAAAGAAGGAGTTTTGAGACAAGTGAACTGTCGTTCAACTAAAAAACACTGTGGATAACATGGATAAAATATTTCAACAACGAAGAGGTTTAAAGGAAAATGGAAAAGAAAAACTTTTGCATAAGATCAGTAAGAAACCGTTGAAATTTCTGGGATATATTTTAATGAAACTGGGCTTGTAGATTATGGCACTTCAAAAACATTTTGAAGGCAGGAGGGTCCAAAGGAAAAAAAAAACTAGTAAAAAGTAGTAAGGTGCCAAATATTACATAGGGCTACAAGAGATAGGAAATTGTGGAGAGGCATTATCAGATAACTACCTGAAGTCAAACACCACGCAAATGAAGACGTTCATCTCCTTAATTGCTATAGCTTTTCATGTAGACACAAAAAATTGGAGATGTAACATCTGGATTTTTGAGGTGTTCGTTTTTGGCTGAAGTGTAATATATTGCACTTCTAGAATCTCGTGATATTTCCCACCCGTGATGCTTTGTCCTGTTTCTACTAAGCCGGATTATATGCATTTCCATATCAG
Source organism: Acanthosepion lycidas (assembly GCA_963932145.1). Taxonomy (NCBI): domain Eukaryota; kingdom Metazoa; phylum Mollusca; class Cephalopoda; order Sepiida; family Sepiidae; genus Acanthosepion; species Acanthosepion lycidas. The sequence goes on along the minus strand of OZ010577.1, from coordinate 123,692,230 downwards.
ATACAGAAGGTATCCGCAACACTTATATACAAGAAGCCTTAGTAAAGATTATCACTGAATCCAAATGACCTTTGTCATTTCTTTCAGCTGATTCGTGGTGATGATTTCCATTGATTCAATCTTTATTCTCACAATATTTCAGATATTCTCGAGTTCTGTTAGACGAAAATTCCAAGATTCTGATATCATGATCCCGAAACATTTTTTTATAATTTTAGCGATATGGCATTGAATACAATTCTGGATAAAACTGTGACACTATTGCTAAAAGGGAAAAAGAAAAAAAAAGGAAAGGAGAGAATTAAATTTAGGTGATAAGAAGCCATCACGAAAAGGACACTAAGCGGTGTTATTTTTCTGACAAGGAAAAGTGGTAAAATTTTTCATTCCAATTGTCGAGAAGGTAAAAAGGAAGATACTGGAATTAATCTGATTTAGGTTACCGGGCGGGTGGAAATTCGAGTTTGGCCAAATAACCTCAGAGACAGAATTCTAAATAGATAAAAATTAACTGTGTCCATAGAATTACAAAAACATAAATGTCCGCTGACCACCATGAAGGAAAGGTTAAGCCTTTGTCTATATGTAGAAATCATTGAGAGGAGCATCTGTTTAACGTCAGGCCGGCTATGATAGCGAAAATATTTTATCGGGACGAAAAATTCGCTGTGTTTTGCCAGATGACCACCCACTTGATAATTGGCGAAAATCTCGTTGACAATTTCCATATGAAATCGGCTATAATAGCGAAACTGTTTTGTCGGATCAGTGGTTGGCGCCAGGAGTGCAGGTACGTCTGGGTGGCCATCGGCTTGGTGATGGCGAAAAGCTAGTTGACGAATGCCAGGTAATACGGTTAAAAGATAAAGAGTCTAGGGGGTGAGGTCTCCTCGAAGAGAAGAAGGAAAAGGAAAAGTGAAAAAAAAAGGATATAATTTTTTTTTTCTTTGAGCAAGATTTTTTAAACCGAGGCTAGTCTGGCCACACCCACGCCGCTGAGCGCCCATTGGCTGAATGATAGCAGGAGTATTGGGCGGAGGTAATCATGTGAAGAAGGAGGGAAGGCCTGTTGCGCCCCCCCGCTGAAGGGATAGGTGTGAGATGCCCCTGTGAGAGAGAGGGGAAACCCGTTGACAAAATCTGAGGGCATGGTGAGATACCAATATGAGAACAGAAGGAGGTGGGAAGACGAAAGACTTCCAAAAATGGAAAATAATAAAATTTTTCTGACCGAAACCAAATAAATGGATTATGTTTTGAGAATTATCAAGTAACCTCAAACCCGGACAATATAAGCAAAGTCGCAGCGAGCGAAAATCAATTCGAGTTGAGTTGTGGTTGGAGACAGAGAGGCAAGCAGTTGCAGTGAGCTGAGAGCTCTGAAGACCCGCCTCGAAGAAGCTGACTAAGATTCGCGCAAATTCCGAACTCAATTTCTAACCAAGAATAATTTTTTTTTGAAGAACGACATAGACTCACACCACCAAAACAAGTTTTACGAATATCACCTGAAGATACACCAAGAACCAGTTTCTTAAAGAACAAACAACTTGAGATGTTAAGACTCGCCTAACAAACACAAAGTGTCACGAATCCATATAGTGGGTTGGGAAGTAGACGTAGTCCTGTATTCAGCAACCATATATAAAATATTGTTATCCTTTTTTAACACATTTGAACTTTTCGAGTTATTATTTTCTTTTCTTTTACATATACTTGTGCGATATCACCCTTATTCGAACTCGGCTTGCATTACCGCCCGGCGAGTGATTGATTTCGTCTGCCTAAGATCAATTCACAACGTGGGTAGGCTAGACTGGAAATCAAAACAGTTACTTCGGTAACCAGACGTTGGAATCGAGCTGGGAACAAGGCTGATACCGAATCTAACCAGATTCCCATCCGAATCACCAAAAGGTTAGAACGTCACATTTGGTGCCGCGACCAATACCAAGCCAGTTGGTCCTCACAGGACAGGATAGCACAACGGACGCGGCTAGGCAGACGTCACATTTGGCGCAGCGACACCGGGGGGACGTCACAAAACTCATTCTTCTCTGCATGAATGGCAGCATTAAAGTAACTTTTCATGATCGCTTGTATTCGAAGTCTTTCCATTCTGTTCGATTGGATTTTTTCATACATAAAGAATATAGCATATAAAGAAATGTTAAGCTAATTTAAATCAATAAAATAATTGTTATTCATACCTATAGAAATATATACTAAAATATATTATCATTATCACAGAAAATAGAACAGATGTTAATAAACTAATAACCTGAAGAAAGATTAAAATACGAGGGAGACTTGATGATATCTTGTTTGGGAAAAGAAATAATTGTCATAATATTTTATCATTTATTAAAAGTTTTGGAAAGTGAACGTTTGGTTCTGAAATGTTCAGTAAATCCTCAAAGTGTCTGGATTTTATCACCGTGAAAAAAAATTACAACAGCTTATATAAGCAAGTTTATGCACAGGCTTTCAATGCATCACTCATTCCTATGGGTGACTAATTTAGCAATGACCTAAATCTGACTCGGTCATTCCTTGCCATTTAGGCTGTGGATTGCTCAACGATGGACATTTCCTCCTAAGTATTTTATGTATAGGTGTAGTATGCCAAATATACAAAGACCAATAACATATGCGTGCGTCTGCTTATATATATATATATATATATATATATATATATATATATATATATATATATATATATATATATATATATATATATATATATTGAAATTTTAATGTTTAGAGATTCATTTTATAGATACAAATATTTAAGTATATTCTCTGTTTATAATAAACAGTATTAAACAAGATTTACCGGCCTGAATGTCCGAGACATTTTCACATAAAATATTCGTCCTCCGTCAGACGAAGGACGAAAGCTCTACCTCGTATTTTAATGTTTCGTCGGAGGACGAATATTTTGCTTGGATTGAGAAATTGGAGAGCCGAATTCGAATTCCAGTCGAATCCATTACATTCACTTACGTGTTAATACTTTTGAGAAAGGAGTAAATCTTCCTCTTCTCCCTCCAGCTATGGGTAAATAGCAGGACAGACTGGGTACTATAGCCTTGGATGGCAATTGATCTAGGAGAAGGACAACGCTGAATTCAAAACCGGCAGAGGGTCGTTTGGGGATCTTGTGACACTTAGTGCACCAGGTCTTTGTATTCGTCCCTTAAAAAAGTGTGGCTGGTCCTGCATGAAACCTTCACCACTATAATCAAATCTCATGTTGTTGGGCTGTCGGTTTCCTAGGAACTGATCTGCTTGACCCTCATACGTCGAATTCGTCGGGGAGAGTCGAGTATACATACATATATATATATATATATATATATATATATATATATATATATATATATATATATATATATTATATGTTGTGTGTGTGTGCTTATTGATGTAATACGAAAGAACAGTTAGAGTAATGATCCAATTTTTTTTATTATTTATGTTTTTATTTTTTTTCAAATATGTGCTCGATACAGAAGATGAGCTTAAAATTATTTTTTTAAAATAAAAGTCTATCGAGACAGAGAAAATATTTCGAAAATTGAATCAAAACCTAAAGTTTAAATTCAATATTAAACTTAGAATTTAGAGTGCAGTTACATTCTCATGTGATGTTTACAATAACTGAAGAAAACTTTTACTCATTTATAGCTTGTGATATCTTTGTCGCAATTGATCATATTTAAAAAAATTAATAATCATAATTATATATATATATATATATATATATATATATATATATATATATATATATATATTAATTTAAAATAGCTGGTTCCTCGTGTACGATGATACCTATATACAAGAGAGGCTAGCCAATCACTTTCGCAGACGCCTGCGCAATCACATTTATCTTTGTTTAAAACCCACCAGTGGTTTATACTGAAACTATGTTGATGCGACCATGTTTACATTTTCTGGAAGATAGCTCGTTATCTAAACTGATCTACAATCTGAACATAACCAGCACGCTCAATCATGATGACATTCTCCTCAGTGCTAGCAAAATCTTCGACGCCTACCAATGTGTTCTGTCTATCCAGTTTCACTTACAAGAGATGGGTCATTTTTAAAGGCTTTCTCGTTATAATCGCCCCCCCACGACCCAAACGGTTAACATAAAGAATTCGCCTTCGAGACAAATCGACCTGCTGATATTCGAACCCGTATCAGAAATCGAAAGTTCCAACCACTTGACCACGTCCCCGTAAATACACTAAACCATTGATATTTTACACATTTTTTACGCATTGTTTTTCATTGGACAATTTCTTTTACTTCAGAAGATATACACAGATTTTGCCACGTCATAATTATAACGCAGAATACCGTTGGACTGTCCCCTAAAAGAAATTCTTTCAAACGTTATTATAGTAGACATTAGCATTTAAAATGTACGCCTCATTTTTATTTTCAGCTGTATAGTTTACGTCTGTCGGTCGTCTCATTCAAGTAATCTCAATAAGGAAAATATTTTATCGGACATGCATCAAACCAGACGTTTATTCCAAATACAAGAGTTCACTATAAAAATAAAATCAAAATAACCTGTGACCAATATTATATGTGACATGAAATGCCAACTAGGGTATTATTTTTCCAACATAAACTAATTTGTAAGTAATTACGGCGAACAAACCACAAATGTTTTTTTTTAACCAGGTGACAGTACATCTCTCAGACCAAATCTCTATAGGTACACGTTTAAAAAATTGTAATAATTTACCGACATCAAGGCGTGTATACTCGTACAAGACATAAATACGATAAGTCACATCAAACTCTCCGGAACAAAAACAAAGAAATAACTTATTCGTCCTAACTCTCTCTATATATTGTGGAAAATTAGTGAAATTACTGCGCTTATGGAGAGGCTGTCGAATGTGGAAACAGAGTGGTTGACAGATTCTGGTTTATCAAAACGAGGCTACTACAAGGCACTGATTTTATAGTATTTTGTTATCGGAAGTGTGTGATGCGCAGGTCTGGTCATTGTTATTTAAATTCTGCTATCTCTTTCTTTACTAATCTTCCTGACGCCATAGATTCCCAAGTTGGCATCTACGCGGACGACACTACAATTTACTCCTGCCTCAAAAACAAATCTAGTGTCGGTGACAAAACTAACCTGGACGTGCGTCTTGAAATGGACCTCCAATCGGTTATGAACTGGGGCAAGAACTGGCTGGTCAACTGTAACGCTTCAAAAACTAAACTACTCTCTATTAATCACCATAGAGATCCTTCCTAGCCACACCATTAGAATGTCTGATAGTCAACGTCTTGAGAGCAATTCTCTGCGTCTGCTCGGTCTCACGTTGACTGCTGACCTGAGATGGAACAAATACATTGAGTCAATTGCATCGTACACCGCGAGGAAATGTTAGCTCTCTGTGCCACACCAGGAAATTTTTCTCTCCGGAATCGATACTTCAAATATACAAATCAACCATTCACCCTTGCATGGAGTATTGCTGCCATATATAGTCTGGGGCACCATCTTTTTACGCGGAGTTCTTGACAAGATCCAGAGACGGATATGTAATATAATTGGCCTTAATTTGGCATCTCGTCTATAGTCACTCTCTCACAGACGCGCCGTCGCCTCTCTCTGTCTTTTCTACAAATACTTTGATGGTCATTGCTCCGCTGAGATGCTTTCACTGGTTCCCAAACTCCATGAATTCAAGCGTCCTACGAGGCTGGCATCTCGCTCTCACCCTTACACTGTAAAAACTTTTAAATGTAGCCGTCTCTTCTACTCCAATAGCTTCATACCTCGCACCGCTCGCCTGTGGAACACCATTCCCAATTACTGTTTCCCTGAGAGCTATAATCTCCAACTATTCAAATGTAATGTCAATCCACATATCCAGCTAACTTGATCTATCCACTATCCCTCTTTTCATCCTTTCTTCTATCACTCCTATCGCTCCAAATCTTCTGCAACCCACTGCATCCTAGTGGCTTCAATCCTTGCTCGGGACGTTATGCTTAAAAAAAAAATCTATTTTTTGATGACATTATGCGAACATAGTCATTCTTCGCGCTCTTCACTCTATTGTATGATCTCTGTTTAAAACAGGGTCGCGAGACTAGACGTGATTCGCAACACGAACTATCGCGCCGAATTTGGTTACCCTTAAGTCTAAGAAATTTTCCAAGATATATATGTTTATTTTTTTCATCTCACTGAAACTGCAAAATCTATTCATTGGTTTCACTTAGATGGCTGGGTTTTACCGAGAGAAACAGCATTCCTCAGTTCCCTGTTTGAAGAAAAAGTCTGTTATGAAAAGATTTTTTAAAACTGCCTCAGAAAATATTCATGGCTCTATTAGTTGTCAGTGGGTAAACATGACTGAGAAAACATTTACCGCTTTACATAGTTACTGTTCGAAGCAAGTCAGCCGAGGACAACGGCGTACAGGACTTGATGTTATTCAAGCAATTCTTTTGTTGGTGGCTTTACATTATACGATATCGTCTCGGTCTGTTACAGATATTTTATGAAAAAGGGAAAATAATATCTGTGCGCAACGCTTTTAAACCTCATTGGACAAATACATTTTCATACTTCTACGAAGAAAATAGTTGAACTTGTGTGTTGAAGATCAACATCCGTTCCCAAGGAAACGAATAGGAAACTGAAGTAAGGTACCAAGCATCAGATTTTCATAAAATATTCTTCAGGAAATTAATCTTAATGCTGCCAATTATGAAAAGATATATAGACTTTTCAAAGTAGCCGATGCGATCTTTGTTGGCTCATTAGAATAAATTTTAAAATTTTCAGGGAATCTGCTGCTCCCGGAATATGATCCAGTATGGGAAATTCATCAAGACGTGCAGGTTAATTGCTGTCAGAAGTCTATTTAGTGAAAAAGGGTTATTTCAGAATATCAATCATGAGGATATAAGAATTCTTGAAGATCTATTTTCTATCAAACCCGAAAAAGTGTCTAGATAATTTCAATTGGAGATAATTGAAACTCAAATTTATTTTATTAAGAAATCAAATCAGAGAGAAAGCAGACTAGAAGATTTTTCCAGAAATCTGCAAAGAAACTAGATTACAATTATCTTCTAACTTGTAAATTATTTTCATCTTTGACTAACCGTCATTTCTGGACAGTCTTATGGCAAGAACACCAGAAAGTGCGATTAACTTTCTTTGTTGGAAATAACTACTATAAATATCTTTCCAGAAGATGATTGTCTTGTGACCGAGAAGAGATACCCCATTAAAATTGACTCTATTTTTTATGTGACAACATTTAGTTTGCTAGAAAGAAAGAAGAAAAAAAAGGCGAGAATTAAATTTAGGTGATAAGGAGCCATCACGAAATGGACACTAAGCGATGTTATCTTCTTTCTAACAGAGAAAAGGGCTAAGGGTTTTATTCTCATTAGCGAGGAGGGTAGGGTCGCGGATGTGTCGGACTAAAATTAATTTATGACAACGATAATGAACATTTCAAGTTGGACAAGCGACCTCCCGCAGATAAAAATTAAATAGGTCATCCGCTGACCGAAAAAACAAAATGACCGCGCGACCTCCCGCAGGGTGCTGGGAGATAAATTTAATTAGGCCAAGCTTGACCGAAAACAAAATGTCCGTGGAATCACCTCCATGTCATTTAGGAAAAACACCTCTTTATTGTCAGGGCTGGCTATGATAGCGAAATTATTTTATCAGAACAGTTAATTAGCAACAGAATGCAAATACGTCCAATTGACCACCCACTTGTTTCGCGAAGGCCCTGAGTGATAAAGTCCAAGTGACATTTGACTAAGATAAGAGTCTAAGGTTTGTTGTCGGGCGGAAGGAAAGAAAGAGAAAGAAAAGAAAAAGAAAAAAATAGAAAAAGGAAGATAATTTTTTTTTTCTTTGACCAAGATTTTTTAAACCGAGGCTAGTCTGGCCACACCCACGCCCCTGAGCGCCTATTGGCTGGATGGTGACATGAGCGTTAGGCGGAGGTAATCATGTGAAGAAGGAGGGGAGGCCTGTTGCTCCCCCCCTGCAGGGATAGGCGTGAGATACCACTGTGAGAGAGAAGGGAAACCCGTTGACACCCTCTGAGTGTATGGTGAGATACCGATATGAGAACAGAAGAAGGTGGGAAGACGAAAGACTTCCAAAAATGGAAAATAATAAAATGTTCCTTACCGAAAACAAAGAAGTGGATTGTGGATTTAGAATTATCAAGGAACCTCAAACTCCGACAAGCCCACCCCAGTCCATATAAGCAGAGTCGCAGCGAGTGAAAAGCAGTACCAGTTCGAGTTACAGTTGAGAGGCAGTTGAGTAAAGTTCGCAGTTGGAGTTGCACCGGCCTCGCAGATAGCTGACTTGAAAGATTCCAGGCATCACGACCTCAACTTCTAGCCAAGATCAATTTATTTTTGAAGAAAGACTTAGACTCATACCACCAAAACAAGTTTTACGAATATCGCCTGAAGATACACCAAGAACCAGTTTCTTAAAGAACAAACAACTTAAGATGTTAAGACTCGCCTAACAAACACAAAGTGTCACGAATCCATATAGCGGGTTTGGGAGAAAGACGCAGTCCTGTATTCAGCATATAAAATATTGTTATCCTTTTTTTAACACATTTGAACTTTTCGAGTTATCATTTTCTTTTCTTTTACATATACTTGTGCGGTGTTACCCTTGATCGAACACGGCTTGCATTACAGCCCGGCGAGTGATTGATTTCGTTTGCCTAAGATCAAATTACAACGTGGGTAGGTTAGACTGGAAATCAAAACATTTACTTCGGTAACCAGACGTTGGAGGCGAGCTGGGAACGACAAGGCTGATACCGAATCTAACCAGATTCCCATCCGAATCACCAAAAGGTTAGAACGTCACATTTGGTGCCGCGATCAATACCAAGCCAGTTGGTCGTCACAGGACAGAATAGCACGACGGACGCAGCAAGGCAGACGTCACATTTGGCGCAGCGACACTGGGGACGTCACATTTATGGTGACACATAACAGTCTTTATGAATATATAGCGAAACCGTTGTGCCATTTTGTCTGGTAACATATTTAGATGCGTTCATGTATCTTTAAAATTAGCCTTAAATTTGACATATTACAAACTTTAAAATTTTTCTGATGCTAGTGTTGCTCTATAACATGACCTGTAAAACATTGCGTTTTAGCAATTTAAAAAAATAAATGACTCTTATATCATTAAAATTTATCACATAATCGTGGTCTAAATGTGAGAAAGTGTTTTTTAAAAAAAAAATGCAATTCGATTGTCATACGTGATACACGGTTATGTGATCATGTATTCTTCAATTCCTAACAGAATATATATATATATATATATATATATATATATATATATATATATATATATATCGTCAATCCATGTCGGTAGATTTTTTCTCATATATATATATATATATATATATATATAGGCAGTATATATATATATATATATATATATATATATATATAGGCATTATATATATATATATATATATATATAGGCATTATATATATATATATATATATAGGCAGTATATATATATATATATATATATATATATATAGGCAGTATATATATATATATATATATATATATATATAGGCAGTATATATATATATATATATATATATATAGGCAGTATATATATATATATATATATATAGGCAGTATATATATATATATATATATATATATAGGCAGTATATATATATATATATATATATATATAGGCAGTATATATATATATATATATATATATATATATATATAGGCAGTATATATATATATACATATATATATATATATATATATAGGCAGTATATATATATATACATATATATATATATATATATATATATATAGGCAGTATATATATATATATATATATATATATATATATATATATATAGGCAGTATATATATATATATATATATATATATATATATATATATATATAGGCAGTATATATATATATATATATATATATATATATATATATATATATATATATATATATATATATTCTGATGTACGAATTCCCAATGACCAGTGTAGAATCACTGGAGAAATTAATAACTAGGCGCCTGAGAAGATGGTTGGGAGTTCCGAAGTGCCTGAGCACAGCAGCACTCTACGGCAGAAATAATGCTCTTCAACTCCCTTTCAATAGTCTTGTTGAGGGGTTTAATGTCACAAGAGTAAGAGAACAACTGCAATATAAAGAATCAACAGAAAGTGGTAGCAGCATGTATTCAATCTCGAACGGGGAGAAAATGGAGTGCAGAAAAGGAGTTGGAGATGGCAGAGGATAGATTACGGCATAAAGCAATTCTTTACACTATCGCTAAAGGTAGAGCGGGTCTCGGTTATTTTCCTTGTCCACAAATAAACAGAGCCAAAGGGAAAGAAAAACGGCAATTAATCCAAGAAGAAGTGCGAGCAGGGATTGAAGAAACGAGATACTGCAAGATGTTTGGACTTAGTTCACAGGGAGCATGAACAAAATGGCAGGGTGTCGAACAGGAAAAGATCAGCTGGTCAGACTACTGGCGGTCAAACTTTGGTGAAATAAGTTTCCTAATAAAATCGGTATACGATATGCTACCTAGCCCATCCAATTTATATTTAAGGGACAAAAGGGATACCCCAAATTGCCAATTATGTGGGAAACACGCTTCACTGCAACATATCCTAAGTAGCTGCGCTAAAGCCTTGAGTGACGGTAGATACCGCTGGCGCCACGACCAAGTCCTAAAGGCAATAGCACATGAAGTCAGTGAAGCAGTGAGAACTTCTAAATATACCCCGAATAAGAAGTTCATATTAATTCCTTTCGTTAAAGAGGGAACGAAGAAAAAAAAAAACAAACGATCCCGAAAACAAACTTGTTATCGTCAGCAAACGATTGGCATTTGGAGACAGACCTGAAGACACAACTAAAGTTCCCCAGACATATAGCGGAAACATCACTAAGGCCAGACTTGATCATCTATTCCAACTCCACCAAACAGTGTATAATATGGGAGCTCACGGTCCCCTGGGAAGAATACCTGACATTAGCAAATGAAAGGAAACGATCAAAATATCAAGAATTGATCCAAAATTGTCAGCAAAATTCCTGGAAGGTCACATATGACTCTGTAGAAGTAAGATGTCGTGGCTTTGCAGGCCAGTCATTATGCAAAGCTTTTAGGAAAATAGGCATCGTAGGATCAGCTAAAGCCAAAGCCGTTAAGAAAATTTCAAATGAAACTCTGACGGCTTCTAAATGGATATGGCTTAAAGGATCCGAGCAGTGGGGGAATAATTCAATAGAAAACAATCCCTAATCTGGATTTAAATTGCTTGCGAATAAATAAGTTTTTATAGGTTTTATTAGTTAAATTTAGCTCACAAACTCTTAGTAGTTTTTTTTTACTCCTTTTTTTTTTTTTTTATAAAACAGAAATATTGTAACATAATGTAGAATTTATTCTTCTCATACGATAATTTTATTTTAATGTAACATAATTTAAAATCAATCCACACAATTTAACATTAATAAAATTCATTTCTACCATACGCCACAAAATCATCAATTTATTTTAACTGTTATAATTTAGAATTAATTCGTTTTTACCATATAAATCGTTAATTTATTCCAATCAATATTTCATCCGTCCCTATATAGTTTAATTTAATATTCCATCCGTCCCTACCGGTATCACTGATATATATATTTTAACTGTAAATACATAAAATCAATCCATTCCATACGATAATAAGAATTTTTAATGAAGTAGTATAAATTATTTTTGAAAAAGTTTACATTTTTTTTTTTTTTTTTAATTGGTGCGAAGCAAGCAATTATATAATTCAGTTTGGAAGGGGGAAAAAAAAGAGAGGAGGGAAAGGTAAAAAAATAAAAACAAAAGACGCCCCCATTTTAGTGAACAGCTAAATGTATCGTCAATATTTTGATTGGAACAGAGCAAGCAATTTTGGACGCTTCCGTTGGTTGTTATTTTATTTATTTATTATTTTATTTTATTTTTTTATCCTATATAATTTTTTTTTTTTTTTTTTTTTTTTTTTTAAAGAGCAGAAAGTATAAATTCTGTCATGAGCAGAAAGTATAAATTCTGTCATGAGCAGAAAGTATAAATTCTGTCATGAGTACTAGCACAATCCTTTACACGGTGGCGACATAAAGATGGGTTCGTCGATATTGTCCAGGAAATAGATGTGTTCGCAAAAAGAATGGTGACCGTTTTTGTGGTGGATAAGAAAACAAGAAAGATTTGTCGCTCCACAAATGACACTGTGATTAAATCACTTTTGTCCCTGGGGATAAAACCCCAAAGAGTAATTAAGGGTACAGGGTTCTTCATGTGGGACATTCTGCTACCCACCCCAGAAGATTGCCTGGCCATGGCCAAAAAGGCGGACCAGGGTAGCCGTCTTCGAAGTTCCTCCTCAAATTTCGGGAGAGCTCCTGGCTGCATTTTTTATGCAGTTCGGCCAAATTTTAGGGGCTCTCTCCGACAATTTGAACGGGGGATGGACTTTTGATATAATGCTCGACCAGAAGGCCTTCAAGTCCGTCCCCAACTGTTTGGAGTATGGTGACCGGAAAATGCCGGTCATAGTGACCGGTAGAAGACCAACTTGCTGGAGGTGTGGAGAGACTGGTCACCTTTCCTCCTCCTGCCCAGGAAAGAAGGCCCCTGGAGTTCCGGTCGCTGGCGACCAAAATCCCCCCTTGGCCGAGAAGCTAAAATCCGCGGCGCCTGTAGTGGGCCTAGCTGCGAGGCGGACCGGTGAGGAAAATCCCCCGGTTGGGCCCTGACTCTCATTACCCCCGAAGCCGACGCCTGCCACAAGTGTGGATAAGGAGAAGGAGGAGGGGGATTGGCGCCTCGTAGTTAGGGGCAAGGGGAAGACCCAAACAGCGGTTCTTCAGTCCCAACATGACACCGGGGACAAAGTCACCTACAGCCCCATTCCCTCTACCAGCTCCGAGGGCGACGCCTCGGCGTCTTACGAAAAAAATGCCTCCGATGCTCAAAAATTAAATGAGCCAAGCTGGCGGAAAATATTGGATTTAAAGAAATTAAAAGAGAAACTTGAGACTAAGCGGGGGAAAAATAAGAAATCGCTGGGGGCACCGGGCCCCCTATCCTCTGCCCCGTCTTCCCCTTCATCAAAAAAAGACACTTTTGCTATACCATCTGCTCCAAAATCTTTGACAAATTCACCGAAAAAATATCATTCTTCAAAACCTTCGCCTGTGAGGACGCCTTCTGGCATGACAACCTCCTCTACACCCATTACAACTCCAATTTCAACTCCTATTCAGTCTCCAAATAAAAAAAGGGTCAGAAGCCCGGATACTCAAGTAGCTACCGATAAAAAGAAAAAGAAAATCAAACCTCCATACCTCCCAGGGGAAGACGTCTGCCGCGTATCCCGGGAACAGGCAGAAAGGGTCTTCGGGCAAACCAAAAACCCGAAGCCCTTGAAAATATTATGGAATTTCCGGCACATCAATGGTGTTGATGTAGAGGTGCCGGAAAATTTCAAGAAGGCCCGAACTCTGCTAACTGTTGTTAGAACTGGCCCGGGTACGCGGGAGATTTGGGGCATGATAGAGGAGGCTAAGGCCTCCTTGAAAGTGGTGCCCCCAGCTGCCGTCCTTCTTGAGGAAAATTTAGATGATTCCAAGCAATGTAAAGGGAGGGTCCCTCTTTTTGTTCACCCATCCCTTTATAGAGCCCTTAAACTAACCTATCCTGCGGACATCGGTGGCTTGTCTCAGGATGATAATCTTGATTCTGAGATGATATCTGGTTCGATGGGACAAGCTGTCGGTGTCCTCACCCCAGCCATGTTCTATCCTGAAGGACAACCCTAATCGGCTTGACAATGGCACTCTGGTTAGCTAGTTTAAATGTCCGGGGCCTGAGGTCCGAGTCTCGCAGGGCGAGGCTCACTCGTGATCTTCAGCGCCTCGGGGTGAATGTATGTTGTATACAAGAGACCCGTTTTTCTTCTCATGATCATGAGGACATACTGTCTAAGGGGTTCGCCGTTTATTCAGCCTGTTTTGATGGTCGTTCGAGGGGTGTCTCTTGGCTAGTGAGCAAGTGTTTGAAGGCTGCTTGTACCCTTGTCTTCGCGGATCCGGCGGGCAGACTTTGCGTGCTGGATGTTACCATAAAGGATAAGGTTCTACGTCTCATTGGGGTTTATGCGCCCAATACCCATTCCGAGCGGCCTGCTTTGTTTCGGCAGATCGCGCCGTTCTTGACGTCTCGTCGGGTAGTTTTAGCGGGGGATTGGAATGCCGTCCTTGACCCCGATATAGATCGTATAGGGCAAAAACAAGGTACTAACAACCCGGATGTGAAACCATTTCGGGACTTTATCGATGAGTTTGATCTTGTCGATAAGTTCCGGAATGAACACCCTCGGGAGGTAGCATGGACTTGGACAACTAGTGGCAACTCGGCTCCCGGGACGCTTGCGAGCTACCTGGACCGGGTCTTAGTTAGGAGAGTCGATGTAGGGCTCTTAGGCTGTCCAAGTTTCCATTATATAGTTTATACGGATCATAGGCTTGTCCGGGTCCGTGTAAACTTAGATAAGCCTAAGGTTAGATTGGCTGGTTACTGGAAATTGAACTGTTCCCTTTTTGGTGATCAGGGTTTCCGGGACCAGCTTTTACTAATGATACAAAGGGAATTGACGGGTGCGGTTGTGGGAAATGCCTGGTGAGGCAAATTAAAATCTCAAATTCGAACGTTTGCTGCCGATTTTAGTCGTCGACTCAATCTAGATAGATTAGCGGCGCAAACTGCTTTAGAAGATAAAGTCGATCGGGCAGTGAAATCCCGTGTTAGTGGGGACATAGCTTTAGCTAAGGCAGAGTTGTCCTCCTTCCTTATCAAGAAGGATCAAGCTCTGGTAGTTAGGGCTAGGTTAAAAAGAATGTCTTCTGAGGCAACGAATATGGCCGCTGAACTGCGTGCAGAGGAAAATCGAAGCGCGTCTAAGCGACATATCGCATGTGTCACGTTGCCGGATAAGCGGACCGTGACTACAAACGCGGGCATATGTGAGGTGTTTCGGGACTACTTTCAGGATCTTTTCACCAGGGAGCCCGGTCTGAGCTCTGCTCAGTTCGACGCCTATTTAGCTGACTTTCCCTGCCTTTCGGCAGCTGAAGCGGCTAGGTGCGAGGGTCCCATTACAGAGTCGGAGATCTGGGAAGCGCTGAAGCAGGTTGGCCTGGATAAGTTTCCGGGATTAGATGGTCTTCCCTACGAAGTGTACTTGAGGTTGTCGCACGTTTTTGTTCCTTTGCTGGAACTGATTTACAACCACTGGATGAAGCAGGGGTCTTTACCCCAACGCTTCACCAGGGGTGTGATCAAGTTGCTGCGTAAGGACAAGGGCGGTGGGGATGGGTTAGGGAACTTTCGCCCTTTAACGATGTTAAACACTGACTTAAAGATTTTGGCGAAGATCTTAGCCAACCGTTTGCAGCTTGTCCTGTCTAGTCTGATTGGCCCCGAACAGACTTGTGCTGTGAAGGGTAGGACTATACAGGATAACCTTCACATGGTACGCTTGATCTTAGAAAAAGTCGACAGCGAAGCCGCGCTGATCAATTTAGATCAGTCCAAGGTCTTCGATAGGGTTGACCATCGATTTCTGGAGGCTGTCCTTTCGGCGGCCGGTTTCAGAGCCGACTTTCGCTCCTGGATCCGACTTTTGTATGCGACCCCCGGTGCGCTGGTGGAAGTGAATGGGGTAAGATCGAAGCCTTTCGTATTGTCTCGCTCCATTCGTCAAGGTTGTCCGCTCTCGCCTCTGCTTTACGTTCTTGCGTTGGAACCATTCCTTCGCAAGTTGAAGGCGAATCCGGTCCTGCGCGGAATTTCCCTGCCTGGGGCTTCCACCTCAGCCAGGTATTCTGCCTATGCTGATGACGTTTCGGTTCTTGTGCCGAGCAGAGCCGAGATTGACGAAGTCAGCAAAGAGATCAGTGGGTATGAGATGGTGACAGGGGCCAAGATCAACCGCGATAAGTCTGTGGGCTTGCGGTTGGGTGCGTGGAAGGGAGTTTCTCTTCCCGGACCTTTCCTCTGGACGGATGGGCCGATCAAGATACTCGGCGTCTGGTTCGGTCCTGATCTCCAGTTGGAAATGAATTGGTCGGAGGTGCAAGGGAAGGCCGAGATCGCGGTTAATCTGTGGTCTCGGAGGAGACTTTCCCTGAAGGGAAGGGCGGAGGTATGTGTTTCACACATATATCCGATCCTCCTTTACCGACTTTCTGTGCTTCCGCTCCCGTATGCCAGACTAATGTCATTAGTCCGGACCTTGTTCTCTTTCTTGTGGAGAGACAAGGCCCCTATGGTAACTCGAGAGATCTGTTGCCTTCATCCCTCTGAGGGCGGTCTGGGTATACCTAGCATTGAGATTCGTCAATATATGCTTCGCATTAACTTTCTAGACCGAATGTGTCGCGGATTGGATGAGGTGGGCACCTTTTGGAAAGAAGATGTCCGAAAACATTTCCCATCCCTGAGAAGTGTGCACTCGTGTGAGAAGGAGGCCGGCCGTAGACCTCGTGCCGAGTGCGCCTTCTACCGCGAATGTCGTAGTGCTTTGAAGCTCCTCTTACGGACGTCGGATGGCTTCTCCGACGCCCAGGCGTTGTCTCGTAAGGCATTGTATCAATTGTTAGTTAGGGGGTCCGTTCAAGATGATCTGATCGACGAGCTCGGTCTTACGAAGAGGAGGCTCGCTCGATATGGCCTTGGGCGCCTGGGTTGAAATGTCTCAATAACGATGAGGCATCACTCACCTGGCTGATGATTCGTGGGGTCCTCTCGGTCGGCAAGAGACTCTGTTCAGCAGGTTTGGAGAAATATCCAAACTGTCGTCGCTGCACTGGGGAAGTCGAGACCATTGGTCACGCCTTTTTTCAGTGCAAGACGGTAGTGCCGTTGTGCAAGTTTGTTGAAGGCCTCATGGTTCGCATGCTGCAGAGAAAGTTCTTTGTCCTGGAAGCCAGTTCTGTTTGTAGCAATGTGGTGTCGCAATTGACGAAGGCTGAACACTATGTGTTCTGTTGCTTACTAGGGATTATGAGAGTCGTGATTTGGACGACGCGTCAGAAGGGATTCCATGAGGGCTAGAAGTTCACCTCTTCCCAACTGATCTTGTACTTTAAGCATCAGCTTAAAGTCAAGATTAGAACGGAAAGGCGGCGGTTCACCTCATCGGAATTTGGCAAAAGGTGGATGAATCTTGCGCGAATGTGTAGAGTGAAAGGGGCTGACCTAGAGTGGCACTTGGATGTCGGTTAGGTACAGGATTTGTCCTAACAGGGTTGAACATAGGCAACCCCCCTAGATATTAGCTTAGACTAGGTTTTCGATTTTTGAATCTTTTGTTTTCCCTTTTTTCTAGTAAACTTAGCTAGGGTATGCATGCGCATTGGTCCCTTTTATTTCTGTCCCTATTTTTCTTTTGTTTAATTCCCCATCCCCTCCCTCGTTAGGTGGTCAGTGACTTCAGTTCTCTGGTGGATGCGGGGCGACTTTCGTTTCGTGTGTGTGATTTTTCGTATTTGTTGTTGTGTATGAATGTGTGTGTGTCTGTGTGAATGCTTGGATGAATGAATGTTTTTTCTTATTCTTTCTTAGCCCCGCATTGATTTCGTCTAGTTAACTGATTTTGCTGCCACATTTATGGTTTGTGGGGGGTTTTATTACTAACACAGTTTTGTTTAGTTTTCATTGTAAATACTTAAGTCATATTGTTAATACTCATTTGGGGATCTTTTAAAAGTTGTTGTTTTATTGACCCTCCCCCCACAGACAATTTTTGTACATAAGGGGACTAGTTAGGACTTCATAGAGAATTTGAGGCATTATGGTGGACGTAGTAAGAAAGGTAGGAGTGAATGTGTTGTTTTGGTGTTTGGATTATTGTTAGTTTGTTTGGGTCAGTGTCTGGGACTAGCTAAGTTTAGATTTAAGACAGAAGAAGACCGTCATTCCCCATCCCCCCTTTTAGGCCTTGTGCCACATTTTATACATTTTTGTATGAATAAATATCTTTACACGGTGGCGACCTGTTGAATAAGATAACAGGTCGGGGGTGGCTGTCGGAGCTGATATGATGAATAAGAAACCCGAAATCAGCGAGGAAGACGGCTTTCATCACTGAGGACCACCTTCAAGCATTCAAATGTATTTTGTGATATGAGCAAAAACACTACACACATGAACTGACGATAACGTTTATCATGTAACAGACTGTCGCCTCTGGGCGTTGACCTCAATATTTACTTCAAAATTATATTTACATACGGTCAATACTTGATAATCCATAAACCCTTAAATATAATGCATACCTTAAAAACATATTTTATCTTATCTGCCCTTACATCTGGTCACCTAACTCCCAAAACTTTAAACACCTTGTTTTTTATGTTTGAGGTGCAGTTGACCGAGAGACCAACAAGCTCCTTGTAGCACCAAATTTGAACTGAAAGCCAGGATTATGGCATCATTCACACTCTTAAACAAAGAGACCCCCCCACCAGAATAGATGCCCGAAATTCCGAAGTCGTCTGGAGGCTGCAGCTGAAGCCAACGTTTATTTTATTGTATAAATTTACTCTTTAGTATTTCAAGTTATTTTTGTGGAATTTTGGTAAATATATCTGTTAAAATGAGATGTCTGATTTATTTTCACTTTTGCGTGATTTTTGGCGACAATTAATCCATTGGAACATGCAAATATGAGATAATGATATGTAAGTTTGTATATAAATTTTTATACATCAAAACAGTTTTTGAAAGAAAAATGTATGACAAATTAAAAAAAGATAGTGATACTTTTCATCTGTTAGGACTTCATCGTATTGGATTTGTTGACATTGCTGTGACTATATATGGGCATGAACGAGAACTGCTGGTAGAATCCAATTTTTTAAAATATGTTTTT
This sequence comes from Acanthosepion lycidas, assembly GCA_963932145.1. Taxonomy (NCBI): domain Eukaryota; kingdom Metazoa; phylum Mollusca; class Cephalopoda; order Sepiida; family Sepiidae; genus Acanthosepion; species Acanthosepion lycidas. The sequence goes on along the minus strand of OZ010577.1, from coordinate 123,673,172 downwards.
CTTTCTTGAAATCTAGCCAAATTGAACTATATTCTTTTTCTTTTTCTTGCCATCATCTTATTTATTGAATATCCCACAATGTCCCAATCTGAATCGTTGTAAGACCCTGGGCGTAAATGTACTATGGATGCAATAGCGATTAAAGTACTTTCACGGAATTTCCTGTTCACCCCCCCCCCATTGATATCATAGACCTTAAACAGCGACATGCTTTTCTTGACACTCAGTGGCTCTTAATTTTTTTTTTTTTTTTAATGAGTTAACTGTAGTATAAATATTAGAGAGAAAGATAGCTACTAATGATCAAATTTTATCGGAGAGGATGTATCTGATGTTAAAAGAGATTAAACTAATTTGGAGAGTACCTGGGGTCGAAAAGGATGTACTGGTGGGGGAGAAAATTTACCTCGTATTGCATTGGGTGGATTTAATTATGGAACAAATGTATATAATGGTAGAAAGAACCAATCTATTTGTACCTGATGGTAGATACGTTGAACTTGGTGCGGGAGAAGATGTGCCGGAGAGGATTTATCTTTCAGGGAAGTGTATGTACTTGGCTGTAGAAAAATAAGGCTTCATCTGCAGTTTGGTACTTAACCATATATTATTTACACTCAAACGTGGCCATATTATTGGATTTAATTTTATGAAGTAGGTATTAATGGGTTCTAAGACGCCTAAATGCAATTTTCTTTTTACCCACAGCTTTCAAATTTTAATTTCAAAAGTGAAATTGTATTATTTGTGCCTTACAAGCGATTATATATATATATATATATATATATATATATATATATATATATATATATATATATATATATATATATATATTGATACGCGTTTCATTAAATATTATAGAGAAGTATTGTCTATTTATTTTATGCAAATTTTTTTCGAAACATCTGATAAGTTTAATAACATTATCGTTGAACGAAGAAAGAAATTGACAATATTGATCCATATATTTTTAATACTATAATATTTAATGAAACGTGTATCAATGAAAAGATGCTGCCTAAATACACACAATCTCTGTCTCTCTCTCTCTCTCTCTCTCTCTCTCTATATATATATATATATATATATATATATATATATATATATATATTTGTAAGAGTCATTGTAACCATGATAATCATTTACAGATAATGCACAGCACGATTTTAGTAGAAAAGTTATCCAATTTGAATATAGAAAGGTCCTATACATTTATGAACAAATAAACGCGTGCAATGTATACATTTCATATTACAGGCCATGTATTTAAATCCAATTCTTAATATCATTAATTTCTTCGGTTCGGTAAAGCTACTCTTTTTCCTGCAAGGATTATTTTATTTATTAGAAGTAGAACTTTCCATCCATATTAACTTGTTCGACATTGCTTCGGTTCGAGAGTAAGAATTTTGATTCATCGAGAAAAAAAGTAAGTAAAGTTCATCAGGGTAGACGTGTTCAATTTACATGTGATGGACAGACATGTTATTTGCGACAAAAATCCACGTGTACAAAGCAGTTGTCCTCACTACTCTTTTGTATGGATCAGAGGCCTGGACCCTGTATCGTAAGCAGATTCAGCAATTAGATGTCTTTCACAAAGGATGTCTCCGAGCAGGACAAAAAATCCAATGCCGACCTTCTAACGATGTGTAACATTGACGGAATTGAGAGCTTCCTCATGAGGGCACAGTTACGATGGGCCGGTCATGTTGTACGGATGCAAGATAATAGAATTCCAAAGATTCTCATGTACAGCCAGCTTGAAGGTGGTCGACGGAATAATGGCCGACCCTTGCTCAGGTTTAAAGATAAGCTGAAAAGTAACCTTGCAGCTGCAAATTTTGCACACACTGATTTGGAGAATACTGCCTTGGATCGCAAAGCTTGGAAAAGTGCAACTTACACTGTAATCAAGAATTTTTCGGCGGCAAACATTGTTAAGCTCCGTGAAGCAAGAGAAAGGAAAAAAGCCTCAGAGGGTGCCAGAGAAGTGCACCCTCTTTGCTCACACGCTTGCCCAATCTGTGGTTTTCTTTGTAAGTCATTGACAGGTCTGAAATGTCACTCTGGATTCAAACATAAAGGTAATTAAAATGTTGTCGGAACCTCATACGTCGAAGTCGACGGGAGAGTCCATCATATATATATATATATATACAATCGTAAATACTTTTATGCTGGTCAGCAGTTGGAGATTCGTATCAGCTGTGCTTGTCAAACTCTCTAACTCCGGACAAACTAGGATTGCCAGAAGAGGCTATATCGAATGCCCAGTCTCGTGCTACCCGATTCCGTTTTATACGATTTTTTCGGGGAATTTTTGGCCTAGCCTACGGACTCACCCAACATTAAATTCGGCGTTGTGTCACATTTGACCGTGTGGGGTGTTTAGTCTCATTTCCATCAGTAGACTACTACTTCTATGCGGTGTTCATGTCACTGATTATCATCGTTCATTACTAACCTCCCTTTCAATATTGTATTCATTAAGCTTCTCTAGGTTGCAACAACATAGAAACATGAAACATTCTACGAAACGTGTGTGTCTGTGTGTGTATGTAAGTATGTTTTGTGTACTATAACACACACACACACACACACACACATATATATATATATATATATATATATATATATATATATATATATATATATATATATATATGATAATTTCAAAAGAATTAAATAATATTAGGTATTTTAAATGCAAACTTACAACAACACTTTGCCATGAATATTTTATGCTTTTTTTTTGTTTGTTTTGTGTTAATCGTAAGTATGCTTCGCAATTTCTACTTGCTTGATTATAAGAAATATAGGAAAATTAAAACCACTTCAAGGCAAGCATAATTTTTTTAGGAATAAAAAGGAATTTGCTATACACCATTACCATAACAAAATGAAAAAAAATACATAAGCAGACAAAAAAAAAAGTATTTTACCTCCATAGCTGAAAAATATGTTAATTCTTTAAAAACTTTGCAAAATGCTGATTAATAAACAAAAAGAAATACATCAATTCTAATATTTTCGATTTTCTTCAAATAAGGATATTAGCATTAAGGAATATTCTTAATTGGGAAAATATAGAAAATTTGTGGGAAATTAACGCAAACACCACAGATGCGATGAAACGTAATATTTTGCCCGTTCCTAAAATGACCTAATTTTTAAACTCCCATAAAACTAACAATTTTATAAAGGAAAAAAGGCAATATATTTTTTATATATCAGCCAACATAATGAAACTGCTTGAATGATCCATGTTCTTAGATATAAATTCCTCGTTCATAAGATTAAATTGCCTTAATCCTAACAGTGTTAATGTCAGTTCTTCTAATAAATATAATTAGCTTAGTTAATAAACATATCGTTTTGAATTCTAAGTGCTCATTGTCATGTGTAATAGAAATTATATTTTTGTATCAAAGTGTTAGATATATTTCCTGTTAACTTGTATTAAAAAAAATTCAAATAATTTCATCATTGGTAGGAGTGTTTTAATTAGAATTTATTTGTCATATCATTAGCTTGTCCCCCAATAATAAAAGTATCGAGATATGTGCTATTCTGCATTTAATCTCCTTCGAAGTAGACTTTTGATGATACATTGCTTGAAGCATTCCTGGAACTCCTATTTTGAGATAGGTACCTGCATCGTCACATCCTCTTGGATTTCTTCGGTTTTTTTCTTTCTTTTAATTGGAATTTTATTTTTGAAGAGAAACAAAGACTCAAAGTGTAACGTGTAGGTATATGGTAATTGTCAGAACTCTGGAATGTTCAACTTGGCCAAAAAATTACTGCACAAGCCCTGAAAAATGATGGAATCTCTTTGCTGCGGTGACGACGACCACACTCTAAACACTTTCTTTCCGAGCACTAATATAAACAACGGAAGTTAGCAAGAAATTTTAAAAATTAGTGTGTATGTGTGACAGCACTCAAGGTCAATCTGTACCAAGAGGTTCACTTGGCATATTTTGGCAAAATTACCAAACTAAATGTCATGGAAATGTTTAGTCATCAAAATATCCATATCATTAATTCGACCACAGTATTTAAAATAAAGTCGGGTAGAATAATGGATAACAGCGGAGAATTGTTAAAACCTGTTCAAATTGTGGTCTAATATCCCACATTCACATTAACATTAATATCCTTGAAAAATAGTGTAAAGCACTCTCTTCTCTCTCGGCTATGGTGTAAGCAGCAATGTAAGCTGGGCTATTTAGACTTGTTTGTCGGACACTCCAGCAGATGATCTTTACATTCAAAAGTGTCGGGAATGTAACTTTTCGCAGGAAATTCTGGCTTGTGATAGTTACTAAAGAAACAAAACCTATGGAATTCTATGATCCCTTACGTCTTAAATTGCTGCTACCTTTACAAAATAGAGTACCATCAAAATAAAAGAACTTGGTCTTTAAATTGTTTCCTAGAAAGGGCGCGTTTATTTTGGGACTAAAATCACTTATTTCCCCAAATTCGAATCTATATTCTCTGTCTGATTATCACTTTATTGAAATTCGATTTTCTGTTTATAGACAATGATAACATAAATCAAGAAATTTCAAAGGCTGCCGTTAGATGGACCGCGCGATATTGTTTTGGTTAACGTCATTTAAGGCTTGTTTCCATGGTAAAGTGAATTCAAAAATTCAGAATAAATAATTGCTATTTTTTTCCATAGAGTGTCCTGGCAACTTTATTCAGTGTTTATGCTCCAATAATTTTTTCGAATTTTTGAATAAGTTTACAACTGATTTTCTAGTCATAGTTATTATTTGAAACTTTTCAGTTTATTAATATCATATAATAATATACAAAATATTAAAAAAAAACATGTCTCAATTCCTAAAGTTTAAAGATAAAATTCAGCTGTCTTTATAATTATGCACAGCACAGTATATTTTGAGAAGTTATTTACGTGAAACCCCGAACCACTCGATAATCCATTCTTCCTGTTGGTCGACATCTTCGTTGTAAGTTGTGTGATGCAATTAGCTCATAGTTTCAAAAACACTTGATAATCGGTAGTACATAAGATATATTTTTCTGATGCTGGGGTCAATATACATAATAAACATTATTTTTGAATAAAATAACATTTTGAAGCTCTTCTATTTTAGTTCTGTTATAGTTACTGATAGATTTCCCTTCAATGAAGATGTTGCTGTGTCCACCTCAAGTATATTAACTAATTTTCTTTCCAGAGAAAAAATTCAGATACACTCGGGAATGTTTTAGGGTATGTATTTTAGGTTTTATTACAAAATCTTCTTACTCTGTAGCAGAAGAAAATTTGGACATTAGATGATGGTAGTTATTATGGGATCATTCGATTTTTACAGGAGGGATTTGACGATTATGAAGAAAATGTTGACTATTTCCAAAGTGTGAGATACATCCAAGAAACATCTTTGATCTCTGCATGCACGTAAGCATGGTTTATACCATTGATAATTTGGCTAATATCCACATCCATAAGACAATGATATTTCGTTTTTCATTTCGTCACGTGTTATCATCGGATAGGAATGCTAATTTATAATCAACTTTAAACAGTTTACTTTTAGCTTTGTCAACATTTTGAAAATTGAATGTGATGTCAAAATCCTGATCTATTAAAACAGCAGAAAGAGTTTCCCTCCTTGAGTTGAAACACTTAATTTTTTTTCCTTCTTTTTTTTTATATCCTTAGAAAATTTTTAGCTCTTGCATCACGTGCTTAGTAATGTAGGCCCTCTGATTTCGAAAAATAATTCTATTTCATTTTTCTGTTTATCCTTACCAACTGTAAGACAGTATGAAGGAGTGATCCTGTGAGTTCATGTGTGTAAATAAAGACACTCCCTATTTGAGTTTTTTGTTAGGCATGTGACTAGCATGTTTATTGGATACACACTTATCGCATTTAAATGAAAGTTTATTCTGTTAACCCGAGCAAGATTATGTGTTATGTTTGGAGATAGTACTTTAAAACACAGCTTAAGTTCTTTAAATCTATTCTGTCTAGAACTAAATGTTGTTTAGCTTGAACATAGAATGTCCGTTTACGATGCAAACTTTACAGTAAGCCTGTTTTTTTTTAAACCGGTAAAAAGTTCCTTAAGTCTGACACCTTGTTTTTCTCCTTGTATTTGTTTTCCTATCATATGGTTTAAAGCGTTTCTTACAGGGGCCGGGATAATTTAGAGGTGTTCTTTTAGCTTTTAAGATTGTTTTTATAGAGATTTCGCGTAAGTTTCAATAATATCTTTGATAGTGCGATAATTAGTTCCCAACCTATGGACTCGTTCTTGCCGCTGCATACTAGGAAGTTTGGAGAACTCTATGTGACTTACAAGTTTGAAACCAGGTCTATCTTCTGTCAAGAAATCTAAATTATATGCAACTTTTAGTTCTGACAGACCGGTTCGTACTTTGGATAACATTTGCTTGACTCCACCAGGTCTATATCGTATTTGGGAGTGAAATTTAAAATTTGTTTGAAAATTTCGTCTACAATGAATGGAGTATCTAACAGTCCTTATGTTAACAAGATTATCGCTACCTCATTCTTCTTCTAGTGTTAAATGGAAAATTAATTGAGATGTGTATACTGTTAAGTCACTTTTCTGTGAGATAGTTTTGTGCTTCCTGACGGAGTTGTTAAACTGCGAGCAAAAAATTTCAAATTCAGAAATTTCAGGTTCTTTCCGCGAAATGCAACACATATAAGTTTAGAGACGAGAACCAAGACTTTGTGGTAGTAAAAGTGGTCTTTATTTCTCCCCTTATCCCATCTGTCTGACAGTTATGGGCCATGCGTAATACACCATTAGGCGATCAGGTATCTTATACATCTGATACAAGAGTGATGAGGAAGTTTTTTTTTTGTCCCTCCAGTAGGTTGCCATTTCTTTCTGCAGTAGACCAGTTGCCATCCAAGGCTTTAGAACCGTGTATATTCTGCTATTTATCCATAACTGGTGGGAGCGGGGAGAAGAGGATTCATAGCACGTAAATGAATGTAATGGATTCGACTGAAATTCATTTTATTTTATCATTTAGAGATGCTATTTCTTTTTGGTAGTCATGAACTAATGTCTGTTGTCTATTGAAAAAGACTATTATTAAAGTTTCTTTTTCTTTATCTAGAATTTCCAATGTTGCATTACATTTCTTTTAAAACTTTTACTACTGGCCAGAAGAGATTTAACTACTTCGAATTTTTTAAGTTTTTCTATTTTTTCAGGGTGAAAACTTCTTTGCCACGAAGCCAAATTATATTTTGCGTACGTTTTAAAACGATTAAGTAAAGTTTTTTTCAGAAAACTTAGTTCTCACCAACGAGCAAAGTTATTTTTTACGTTTTTGTAAGAACAGTTCAGTGACATTTTTTTCAGAAAATTGTTTTAACAATTAAAATTAGATTTAGACGTTTCTAGGTATAAACAATTAGTAACTTCTCTCAACAAGTTGTCAGAAACCGTTATATTTGTAAGATATAAAGATTTTCTGGGGTGCAGTTAAATTCTACACGTCAAAGTCGGAGGCACTTGAGTAAGAGATGCGACTCAATGACATTAAGAAAATATAACGGTTTAATCTACAAAGGGGTATATGCACAAATAGGTAAATGGCTTTCGAGTATATATTTATATTTGCGGACTTAACGGTTCAAGGAACAAATGGAATTTGCGATCTCAGGGCTTCTGGACTCCATGAACGTCGGAAGGAACGACTCCAATAAACGTGTTGTCACTACGGCAGGACCGAATTTATCGCGTGTCTCAAGAAGGTATCCTGACTGGATAGCACTTTAGACCTCCAGATTAGTAATGGTTTTAAGTTCGAGGTTGAATGTTGAAAGATTAAAGTTTAGTCCCTTTTAACATCACTTGAAATTCTTATAATATATATAATATATTTTATACATTAATGTATATTATATTATTGTATATTAATGAACTATTGCTTTATAAATAAACACATATCTTACACACACACGCACATATATATATATAGGATGATATAATCTGGTGACTGAAAATCGCGCTCACACACGTGTGTGTGTGTGTGTGTGTGTGTGTGTACGAGCGTGCACTCTTCAGTCACCAGATTATAACTTATCCTCTATAAGAACAGTTGCAGAACATCAGATGCACATTTTAACGTAACATCGGTCCAATCAATCTCCAGAAGTTCTCTGGGGAGATTTGAATCAGAACCCTGTCAATAGTTATTCATAGTTCCATGTTATTTACAGCACCAAAACCTTATGTACGAATAAGCTTCTCCACTACCCGTAATTATTACGCATTTTGTGTCAACCCAATTTTGTGGTCACGGGATTAATCAGAAATTTCTCTCGTCCGATGATCTCTTCTTCTTCTTCTTCTTCTTCTTCTTCTTCTTCTTCTTCTTCTTCTTCTTATTATTATTATTATTATTATTATTATTATCCGTCGTCATCATCATCATCATCATCAATCCATTGTTTATGTTTAGCGCTTTCGAGACAGATCCAAAACATGAGGATACAATTAACAGTCAGTGTAGTAGTATATTGGTATTCATAGCGTTATAGGTTTCTGTACCACAACCAAAAACTACAATATGCAGACAGATTAAGAGATGGTGAAATCATCGAGTTCGAATTTTGGTCTCGTCTGGTACATTTACACAAACGTCTTAGAGAAATGCATGAAGCCATTCTCCCACTAGCGGAGTAGAATAAACTTTGTAGCATTGACAGGCAAACGGACTAAGAGAAGAAAACATTGAATTTAAAACCGTGGGAAGTCGCTGCATTGTCTTTTACAAGAACTCATAAGGCTTCATAGATAATAAAAGAGATGATACTGTGGGTATCCATGATTGACTATGTCGTGACGGCATATTTTATTGGACACATTATATGAACGAACATTCTGCCAGACTTCCTGTTGTTACAATTATAACCTTGCTGTCGTTTACCTTAATATAAACTTCTAATATCATAAGTGGAGTCAGTATGAAAATCTCGGTTTTCGAATAATGCATTCATGAGGACCATGTACACTCTTCCTCTAAATTGAAAGCTGGGTAATTTTATGTGCCGAGATTGAGAAAAGATTTAATAAATGAGATCTACGGCGATAGGGTGGATCAACGTGGAAATGATCATTGCAAATTTAAAAAGAAATTATATTAATCTTAATACGAGTTCATTCTCTTTGGGGAATGCTGGCTCCATAGCAACGAAGCTGTTAATTTGCAGCCTAACTTTAAAATCTGGAAAAAGCAGGTTATTTTGTCTAAAATGACAATTAAAGAAAATTATTATTTAGATTAGCTGCTTCAGAAGGAATTGTTTCAGATTTGCATTATTTAAGTTTTTTTTTTCTGAACTGTGAATTTTCACTCGATACTGTAAAACACAATGAAAGTATATAATTATTAGAAAGCTTGATCTACATAGAAAGAGAATATAAATATTCAATAGCCTTTATAGAGAACATATGGTTTGGATGTAAACAGTGTATAGATAAATAATGTGCTCTGAAATAGAAGATTTAGTTCAACAATCATGCAATTTCTCGTCCAATCACATGTACAGCTAAATTATTCGAACAATATGAGAGTTGTTAACATTTATTATAGATGGGTATATTGTTAGTAACATGCTCCGGGCATATAGCATTATGTAGATGGAAAATTCAGAAGGGAGATTAAAATCGTAACCTCATGAATATTCCACTCTACTATCCCTATCCTATATATGAAACGTCTCGCTATTTCCATGCTATGTGTTCTGACGAGCTAGATTCCATGGTCCCTTCAACCTTGGCTGTTAAAAATGGAATCCATATCACGTACACCAGAATGAATCATCATTACTACCTTCGCATTCCATTTGTAAAAATTAAGTTCTGCTCGAACAGCTTCATCCCAAGAACAGCAACTTTGGGGAACAGACTACCGGAAGTATGCTACAATACCGGTCCCTTCAAGTTTCCGGTTAAAAAATATCTTTTTAGTATATGTACATTAACTTCACACTTTGCATTTTCTTACGTTCATACAACAGACAACTGTGTGGCTATTGGACCTTGTATTGGCGAACATGATTATAAAAAAGACAATAGTTGATGATAGGAAGAAGAGACGATTACTGATTAATCTTGCGACCAAATGCATGGTGGAAAAGAATGGAGAAAGCGTACAAATTAGTTTGCTACCTGTCGCATTCAAATCAGATACCTGCAGAAATGTACCTGTCTATATTCGAAAATATGCGAACACTTTAAATTGACGGTGCAAAAAAATTACATAGATAACGTTTAAAACCCCAGTAAAATATTCTCTCTGTCATTTCCGATATCCTTTCATTCCTTGAGCGATCATAGCTCTCTACAACATCCCGTAACTGGAAGCCTTATTCAACGTGTATTCATTACCTCCCCTCTTTGTATCCGACCTGATAACCTTTCACATAAACTCATTTATTAGCTTACTGATCGTTTCTATTTTCTCTTCCTTGTGAGTGATAAATATTCAATGCCCGCTTTCCTTATTATTAGGCCTAAAAATTTCCACTCACTCGTTATATTTTTAAGTTTATATGTCCTTTTAATTCCTATTTTAAAAACACTTCCTTGTTTCTCACATATTTAGCCCTTGGCAAAGCACCACTTTTCTGTAGAAGCGTTTCGATTTTATTTTTCGTTTGTGCGATCTCCCAGCATTCCTTGACACATAAGATGATAGATATGAGATAGCATTTCAATTCTCTTTTCTCTTGTTCTTTAATAAATTGTCCTCTCCTGTTCCTTACATAGATTCGGAAAAGCAACCTTCACTAGACCAATAAACATTCAGATCTATGGGACACACTTTCTGTCATCTCTCACTAAACTGATCATATATTTCAACACTGTATTTCATCGAAACAGACATCTGCAAATCGTAGCTGTGACCTTGAGCTATTGCCCTTACTGACGACTATATATTCTTTCTTAGTAAGCAATTAAGGGATTTAAAAAAAAAACTATGATAAGAATATTGTATGTTTGGGAATTATGGGCGATTTAATGACAAATGAAATTACTTGAAGAAATAGAAATGTGTTTATCATAAAAAAAATATTGAGAATAACAAAGTTAAAGAATGTTGTACATGAGGCAGTTTTGACAGAAAAATGAATTATAACAGAGGATTGCCATAAGAAAAAAAAAAGATAAAATGAGCTGACTTACAAGGAAATATGACGTGGAGAATTGACGGCCCATGGAATAAGTTTTTTTAACAAATGGGTGTAGGCCACAGATTTAACGTGGGGATTTAAATAGGGTGTAGCATTGATAGAAAAGAAACCGAGGCCCATTGTTCACAATACAGAAGAACAGAATTAATAAAAACATAACTATAAATAATCTGTGTTTATAAGGGAATGTTTTCAAAGAGAATTATGGTAAAGTATATTGAATAACTATGTCGTCCTGGGTAAGAGGTTCAACTGCATCCGTGTCCTGGGTAAGATGAAAAACTAAATCCAACAGCAAGTCCTCTGAACAGGAGTTTTTGAGGATCGTGGGACCACCCCTTAACTGCTGGTGTATCCAGATCCATAATGACCCGGGATGGTAGCAGCTGTTATGGCCCCAGCTATGGGTAAATAATTACCCCTCTCCAAAAAAAAACTGAGGTCAAAACACTATGAAAGTATAAACATAGGTTTTAATACCAGAAATTGTAAAAAATTATTACAAGCAATGAATTTTTGAAGAAAAATTATTACCGGAAATACATTTTTCAAAAAATTACCAGTAATACACTTTTGGGAAAAAGAAATGCCTGCATTAAATATCTTGTCGGCGTTAAATAACCCGTAAAACAAACTAAATCAAACCAAATATATATGTGTGTATGTATGTATGTATGTATGTATGTATGTATGTATGTCAATACTCTCCCAGTTCGAGTACATTAACTAATAATTAAATTATCTATATTTATATAAATAATTTTAGACAATATATTTACACAGTGATGTTGATGCTTTCTCAGACTTTCACAGAAATTTAATAAATAAGAAATATCTTTTTTACACTATCTATCCGTTCGATTTAAAATTTTTCAGCCCACATTCAAATTATTGATTTGACTTCACTTTTATTTTCTCCAACACATAATTTTCCTTAATCTTCAGCTTACTTTTCAGATGCCAATCTTTCTCTCTGCAAATTTCGGAACCAAGCCGGAAAATTCGTTCCAATCTCATTCACTACACTCTTCTATTGTTTGACGGTGGATGATTGGATTTGTGCAAAGTTAATTCATTTCAAAGCTCAGGTCATGTGGTGAGGTTAAATCTGTCGAGTGCACAATGCAACCTGATACTATCACAAAACTGTGTTGAAATAATGGCCTGGCCAATTTGATCTCTGAGTAGCAAATGCACCAATGACATGTCAACACACTGAATGTTGATAATCGATTTCTTGTGACGATCGACTGACACAGGTGTATGTAAATTAGAAGAATTACTTGAAACACAGTTAACGGGCAAAATATAGCCGAGGGCGATGATTGATTTACTGATTAAATCGGAAAGTCTTTACAAATATTACACAAGCGGCAACCTTTTCAATCATGTTCTCAAATAGCCTTCTCAGATAGACTTCCGCTTGGATGTCAAATACGGTATCAAACTTTTTCAGAAATATCTAAAATGTCAGCTGTATACAACCGCTTACTCAGATGAATGGTTAAAAATCGTTTGGCGCGAATTAAACCTGTTGGTCTTAGCGAGGTCCATCCTTTTTGTAATCTTGTGGACTGTCGCTACAAAATCGTAGATAACTGCACAGAATCCCTTTTAAATTGTCAACATCAGCAATATATAAAAGGCATAACAGAAAAATAATCGTATGATCAATATGTTTATATTCCGTTTACGAAGGAAACTCTCATCTATAGTGGAATGATCGATAACAGCTACTGGAGTTGAGAAACCTATTTTTGTAAAAAAGTACATTATAATTTTATGAATTTCAACTGACAGCAAGTTTAAATCCTTGGTCAGTTAATGCTAAATGTTTTCTTATAAGGAAACATCTAATATTAATAATATCATTACGACGGAGAATTGACTGCAACCGAAAAATTTAAATATTATTTTTGTCTATGAAATAAAGAGGGTTATTTTCTAAATTATTTTGAAAACTTCCTTCTAAAATAAACAAGTATTACATAGAGAGTATAAAAATAGAATCGTTTAGTCATACACAAAAGAAACTTCTCAAATGAAAACTAATAAAGCAATTCAAGTAATCAGAAAACTGAATATACATACATTTAATTACATATTCCTGCGTATATTCTGTGGGACGGAAAACATGTCTGACACTATTTCTTTAGATTTTATCGGATGGGTCATCGTTATGTCGTCGGTCAATTTCCTTACCATCCAATGATGTGCATGTGGTGTAATGAATAACTGTTCGAATTGAGAAATTAGAGATCCGATTTCGAATTCAAGTTGACTCTGTTACATTCCATTAGGCACAAATTACTTTATTAAATCTACGAACGCATCTCTTCTCTCAACTATGATTTAAATAACAGGTTTCTATTCAGTCTAAGAGAAACACAACACTGCATTCAAAATCGTACGTGTCCTTGAAATCATATCACAGCTTATACTTTAGCAAAACATAGCACACGGACATTACCTCTGCTATGACGACTGTGACGCCATCGAGAGAAGAATGTGGAATGTAGCTATTTGCAGAATCTAACAGGCCAGATTTGTAGCATATAAATGCAACAGTGTTATGTGCGTGATCCTTCTTCCTGGACAATGGATGGGACGGAATTATTCCAAGCCAGATGAAAACTGATGAAACACACAGATTAGTACTTTGTGTCTTCTAATATATACATACATATATATATATATATATATATATATATATATATATATATATATATATATATATATATATATGTCATCTCTACAAATATTCTTAAATGTCTATAATTGGTAACAGCAGCCATTGGTTTATACTAACGGCTTTCCATACTTCATACTTCTCCAATTCACTCTTGTGTGGTCATGTGTGACGTCATGAGATGGAGTGCGATTTTCGCTTCTAGCGTCTTATATGCACGTGTTTATCGTTGCTTAGAAATCATTTATGTAAACAATGGCAGACTATCATCACTGTCTTGTTCGTATATTTCTTAATATGTTGTAACTGACATCTTTGATAATGGCTTATGTAAGCCGAATGCTTAGATTGTATTAAAAAAAAATATGGATCAATATTGTCAATTTCATTCTTCGTTCAACGATAATGTTATTAAACTTATCAAACGTTACGAAAAAAAAATACATAAAAAAAATAGACAACACTTGTCTATATTATTTAATGAAACGTATATGAATATATATATATATATATATATATATATATATATATATATATATATATATATATATATATATATATAACAAAAAAATCCGCGACAACACATGGGGGCAACCAGATATACGGATTAATTAGTTTACCTCCCAAACTCCATATACATATGTCTTTTCTGTGTAGGGTGTAGATGACATTCATCAGGCTGAAAGTCATCCTCTTGGCGTGCTCATTAAGAGCATCAAAATAAATTGAAGACAGAAAACTTTATGTTACAAATGATACCTCAATAGTTACATTTCACTGTATATTTCTGGACGAGACAGTGAATAGGTTGACATTACCAGGAAACAACTTATGACGACAGCGCTACGATTCTTCCGACTGTCTTTCTTCTTTGTCACATGTTTGTCAACTCAGAATATCGTCGAATATTTCACTTCCTCAAATACAGCCACATTCCAAATTACAAGCGATAGTGGCTATCGCTTGTAGTTTGGAATGTGTTGTGGAGTGTAGTGGAGAGAATTATTTCAGATTGACATTACATTTGAAAAGTTGGAGATTATAGCTACCAGGGAAACAGAAATAGGAAAGGGAGTTCTACAGGCGAGAGGTGCGAGATATGAAGCTATTGGAGTAGAAGAGGCGGCTACATTTAACAGTTTCAACAGTGAAAGGGTGATAGCGGGATGCCAGCCTCGTAGGAGGCTTGAATTTGCGAAGTCTGGGAACCAGCGAAAACAGCTCATCGCAGCCATGAAAGTATTTGTAAAAAAGAGAAAGAGAGGCGACGGCGCGTCTGTGAGAGAGCTACTGCAGACGAGATGCCAGATCGGGGCAAATTATATTGCATATCCGCCTCTGGATCTTATAAAGAACCCCGACGCAAACAGTAGGGGCTCCAGACTATATATGGCAGCAATACTCCATGCAACGGCGAATGGTTGATTTGTAGATTTCAAGGATCGATTTCTGGGAGAAACATTTCCTGGCGCGGCACAAGGAGCCAACTTTCCTTGCGGTTGACAAAGCAATTGACTCAATGTATTTGTTCCATCTCAACTCAGTAGACAAGTTGAGACCGAGCAGCGGCAGAGAGGTGCTCTCGTGAAGTTGAGCGTCAGACATTCTAATGGGGAGCAGTAAAGGATCTTTGTGGTGATTAATAGAGAGCAGTTTTGTTTTGGAGGCGTTAAAGTTAATCAGCCAATTACTGTCGCAGTTTACAACCGATTGGAGGTCCTCTTCGAGACGAACGGCCAGGTTCGTTTTGTCTGCGACACTAGATTTGTTTTTGAGACAGGAGTAAATTGTTGTGTCGTCCGTGTAGATGCCTACTTGGCAGGAATTTATTTTTCTATCAAAAAAAAAGAAGAAACAAAAAAAAAAACTCTCCATGTCTTCTGATTGGCCTATCCACTTGACAATTAAATAATCAAAACATCCTTAAACATTCAACTCTTCTCAAATTCATACACTACGTTAATTCTCAGCCAAGACTGAAAATACAAACAAAACATTTATTGTTTTTACAATTTCATTTGAAAGAAGATGTTGTTACAATATAGCTAATTTTATTCACCTATACAGCAATACACCAGTTATGTATTTTTAAAAAGCTGGCTACTGCTCAAAAATTTTATTTACATTAAATTCAAATAAAATAAACCCAAATTAAATGAAATAATTCCATCGGTATAATTCTCTTAAAATCAAAAGAAAACATCTCCAAACGAATGTATTCGCCTCACATTGAAAAACAAAGAATTTAAAAATAAAAAAAAAGAATATTTCACAAATTTACATCTATTTTATAGATGAAATCTTAGACTAAGGCAGCAAACCAAAAGACAGAATTGAAACACGAAATATATCCACACATTTGGAACATTTGATTTTTTGCGTTTATGATTTAATGAAAAAATGGCATATGTTTGCAGCAGACTCACGCACACAATTCAAAAATATATATTCTTTATGTTGTTATCTAACTATTCTTTAGGAGTACAAAAGAGACAAACAATCTACATTGCAAACCGTTAAAAACATATGAATTAAATATTAGGTAAATGCCTTCCTTTGTTCTGTTTTTGAATGAAAACCATATCTTTGTAAGCAACAGTATGTTATAACAGTTTCTTGTAACGGTGACGAAGTTATGACCTATGTTAGCAACTAAGAAAAACGAAATTTAAATATAGGATTTCTATAGTTTAAAAACTTAGGAGAAGAACAATATCCTTTGTGCTACGAGTTAAAAAACAGAATTTAAATAAAACATGCTTTTCTCGGATGTTTTGACGTTATCTGGTGTATGAAAAAATAATATACTTTCGCAATAAAGATGAACACTGAATTTTAATATAAGAAATATTTTCTCTATGTATATTTTTGACGTAGTTGTTCGAGTGAAAACTGACCTCTATTAGCAACAGTGAATATAATTATATATTAATTAATTTCTCCCTTTACTTATATCGTTTTTAATCGAATTCAACCTAAGCAAGTCAGTAAATCCCCTAAGGCTCAAGAGGTTACTGGGTGTGGAATGATTAGAAAACAGAAACATTATTAAGAATTGAGAACAATAGAAGTGTAATCAGTAAGCCAGTAAATAGCGATTGACAATGAATTTAATTTTTTCAAGATTAAAGTTGATTGGAAAGCATCGAATGAAGTTGAGTTGCCAGGTCAGAATCAATAATATTCCTCATTCTTTTTTAGATTTTATCAAAGACCTCTAAATATTTATCAGGTGCACCGGACCTTTCTTGCAGCAATATTTTAACTAAGTACAACCGCTAGATTAATGAGATAATTATTGTCTGGCAAGACACTGTGATTTAACATTTTAGCAGCTGGCGTAGCAGTAGATTCAATATAGTCTTTCTACTTTGTCAGCAGCGAAGGATAGCCCGAGAAGACGCAACAAGAAGCTCTCTTCAAAGATAGAATCAACGATGCTGATAAAAGACAGAAAGGGATTTGTCAGTTGATCAATAGGGAACAGTTGTCTTTTTCGAGGGCGTTAAAATTAACAAGTCATTTTTGCCCCAGTTAACAACACACTGAAGTCACCAATTTAATCGAAATGTTCAGACTTACTGTCGATATAAGAGTAAATGGTTGTAGATATGAAAGAAAGTAAAATAAACTATTATCAGTAATGTATGATTATCAATAGTTTTACAAGTAAAAACACTGCCTCCAAATGAAAAAAAAAAATAATTAATACAAAGATTGTGCTGATTTCAATCCCATCACGAGATTTTCTTTCCTGAATAAGCATTTACTCAGATGACAGATTTGATTTGAGGGCATAATAAGTTTTTTGATTGTTGCTAATTGTATAGTTGAGATACGCTTATCTCCGAAATGTTTCACAGTTTGAAGATATTCAGCAAACGATAACATCACATTCATTTCATTGAAGATTCCACAAGCTAGCCACTGTCTCACGAGCAATAGGTTTTCTACACTTATGCATATTTCCTTTGTCGTTCGAGATCAAATATTAATTCTTGGATAACTTAATGTTTTACTCGATATCTCAGTCATAAAACGCATCGTGCTATGCTAGGAATTATTTTCAATTTTCAACTTATTTAAAAGGTGGATCTTAAATTAAACTAAATTAATTCATATTATAATTATATTATAATCATCCTATTGATTTTTGTAGGAGCTTTTCTTACCATAAAATACACAAGAGAAGAAACAGAGAAACTTTAAATTATAGCAATGCCATTATTTTACATTGAAAAACAAAGTAATTTAATTTGAATTTTCAAAAACAATTTGTCTACGTTAATGTTCTTGCAATTAATAATGATGAAAAATTTTCCAAATCCAGAAGGAACACCATGTAGCAATTGAAAGAGAAACACACACACATATATATATATATATATATATATATATATATATATAGTTAGTTAGTTAAATTCCCAGATCAATTCTGTGGACAGGACAGATTGGTACAAAATGACAATTGTAAAAAAAATCATAGATTTCTATTTCATTTTTGCCTTGAAAAAGTCGAAAGACGAAAGGTGTCGGCAAAATCTATGATTTATTTTTACAATTGTCATTATATATATATATATATATATATATATATATATATTCTATTTTAAAATATGATTCCATCGTTACATAAGAGTTCTCATGTTTCAAAACAAGAGCCGAAATCTTCAATATAATTATTCGAAATAACGTAAATTTCAAGAATTAGTTATTCCAAAAAAAATTCGCTTGAAGATGGAACGTTGGAACAGCCCTGTTCCATCTTTAAGCGAAATTTTTTTGGAATAACTAATTCTTGAAATTTACGCGTTTTTATGAGCATATTTATTATTAAAATTAAAATTACTATGTTAACGGCTAGAACAGTTATTTAAAAGGGTTTTGTGTATATAAAAAACTGTTATAATTAGCTAACAATTGTTTATTTTCACGACTTCATAAAGTTTTTTTTTTGTTTTATTATTATTATTATTATTGGATAGGGCTTTTAAACTTTTTATTTAGACTATGGAGTTTAAAATTGGTATTTATTATTTAATTGTTTTTTTATGCTAATTATTCAATGCGGAAATTTGATGACGCCAAGAAAAAACCGTTAACTCATGTCTATTTTTTAATAAATTTTCATTACTTAGAAACTTGATAATGTGTAGTTTTTCATGTAGGCATAAAGAGCATGGGTCATCCCAAGTACTATAAGTTCTAGTTTTGTTTATAATTTTCCTTTTTACTTTTGGTGTTTTATTCATTTCCGTCAAATGCCAAAAATATTTAGATAGAGATGTCTGATTTCTTTTATTAATATTGTTGAAGGAGCTTTAATGCTGTCTCCACCTGGTTTTAAATTCTTTCTTCGTAGACCCAATGTATATCATATTAGTATTAGGATTCTCAATGGATGAGATAGTGTGACACTATTTACGTCGCTAGAAAGAAAGAAGAAAAAAAGAAAGGCGAGAATTAAATTTAGGTAATAAGAAGCCATCACAAAAAGAACACTGAGCTGTGTTGTTTTTCTGGCGGGGAAAAGTAGGAAGATTTTTATTTCCATTGTCGAGAAGGTAAAACACAGAATTTAATCTGATTTATGTTACGGGGCGGCGAGTAAGATATATCCAATCTGCCCATGACAATGATAAAAAAAGATTTTTTCATGTTGGACAAGAGACCTCCCGCAGGGTGCTGGGAGATAAAAATTAATTAGATCAGGCTTGACCGAAACCAAAATGTCTGCGGAATCACCTCCATGTCATTTGGGAAAAACACCTGTTTATCGTCAGGGCTGGCTATGATAGTGAAATTATTTTATCAGAACAGTTAATTAACAACAGAATGCAAATACGTCCAATTGACCAGCCACTTGTTTGGCGAAGGCCCTGTGTGATAAAGTCCAAGTGACATTTGACTATGATAAGAGTCTAAGGTCTTTTGTCGGGCAGAAGGTAAGAAAGAGAAAAGAAAAGAAAAAGAAAAAAAAAAGAAAAAGGAAGATAATTTTTTTTCTTTGAGCAAGATTTTTTAAACTGAGGCTAGCGCCCATTGGCTGAATGGTGGCATGAGCGTTAGGCGGAGGTAATCATGTGAAGAAAGAGGGAAGGCCTGTTGCGCCCGCCTGAAGGGATAGGTGTGAGATGCCACTGTGAGAGAGAGGGAAACCCGTTGACACCCTCTGAGTGTATGGTGAGATACCAATATGAGAACAGAAGAAGGTGGGAAGACGAAATACTTCCAAAAATGGAAAATAATAAAATTTTCCTGACCGAAAACAAAGAAGTGGATTGTGGGTTTAGAATTATCAAGGAACCTCAAACCCTGACAAGCCCACCACGTTTTTGGTCGGCGTCCATCTAAGCAGAGACGCAGCGAGTAAAAACCAGTTTGAGTTCGAGTTCAAGTTTGCAGGTGGTGTTGCACCCGCCCCGCAGAAACCTGGCCGAAAGATTTCACGCAAATCACGACTCAATTTCTAACCAAGAACAATTTATTTTTGAAGAAAGACTTAGACTCACACCACCAAAACAAGTTTTACGAATATCACCTGAAGATACACCAAGAACCAGTTTCTTAAAGAACAAAAAACTTAAGATGTTAAGACTCGCCTAACAAACACAAAGTGTCACGAATCCATATAGCAGGTTGGGAAGAAGACGCAGTCCTGTATTCAGCAACCAGATATAAAATATTATTATCTTTTTTTTTAACACATTTGAACTTTTGAGTTATTATTTTAATTTCTTTTACATATACTTGTGTGGTGTTACCCTTGATCGAACTCGGCTTTCATTACGGCCCGGCAACTGATTGATTTCGTCTGCCTAACATCAATTCACAATGTGGCGAGGTTAGACTGGAAATCAAAACAGTTACTTCGGTAAACAGATCTTGGAGGCGAGCTGGGAACGACAAGGCTGATACCGAATCTAACCAGATTCTCATTCGAATCACCAAAAGGTTAGAACCTCATATTTGGTGCCGCGACCAATACCAAGCCAGTTGGTCGTCACAGGACAGGATAGCACGACGGACGCGGCTAGGCAGACGTCACATTTGGCGCAGCGACTCCGGGAGGACGTCACAATAGTACATTGGTATACCACAGATTTTACGCGGCATATATTTTCCAATGGGCAGTCTTCTGGGTTTCTACTATCACATAATTTTTCACTATTTTGTCTAATTTAACTTTAGGGTTTTTATTAATACTATTCTGGCATGGGGTTATTCAGGATGTTATTATTGTGATTTTTATTATATTTTCTTGATTTTCAGTGCAAGTGTAACTCAAATTTAGGGTGTTTTTATTAAAGATTTTACTAAGTCTGCTATTTGTAGGAAAGTGTTTTTCAATTAAAGCTAATAATAATACGAACTATTTGGTTGAACGGAGGGGTATACCAAGTGATTTTTCTTTTGCTGTTTTTCTTCTGGGTAGTACAATTGTTTCTATAATTGATGTTGGCATTTTTGTATCCGCTATTTTTTAGGGCTGCATTATAAAATTACTGTGTTGTTGGAATATTTCTTTATGAGCGGAGTTAATGCTGATTCTTTTCTCTATTGATGAGGGTATATGCCTAATTATGGATGGAGGGTGGTTTGACGTAGGGTGTACATACAAGGGGTTAGTGTTAGGTTTTATATA
The DNA here is from genome assembly GCA_963932145.1 of Acanthosepion lycidas. Taxonomy (NCBI): domain Eukaryota; kingdom Metazoa; phylum Mollusca; class Cephalopoda; order Sepiida; family Sepiidae; genus Acanthosepion; species Acanthosepion lycidas. Next base: position 123,651,602 of record OZ010577.1, on the reverse strand, counting down.
AGGTAGGTATGTGTTGTTTATTAAATCCACAGTTACGTCGAGGAAGTTTACCTTTTTAATTTTGTACAGACTGTTGTTTTTCTAAATCCACTATATATAACCTTTCTAATTTTCTCTATTTTAAAATTAGTGGAACTCATCACTACCATGATCCCGTCATCTCTGTACAGCCCGATGTCCTTAATATCTATTTTACGGTGCGCGGTCAGGTTGTACAGTATTAAAAGACCGACAAGGTCAGAAGACTCTGCAGATTCTAAAGATCCCATAGTGATGTCAAAATGGTCATCATTGTTTTTAATCCATTCGTCCCCATTATGAATGAGGACATATTTTTTTGCACTGAGAATTATATTCATTTCTTCCTTTGTCAGGTCAGAATACACAGCAGCAAATTTCAGGACAGTTGTGAACAGATCCTTCGATATTGACGGGTAGTAATCTACAATATCGAACTCTATTAGGGTGCAATCAGGTTTATTATTAATATTGGTAAACCAATTGATGACATCTTTGGTATTAATCCATAATTTTAATCCAAGGTGGTTTTTAATTTGGGTAGTAATTCTTTCTAGGATTTTTTTGCTTATCTTACCGATGTCGGGTCGGATTGTGTTAATCATTTTTGTAGTAGAGTTTTCCATAAACACTTGTTTGTGGTCCTTACAGTGATGTAACATTCCTTTTCATCAAGTTTACCTACTCCATCGCTAATTTTTAATTTATCAGTAATATTTTTACTAGATCTGTTAATACTATCAACCATATTTATGTTGTTCTTGTGAGCTTTTTTATAAGTCCTACTTAAATTTTGTTTAATTAAGTTGTTGTAATCATCTACTGTCAATTTATAGAAGTTGCCAGTTTTGTCAGACTTAGCTAGTATTATATCACAATCATTGATGCTTTTAACAATTTGGTCAAGATGTTTTTTCACACACACACACAGCAGACGCACACAGAGACTACAAAATTAACATCTGTGGAATAATGTACCTTTCTACGGATTATTATGAAGAAATAATTTTATTCTTATTTATAAAATAAAACTATTTGTATTTCCTGAGTATAATTTTGCAAAACAATTTAGGCTTGATATTACCTTTTCCTTAACTGCTTCATCATGAGCAATTCCAGATATTATAAAAAATGTTTTTCTAAATTGCAATCATGCATATTCAAATATATTTTAATTATAAAAATGTTTAAGAGCGTCTATATTTGAGAACAAACTTAAATTTAAACTATAGTTTGGCTAACTGCAAAGTTATTTCTCTTTGTTTGTTATCCATTATGAGTAGAATCTAACGTCGAATGTATCAGAAACTATCGGCCTCCTTTATATAATTTACATACTTATATATGATTTGGATCAAATACGGAATATTGATAGTAATTCGACAGGATGGTAAGATAAAAGCAAATCTAAAACGTTTATCAATCTAACATATTTCACTTTTATTAAAGCTTCATCAGAGAATGATATATGGAGAAAGATCCATATCTTATTTCTTCATATCTCATTCTCTGAAGAAGATTTAATAAAAGTGAAATATTTAAATTGGCTATCCTTTCCTATGAATTCTTTACTTTAAATAAACTACAATTTAAAAAAAAAACATAATAATGACTAGGCTTATAATTTCAGTATCAAATCCTGAAAAAGTATGGTTATTTATAAACGTATTTAAGACAGATGAATATGTATCACCAGATTTTATCAATATATTTCTGAGACAATGAGAAATATTGCAGGATGTGTTAAATAGTGATCAAAATAATAATTAATAAATTAGGTGTAGCATCTTGGAGAATCATTATAATGACTTATGTTGGTAAGTGAAATGTAAAAATGAAAAGTCATCGCATTACTGTCTTCGCTAGGAAATTCTATATCTAAGTAAAAGAGTTATCAGAAAAGAAAAGTGCAGAATTGTGCACATAAAAATGATTAAAAATAAAACTGGTGATTGAAATGCGCAAATAAGAACTACACATATTGAATATAAGTATAATAATTGGAATAATTTTAAATACTGAGAATTGTATATAAGAAAGAAATTCGAGGAAGCTATGGAGAGAAAGGTATTAATAAAAATAACCGGAAAGTAACAACTAATTTAAATAACATGTAATAACTCATTTTGCGAGTAGACACGGAGAGGACTCTATAGCTACCTCACCCACCAAACAGGCCGATATATTTAATATACATCATCTAAGGTCAAAGTCAAGGTTTAGGTCATCTCTGAAAAAACTATGTTTGCTGCTATAACGAATGCATTTCTGAATTACTGCATATGCTGCTGGAAGAAGCGGCACTTCCGTTCGATTGAATTTGCTCTAAGAAATGGTTGTCACTTAAAGACTATGTTTTCTGTTGTAAATTATGCATTTTCTGGTGTAAAAAAAGTTACTTTTTAAAAAAATATGTATTTGCTGCTGTAACAAACACCATCGCTGAAGAACTGATTTTCTTGCTGTATAAAATGCATACATGGAAGACTGTTTTTGATTGTATAAGGATGTGTATCACTGAAATATATTTACTTTTGTATCAAAAGGGATTTATGTTTTGCGGCTATAGCAAATGACATCTTTAACAGAATACCTTTTCTGGTGAAATACTGCCTCTTACTAATACACTGAAGTCAATCTCTGGAAGATTACAATTGCTGCTGTGGGAAAAGCATCCATGAAAGTCTTTGCTGCTCTAATATAGGGCATATCTGAAAGAGACAAATTTGCTCCTGTCATAAGGGACATATGAGAATAACTGGTTTTGCGTCTGTAACAAAGAACATGCCTTAATGTTTGCATTTTCTGGTATAAGAAATTTAATTCTGCTTTTGTTGCTGTAATAAAAGAATCTCTTAAATATTTCCTTTGATGCTGTAATAATATCAACTTTGAGGGGGTGAATTTGCTACACTAGCGAATGCATCTCTGAAAAAACAACCTTTCCTGCTATATCTAAATGCCTTAATAAAAGACTGTTTAAAAGGAGTTAACTTAGGGCATGCCTTAAACATTGCTTTTATTTCTGTAACAAAGTTTTTGATGCTAGTATATTGACTTTTTTTTTAATAGTATCTTCGTGTAACTTAGAATTGTTTTTTTTTCTGCTGTATTCTATGGCGAATGGACACAGTAATGTGCAGATTATCTGCAAATATTTACATTGCTCCACGGTAAGAATTTTCTTTAATATTAACTTAGACTAGCAAAATGAAACATTCATATGGATATAATCATTTCTTCTATAATAGCAATAGTCTACAAGATACATTTGCTTGCGTTCGAACAATTATAAGGGTTAGTCTCTTTTACCAATTATATATTTCTGCTGCGCCATTTTCAACTGCGATAGATTGTGAAACGGCGGGACTTATTTCTTCATTTTTTTAGAATTTCACTCATGGTAAGTTTTTCATGCAGATGCATGCATACCCTCGAATTGCTTGGCTGTTGAGTGATTAATACTTTTATCGCAACATCATCTCTCGATCGATTGCCACCCATTTCGAGAAGACTATTGATTATTTACTAGCCCAGCAACTGATTATTTTATCTACCTAAGTTAACAAATAATACTTGATTCAATCTATAAAAACTTAAGACACTTAGCGACTGTTTCCAAAACTTGGACTATTTCCCAGGAAATCAATTCATTGATTAATCGATCATAGTAGGATTTAGATCCGAGTCACATTGTCGGAACAGTGATACACTAACCTTTCGGGTGGGCGCCCATGTGTGTAATTATATACTATAAAGGAAATGTTTCATCCCATTCAAATAATAATTTATTAATTACAGATCAAACAATATTAAAAAATCAGATCTATCGTTTTCATATTCTGATAGGATTAAATAAATACTTACATTGGGAATCTAAGGTCTGTGTCTTCTCGGTGTATGTTTTAACCCCATTTTCGTTATCTAAGCTGCTTTCTTTATTTCTGGCAAAGATCTTTACGGATTTAGCAAAAATATACATGAAAAGGATGTCCTCCTCAAATGATCAACCACAGGCAGGTAGACATACGAGTTATCGACACCCAGATAAGTGATCTCCTTCGTCTATAATGCTTGAGAAAAACACGCTATCGCATGTCGTTTAAGCTCCCACTTTAATGTTACTATTATCGTATTTATAGAAATAAAGGAAAAAAATACTATCTATAAAAACTGATTAAAGATATGATATACTTATTCTTCTATGTGCCGTATACCTTCAGGGCGGTGGGGATAATGGTTCTCCACTATTTTGTTGTTCTTTTGTCGCTCTTAATAGGTATTGTCTCCTAAATCCTTTTCTGCTATTCATTTACACAAGCTCGCTGTTTAGGCCATGCATTGTTTTCCTCTGTCCCTTCAATGTCACCTGTGAATATCGCATTTTTCAATGCCTTTTTCCTCATTATGTGACCTAAAGTTATCAACTGTCTCTTTCTCATCTTCAGTATAATTGTCTTTTTGTCTTCGTTTTCCATAATTCTTCATCCTTGTTCATTCCATGCTAATTTCAACATCCTTCAGTTGAACTATATTTCTGTAACTTCAAGTCTCCACTTCATCTTTGAAATTGTCCAGTTTCCACTTCCTTATAGGAGCACTGATATTGCTTATCAGTTCGGTACTTTTTTTTCTTTGTTTCTAACGAGATTTTTTATGTTTCTTAATCACTTACTTAAGAATACTTAGTGATATAGAGACCTGAGTTTTGAAAGAGATAAGAAAAGAATAATGCAGAGCTCACCGGAAAAATCCACGATATTCGAATAAATATGCATATAAAATTTTACGATGCTGATGCTTGATTTTTTACGGCTTATCAAGCTTATGTGGATAATTTAAAGACTATTTCACTTGTATAATAATAATAATAATAATTCATATTTACGAATGAGTTAATATTAGATTAATTAACTGGGCGCTAATAAATATAAACATATTTTTTCCAGATACAAATTGCATAACATTAGATGGGAAAGAACTGCTTTCCTTAAAATAATTTTAGATTTTTTCTTAGTATAAATTGTACAGGAATAGATCGTAATATTACATTTTATAATAACAGACAAGGGTGAATTGGCTTATAACACGTGATATCTTATTAAGTAGCACGTTATAATGACATCGTCTTTGTTATATTAAGTTTGCTTAAATGTTCCCAGTAAACAACTTATCGAAAACTAGAGATTGTATTTTTTAATAAGAGATACTCAAATCTATTAGGTATTAAATAACAAGACCATTGTATTGGGGCACTCAAAAAAACAAGTTTCCTGGTGCTGGTGTATTGATTTGTGATTAAAGTATATTAGATATTGCTCTACGGCATGTGTATATAAATATATTAATTTTGCAATAGTTGATACAGTTCTACGATCAGTTATGTCTAGAACAGGCTTCAACTATTTGGAACTTCCATTAGAATAGAACTTAAGATACCAGCATTTAAATATTATTTATTCGACAAATGGTTGAGTGGCTACAACGTTCGAATCTTAACGTAGGTGACTTCTTGAAGCTATCAGGTTATGGAATCACTCCCAACGGGCATCACCGTTGTAATATATCTGAGTAAGTATTCCACGGTCTGGTCCAAACCATGTGAATGGTATTGCATAGATATTGTTCTTTGCTGGTGGTTGTGCTAGCACTAAATCAAAAATCATGGTCAGTGGTTGTGTGTATGCAATTTCAAACTGTTGATCATACGGTTTTCCCCCAAAAAACAAAACTGTAACTGAAGTCCACGCTCAGTAGAAATCACAGGTGGGACCTATGGGTTTTGAACAAACCTAAATATGCATGAGCAGGTGTCGGCAACAACCACAGCCTAAACTCCCTTAGCAGGCAGGCACACAAGGAAATGAGCGACCAACCATTATTCGCCTCTCTGGAATGATTAAATTTTCACCTCATTATTATTTGCAGGGGAATCGTGTGACATATTCTGCGAGAAACATGAATGAAACTTCAACCTACCTTGAAAGTCACATATTTTCTTACATAATATATGCACGTGACCGTGTGTTCGTGATATTTAAACAAATATTATAAACTATTTCGATGTCCGTTGTTTAACTAGGATAAAAAGGTTAAATTTCGTAACCCCGGTTTAAAATTAGATAATTATTTTATGTATTATAGTTAATGTGGATAATCTCTTTAAAACTGCATGTAGAATAAGTCTTTCTACTTTACTTCTGTTCTTTGTGTGTTCTGCATATAAAAAGTATTTCTTAATATGACAAATATTTCCTTTCTGCACTCCAAGTAGAATAACATATTTCTTTCTTTCAATAGTTTTTATTCTTTGCTACTCGTTGATAAATTAAAAAATGGTGACTTGAGTAATAAATAGCAAGACTTGCGTGAGTTGGAAAACGTTACATTTCATTATAAATAATATTTAATATTTCTGCGCTTCGAAAAAACTTCAATTCCCGTGTGTTCGAATATTATTCAATTCAATTTTTGTAGCCTAAAGTGACACACCTAACAATTCAATAGCTATCAAGTTATTAATACAAACTGACAAATACAGAAATATTATAATAATCTAATATTATATTTTCTCTGGAAAAATATATGTACTGTAATCCAGTATGACGAATATAATGAATTTTATTTATTGTTGGCTTACCATCTAAATGCTATCTCTATAAGAGCAGAACCTTTTCATTCTAAACTAGTTCGCTGCACGTTGTTTAACTAAGATAAAAAGGGTCAAATTCCGAATCTAAATGTCTTGTCTAAATATTATATTTATGAAACAAATATATTCATTTTGAAATACAGAATTCATAAAAATCAATATTCGTATATTCAAATTATTCTAACATATTAAAAATGCAGAGGCGGGTACTAAATTCGGAAAAGCCCAATATGAATTAAGAGGATTGTGTTCGAGAGAAATAAATATTGTCCCTCGCAACACATTGGTCCATCTCAGTTTTATCCAAAATGTGTGTGTCCAGGCGCCTGTATGTATGTGTTCGTTTCATTTTTAATTCAGTGATAGGTAAAAAATATTTGTATAAAATATAAAATAAACACTTTAAAATATTTATATTTATTACTGAAAAATTTCCGGAAATTTCAATAAACTCTTACAGTTGTCTCATATTTTAAGATTTGAAAAAAAAAAAAAGAAGCACATTTTTCTTTCCTTGTCATCAAATATTTAAATTATTGCTGGGCCAATACTTTACAGACTGAGTGCAAGGGTAATGTACTATGGAAATATTGTTTTTAAACTTGGTTAAATTGTAAGCACGTGAGTGTGCTTGATGTTACATTAAAATTGTTGGATTATATGTAACTTAGACACGCACAACACAAACACACGCATGTGCATCACATATACGCATGCAAATTCACAGCCATGCAAATGCGTGACGAACAGAGAAAAAGCTATTCGTTTATAATATACATTGAATTTTTGGAACACAACAAAAAATTGATGTTTATCATTTTCTATTAACGGATCTTCCTAGCATTAAATTTTGCGCAATGTAATGAGATATGTTTACGGATTTATTTTTCTCAGCTATTTGCCAAATTAAGCATGCCGCTTATAAATTTTTTACAGAAATAGGTCAAAGTCTGGTCACTCCTCCTACCCCAATGTAAAGCACACTTAAGAGAGATATGAAATTAACCCCTCCCTATACTCTAACTGGTCTCTTTAACTACCCCCTCATCCCCCCTGTTAAATTACAAAAATTACACTAACCATGAATTTTCAATATCATTTTTCCTTTCATTTCGTTGTTCGAAGTGTTACCTGATGATCCGGAGTCCTTTAAAAGGATTTTGGTGAAATAAATTATTGTAATGGTACCTAAAAGTGATCTGTTTTTCATTAAATATATATATATATATATATATATATATATATATATATATATATATATATATATATATATACGTATATATATATATATATATATATACATATATATATACGTATATATATATATATATATATATATATACATATTTATATATACGTATATATATATATATATACGTATATATATATATATATATATATATATATACATATATATATATATACGTATATATATATATATATATATATATATATATATACGTATATATATATATAAATATATATATATAT
>OZ010577.1:123583441-123638441 GCA_963932145.1 Acanthosepion lycidas | reverse complement strand
TTGCAGAAAAAAAAAGAAAAAAGAAAAAAAAGTTAAACACTCAAACAATATAATGAAAGTGTTTGAAAGCCAGGATAATTGAAAAGTCAAAGCAATAACCACGATAAGCTTAAAGTAATAACAAATTTATTCGAATGCGATTTACATAAAGAAAGCAGTTGTCTACGAATTAAAAATGCTTGCCCGCGCACCCCCCCCCAGCAAACACACACTCGTGCGAGTTTGTATGTGTGTGTGCGTGTGTGTAATAACCTATCGAGGAAAGGACATTTATAGTTTATACTTATAAAATATGTGCTCTTGAAAATCAACAAGCCATTTGTTAAATAATAGTTTAGTTGACTTACTATATTTTAGAAAAGTGTATCGCTAGTCCGACTTCCTTGCATTGACCTTTGAGGTCAGATATAAGTGAAAAAAAAAAAAAAAGGAAGTCGACTTTGATTGGGTGACCCGGCGTGAGAAGTATAGATAGGAAAAGGTTTTCCGGGAACGAGTTTAAACCGTCAAACAATGTAGACGTGTTCTATGTTGTGTCTGGTAACGCCTTCTAATTCGGGTGGGAGATCAACTTCACTGGATAGTTAGAAATGTATACGTCGTTGTAAATAAGATAGGTAACTAGAATAGGAAATAATGATATTTCAGCGCTATCGAAATGTTCGTAAGAAAACTTCCATCGTTACACAATAATTTTGTAAGAAACTTTCATCATTATAAAAATGTTCGTAAAAAAACTCCCATCTCTACAGAAAAGAAACTCAACAGTGGTCTTGAGAAGAATAATTTCACGAAAAATTATTCCAGGAAAAAGATTTCATAAATTTGATCAGCTTGGTAAATTAATACCATATGTTTCCTATATGGAAATGGCCTTTTTCATCATTACCATCACTGTTCCAAATAGAATCAGTATGAAATAAATATCCGTTATTATTTGTTATATAATATCCTCATACAGACATCGTTTATTATTCAATTTGAAGTTTGTTTTTTTTTTATTATTTGGCGTTAGATTTTTTTTTTTTTTTTTTTTTTTTTTGTAATGACGCGATATCATATATCACAGTTTTCAATTAATTTTCCTCAAATGTTATTAGGTTACACTAATTTAGTTGGCAGTGAAATGCATTTTTAAAATGTCATTCTATGTAGTGTCTTTATTGATCACGTCAGGAAAGGGTTGTTAAAATACGAAACATTTCATCGTGTTTTATTTGTCTTATATCAGAGAGCAGAGATACTGCAATGCGTTTTAAAGTCCCAACATAATCTGTACGTTTGAATGATCTTTGTGAACCGAAAGTCTGACTGAATTTTCCTTTATCGATCAACCTGGCCAGAATAATACTTGGAATATTGCACATGCATTTTACCGTTCGAAACTAGAATTGCGTAAAAAAAATGGCGCTGCATATTTTTCTTATTTGTACTAGATGATTTTAATTTTAGTGACTATAAAATAAGACGTGTTTGATTAATAGTGTCGACAAGTATAGATAGTTAAAGTATTCTGTGCTGTTATGAAGGAATACAGATACTTTCTCAACAAAACATACTGTGTACACCCCACACATACACATCGATTATTTTCCATCTTAAAACACCATTCCCTCATACGAAACGTGGCAAGTCTCACGCTAATCGATGACGTTAACTGCATTAGATTTTCTGACGAGATATATTGCTTATTTCCACCAGTTTAGACTATTTCATCTAAGACCTGCCAGGCCACGTCTAAAACATCGAATCACCCTTATTTCTTTACCATTCAATTAAACTAAAAAGGAAGTTCTATTCGAGCAGCTTTAAACCAACGACGCTAGATTCTACAATAGACTCTTGAGAAAATGCTTCCCGGATTTACAATATTGTTCACTTCAAGTCTCAGGGCAGCCATTATCTACTTTAATATTCTAACCAAATAACCCTCTACCTTCATTGACTCTTGGTGATCAGCATTATAAAGATCTGAAAACTTACTTTGCAAACAAACACAGATACACGTCCTGGTTATGACTATCAACCACCTCCGGCAGGAAGGCCTCTGATCGGGAGATTTTGAAGCTCATGTAACCAACTCTTAATTACTGTTGCTCCCAGGTCCACCCTGACCCGTGGTGGTACCACCTGTCATGGTCCCACCTATGAGTTATAATTAACCCCCAACCTGGGGTCAAATACCATGAATGTATAAAAATAGATTTTCATATCAAAAATACTAACAATACGTTTCTGAAAAAAACAATTACTTCAACACATTTGACTTTGGGGGAAAAATTGTCAAAGAAACCTTATCTATAAAATGGTTTCTTATAAAGAATACATATACTAATAATTAAATAACCCATTGAGGTTCATATGACGTAAAACAAAATAAACTAAACCGAAAACACAAATACGTCATCTATCTATTTCAGAGAAATATTTAATCATTTGAAATACCTTGAAAAAATATTTGCACTTGTCTTATACATTTTGTGATGAAATTATCGGTGAGAAAGCTGAGTAAATATAAACACATACAAGCATTTTTTTTTAATTGAGAGTCAAATGCAAATATGCGCTTGTGTGCTGCGTAACGATTGCTTTTAATGCGAATATATAGCATATTTGGCTTGCAACCTGACTATTCATCCTAGAGTATTTTAGAATGATTTTGTTTGATTTATTGTTAGATGAAATCTCCAAAGCTAGACGGTAATTAGTTGAGAATATTACTTAAATAGCCTTGTCACATCGATATGTCTATATAGATGTCCTGTACGGCGCCAAGCTCGCTCAGAAATATCTAAACTGCCAGCTTTAGTAAACCACTAATGATCGAATGGCTTGAAGCGAGTGAAACCTGAGAGACATTGAAACATTACGGACTAGCAAAACAGAATCCAAAAAGCACACACCACATGAGAAATTTCAACAAAAGCAACAACTATAATGGTTTAAGACATATAACTTGAAGAGAAAATAATTAACATATTAACATTGATCATTACTTCAAACAAAGGGTTAGGAAAGAATTTCCCATCAATATAAATAAGTGCGATTGTTCGCATAAACTATTCGCAATGTTACCTAGACTATAAATTTAAGCGCATTTCTAGATTGGCGCCAAGGTCTTAGCAATTCATAGTTGAAATGGCGAGATATAACCGTAAGTTATAAGTTAACAGTTTCTTTTCTCGCACTTCTCTCTAGTAAAACACCCTTCCGGCTCCATGCTTACCAGCCAACTTTGATCTTCAAAAATTTAAATGCAAAGTTAATCGTTATCTACTGTCTTGATTACTCTTCTATTCTTCACACTCCCTAATGTTTCTCTTTTTTCTAATTTTCCCGCACTCGAAAACCACTTGTGTCTTTCAGGCTTAACTACCTTCCATAGAGGGAGATTATTACTAAAAAATCATTACTCCCAGAAAAAAACGGTTTACGAGGTTTAAATGTTTAACACCTTACCTGATAAACACAATATATTGATTCATAATAGCTTAATGCTAATCAACGAAGCAATGTGAATTTCTATGACTATACTATTTATAACTATTCTTTATGAAATGCAGAATATGATTCAAAGTTTGAAAAAAAAACGATGGTAAGAATTAAATCGCTTTTCATATTTAATGGATGGCCTTTATCAAATCCCATTTGCAGACAAAGATTCAGACAATTCTTTTTGGCCAAAATCCACAGCGTCCACCCGTGTTTTATAATGCAACTTTGCTTAGCCAAACTTAGTGGAAGTTTCTTGGAGAGTGGGCACAATCTGGCATAATTCAACAATTCAAATAATGCCTCTACTCTCAAAACATCGGCCACGATGACTTTAGGCAAAGTGCTAGCACAAACATCGACGGCTTACCAGCACTTCAAATTACAACAATCGATACAGCAAATATATGCTCCTGATGAGAATTTCGACAAGAAATTCACGAGTTAAAAATCATGATAAGTCACTTGAAATGTTCTTGCTTATTTGAAGATGTGTATGTGTGTGTGCGTGTGTGATATCGTACATTATGTGCTATAGTTCTCGATGTAGAATAACAGAGCTATATTTTATATATTAATAATAACTATACACTTTTCATCACTGCTCCGACAGAGATTAAGAGAAAAATATTTTCTCTCAATCTCTAACGAAGATTAAACAAACGTGAAATATGTTTGATTGATATACGTGTCCTACTTGTTCTTTATTTTATTATTATTATATATATATATATATATATATATATATATATATATATATATATATATATATATATATATATATACGCGAAAACAGCGGGATCTAACGCGCCCTACCGGCGCAACAGTTTCTGACATGTACAGAAATGCTAGCGTCACCTCTCCTTCAAAATATTATGCTAATGCAGCATTAGTTTCAACGAAAAAATAATAAAATCTGATACTTTTTGAACGCAACTTGTAATACCCTCTTGATGCATACCTATTTCTTAGTAATTAATCTCATAAGTATTGATAAAAATGTTGAGAATTGGTGTAGGTTTGTTACATCGTCTTAGAACTGAGAATTTTTCAGACTTTGCTGAAAGCATACAAATACATCGGACTATTTCTCTTATAATGTCAATGTTATTTTTTATTCTATCATTTCTTACGTCTATTAGCGATTACCCATTTTTGGATTATTTTTCTTTCTGACATTTCGTTAAGCTAAAAATGCCATTGAAATGGTTTAGGATTTATATGGCATATCAACGCATGATATGTAATTTAATGTCGACATTTTGTATTAATCAAATACTGAAGATGGAAGTGACTGCCTAATAGGAATAGTCAACCAACTAGTGTCACTAACAATTAGTCTATGTAGTTGCGACTCCATGAAAATAGATTCTATTTCAGATCTGTCAAGGGAAGTAATAGAACGAGACTTGGAAGTTGGTAATGATCGCAAATCGCTATTTTTCTAATTTTTTAAAAATGTTTTTTAATACAAATTCAATGGTGTAAGAGCGTGCTGTTGCTTGTAAGAATATTTTACAGGAGAGTAAAACACAAGGACATTCTCTGATATCCTTTAATATTAAGAACCTGTATTATTTCAGGATAGCTCTCTCTCTCTCTCTCACTCTCTCTGTGTCTGTTCCTCTAGCTCTCTCTCTCTCTCTCTCTCTCTTTGTCTTTCTTTCTCTCACACAGACAGATAGATAGATAGATAGATGTGGCTTTTACAGAATGCGAAAAATAGTCCAGAATGGTAAATTACTGGTCTGAACATATATAACCTCCTGTACTGAGTGGACGTAGAATTCTGACAGTAATAGGTTTTCTGTAAATTTGATATGAGGACTAAATATGGCGCGGCGAAGACACGTACAGGGCTGCAAGGATTAAAAGGTCCAATATATATATATATATATATATATATATATATATATATATATATATATATATCTGTGTGTGTGTGTGTTCGAACAAGAGCTTTCTTTTCTGGACAAAGGGTGTGTAAGAACTGTCCAAATGTTTTATATTTCCCAGCCCTTTCGGCTATACCTTTAGACATTATCAAGGATGATTCAATTTTTCATCTTAATTGAGTCTGTGCGTTCTGTGTATGTCTTAGTGTGTGGTAGGGATGTTTTTAATGTCCGAATACGGTTAGCACATTGTGGCATTGTTCGTAGTTCATATTGTTTTTCGTTTTTATTATTAAAGTTTCCATTATTTCTAGTCTTTTGCAGGTGGATGCAGTTAATATATTTGTGTTTTCTACTAGTATGTTTCTAATAGAGTCTGGCAAATTTGTGTGGGCGTTTAAATGGGTTCTAATGGAACTGTGATCAGATAGGTGTAACGTAAGACGTCTGGAGAAGCATGTGGTTGTGCAACGGATGTAATTATTTATGAGTCCGGTTTGATCAGGAACACAGTTCCTTAAGGGGCATTTGAACTCATAGATAATGCCCGTTCTTTGTAATTTTGACTTAACTGGTATGTTGTTATTTTTGAGGATAAGGTTGGCTGTCTTAAATATTTTGGAATATATAATAAATTTGTTTTTTTTTTCGGATCAATTGGCGTAGTATATTTCTTTATAATATCCCTTAGAGAAAATTCGTCATGTTTTTATTAATATGCATTTGGTTTTGTAATAAATGTTTATGGGATTATTAGCTGTGTGTTCGCTATCGTTATTACTTGCTTTGGGGAGAAATGGTCTAATTTGGTGATCTATAAGGTGGTTAGGGAAGCCGTTGTTGATTAGTGTTTGTTTAACGTTATTAAGTTCTTTGAGGAAGAGTAGTCGAGTGGATGAATTCTGGTGTGCTCTATTTAGAATGTTTTTTATTACTGCTATTTTGTACCTAAATGGACATTCACTTTTGAAATTAAGGTGGCACGAGTTTTGCTGGTGGTTATTTGTATAATGATGAAATGAAAGTGTTATATATATATATATATATATATATATATATATATATATATATATATATATATGTTTTTCGTATAATGATGTAATAGAAGTGCTATATATATATATATATATATATATATTTCGTATAATGATGTAATAAAAGTGTTATATATATATATATATATATATAATTGCTGGCCACTCGTATTTGAGGATACCCCTCTACAAGGACGGCTATGCAATCACTATTGTAGACACTTTTTCAGTCGCATTTGTGTATGTTCATAACCCACAGATCCCACCTCCAGTTTATTCTTCAACTATGCTGAGCAGATCTTAGTTACAGTTACTAACGTGATCAACAATCTGAACAAGGCTACCACACTCAAAACTTTGGTCACGATGACTTGTGACTTCGTTCTAGCAGAGCTATCGATGACTCCCAAATGTTCCGTCAACACTTTCACTCACAATGCTTTGGTGGTATTGTTTTCGGATATCTTCCCAGGGTCGCGCATGCTAGTATCCCCTCCAGAGCGATAACATCAAGAAATTCGAACACGGGTCTCATGCTCACAATGTTCTAACCACTCAGCCACGCTCCTAAATACATACATACATACACACACACACACACACACACACACACACACACATATATATATATATATATATATATATATATATATATATATGTGTGTGTGTGTGTGTGTGTGTGTGTGTGTGTGTTTCGAACCTATCGATTTCATATGACTTTATTAAGGAAACCTCTGCAAATTTCGGAGAAACCAGATGTAAAATATTTACTACTCAATGAAATCAGCGCCACCGTGCTACTTTCACCTCCGACCTCCAGTGTTTCCTCATCCGGACTCTGTGCCTTCAAACCTGATTTTGGAGCCAAAGTCTTCTTCAAATTCTAAAGACATCGTGGCTTCATATAATTTATGGCATTCCACATTTATCAGAAAACGTGAAATTCTAATGATAATTAATTAAATAAACAAAACTCTTAGGCAATTTAGTACTGAAACGAATGAAGAAAGGACTATATATTAGGAAAGTTAAATATTATATGTCTGTCAGCAAAAAGTACAGTCAAAAGATTATGCAGGTACAAAAATGAATATTGTAGTAACTGACGACAGATATATAAGACAGAAATCCGAATGCCAACAGGTATAATGAACTATGTCTTCAATGAACTTTGCTAAAGATTATGATATTAGAAACCTTATTTTAAATATTATATAATATATAATCTTCTGTACAGCAGTGGATGGTGTCCAATAGATGAAGAAAAGATATTAAGCTACATGTGGATCTAACAACTCAGAATACGATGGATAAACTTGTAACTAATGAGCTTTAAGGAAAATCTAGTGACAAGGAAATATACACTTTCAAGTTAAATACAATATCCTTGAGGTTTTTAATTTAATAAAAAAAAAGTATACACCAAATTTGACATCCCGTTAATCCTGAAATTAATCCGTATCATCAACTAGAACCTTTCCCCAGCCGGACTCCAGTTGTGCAATGATCCGGCCGTAATAATCAGGTGTCTTAGACGCAAACAAATCTGTGATTGTCTGCCTCATTTGCGAAGGATTTCCCAAAAATATGACTATTCAAGGAATTAAAGAGGTAGGCACAAGCTCCGGAGAGTAAAGTGGATGCAACAGTGTCGCCCATACTGTTAGCCATATGGTATCCCTGGCCACCGGCGCTATATAAAGCCTGGCGTTGACATGTAGGAAAATTACACTTTTGCGATTATCTAATGCTGGGTCTTTCTGCTTCAGTTCCTGTTGCACATGTTCCAACTGTTGAGAGTAGAGGTCCGCGGTGATGGTTTGCTTGTTGGTGCAGCTCTTAGTGCATCACTTGTCAACTAGTCCATCAGATATAGAGCATGATCTTGCGTTGGTGTAAAGTTTCTCTTGTGCTTTGAACACCCAATATCTAGCACGTTGGGAATGCCATACAGGGACCCAATTTTTGTCACTGGGCTGCACTCGATCAAATATGGGTATGGGTACTTAGAAAGCAACGATAAACAGACTGTCACTCCTTGCTGCTTGTTGCCTTCCGATACTGTGTGGGTAATATGTCCCGGAAAGGGCTATATTTGTTCGAAGTAGCAAAGTGGTTGTTGACTATAGTAACCGGGTAGGACAATCTAGCAGGTAACCGTAACGGACTGGTTCTCGTCGTAGTGTTAGGCAATAGGCGTAGGCAATAGGCGAAGACAGTAGGCGTCGTCCCTGTACCTTCAGATCAGTCTGTATTTATGGCTGACACGAGCCAATCATATTACTGTGAGGAGGAACCCAGGTGTATGCATATGCATTACATCAGTAGGCTATTCAATTGCTCAATTAGTACACCTTTCCTATACAGAGCATGTTAAGTTTGACTCTTTCATCCGAAATCTGGAAGCCTTCGGCAACTCACCACAGGTTCGGCTCTTGCCTCACATTTTGGTCGCCTTCATGGCCTCATCATACAGGACCTGTGGCCGGATACAACGGGGTTCTTCACAATGGGTCAGATCTTCGAACCGTAACTTCGGGAACCAATGCCTATGCCGTTCGTTCATTCGCAGCATTATCTCCAACGTATCTTGACCTATGATTCGTTTGGATATAAGCTGACGTTAATGTCAACTATAAACGTGTTACTTTGACACAGCTATGTTTTCTCGCCGATGCTCGAGATCTGGCTGGTGCGTGTGCCTAACGTATCTACATTGGTTAATTGCAATTCCTTACGCTTTCGCTACATGTGATACACTCATTTGCTTATCAGTGATCGTAAAAGATCGGCAACGACTTTTTTTGGGTAACATTATAAAATCAATAATTATCAGTTTGAATTACTGGGAGGCCTAATGAAGAAGGATAACCTTAGAAAATTTAATAGTCAAAGGACATACTTAAAGTTAGAGAATCATGTGACTAACCCATCTTATGAGAATGAGTGAATAGTTATCGTAAAAAGGGTTAAGATAGGTGATAAAGCTTAAAAAATTACTGAATTCAAAGAAAGACAGGAAACTGTAGTGAGCTTTGACCGTTCCGATTCTGAATGTACTTAGCACTTAAAGAGACAAAATGACGCAAAATATATCGAGGAGCAAGCAAGAGTATCAATCAATAACTCTATTCCAGTTGGATATATGTCAAAAGATGGCCTTGCTGTATATAAATCAGGAATGAAAAGGAATACTCAGCTACGATCTCCATTCTAAAAATGAGTCTATTGATTTAAACAAGGAATTATCTCCTTAAAAAACAATTGAAAACAGCAAATGATTCACTTCATCCAGAATTTGTTAATAGAACTTTTGTCATATTTTTTTTCAGAATAATGCAATGCCAGGTGCATTTTTGCTTACTACATAAGAATACTTACAATTTTGTCAGAATGATTTCACATAACAGACGAATTTTGTTGTTGCAATTTCGCAGGAATATTTGTAACGTGTATGAAGTAATCGCCTTACTTAAAATGATTAAATATACTTTGCAACGAAAAGAAAAATACAACTTAGAAATAAGAAAGATGTCTGAAAGATAGATTATAATGCCGCAAATATGTTAAATCAGTAAATGTTCGACTTATTTTTCCTTATTTAAGCGTTCTGCCGGATTTAATGCATATTTTGTCCTCATTGTATATTCCCCCACCCCAATATTATTTTGCACTGACGTGAATGTCACAAATTCAATCTACCCGAATCAGCTGGTTATGAGGCGCCAGTAGTCCACATTCGCCCTGTTCTCCTATTTGGAGCTGAATTTATTTGTCAGGGGATATTTGAGACGCGTGCAATGTGAGTATTTTATATACAGCGAGTTTGTCCCCACTAGCACTCTGTCTATGGCTAATACTGCCAATGATAACTATTTTATACACACGTGAAAGATTCATAAAACTAAACCAGCTTACAAGAAAATCCACATACCCACCTGAATCTTAACTTCTCCAATATTATTTGTATTCGTTCCAACTTCTTTCTCCTGGATAAGTCGCCAGATACCTTTGCCCTCTGTGAGAACAACTTGAATTCTTCCAATGCTACCAACGAATTCTTGGTTCCAGGTTATCTTCCCCTTTGCCAAAAAGTTTTCAGCATTCACATGCAAGGCTTTGGTGTTTAAATTTGGCATAATATTCCGATGGCCAGGGAATTGTCTCTCAAGACTGTCAACTAATTTTCATGTGCTTCCGTCTTTAGCTACTAAACTCTGTCAGCTATCTCTTTTTTCTTCATCCCCCTCTTCCCAAAACCGCAGTATATTGACACAATAGCTGACAGTATAGAAAAGGTAATTTCCCTCTATCTGCGAACATCCTTGTTTTCGGTGTCATTAATCTTAACCACAACACATGCTTAAAAAATTTAGAACATTTGATGTTGCTGGTATACAGACATTAAATCTTTACGTTATCCAATCCCTCACTTAAATCGGGAATTTCCCTACTCGTTTTCACTAGGCAAACAGAGCAAGATGCTTCCCTGTTGAATCTGTTTCTTACCTCCTCTCCTCGCTTTTACCATGCTTTACAATACTACCAAGCAGACATTAAACAGGAAAACCTTATCCATAAAACCACTTTCCATTGTCAGCATGATTAGTAGGATTCATTCCGAGATTTTCTTCATGACGCCCTCTGGTTTATCTTAAACCTCCCAATTGAAAATTGTGCCACTGAGGATTCTTTTGGGATAAAAGCCGGCATGGACACTTTTATCCCTTCTCAGAAATATCGCATGGCGCACAGCATCATAATTGCTACTTCTAGGACTGCCGCTCTCAGCTGATATGAGGTGGACCGACTTCATTGAATACGTCCCTAGATCAACTGCTAAGAAAGTTGGTTCACTGTGTCGGGCTAGGTGGTTTTTCTCTGGGAGCTATTTTTCAGTTGTCCTTGCTTAAAATATTAGTGCCATATATGGCCCTCTACCATTGTTAATTTCTTGGCTCTTAATGGTAAGATCCAAAGGAGAATCAGCAATATTATTAGTCCTGATCTGGCGGCGCGGTTTCAGTCACTTGCCCACCACCGTAACAATGCTTCTCTACATTTTTTATAAATACTTTTATTATAATTTCTCGGATAAGCTCTTCGTTACGGCAATGATATTGTACGAATTAAAGTGCAATACTAAACTGGCGGCTAGATCTCATCAATATACCGTTGAGCGAGCTAGATATAGCCGTAACTTCTATACTTCTTGTTATCTCGCTTCTGGCTCACTCTCCTGGCTCTATGCTTTCCAACCAACTTTAATCTGCAAAAAATTAAATGCGATGTCAAAATCTATCTATTGTCCTCCTGGATGAGCTTTTCTTTTTCTCTTCATTAATAATACACTTCATAATTCTTCAACGGCCTGTCATCACTTGCCTGCTAGTTGCTGTACTGCCTTACTAGGGATAAAAGAAAAAGATCATCAAAATCCTTATTATGTTTACTCAGACAATGCTCATCAGAAGCTGATTTGGTGACAGAATGTATATATGATAAACATGTAGTCTAATATTCTAGTCCGGATTCCACTTCTTCTATCCTCTTTGCCAAATTCATAGGTACTGTTAAAACTGTTGGCTGAGATCAAGTAAGTGCAAATCAATTCAGTCGATGTTTTAAAAGAAGAACTGATTCTCTTGAACACGCACACGTTACTTGTACGTCTGCATGCGTGTATTTATCTGCATATCTCTGTTGTGCGCAAGCACACGCAATTTTACTCAGTTTAAAATTAGATATTACAATACAGCGTGAATAAACACCACCAATGAATTATATTATATAAGACATCATTATATCGTAGTACAAGACCCCCAAAAATGTTCTCCCCTAAAAAATCGAATTGTTAGGAGATTTAATGAACTTTACGGAAATGCTTTGTTAACAGACAGAATAATTTTCAAAGATTTTTCAAAGCTATTTAAAAAAATATTTTAGATCTACTATTGAATTAAAATATATGTGCGCACATTCAAGCATATATATATATATATATATATATATATATATATATATATATATATATATATATATATAATTATTTATTCGAAAATTATAACATAAATGTTATAAAATCACTACAAAAATTGCCATTTAGTTTCAACAATTCTGGTGTCTTAACAAGTGGTGTTGAACATTCAATACCGTCACTTGATAAGACACCAGAAGTGTTGAAACTAAATGGCAATTTTTGTAGTGATTTTATAACATTTATGTTATAATATTCGAGTAAGTAATTATATTTTCTCTACTCTGTATTGCGCACTTTTTTAAGAATAGTATTTTTTGGTTATTGGAATTTATATAGTATACACCAATCCTATACTTTTATATATATATATATATATATATATATATATATATATATATATATATATATATATATATATATAAAAATCATAGTGATATGAACATCTATAGCACATAGTGTAACTTTCCCATTCTGAATGGCAAACA
Source organism: Acanthosepion lycidas (assembly GCA_963932145.1). NCBI lineage: Eukaryota > Metazoa > Mollusca > Cephalopoda > Sepiida > Sepiidae > Acanthosepion > Acanthosepion lycidas. Next base: position 123,625,555 of record OZ010577.1, on the reverse strand, counting down.
ACACATGCGTAACAAAAAAAGAGAAAGAAACGATGTCTTCAAATAAGACTTATGATTGTTTCTGCATTTAAACTGGGTATATTTTCTAGTAAAAGTAGTTTTTTTATATGCAGAAAACCGTCCTAGAAATAAGGAAGTAGTAACTTTTCTGGTTCAGTATCGCGGTAACTTTAAGACTAACAAATTCGATATTCAATTCGCCGTATTACTCACCCTCAAGTCTGAACTGATGCAAGTTAAACATCATGGGCAGTACAAAAGCTTCCAGTCTGTCGTCTGAATCCCCCTTTGTCAAAATCAAAAGTTCATACTTCGAACCTTCTTTCGAACCGAACTAGTGACAGTCACGATATGACAGCCCCAATTTGACATATTGACCCCTTTGTCTCATATAATTTCCTTTTTTCTTGAAACTAAGAAAAGCATTCGCTGGGACGTATAAGAACGATCTGCATTGTCAAATGCATATCGCTTGTATGCTTTCTGTTAGTATAACTACAGTTAGCCATCTACGCGATGACATCTCAAGTAAAAAATTTATTATTAAATACGTTTTCAGTTTTTAAAGTAAAATAACTCTTCTGTTTTAGGTTTTTCTTCCGTTGCAGAATAAATAATATCAAAATTGGGTAAAGTTTGGATCTATTTTCTTTATTAATCGATTAATTTTGATCCATATCAATGGCATTATTTTGTATTAATTCTAATATGGCTTGAAACGGTAAGAAATAGAATTTCTTTCTGTGAAAACGAAACATTGGACATTATTAATTGAGAAATCTCTTTTAACGGAGATTCCAAATGATATGGCAGAAAAAGCCCGTGGCAATAATGAACATCTGCAAATCATTATTAAAGAAAATCGTAAGAACACATTACGAGATTTTTATAAACTTTTCAATATATATCTGGATTTTAAAAACCTTCATCTCCTCCGAAATATGCTTAAATCTTGAAAATAATTCGGGTGACCGCTCATTCGCCTCGCAGTATCAACCCATTAGCATCTTTGGTGTTTTCAGGACAGTGTTTGTGTCTATAAACAACAAGAAGTTTGATGCTCACGCCAACATGAACAACCGCCTGACTGAGAAATCGTATGGTTTTCACTGGCATATGTCCACAATTGATGACCTACCTTTCATTACTCATAAAATCATCAATGTCCTAAGTAAGTGATTCATCAATGTCGGTCGCCTTAAATGTATCAAACGCCTTTGACAAGGTATGTTATAGAATATTCAAATCAATCTCTACAGCTACGAATTTTTTTCAGTAATCAAGTCGTACCCAAAGATCCATGTTTGTCGTTCTTAACCCGATGAGATCAATGCAGACAATCCTCAAGGCTCCATTCTCTGCCCTACAAACTTTCCGCTTTATATCAGCCATCTGACTAAGAATATGTTCGAAAGTTTAGTAAATATCTATCTAATTGATTTTACAACAGTATACAGAGGCTTCTCCGAATATCTAGATTACGAGAGACTAGGCCAGCGCAATAGGGGATAAAATGGCTTGTAATATTCAATACTGCAATAAACAAACTAGTAACGCTCCAGCGTGACTGAACAGACCAGGAACTTTCAACTGTCATGAGGAGTGTTTGTACTATTAAATGAACTACTTGTCTTGGACACTAGCTCACCACAGGCCCATTCATAAGATCCATTGTTAAAGATGCTGACGAAAAGTAGCAAGCCTCTCGCTATTCTTTCGCTATTTTTATGTAAATGTTCTGGTGAGCTACATTATTTCCACATTTATATTATAGTTATAAACAGAAATCCACCAAACCAAGTAGACTGAAAAGTATCACTTTCATCATATTCTGTGAATAAAGATGAAGTTATACGCTGAGAGCATTTCCTAAAAACCGGTATTTCAGGAACAGAGACCCAGGAATGCACGCATTATGTAAAATGCAGATATTTGATACAAATATTTCCTGTAGTAGGAAACTGAAATTTTGACAAAATTTAAAGCGGGTAAGAACAATATACATGATTCCTATACATAATTCAAATTATTGTCATATTAATTTTGTTAAGCAAAATCATAGCTGAAACTACACATAATAAATTTACGAAAAGAATATGATTAAATATTCTACAGGATAAATATGATATCACTACCTGATGTTTAAGCAACGTAAAGCTTCGTCAGTACCTAGATTGGTGACCGCATGAGAATATCAGGTGTAGTAATCTTAGATGTGTCGGTGGTGCAATAGATAACAGGTCGGAATTTTTAATCGGAAAGGCGCGATTCAATACTTGTTGGGTCTGTTATATTCATTTATGCGTAAATACCTTTTGGAAATGTATACATTGATATCTTGACCCACAGCTACGGGTTTATTAGTAAGACATCTATCACTAAACCATTATTATCATTTAAAAAATTCTTACAACCAAAAATATTGCATGACTTTAAATAACTTGAAAAGGGTTGATAAGCCGTAAAAAACAAATCAATTAATCAATATGTTGTTTCGATGGAAGGTGACTAAACTCATTCAATAATTTAAGTAGATACGGAATTACATGAATCGACAATCGTTTAATCACACAGCACACGGAACTACAAAATCCTATTACATGATTTCTTAAAAGCAATTCGTATATATAAATTTTCATCCACATTCTCATCATTGTTAGTCTCATAATCGGTTAGTAGCGTCGATGCGCAAATGAATATCTGAACAACTTCATTCGCATGCTTCGGTTGCCTTACATGCCAGAATCGCGATGCCATCTCAATAGTTATTCAATCATGCGAGCAGATGTTTGACAAGCATACCTGCCAGAGGTCATCCCGTGCCAGGTCTGATCACAAGCAATGTCATTCGACTTGACTACTCATTTTGGATACGGGCAAATGGCAGTTAATTCTATCGGGGCCACTATCTTATCTGACATTTGATATCTGCGTCTTTACCGGCCTTGCAAGATTTCGGTACCATGCATAAATTGAGCCTGCAGTCTATTGAATTTCACTGAAGTTTCGGTTTGTCGATTGCACTGGTGACAGCCTTGGTTACACAACTCAGGGAGTTACTTAGTTACTTTTCATAGTTATTTAATAGTGCTCAATAAGTAACTATCAAAATAGTTTAAAGACAATAAACGAAAATAAAGTTTATAAAATTGATTATTGAGGCAAGAGGATTTGTATGTTTTCTCATGTAAAATGTTTGTATGAAGTTTTTACTATTAGTGTTTGATATTAAAATAAAATTATTCCAAATAAATTGTCATCATTTTTGAAAAAAATGCTTATAAAATTCCTATGCGAATCTGAAAGATTACATTTATTCATAATTATGGGAGTGGGGAAATAAATCCGACATCAAATTGTAGAAAACTATTTTTATTATTGTTATTATTAAAAGAAATAATAAAATATAGGAAGTAACAAATTATTCAGATGTGACAATATTTAGCTTGCTAAAAAAAAAAAAAAGAAAGAAGAAAAAAAGGCGAGAATTAAATTTAGGTTATAAGAAGCCATCACGAAAAGGACACTAAGCGGTGTTATTTTTCTGACAAAGAAAAGTGGTAAAATTTTTATTTCACTTGTCGAGAAAGGAAGATACTGGATTTAATCTGATTTATGTTACGGAGCGGGTGAAAATTCCAGACTGGTCAAATGACCTGCAGGGCAGAATTCTAAATAGATAAAAATTATTTAGGTCGCAGAAAATGTCCGTTGGATCAACCGCAGAATTACAAAAACAAAAGACTGAGCCGTTGGCTATCTATGAAGATCATTTGAAAATGGCATCTGTTTTGTACCAGAGTCTGGCTATGATAAGAAAATTATTTTTAATTAACGCCAGAATGCGATCTCATCATATGATCACCCACTTGATGCTGGCGAAAAGCTGGTTGACGAATTCCAGGTGATCCGGTTAAGATGAAGAGTCTAGTGTGTGAGGTCTCCTCGCGGAGAAGAAAGAAAAGGAAAAGAAAGAAAAAAAAAGAAAAAAGGGGGAGATAATTTTTTTTTTTTCTTTGAGCAACATTTTTTAAACCGAGGCTAGTCTGGCCATACCCACGCTGCTGAGCGCCCATTTGCTGAATAGTGGCATGACCGTTAGGCGGAGGTAATCATGTGAAGATGGAGGGGAGGCCTGTTGCGCCCCCCTGAAGGAATAGATGTTAGATGCCACTGTGAGAGAGAGGGGAAACCCGTTGGCATCCTCTGAGGGTATGGGTGAGATACCAATATGAGAACAGAAGAAGGTGGGTAGACGGAAGACTGCCAAAAATGGAAAATAATAAAATTTTCCTGACCGAAAAAGTGGATTGTGGGTTTAGATTTATCTAGGAACCTCAAACCCCGACAAACCCACCCCGGTTTTGGTCGGCGTCGATATAAGCAGAGTCGCAGCGAGTTAAGTGCAGTTGAGTTCGAGTTCAAGTTCGCAGTTGGGGTTGGAGACAGACAGGCAAACAGTTTCAGTGATCTGAGAGCTCTGAAGATCCGCCTCGAAGAACCTGCCTAAGATTCGCGCAAATTCCAAACTCAATTTCTAACCAAGAACAATTTATTTTTGAAGAACGACTTAGACTCACACCACCAAAACAAGATTTACGAATATCACCTGAAGATACACCAAGAACCAGTTTATTAAAGAACAAACAACTTAAGATGTTAAGACTCGCCTAACAAACACAAAGTGTCACGGATCCATATTGCGGGTTGGGAAGTAGACGCAGTCCTGTATTCAGCAAACATATATAAAATATTGTTATCCTTTTTTAACACATTTGAACTTTTCGAGTTATTATTTTATTTTCTTTTACATATACTTGTGCGATATTGCCCTTATACGAACTCGTCTTGCATTACGGCCCGGCGACTGATTGATTTCGTCTGCCTAAGATCAATTCACAACGTGGGTAGGTTAGACTGGAAATCAAAGCAGTTACTTCGGTAACCAGACGTTGGAAGCGAGCTGGGAACGACAAGGCTGATACCGAATCTAACCAGATTCCCATCCTAATCACCAAAAGGTTAGAACGTCACATTTGGTGCCGCGAACAATACTAAGCCAGTTGGTCGTCACAGACGGACGCGGCTAGGCAGACGTCACATTTAGCGCAGCGACACCAGGGGGGACGTCACACAGAATACAATGTAAAAGTAAACATTATAATTGAAACGTTAGTATCTGTTTATATCTCCGATATGTGGCATTATGGTTATTTACATTGTTCAGACTGTTATCCTCATTGTCTTATCCACAATGTTTCAACCGTTGTAAGTTCTGGACTTCTTAAGCTGATCGGAATTTTGAACCGAACACTTTATTTTCTCCAGCGTTGTAGATTTTTCTAGTTTCCGTGGTCTAATGCCATGCCTCTTCCGGGTGCCTCAGTTATTTCCCCTTAAGTCAAGTTTTTTGTTTCACCACTGCTACAGCCTTATGTGGAACTCACAACTCTTTGGTACTAGTCACTGGATCTAACAAACGGCGTTATCCCCTGGTATATATGTCCGAAACGCTGTGAATATGGCAAGGAATATGAGGATAGAAGTACGAATAATGTAATTGAAACATTAACATTGAAATGTATTTCTTAACAATAACGAGAGGTTTGAAAATAAATATTTTTCTTTAATCGAAACCAATTTTAAAACAATTAAATAAAACTCACTTATTAATACCATATATCCATATATATTTATCATTTCTTTTTCGTCTATGGGCAGTGTTCCTTCAGCACGTGTGCGATCATGGATTTCCACAATATCCAATCCTTTACAGCTCTTAGTAAGTTTTTGTCTTTTTTTCATGTCAACTCATCCCTGTTTTGATATCCATTTAAACAAAATCGTTGGGTAGGTTATTGACTGTTTTCATCTTTCGTACTTGTCTTCAGTTTGCCCCGTGAGCATCAAATTCAGGTAGCCTTCTATCCTCATGACGCTCCCTATAAATTTGTACTGCCCGTTGTTTATTCTAATTAAAAGCGTTTGTTCTTTGTTTTCATTTTACCTGAAACTTCGTCTCATTATCCTCCTGTATTAATATATTTCTGTCATCTGGTCTAATCTGCATCTGTGTGGAAATTTTCAAACATGCACTGACATATAGGATGAACGATATTACTTCATATTACAGTAGTGTTTTCTTGGTTTGGAACGAAATTGTTAATACTTTGCTTGGTTGTTTCTACCCACGAGAGTTCTTTCCTCTCTCTGTGCTTTATTTTCCATCAACTGTTAAAAAATTTCTATATATTTACATTTTTCTATACGCTTGATTTTGTTGCCGACATTTTTTTATTTCTCTCCCTGTGGAGTCACATTTACTAACGACAATATATTCTGTCTTACAATTATGTGAAGTCCTTTATTCTTGTGATCGTTACTACATTCTTTCGGAGTTCTTGTAGTATCCTTTCTAGATTTGCTGTCGAAACCTTGTCATCTTATGCTGTTAGGATTATAGCCTCAAATATTATGTCTTGGTAAAATCTGTCTATATTTCGAAGTTACACTTAAAACACATGGCACAGTGGATAAAGGCGTTAGTTAGATCCAGTGAGAGGACCCAGAAAGTGTGAGTTCAATACCTGGTTAAGGCGGGGAAGAACATGGAGAGGGGAATTAAGGAGATAACTGAAAACTGACACCCATTAGACATGGCATGTGGAACTAGAACAGTCTACACCAAGCAAGCGAAATAAAGGGTTCAGTTCGACTTTCCAACCATCTAAAGAAGGTCGGACCGTACAACGGCCGAAACGTTGTGATAAATATGGCAAAAAAAGATGAGGACAATAATTCGAATAATGTAAAAAAATAATCCTGGTAGCACTTTGAATTCCCTCAGGGTAATCTCACCGTAAAGTTTGTATACATCCGGTGAGAAGACTCATATTTGTCTTACGCCTATTCGTCGAATCAATCTTACTTTGTAAATATTAAAAACAAAATATACTATATATATATATATATATATATATATATATATATATATATATATATATATATATATATATATTACTATATTTCCAAAGTTTATCGACATTACGCTCAAGAAAATACTAGTTCTTTATATGAAGAAATATAGTCTTAAGAAGTGCTATATTTATGGAATAAAGTGCTCAATATCAGAGACAGAGCGTGTGTAAATAGAAAATTGAACATAGAAGTCAACACTTAAAGGCGACAGTCTGTTCCATGCTAGACGCAATCGTCAGTCCACAGAAACAACTGTGGTCGGGCGATTGCGTTTAGCATGAAAAACATTGTTGCCTCTAAATGTTGACTTCTATATTCGCTTATATATATATATATATATATATATATATATATATATATATATATATATATATATATATTAGGCTGTATATATATTATTATATTCTATTATATCATTATATATATATATATATGTATATATATATATACATATGTATATATATATATATACATATGTATATATATATATATACATATGTATATATATATACATATGTATGTATATATATATACATATGTATATATATATATATATACACATATGTATATATATATACATATGTATGTATATATATATATATACATATGTATATATATATATATATACATATGTATATATATATATATATATATATGAGTGTAGCTTGGATGGGACGCAAATCTTTATGTATGTAGCATTCAGTTAGGATCGAACTTAGAACTAAGTTGTAATTGATATGATTATGTAGGGTAATTGATCTGTTCGTGCACGATTCCGTGCAAACGTGATTGTTTGTGTAAATGTGTTTGTGTTTTTGCGTATGTGTGCATGTAAATCTTTGTGTTTGTGTGCGTGTGTGTATAAATGTGTTTGTGTTTCTGTGTGTGCGCGCGTGGGTGTGCATGAGAGCATTTAGAACTGAGTATTTCTGCAAAGCAAAACGAAATTACCCAAACACCTCACATTCGCTCAAGGGAAATTTTCATTCGTTGTAAAGGTGAAAAAAGCGATGTTTTGGAAAAACTGCATGACTACTGCCTGAATTATCTGATAAAGTAAGCCCTTCTTCCTGTTCGTATTTGATAAGCTTTATAACCTAAGGAAAATCAAATGGGGAATTGCAGGCTAATTATAATAAAATTTCATCGAAGTCAAGGGAATCTCACTTCGACAGGAGTTGTTAAAGGTAATCTGCTACAATTAATTCGAATTTCACTTTTTACTCTATGTATGCGGCTTTCGGAGTGACCACATTAAAGAAAACGCATTTTTAGTATCTAATTCTTAGGGACATGCTACTCAAACACGTGATTACGACCATATTTACGGTTAGCCTAACACTTTGGCATGTAAATTTCGAAATGAAACGATATATATATATATACACAAACATTCAAAAGCCCACCCATGGTATTTTTTTTAAGTTGGCCCAGAACGTAGATGTTTTTTTTGTTTTTTTTACTTTAAATAAGAGAGAATTGTTATACATGGTTGAAGAAAGTGAGACATGATATTTTTTTAATTCACTATTATTTAGACAAAAAGAAAAAAATTATGATAAATTTTGCTCTCGTCAAAATATCCTCCTTTAGCTTTGATTACAGCAGTACAAATTTTTGGTATTCATTGTAAAGTTTTCTCAAAGTATAAATTTGATTTCATTCTTTTTTCAATGATTCTAAGATGTATAGATCTGTGTGTGTGTTGACAGATGTGTTGTGGAGCAAATACAGGCATGTTAATCGCTCGCATTAATCATTACTTATAGTGATAGTTTTGTTGGAAGACTGCAAGTCTATTATTTTTCACCGTAACTTGCTCACTAGATTTTTTGTCATATATTTTTTGTTTTCTCGCGCCTGTTGGAGTTCTAACCTTGTGACATTGAGAATTCACAGCCAGTCTCTGTAAACTTCCATTACGGGTTGTTTCTCTAATCATGAGCCGTTTACCCATTTCCCAGTTCTTTGAATATATGTGACACCATTTAGGGGCGCAAAAAGAAGGAAAAAAAAAAGGAAAGGAAAAAGAAAAGGAAAAGAGAGAAGAAGAAAGGCGAGACTTAACTTATATGATAAAGGGTGGCCACCCACGAGAAATACCATTTGAAAATGTTATTTTGATAATGGAAGACACTGGTGAGGGTTCTATCGGCCATTGTCTTGGGGCTGGCTGGCAGGGTCCAGGTTGATACATTGTTTTGTTTAGATAGATAAAAAATTAACTGTGTCTTTGTGGCAGGCGGATTGTCGGGGGTGGTGGGGTTCCCTGCGAGGAAATATTTAAGATAAAGTTACCTACGAGAAGAGACATTTGAAAATGTTTTTTTGATTAATGAAGAATGGTGAAAATTCTTATGGCCATTGTCATAAAGCTAATTGACAAACACCAGGTGAATACAGAGTTTTAAATAGATAATGGTTTACTTGTGTCATGATGGCAAACAATTTAATAGGTCATCTGTTGACCACACACAAAGAGAGTCATCTCTAGGTGGGGTCTTTGTCGATGGGAGGTGTCATTGAGAGAAAACACATCTGGGCTGTGTTGGAATTTGAATATGACAGCGAAACAATATTTCGTTGGCGCCGAAGAATGAGTGTGACTGGTTGACTAGCCTCTTGGTGCTGGCGAAAATCTGATTGAAGAAGTCCATATGCCGTGACACTCTACGGGTCGTATTGTACTTTTGGCGGCCAGAGAAGAAGAGAGAAACAAAAGAAAGAAAAGGAAAAGAAAAAGATTTTTTTTTCTTTGAACAAAATATATATATTTTTGAGAACAAGGCTAGTCTAGTCACGCCCACACTGTTGATCGACCATTGGTTGAACGCTAACCAGCCAGGCGGAGGTGATCATGTGACGCAAGGAGTCAGCCGCAGAGAGTTTAAGTATGAGGGATTACTACGAAGAAGCGGGGAGGACCGTTGACGCCCCTCTGGGGCATGGGGAGGTGTCCATATGAAAATAAGAGAAGGTGGGAGTAAGAGAAGACTTCCAAAAATGGAAATAATTAATTTTTCCTGACCGAAAACAAAAGAAGGGGTTTATGGATTTAGACTTATCAAGGAGCCTCAAACCCCGACGAGCCCACCCCCGGTTTTGAATCGGCGTCCATATAGGCAAAGTCGCAGCGAGCAAAAATCAGTTGAGTTAGTTATGAGTTAGTTCTCAGTTGAGTTCGAGTGAGTTCCAGTTGAGAGATCTGAAGCCCCGCTACTAAGAAGCTGACCAAGATTCGCACAACTTCCGAACTCATCTTGTAACCAAGAACAATTTATTTTTTTTGAAGAACGACTTAGACTCACACCACCAAAATAAGCTTTGTGAATTTCGCCTGAAAACCACGTGTCACAATCCATATAGCGGGTCGGGAGATAGACGCAGTCCTATGTATCCAGCAACCAGATATAAAGTATTGTTATCCTTTTATTGATACCATTTTCGACTTATTATTTTATTTTCTTTTGCCCGTACTTGTGCGATACCTCCCTCATTCGAACTCAAGCTTGCAGTACGGCCCCAACGCTGATTGATTTCGCCTGCCTAAGATCAATTCACAACGTGGGTAGGCAGACTGGAGATCAAAGTAGTTACTTCGGTAACCAGACGTTGGAAGCGAGTTGGGAACGACGAGGCTGATATCGAATCTAACCAGATTTCCATCCGAATCACTTAAAGTTTAGATCATCACAATTGGCGCCGCGACCAGGATAAGACCCGGGATCGGCTGACGTCACTATTTGACATAACGCTTGGATGTCACATATAGGATTCTTTAGAAACTGGAAATTCTATTATGTATGTAGTTGAGTTTGAGAAAATGTTGCCTTAAAAGAATATTGACGGTGGTATAGATTCAATTTCTTTAAGTAAATTGCCATTTTCCTCGTGAATAATTTCATATATATTCTGTCTTCAGTGATAAAAATCCCGCGTAATATATCTGATTATTTATAAATACTGATTAAATATCTATAGCAATCACTTTTGAGAAATCGTAGAAATGTTTCTTTAATTTCATAATTAAATTATTGCTTATGCATTTAATTATAGCATATCTTTTTAAGTTTTAAGGGGAGGGGGTAAGTTTTAAGTGGAGGGAGTTCTATCCACCCATCTCCCGAATCCGCTTTAAATTAAATTTTGTCTTGCTTCTATTTACCAATAAACAATCTGTGGGAAGAAGTGAGGAATCCATTTTTTTTCTCAAAAATATTTGTTCGAAAGTGAATGCAAAGAAATTTGTTAAATTTTGATTCGAATTCCCATGCCTTTACGTGCTAAACTATGCTTATTCACTTAAATGCTACAGTAACAAGTAGAGTTTTGTGACTGTGAGTCTCTTCTCCCTAAGAAATTCTAATAGCAGCAAGCAAGGAATATGGATTCGGCTTGTCGAGTTCAAATCCCGGCCCTGTCTATTGCCGTGGCTTTCTCACAAATATCGTTGTGAAGGGAATGTACCCATTTCCAGCTAAAGGTTAAATGAAATCCTAAACTGCTTTCTCTCGTTTTCGTTGCTAGCCATTCTAAGAGAAATAAACCACAATCTGTCATTAACAGTTGGGCGTTTTGCTGGTAGATTCCACCTCTCCAAAAGTAGGTAAATAAATAAATAAACATTCTGAAAGAATACGTAATTTTTTAAACAACATAGACGTCCTTTATAAACCGTATTATTTGTAAAGACTCGTTTTTATCTTTTACGTAGCACTTTTAATCAAGACAAAAATAGGTAGGGATAACACGTATATTTATAACATTGACCCATACTAAATATGTGCCGTTAACTAAAGTTGAATTCAAGATTTTGACCAAAATAGAATTTAACAAGTAATATAAGACGTGTGATGTCCCGAACACAGGGGAAATTCTTTTATTAGGAATGTGTGAAACCAGAACAAAATGTGACTTGGAAAATAATTAGCTCGTTTAATTGGCACCTGAAAAGGATACACATTTTTCTTGGCAATGGACTCGACAGGCGAAACTATTGATTAAAATCATCCGTCCTATTGGCACCAATACAAAACAGCAAATACACAATGAACACTGTGGTAAAGTTCTTCCACATTTGATGTATTTTTTTCTTTCACATTTGACTTCGCATTCTTTTTGGCTTCGAAGCAACTAAACTCATTTGATCAGCAATACGAAGAGTTTCAAAATTGAGAGATGAATTAAAGACGGGAACAACTGAGTAAAACACTTATCTGATTGATTAATTATATTATGAATTTAGAAAAATGTAAATTCAGTCATATACTTATACGGGATGTATCAAAATGCTTTTACAAACAGTGGGGGCGGGTTCCTCACAACCAAACAAGGCCAAAAGTTCATATAAACATATCCCTGCAAATGCTTCGTTTTTGAGTCATGAGGTTCACATATTTTTCAAGGTATAATTAACTTCCGAAATTAATACAATTTGCGAGATAAAAGATCAGAACTTATTTCAAACTGCAGACACGAAAACAAATTTCTAGTTAAAAATCGAAAACTAAAAACTAACAAAAAGTAAATAAAAAACAAAAATAAATACGTAAAATTAATTAATCTAAATAAATAAATAATTACATAAATGAAGTAAATACTATAGAAATTAACTAAATACGGAAAAACACATTAAAGCAAATAAACGTATTAGGCTGGTGCAAAAATAATGACGTAATAATGTCGTTTTTTGACGTTAAAAATACGTCAAAAAACGACATTATTACGTCATTATTTTTGCACCAACCTAATAATAATAAGAATCAACAACAAATAATAAAATGATCAATAATAAATAAATAAATAAGTAATTAAATAAATGCTAACAAAAAAAAATCACGATAAAATAGTCACAAATTTACATTCGGATTCTCAATTATAGGCACTCAATAGTCCTAGAATGAATAAAAAAAATAAACTTCACCGCTGACCCAACAACAGTTAGAACAATAAAATATACCTACAAATAATGCACCACTGTCTAGCATAAAATAGTAGTCGAGACAAAATAAACCACGCATGGACAGGCTATTTTGTTTAAGCCTGAAACGACTGATGAATAAATTTTCACCGATGTAAAAAACATAACTGATACATTAATAGAGGAATTTGGATCAAGACCAAAAGACATCACCCGTCCTGATGGGCAGATTTTCTTTTATCGAATGTTGTCTCTTCCCTTGGAATTTTAACATAAAAATATTATCTAAAAATGGATTTCATAAGCATTGTAAAGTTGCACTTTTGAACAGATTGTAGTCGAGTTATAGAAACCGCTTCCTGGATATTCGCTGCGGAAGGGTTCAGAAAAGTGGTATAATAGAAAGCTGACTCAGGTGTTTAATGTTACAAACGACAAAGAACATTTGAATAATTCTAATTTACACATGGGCACCAAGGAGACGGCATGATTGTTACTATTAGGTTGATGCAAAAATAATGACTGTTTTTGAAGTTAAAAAATACGTCAAAAACCATCATTATTTTTGCACCAACCTAATAGAATATTGAAATTGCTAAATCGAAAAATGAATCTATTAAGAAATAATATACTAGTGTGACGTCACCCCGGGTGGCGCTGCGCCAAATGTGACGTCTGCCTAGCCGCGTCCGTCGTGCTATCCTGTCCTGTGACGACCAACTGGCTTGGTATTGGTCGCGGCACCAAACGTGACGTTCTAACCTTTTGGTGATTCGGATGGAAATCTGGTAAGATTCGGTATCAGCCTTGTCGTTCCCAGCTCGCCTCCGACGTCTGGTTACCGAAGTAACTGTTTTGATTTCCAGTCTAACCTACCGACGTTGTGAATTGATCTTAGGCAGACGAAATCAATCAGTCGCCGGGCCGTAATGAAAGTCTAGTTCGAACAAGGGCGATATCGCACAAGTATATGTAAAACAAAAGAAAATAATAACTCGAAAAGTTCAAATGTGTTAAAAAAGGATAACAATATTTTATATATGGTTGCTGAATACAGGACTGCGTCCACTTCCCAAACCGCTATATGGATTCGTGACACTTTGTGTTTGTTAGGCGAGTCTTAACATCTTAAGTTGTTTGTTCTTTAAGAAACTGGTTCTTGGTGTATCTTCAAGTGATATTCGTAAAACTTGTTTTGGTGGTGTGAGTCTAAGTCGTTCTTCAAAAATAAATTGTTCTTGGTTAGAAATTGAGTTCTGAATTTGCGCGAATCTTAGTAAGCTTCTTCGAGGCGGGTCTTCAGAGCTCTCAGCTCACTGCAACTGTTTGCCTGTCTGTCTCCAACCCCAACTGCGAACTTGAACTCGAACTCAACTGCACTTAACTCGCTGCGACTCTGCTTATATGGACGCCGACCAACACCGGGGTGGGCTTGTCAGGGTTTGAGGTTCCTTGATAATTCCAAACCCACAATCCACTTCTTTGATTTCGGTCAGGAAAATTTTATTATTTTCCATTTTTTGAAGTCTTCCGGCTTCCCAACTTCTTCTGTTCTCATATTGCTATCTCACCCATACCCTCAGAGGGTGTCAACGGGTTTTCCTCTCTCTCACAGTGGCATCTCACACCTATCCTTTCAGGACGGCGCCACAGTCCTCCCCTCCTTCTTCACATGATTACCTCCGCCTAACGCTCATGCCACTATTCAGCCAATGGGCGCTCAGCAGCGTTGGTGTGGCCAGACTAGCCTCGGTTTAAAAAATTTTGCTCAAAGAAAAAAAATTATCTTCCCCTTTTTTTTCTTTATTTTCCTTTTCTCTCTTGTCTTTGAAGAGACCTCACACCCTAGACTCTTTATCTTAACCGAATCACCTGGAATTCGTCAATCAGCTTTTCTCCAGCATCAAGTGGGTGGCCATTTGGACGTATTTGCATTCTTGGTGCCAATTACTGATCCGATAAAATAGCTTCGCTATCCTAGCCAGTTCCGACACAAAACAGATGCCTTTTCCAAATGACCTTTCCGTAGATAACTAATCTTTTAGTCTTTTGTTTTTTTTTTTGTAAATCTGTGTGGTCCAATGGATATTTTCGTTATTCGGTCAGCAGGTGCTTAATTAATTTTTATCTTTTTAGAATTCTGTCTCGCAGGTTATTTGTTCAACCTGGAATTTTCTCCCCGTAACATAAATCAGATTAAATCTAGTATCTTCCTTTCTCGACAATGGAAATAAAAATTTTACCACTTTTCTTTGTCAGAAAAATAACACCGGTTAGTGTCCTTTTCGTGATGACTTCTTATCACCTAATTTTGTTATCTTATTTCTGTTTTTTTAGCTAGCCAAATAGTGTCAAAATCCTCCCTTAACCTATTTGTCTTTTACTCATAAATGACACCTAAACCCAAATACACTATTTAGCATGCATCATGCATCTGCCCCATGCAATTCTATTCTTCTTTTATTTTTTACGGTTATACATGCAAGGTGGTGTATTTTTCATCTTCTTCTGTTCTACATGCAAATGTAATGTTCTTTTCATCTTCTTCTGTTCTACATGCCAATGTAATATTTCTTTTCATCTTCTTCGTTCTACATGCAATGTAATGTTCTTTTCATCTTCTTCTGTTCTACATGCAATTGTAATGTTCTTTGCATCTTCTTTTGTTCTACATGCAAATGTAAAGTGTGCGTGTGCCTGTGGGTGCCTGTGGGTGCCTGTGGGTACATATGTGTGGTTATTACGGCTTGTTTTTCTTGGTCGATGTTTTTCTCTCCTCTGTAAGAGGTTTGTCACGTGTCGGTTTTACGTCATCCTCCTCCGCCGGTCTTTCTGCAATTTCTTCGCTGATTCTGTATGAGTAAGGAACACTGCTCGGCATCTCCCTCTCGAGTTGCTGCATGCTCATTTGATTATCGCTAGTTAATTTCCTCTTACACCTAATCATCCATATTGCCATACCCACTATGTCTATAATTATGAATGTACCCCTCATTGCCGACCAACTTATCGCGACCTGCTCATCATCTTCCCAAGCCAATACTTCATTTCCCAACGCACTTAACTTGTCCCTCAATTGATCCATATCGATCTTTTCTATCGGCTTCATTTGTACTGGCATTTTATTCAAGGTAACATTGGAGAATCCCTTCACTATTGGCTCCCACAACTCTGTACTCTTTCTCATCATATCTTTCTTCTTCCTGGTAATAGTGGGGTAAGGAAATAGATATCCCAAATGCCGAACTTCCCGGGGGTAACTTTAACAGGGATAATGATGGCTTTACTCTTAATGTCCTGATGGGTTTCTGTGTGGCCACTGCCCACATTCCGTCTGAAACTGATAGCTTGTGGTAATGCCGTGTTTGCTAATACCGCTACTTGACAAGTTCTCTTAATTCTCTCTTTCTTCCCTTCAAACATTTCTAGTATGCACATTTTGTGGTTACCAGCTATATAGATAGGGCTTAACGATGCACAAACCCCTAGAGCATCATTTCTACACATTCTAGCTTCTTCAGCTGTTAGCAACATGAATTTTGTTCTACCCGAATTTAAAGCTATGTATTCTGTTTCATCTTGAACCTTGCTACCATTCGCGTGGCTACCATCATAATCATCATCATCAACCCTTTCATTTTGATCATTCCTTCAACAAGATTCTTGTTTTTTTTATTCTTCGTAACCATTCGGCCTTGTTCAATTCTTCAGTCAATTATTCCATAATTTCTTTCTAAGTTTGTAACAATTCAACTCTTCCCTCCCCTAACTAACTCCTAGCAGACAGAATGGTCCGGGCAGTGCGTGGCGCTCCCACTTCAAAGGTCGTACTTCATGACACCACTGATGTCCAGTCAGCAATGCCAATAATCTTCTTCCGTCCTCCGTGAGGTGCAGCTCGCGACTCCATCCCCTCCATCCACATCCACCACAGTCAGCCAGTAGGTTTTCGGATGAGCCAATGTCGTTATCTGTCGACACTGAGTGCTTCTATTCTGCACCGCTTTCTTTGTTCCACTGACACTTGGCGTTCTTCATCCTTCTCAATCTCATCTTCAGAGGTAGTTACTGCTAAACCTCTAACCTTCCTTTTGTGTTTAATTCCCGTTCAGGAAAACGTCCTCTTCTTCTTCTCCTGATTCTTCCTTCTGTTTAGAGTCCTCGCCCTGGACGTCTTCATAATTTCTTGACTCGATGTCTAATTCTCTCCTGTTACTTAGTCTTTCTCTGAATTAGGAAAGGGGTATTTGATTATCTTCCTCCCATTCGTTGAACTCTTCGTCTTGTTTAGGGTGCCTCTTTTTAGAGCCCTTGACTGCTTGATTGAATCTCTTCGTTTTTCTCTTCCTTTTCTTTGGGCATTGATGTGCGATGGTGACATCACAGGGTCTTCTCTGCACCGATTCAGGCGACGACTGAACACAGCTGATCCCCGCCGAGGGTTCCATCTCCGTCACTCGGATCACTTCGTCTATCTGTCCACGTCGATCTATCTTTTCATTTTCCTCGGAATTTTCTTCCGTCTCCAATTCTTCCGGCTCAACCAGAGTTACCATCCTTGTCCTTGTCTTCTTAGGCCTCGGCTCGCTCATTTCCAGATTAGCTATTTCAGCCTTCTTCAGATTGTTGACATGGACCCTCATTGCTCGTCCTGCCACTTGATCCCATATTACATATGATACTGGACCCGTCTGCTCTACTATCCGGTAGTACGGTTCCCATCTTTGGTCCAGCTTTCCTTCTCTCTGTTGGATTTTATAGTAGACAGGGTCTCCAACCTTGAATTCTACTACCTTTTTTTCAGCATTGACTCTCTCATTTCTTCTCTTCTGTGCCCTCTTTATTCTTCTTCTGGCCTGTACAAATATGTTATGTTGCTGTTCCAGCAACAACTGATGATGATGATCTCCGATATACTTTCTTCGGGGCTTCAACAGGTTATCCACAGGCAGGACCACGTCTCTGCCAAACAACATAAAGTAAGGAGAAACTCTGGAGGTTTCGTTTCTGGTAAACCAGAGCCTGCGTCAAATACAAATCCCAATTTCTTGTATTCTCTCTGGCCAGCTTGGCCAGCACATCTCCTAAGGGTCTATGAAACTTTTCCACTTTAGCGTTTCCTTGGGGGTGATATGGAGATGTTTTACGTGCTCTATATTCAAACCTGTCAGCACTTCTCTCATTATGCTGTTTATATTATCTGTGCCATTATCAGTGACAAGTTGCACAGGGGCGCCATACCTAGGGAAGATTTCACTTATTATCAAATCGGATACAGTTTTCGCCTTCTTGTCTGGTACTGCATATGCCTCAGGCCAATTAGTTAGCCAATCGTTAAAACTCACTATATAGTTGTTTCCTTGTGCAGTTTCCCCATATGGTCCTGATACATCCATACTCACTTTCTCGAAGGGGAATTTCGGCACGTCCATTTCCTCCAATGGTGCCATTTCCTGCCTTCTGCTCTGCGACTGGCACACTACACAGCTAAGAACATAGTTAGTCACCTCTCCGTACAGTTTGGGCCAATAGTACTTTCTCCCTATTAGATCACATGTTCTATCAATTCCCATGTGACCCAACCTCTCGTGGCACTGTTCCAATATCTCCGGTCTTAAACTTTTGGGCACATACAATTTGGCCTCGACTTCTTCATCCCTACCTGAGAGATAATACAGCCTTTCCTTCTTAGGTTCTGGCATTTCCCTTATGACTTTCACCTTATCCATGTCTGGTTTAATATCGTCTCCGTTTATAACAAAGCCCAATTATCTAGTCTCCTCTTTCAGAAACTGACACTTCGACAATTTCAATTTTAAGCCGTGCTTTCTTAGGTCTTCCCAACACTTGGTTAAATGGAAAAAATGTTGTTCTACAGTTTCTGAAAATATAAAAATATCATCTAAATATGCCATGGCAAAGCTCTCGCATCCTCCTAACACTATTGACATCAGCTGTTGAAAGATTCCCGAGGCATTGGCTAAACCGAATTGCATCACCCTGAACTGAAATAGTCCCTAGTGACACGCAAATGCGGCCTTTTCCTTTTCAGGCTCATCAAGGGCTACCTGCCAATACCCGGACCTCAAGTCCAACGTAGAGAAGTACTTTGCTTTCCCTAATAATTACCAATATGTCATCGATTAGTGGTAATGGCACCGCCAACGGCTTCGATATAGAATTCAGTTTCCTAAAATCTACACAAAAACAGTGCCAACCATCTTTCTTACCTACTATCACGATTGGAAAGCTTCAAGGGGAGATCGATTTTCGAACATCCCAGCTTCCAACACCTCTTCTACTGCCTCTTCCACAAGGGGTCTCTTATGAATAGGCAATCGGTAGGGCTTCAACTTCACAGGGGGGTGATCGCCGGTCTCGATTTTCATTTTTACTGTGTGGGTCTGGCCTAATTCCTTATCTGATTGGGCCACCACATCTCGATTATCTCTCAGCAGACTTCCCTCTCTGGCCCTAAATTGATCAGGTGCCAATATATCTTAGTCTACTATTCCTTCTGTTTGTTCTCTGAGTTTTCCCTGTTTCTCCTCGAATCTCACCCGATTCAGAGTTCGTAGGGGTAGTGCTTTTCGTATCTCTTCCCCTCTCTTAAACTTTATCGTCTTTTGGGCCTGATTCACCATCATAATGAGCACTAATTCAGCTGCCTCCACTACTGTGTCACACAGAGTAACTTCATTTTCTTCTAGGCCCTTCCCTTCTACAGGGATCAATTTCATGGTTCCTTTTCCCATTTTCTTCCCTGTCATTAGCCTACCCTTTCCCGACACCGCCGCTCTGGGGGGTAGCTTTACATCTTCCTCCACCACTATTGTTATATCTTCTTCCGGTGTGTATCCCAATGGCGTTTCTCGCCATTCACTACCAGCACAGTGGGGTTGAACTCTATCCGAGCCCTCTGGCTCTGAAGTCAATCTTCTCCCAAGATTGCTTCCGTACACAGGTTGGAGGTTACGTAGAATCTCTGGGTACTTCTTAATTTCGCAATCCTCACAGGGAGCCTCGCCATCCCTTTTATCTCCAGGGGCCTCCATCTGCCTGCGTGACCTCTATGTCCGCTTCCTGTAACCCATTCTTCCGTTTCACGCGCCTGTATGCTTCCTCTCTCTGCAATGAAACAGACGCTCCTGTGTCTATCAGGGCTTTTACTGGCCTACAACACAGCTTCCTCTCCTGCGTCAGCGAGGAGAATACTTGGGCTTTCATTTTCCTGGGTTCCCACCCTTGGGTCATCCCAGACATAGGCGCCGGTAGCAACAAACTCCTTTCATTCTTCTCATATGGGGGTGTCCTGCGTTTTCTGTACCTAGGCGGTCCCGGCTGTACCTCTCCCGGTCTCTTGCGGCTGTTCCTAAGAATACAGTTCCTCTTCAGGTGCCCTGGTCTCCTACAAAACCAGCACCTTCTTGTTGTACAGTTTACCGCAAAGTGGCCCACTTGACCACATATCCAACATTTTACTCTTTCTTTTTTCAACTGGGCCACCCTCTCCCTTATTCCTGGGGTGACCTGCCCTCTACCTAAGTGGCTCTCCTGACCACATGTCCAACGTTTTACTTCCCTTCTTTTTAAATGTGCCACCCTCTCCCTTTTTCCTTGCCTTGGGTGACCTGCCATCTACCTAAGTGGCTCTCCCGACCACATGTCCAACGTTTTACTTTCCGGCTTTTTAACTGGGCCACCCTCCCTCTTAATTCTGGGTGGCCCGCTGGCTTTTCCCTGGTCTTGTCTCTTGGGCTCGGCCTTCCTTAACAACATCGGCGGGGCACCATTTCTTAAACCGCAACACTTGGCTAGGTGTCCCTTCTTCCCACACCTAGTACATTTATCCCGTTCGAAGTCTGAGGCCAGACCCCACTTCGTCGGACATTCCGCTGCTCTGTGGTCCTCATGTCCACATGTCCAGCAGACAAGCCCGTATCGACCAGGCGTCGGCTTATAGAACCCATGCCTTGTTGACCAAGCCTTTCTTGTGGGATCCCCTTCCCACACCTCAGGCTCATCTACCTCTAGCTTGACCTTCCGATTCCAAGCGGTGGATCTACCTTCTTCCCCCTTTCTTCCGACCTCTCGACTTAGCTCTTACTTCTTCCCACCTCTTTTTACTTTCTCTCAAACTCCATGGCACTCTTTGGCCAGCGCCACTGCTGCCGATAACATTAGCGGTCCTTCCTTCAACAGATCGTGAAAAACACGCTCGTCACTGAGCGCTTCCACATACAGATCAGCCAACTGGGCCTGCATGACCGCATTATTTCTCACTACGTCTGGCAAAGCTAATGACGACAGCTTCTCCGTTCGGGTCCCCAATTCTCCAGGGGTTTCGTCCCTCAGCTGCGTCAACTTCAGGAGGGCTCTCATGGCCTCTATCGCCGTCCTCTCGTCAGCGAACTCCCGAGTTAATAATTCTTCCAACCTTTCCCATGTCAAGTGGAGCTCACTGGCTAAGAGTCCTTTTATAAACTCAGACGCTTTTCCTCTGGTGGCATCATACGCCAAATAAAGGGTTTCTTGGTCTGAGAGACCATATATTACGCGGCTCTTATCCAGGACTGCCAGCCAGTTTTTAAAATCCCTTTTACTACCGTCAAACGCCGGGACCCTCGGTCCACCTAATAAGTTTCTCGGGTCTGCTGAAATCCCTGTTCAACCCCCTCTTACTCTATGTCTACACTATCTGGCTCGTAGTCAGACATGTTTAACACAGAAAAAGAAAAACAATCTGAGCAGCAACAATCGAGATTGGGAGATCACCCGAAAATAAAGTGTGACAGAAGATTTCCGCTCGTTCTTCTCAGGTTCCGGGTTGTCGTACTAGAATATCTGGAACCGTATGGTTATAGCCAACCAAAGTCCTTTGGTTCCCACTCTTGTCTGTTTCAATTTGAGTCCTTGAGACGCCGGGTGTTGTCCTGGTCGAATTTTTTCTGCAACTCCTGTGGCAGCGGCTGATCCTGGGTCTTATCCTGCTGTCACGGCACCAATTGTGACGTCCCCCCGGTATCGCTGCGCCAAATATGACGTCTGCCTAGCTGCGTCCGTCGTGCTATCCTGTACTGTGTCGACCAACTGGCTTGGTATTGGTCACGGCACCAAACGTGACGTTCTAACCTTTTGGTGATTCGGATGGGAATCTGGTTAGATTCGGTATCAGCCTTGTCCAACGTCTGGTTACCGAAGTAACTGTTTTGATTTCCAGTCTAACCTACCGACGTTGTGAATTGATCTTAGGCAGACGAAATCAATCAGTCGCCGGGCTGTAATGCAAGTCGAGTTCGAACAAGGGCGATATCGCACAAGTATATGTAAAAGAAAATAAAATAACTCGAAAAGTTCAAATGTGTTAAAAAAGGATAACAATATATTATATATTGTTGCTAAATACAGGACTGCGTCCACTTCCGAAACCGCTATATGGATTCGTGACACTTTGTGTTTGTTAGGCGAGTCTTAACATGTTAAGTTGTTTGTTCTTTAAGAAACTGGTTCTTGGTGTATCTTCAGGTGATATTCGTAAAACTTGTTTTGGTGGTGTGAGTCTAAGTCGTTCTTCAAAAATAAATTGTTCTTGGTTAGAAATTGAGTTCGGAATTTGCGTGGAATCTTTCGGCCAGGATTTCTGCGGGACGGGTGCAACTCCAACTGCGAACTTGAACTCGAACTCAAACTGGTTTTCACTCGCTGCGACTCTGCTTAGATGGACGCCGACCAAAACCGGGGTGGGCTTGTCGGGGTTTGAGGTTCCTTGATAATTCTAAACCCACAATCCACTTCTTTGATTTCGGTCAGGAAAATTTTATTATTTTCCATTTTTTGTAGTCTTCCGTCTTCCCACCACCTGTTCTCATATTGGTATCTCACCCATACCCTCAGAGAGTGTCAACGGGTTTCCCCACTCTCTCACAGTGGCATCTCACACCTATCCTTTCAGAGCGGCGCAACAGTCCTCCCCTCCTTCTTCACATGATTACCTCCGCCTAACGCTCATGCCACCATTCAGCCAATGGGCGTTCTGCAGCGTTGGTGTGGCCAGACTAGCCTCGGTTTAAAAATCTTGCTCAAAAAAAAAATTATCTTCCCTTTTTTTTTCTTTCTTTTCCTTTTCTCTCTTCTCTTCGAGGAGCCCTCACACCCTAGACTCTTTATCTTAACCGAATCACCTGGAATTCGTCAATCAGCTTTTCGCCAGCATCAGGTGGTTGGCCATTTGGACGTATTTGCATTCTTGGTGCCAAATACTGATCCGATAAAATAGCTTCGCTATCCTAGCCAGTTCCGACACAAAACAGATGTCTTTTCCAAACGACCTTTCCGTAGATAATTAATGTTTTAGTCTTTTGTTTTTTTGTAACTCTGTGTGGTCCAATGGACATCTTCGTTTTTCGGTCAGCAGGTGCTTAATTAATTTTTATCTTTTTAGAATTCTGTCTCGCAGGTTATTTGATCAACCTGGAATTTTCACTCGCCCCGTAACATAAATCAGATTAAATCCAGTATCTTCCTTTCTCGACAATGGAAATACAAATTTTACCACTTTTCTTTGTCAGAAAAATAACAACGCTTAGTGTCCTTTTTGGCTTCTTATAACCGAATTTTTTTTTTTTTTTTTTTTTTAGCAAGCCAAATAGTGTCACACTAGTGTTTTCTCGGACATAGGGTAAATTATTATTAGGAATTTAGGACACATTCTTACTAGGAAAGGCTGTAACTAGCAATTAGTTTGTTTAATTAGAACCTGAAAAAGAATACACTTTTCGTAGCCAAAACTTCTACTGCCTATCCTGTTGATCAAGTTATTGATTCTATTGTCAAAAATGCAAAACTACAAATACACAAGTTATTCTGAGGGTGAATTTTTTTTTTGGTAGCTTGAACTCCTACATTGTTTAAATTTTCTTCCTTTACGAAGCTTGAAAACTTCCCTTTTTCAATGATTAGTTAAGAAAAGTTATATATATCAACTTCCAGCTAACAGACGAAAGTATTTTTGTTGGAATTAGTCGGAGATAGGTAGGTATGTCACCAACAAATATTCGTAGCTCTAATGGACAATTAAAGGGTTATTCTTTTATCTGAGCTTGTTTAATCAGCATCATCGTATATCAATCCAAGCGTCTACTCTACATTTTATATTCTTTTCTCCTCATTAATCTGTGAACTCATTTTTTATCAAGCAATTTTTTTCAGGATTATTTTTAGAATAAAAATGCAACAAAATAACTGGATTTCAGTAATTTATTTATTACAAAGAATGTACAAATTAAAAAAAAATGTTCAAATGATTCAACTTCTTCATATGATTTTTATTTCGTTATTTGATATTAATATAGAAGATTTAAGAATTTCACAGTCTGGCCACTTTCTTATACTCGAGTAAATGGGTAAATATTAAATAATATTTTTGAACGGCGTCGGTTTTGTATATTTCGAGAAGCAATGACAAATTAATGGCTATATCACGTAGCATATAGCACTACGAGTTTTTAATATTTACATCATTTATATCTAAGTAATAAAGCATAACACAAGATAATTGTCAAGACTGACTGCATCTCGAGTTGGAGAATTAAATTAATACGAAGTTACTTTCGAGTAATTGCACAGCAACTTCTCTCAATTAGAAAATATAATTAGGAAGTTTCTGTGAACAGCTAAGGTTTCCAGAAATAATTAAAAGATTCCAACTTTCATCCTGGCTCCAATGAAATATATACTTAAAGCGCTGACATAGGCATGTGATTAAAATGAAGAATTTAAGCACCTTAATAATTGCATACAGTCATGACGGACAACTACGATTTTAGAATAATCTAGAATTTATACTGGAAGCAAATCAAAAGAATACAGAGAGAAAATCAATTCAGCAAGGCATACAAATAGGAAGCGGGGAAACAGACAAAGTTGTATCTTCACAAAAGATTTTGTTCCTCATTACAATGAAGGATTTGAGAGAATTAGAAGTTTTAGTTAGATTTATTGATAGAGATAACCGCCAACAATAAATCTAACTAAAAAAATGAATCTAACTTGTCATTGCTTCTCGAATCCTAATTACGTAATATGGGAAAATGACAGAGTTTTTATAATAGAAAGAGAAAGTAATCTATGGCAACTTCTACAGAAAGTTGTAATGGACTAAATAATAATGGAATAAATATCAACTGTAAAAAAAATAATGTAGCTGTCAGTAAAAGAAACAATCCAAGACGTGAAATGCGAATTGGATACACCAGATTCCTACAAGTTCCAACATTTGTATATCTAAGAAATGTTTTAAGAAAAGATGATGCATTGAAATAGCGAAAAATGGCTTTCAAATGTTAAACAAGTAGACACAAACCGACTTATGAGCTCTTATATAATGTCATTCCGCTTATATGGCAGTGAATTTTGAAGAATCTCCTCACAGTTGAAGAAGAGATTTGAAGCAACAGAAATGTTGGTTTTCGTCAGAAGGATGCTGAGAATAGAGATCATGTGAGCAAGAAGGAAGTTTTAAGGAAAATGAAAACAAAATGGTTACTTCTATTTAGAAGCAAAAAGAGACATTTGAAATTTCTAGGATACATGAATAGGAAAGAAGACTTTGATGATTTGATATTTACAGGGCATACTGAAGGCAAGAGAAACAGTGGGTAATATATA
Organism: Acanthosepion lycidas; assembly: GCA_963932145.1. Classification (NCBI taxonomy): domain Eukaryota; kingdom Metazoa; phylum Mollusca; class Cephalopoda; order Sepiida; family Sepiidae; genus Acanthosepion; species Acanthosepion lycidas. The sequence goes on along the minus strand of OZ010577.1, from coordinate 123,599,991 downwards.
TAATAAGCTTGTGAAAATGGATGACAAAAATGTAGTGGGGTGATAGTGAAAAGACACCCTCCTTCTATAAAGACTTTGATGGTAATACTTCTGACGAAATTTTCTCATTGGAATACCGACCTCATGGATTTAAGCGTAATACTAAATTGGCAAATATGTCACATCGTTTTTTCTTCCGGGCATATCTAGATGAGCAGTTATTTTGTAATAATTTAGTGTCTTGCACTTCTCGTTTAAGGAACTCTCTTCCGGTTTCTTGCTTTCCTGAATCTTCAAAGCAACGCCAATTGCCATCTTCTGTCTTACTGAAAGTTTTTATTTTATTCTTTTTATCCGGACTAAGGTGATCCCATTCATTTTCCCTCCAAGAAACTCCATGTTTCTTAGTGTCATTATCAAATAAATTCAGGAAAATGATAAAAATAGGTTTCCAGATATTTCAGTAAGATTGCAGAATTACAGACCATATCTTTCGATTTGTTTGTTTAACGGCATATCAATTCCTTATGAGGAATTTTAAAACGAAACAAGGAGTTGATATACGCATGTGCATACAGATCATATGCACGTATACACGCCAGAATTAGATTAATTTAAGGAAATGATAAAAATGATTGATTCATTCATTTTCTACGGCTTATCAACCTAAAGCCAGAAAGTATTTTTACAATGTAACAATCTTTTTGTGATAAAATGGTTTAGGGATATAGGTCTTACTAATTAACCTATAGCAGTCGAGAGAATAGATGAATTAATACCTTTCCCAAGCATATTTGCGCGCAAGTGTATATAACGAACCCAACCATAATTCGAACTCGACTCTCCGGTTAACAATTCCGTACCATTATCTATTGCAACACCGGAATATCCAAGCTTAGAGCATCTTTAAACCCAAGCAGTCACCCAGCTGGTTTTTGACCAGGATCGACGTTACTCAATTTCGGTACCCATACAGGAATCGCTGTTTAAACGTAATGCTGTCCTAAGCTGAAATGATAAATGATGGCGAAAGCCTGTGAAATTATATCTTATAGATTATGTAAAAGCGTTTGATAAATCACTAGAAATTGTTGGAAAGAAAATACCTGAGACAAAACAAATGTTTTTTCTACAGAACAGGATTGTGAATAGCATAAGTGACAATGTGAGCAAAGACGCAAGCTTTAGGGAAAAGAGAGAAACAAATAGGGCAGTCATAGAGACAGCTGAAAATTCTAGGACATATATAATGGGGAAAGATGGCTTAGAAAATTTGTCACTCATTGTACATACTGATGTCAAAAAGAACGGGATTACTTCATTTCAAGCTTCTCATGAAATTATGCCCGAAAATGTTTTCAAATTGTGACCATTTCTGGCCCAATCTCAAAAGAATGTTAAAAAGAAAAAGACCTATCCAGAATTCAAAATCAATGGAATGTTATTTGTAAATATTTATTCCGAAAAGGACATCATATGTTGTTACGTTGCCATAAATAAAATAATGAAATGTATCAATGTTAACTTTAATTTATATACTCGCCGGGGGGGGGTCCCTGTATTTTCAACATTATTTTGTATCGGACTTTATTTAAGGACACCTACAACAGTCATTTGAAATGACACAACTTTGTTTCTTTAATCTGAAAGTCTCTTCAGATTTCACCACACAATAAAATGGAGACTATACGAATAAAAACAATTCTTTGTTTTGTGTTGTTGTTGTTTTTTTTATAAACTGTACGTACAGTGTGTTGTGCATCAGGTGTATGTATTATATTTTGTACTTTTCTTAAAATTGGAAATATGAGCAGCTACAAAATGTTAATGGTGTTTTGCAGAAGAATAATAGATTAACAACTGCCAGGTTTACGAGAATTTACGAGAAGGTTCATTAAGCAAAATAAAAATGATAACATTCTTATTCGAAATGAATGTTAACACATGATTGTAAAGCACAAGTGCACAAGTGCATACCGATAAATCTTAAGAGACAATTGTCCGCTTCAATAAATACAGTCATTATTATTTATTCATTTCTTCTGGAATTAATTGCATTCATGTGTTCATGTCTTTTTGTCTTGATTAATTTTTCCTTTTTTCTATTTGCCTTAGCGCACTTGCATTTTAAAATGCTGAAATATGTTGGTATTTGCGATTACTTTCACAGTACTAGAGTCAGTAAAAGAATGTATCCATGTATAGTCCCCATCCCCAGTTACAATTTAAATAACATAGTAGACCAGTCTCTCTCTCTCTCTCTCTGTCTCTGTCTCTCTCTCTTCCTCTCTTCCTCTCTGTGGCAAACTGTTTAGCAGAGAGAAATCTTCAAAAGTGGGAAACAGTTCCTTGTCTTTTTCTTTTCCAAGAAAGCATGACAGTTAACAGAGAATAAACTAAGGAATCTTTAATGGGATGCGGTTTGAAAATATTTCCATTTCTATAACAGGAAATTTTTAAAAAGGTCAAACTTCGAAATGCCTAAAATTTTACAGGATAAACTAAAAATGAAAATAAAAAAATACCACCACTTGCAAGGGTCCTATAGTTTTGAAGACGATTACATATTTTCCCATTATTCCCTTGAGGTTCTAAGCAACAATTGAATCAACACTTCCTTGCGATTGTAAGTAACATTTGAATCATTACTTCCTTGAGGTTCTAAGCAACATTTGAATAATTATTTCCTTGAGTTTCTAGACATTATTTGAGTCATTACTTTGTTGAGGTTCTAAGCAACATTTGAATTAGTACTTCCTTGAGGTTCTAAGAAACGTTTGAATCATTACTTCCTTCAGATTCTAAGCTACATTTGAATCATTACTTCCTTGTGTTATTTAAGAAACGTTTGAATCATTACTTCTTTGAGGTCCTAAGAAAGATTTGAATCATTACTTCATTGAGTTTTTAAGGAACATTTGAATCATTACTTCCTTGAGGTTCTAAGCAGCATTTGCATCATTACTTCCTTGAAGTTCTAAGCAACCTTTGAATCATTACTTCCTTGAGGCTCTAAGCAACATGTGAATTATTATTTCCTTGATATTCTAAGCAACGTGAATCATTACTTCCTTGAGTTTCTAAGCTTCATTTAAGTCATTACTTCGTTTAGGTTCTAAGCTACATTTGAATCATTACTTCCTTGAGGTTCTAAGCAACATGTGAATCATTACTGACTTGAGTTACTAAGCATCATTTGAGTCATTAATTTGTTGAGGTTCTAAGCAACATTTTAATCATTACTTCATTGAGGTTCTAAGCAACATTTGAACCATTACTTCCTTGACATTCTAAGCAACATTTTAATCATTACTTCCTTCAGTTTCTAAGCATCATTTGAATCATTACTTCGTTGAGGTTCTAAGCAACATTTGAATCAGTACTTTGTTGAGGTTCTAAGAAATTTTTGAATCATCACTTCCTTCAGATTCTAAGCTACATTTGGATTATTACTTCATTGAGTTCTAAGCAACATTTAAATCATTACTTCCTTGATATTGTAAGCAACATTTGAATTATTCATTCCTTGAGGTTTTAAGCAACATTTGAATCATTATTTCCTTGAGTTTCTAAGCAATATTTGAGTCCTTACTTCCTTGAGACTCTAAGCAACGTTTGAATCATTACCATCCTACCTTTTCCTCAATCTATCACTCATTCACCCAAACTCACAATCCAATTTACTAGTTGTTTAAATTTACCATTTCTGCTTTCACTATGTCTTGTAGTTTTAACATTATTCAAATAATCCTTTCACAAAAAGTCTCCAGAAATTTCAAACTCACTCTCTGATATTTAGTATGTTGGTCTAGTTCACATATTTTTAGAGCATCCTCTTAGTTCCCGCAGACTCTATGTTATTCTCAACGTCCATCTTTTGAAAAATATCTCCCTCGCTTAAGACAAGTAAAGGATATATAAGAAGGAGCTATCCATCTTTTTTTTCTTTGCTTCTGTGTCTTAATAGTTTGCTTAGTTTCCGGAAGACTGCTTTCTCTGTTACGATGTGCTTTCGCATTTCTTGGTCTCATTGACCGATTTCTATTTACACTATGAAGATAAGTTTAGGCACATTCTTCAATTAATTCATTCACTTTTGGCTGTTTCTTTTGCTGACAACCATATATTCAGTTTTCTTATAGATATAGGTTAATACTTTACATAATAACAGTCTGCTAGTAATTTCAAATTTTGTTGTTTGATTCATATAGCTATCCCGTGCAATGGTTACATGCAATTTTTGAATATCACATCAATAATTCCCAAAATATTCCCAATACACAAACGCATGTTTGCTATTTACTTTACATTTCAATCATATCAGTGTGTTTTCCTTTCACTTTATTATGTACAAAATACTGCGTTTTATTTTTTTTATTCATTTTTCGCTCTTCCTGAAGAAATTATCTGTCGCAGAATGATAAAAAAAAATATTATTTTCCACAACCCTGATCTTTGGGCATAAAAATGCTTATACACGATATTACATAACCTTGTTTACATATTTCACTTTTTTTATATGAAGATTTAAGGTTTTTGAAGTTTATGAAAAATGTAGAATATAGCGCTTGTTATTTCCAAAACTGTCAAAAATTCTTTTACCATATTTCCTGTATATTAAGACACTATAACGGGGAAGACGAATTCTATACTTAGGTAGGTATTTTTAAAAAATGATATTTAAAGATTTAATTTGTTTACCGTAGTAGCATGTCGGAGTCGCCGACTCTAGTTTTTTTTCCTGCCGCAACAAGCGATCTAGTATTGAATTAGTTATTAAATATTTGTGATTATTAATAATTAGATTTTCAATAGTTTAGCTCAATATTATGCGTATTTAAGTCAGTGATTATCGTTAATTCTCAATAAAAATCAACATACTACACCAGGACACAGATATATTAATGCTGCTCAATACGCATATAAAGAAAAGAAAGAATGAAAATTTAATATGCAGAGCTTTAAATGTAACAATTTTATGGGATCATTCAATCACACTACATTGGTTTCCCACTTTGTTTATCATCAGGAATTATAGGGAAAATGATTCCCTAACGCTTTATTAGTTGCATATAAACGCACAACGTAACGTGTAATAGAAGGGGGGAAGTAAAGCAAATGCATTGTAATTGCATTGGAGGGGGAGTAAAGAAAGTGTACATACTTTCATCCTGGTTCGTATGAACACAAAAAGTTCTTTTTAGAGTGTATGCGTCGTGACATTATTTCAGATATTTCATCCAGTAGCTTTTTAGGTCTGGAAATGTTATTATTGTTAATTTTTCCTACTTTAAAGTTTTATATATATATATATATATATATATATATATATATATATATATATATATATATATATATATATATATATGTATATATATATATATATGTGTGTGTGTGTGTGTGTGTGTTTGTCGGGAAAAGTTATAGTAGTTCCAACGAGAGAAAAAGTATAAACGCAAATATTTTTGGTTGTAATGTTGATTTGTTTTCGTATATTTATTATATTTTATTTTTCATATTTCTGCTACACTCGTTTCCGGTTTCGTTACCTTCTTCAGGCAAATTAACAGAATAATTTTTTAAAAAGAATAAAGTTTTCCTTATGTTCTATTATTGTCTCATTGTTCGTATTATGTATTTCTTAGTGAGCCTTGAAATACTTTCTGGACTGTTGGCAAAAGTGAATTACTGAGTTAATAAACAGGTAAATGATCTGTTTATAATAAACAGTATTAAACAACATTTACCTTCCTAAATGTCCGAGAAATTTTCACAGAAAATATTCGTCCACTGACAGTATTGGAAGCTGTATCCTATACGGAACCGTCAATTTAGCGTGACGTGCCTTTACCGATTTGGCGACAGAGGCGCGTTCGGTTAGCAAGGTCGCATTTACTGTATAAAAATAATGTACAAACATAAAATGTCTTAAAATAATAGTCGAACTTTGTCCATTTCATAATGTGATGCCATTTCTTTACATTTGATACACCATGAGCAGATATGAATGCACGTAAGAGATTCATGGAAGACTGAAGTTTAAATACAGTTCGAATCCTGTCGGAGGACGAATATTTTCTGTGAAAATGTCTCCGACATTCAGGCCAGTAAATGTTGTTTAATACTGTTTATTATAAACAGAGCTTTTATTTAAATATTTGTATCTATAAAAAGAATGTATAAACATAAAATGTCTTAATATATATATATATATATATATATATATATATATATATATATATATATATATATATATATATCGCACATATAGTGCTGGCGTCACATAAAGGATGTTCAGTGTAATATAACGGATTTGTTAAGTATGCATTAATAAGTATTCATATTATCCCTCATCGGTAGCATGAATTTGACCGTTACACAATTTGAATTATAATATATCTGGTTATCTCAATGTTGGCGTAGTTATATATTACGATGCGTTTCAGTTTTTTTTTTTTTAATTTTCTTTTTAATGTCTTAGTTTTCAGGTAAATGAAATCCGACAAATGACTAATGTATAGTTGTTTCTTTTCTTTTAACCGATACCAGTACCTACTGCTCGGTCATTGAATACCAATCTTTTCTCGTAATGAAACGTCTAACATTTCAATTACCATTACTATTTGTAGGAATGCGTTTGTCTGTTTAAATTTCTGAACTGAGTGTTTGCATAAGGAAAATGTTTGCAGCAATAAAAAAATGTTGAAAAGAGCTTTTACTCATACGCATTTGGAAGTTTGGTCTGAATTAATCAGACTGACCGTCGTACAAAGACTGGCAACTGCAAATCCCAAATTTTGTGAAAACTATTCTCCGAATATTCATACTGATTACAAAAGATAAACCACACAACATACTTAAATACATTGAAGCGAAATCTTGCTAATCTATAACAGAAAATGTTTAACTTCTATCAGCATAGTTAAAGCTAATCTTTCGCCTTCCATCAGTATGGCTGATGCTGTATCTTCAGCCTTCTATCAGTATATCTGATAATCTGCAGCCTTCCATTATTATGGCTCATGCTAATTTTCAGCCTTCTACCAGCATGGCTGATGCTAATCTTCAGCCTTCTATCAGTATCGCTGATGCTGTAGTTCAGCCTTCCATCAGTATGACGTTTGATTATCTTCAGGATTCCATAAGTATGGCCGATGATAATCTTCAGCCTTCTATTAGTATGGCTGACGCTAATATTCAGAGAATATTATATCGATGGCCACTCAGTGAACTTGAAAACCACATTGAATTTCAGTGAGGATTTCCTCTGTCAATGTCAGGAGGCGATTGTGAAGGATGCTGTCGAGAATCTTCCCTGTGATGAACAGGAGAGAGATCCCACGGTATTTTCCCCAAACATGTCTGTCTCATTTCTTGAATATAGTGACGATATTCACTGCCTTCGGATCAGATGAAACATCATTTTTCACAGAATCTGCAGGCTGCTCCCGTTAACCCGAACTCTTTACCTTAGGACTTGATGAAAGAGAAATTTGGAGGATTTAAGAAGTAGAAAAAAAACTGAGCACGAAATGCTTGACTGGGAATTTCTTTAGGTGGTTCATAGGTCGGGAACATTTCAGCTGGCGCCATCCTCTTGGCTATACCTGGTCTTTAATGACAGCATGCATCAGGCTTCAAACTTATTTCCGTAAGTAGAACGTCACTCTAGTTGTCTACCAGTCGTGCGTCAGAACGTGCTTAGTTAGGTCTCTTCTCTGTATCTAAACCGCCATGGAGACGGATCTCTTGACGGAGTTACATTGAAATTCATCGAGACATACAGGCCCCTCGACTACGACATGGTGACGATCTCTGGTGAAGTACCTATTGACCATGGATTGAATAAAAGTATAACTCGTGTACCACTGGCTGTTCTGTCAGTAAATACCGAATTTTCCATATAGTGAAACGGATAATATTAACTTTACTACTATAAGTAGTCAGAGTACTATTAGTTTGAGACACGTTTCCAGGTATTTTGGAAAAAAATGGCTTCTTATTATCGTAGATTTGTAGTATTCTTATGAGACTATAAAAAGGGCTTATGGTTGAGCGTTATAACGTTAATGTACCAACCATGATATCCATATTCGTATAAAGGATTTATTGAAATCCATAATCTGTTTTATGAGGGAAAATGATTAGATGAAATTTTTCGAATTCTGTCGGTTTTTGCGCTCGTACGAAACCAAAAGTTATAATGACTCTAATGGCTTTTTTCATTTACTGACCATTTTGGATTATTCATTTTCTCCCAAGAACTGTAAGGTCTATTCAGTATAAATGCATTAAAAACCTTTGTTAGCAGTATGAGTCTTAAAGAACCATGAATTTGCTTGAAAAGACAATTGCAACGAGGATTATATACCACACTAATAGACAGATTTAATCAGGAATTGATATACAAGCATTGAATTATCATAATTTAATTATGAAATTATATACTATAGACATGAACCTTCTCCTATTTTTATCTCTAATAACTTACTTTATAATCCATACGCCCTGTTTTTTTCGTGAATGTTTTCATTTCATTCTTATATATCTTCAGCTTATCAGAATTGGTGAGTGGAAGGATTTTAGAAAGTAACAAGGGGTGGGAGATTCATCTAGGGGTGGTTTCCCCTGTTTTATTTTCTGTTGTTTACAACAGAACATTTATCAATACAAACTAGACATCTGCTCTCTATTGCTCTCTGTCTTATAAATTTCTCCTGGTTCCAATAATTTATAACAAAAATACATTTAAAAACCCACCAAAGAATAACCTTTTAGATGATTCTATAGGATCCCTTGTTTAAAACTATTTTCTTCATCGAGCAAGAAGAGAAACAAATGCGTTTAACTAGCTTCTATATTCATATTTTACTATGTTCTGAATCATTCCCAAGGCTTGAAAATCGCCTACTATTGCTAAATGCACAGTTAATGAAAAGCTGAGTAAACTTCAATAAAGCTTTCAACATTATCAATTACGTTAAAATGAATAAAGCTCTGCGAATTTTTGCTTCAAATTTAATCAAAGTCGGTGCTGGATGAATGTGTATAAAACAGGAACATAAAACGGAATACCTCCACTCTGTTGGTTGGCCTTTGTTTTGAGCATTTTGCAACACTTGCTACCTATATTAAATATCTCTCCTTGAAAAGAAATGAAAGACACAATGTCTTTGAATCCAGCCTCGTTTATCAAAATCCACTACGTATCGCGTACGACTATTTTACTTTGATACAACAATTATACTCTAAAATCAAACGCCGAAAGTAAATTTGTTGAGTGTAATTTATCTCTCTGTAAATATATTCTGATTTTCTGTCATGACCATTCGCCTAAACCTAAACAGATTTTAATTTTACATGTATAATGTACATTCTTGTACGACAAAACAATGATTTGTATATATTTTCAGCATATCTTGACTGTAGTATTTGCATATATTTCAATATATTTTGTATCTATATGTATTTTTGTATATTTCATTACACATGAAAATTTTTAATATTTTTACAGCTTTTTAATTCTGCTTGTTGTTATAAGAAAATGATGATCTATATCAGCACGCTTTTAAAAAAATATTTCTATATTAGCTTGATAAGATATACATCAATTTCTTGCATCCATTCCGCGTGACAACAAGTGAGATAAAAAATGTGTTTATATGTTAAAGTTGTTTGATTATTCGCAAAATATCTACGAATTATCGAATTATAAATCATTGCTATACAATGAACATTTACAATATTTATTACATGATGATTTGAAAATGCATTACTCTAAATATTTAGTTAACATCGAATAGATTTACAAGTCGGGAATACAGTTCTGTTCAAGTCTCTCGTAAAATACATATGAAACGTTATGTTGAAAATTCAACGAGACAGAATTACTAGTGTAACGTATACGAAAGATAAATTATTTATAGATTGTTCTAGAGAAGACTAAGTACATATCTACAAGTTGAACATGTATAGTGATATCAATACTAGAAAAAGCCAAAATATAAAATTACCTGTGCAAGTCTCGTTGAGAAAGCATTGCAATACCAACATCCTAAAATATAATCTGATAAAACATTGCTCTAAAACATTATATTAAATACTTCCTAAAAATAAGTTGAAAGACATTTCTATATAAATATCAGTGAAAGTATCATTTAGAAGATGAAAGAAAGACATTGCTATACAAAAAACAGTCTCCTAAAATATAATTTAAAAACCTTGTTATAAAACATTAGTGCGAATATCCCCTAAAATCATTTAAAACATTAGTGTTAATATGTAATAAAAATGAATTGAATATATACAACGAGAGGAAAAATATTACAATATCACTTAAAATAAGTTGAAATATATTAGTATTCAAATATTGGAGAAACTATCTACTTAACGATAATTTGAACGACATTGCTGTACAAAAATTAGTGTCAATATCTCCTAAAATCATTTGGCAAATGTTGATATAATAACATTATAATGAATATCTCTTAAAAGTTAAGTTGAAAATACATTACTATACCAAAATCTGCATCAATATTTTTTTTTAAATCATTTGAAAAGAAACTACTATACAAGCATAATATATTTCGTAAAAGTTCAGTTGAAATTCAATACTACATAAATATTATGGTAAATATATACTAAAAGATAGATAGAAATGCATTGTTGTACAAACATTACTTTTAATATATCCTAAAAGACATTTTATACAGTGGTTAGTTACGTACGTTCTAAATTGAAAATATTGCTATAGACTCTTTAGTGCAATTATCATTTAAAAATAAATCTCTTAAAAATAAATTGAAAAATCATTGTCCACCCCAAAATTAGTGAAAATATCTCCTAAAAATAAACTGACAAAATATTGCTATACTAACGTTAAAACAAATCTCTCATAAAAGATAAGTTGAAATGAAATTGCTACACAATTATTAGTGCGAAACTTACCTAAACAAAATGTTGAAACCTATTGTCATGCAAAGATTAACATATATACACCCAAAAGAGATAAGTAAAAACTTTAGAGCCAATATTTAGTAAAAGAAAATTTAAAATCACAATCCTTGTAAATACCTGTATACAGGTATTAACTTAACTATCTGGAAAAGATGCGGCATCTCAAATCTAGTTTGGAAATAATTATTCTCCATCCTCACCTTCCTTAGAAGGAAAATGACTAAAACCAATCAAAAAGAAAATTTCTTCGCACAAATTGTTTATTTACGGTTACATTCTTTAGGAAATTATATTAATTAAGAGAAGACTTTTAGTGTTTTCAACATCGTGAGATTGTTATTTTAATGAACATCCAGTATGGCTTTATCAGATTAGTCACTGTAAAATAAATTATTCTATGTGAATCAGATATTTCCAGATTTAGAAGAATGATCAATTCCACTGAATTTGTCCTTGCAGTTTTATTTAAATAAATATTTTGGTTCTGAAACAATTTATAACGTTGATACATAAATGGATATCATCGCCATTTAACTTGGTCTAGTAATTGGCTTTGATGTTGAATATAATAATGCAAAATTAGATAGAAGAGAATTCACAGCCGGTACATGCAGAACAGAAAGAAAGAAAGAAAGAAAGAAAGAAAGAAAGAAAGAAAGAAAGAAAGAAACATAGAAATAAGGAAAGACAAAAGAAAGAAAAGAGAATTAGATAGATAGATAGATAGATAGATAGATTTGATAGAAAGAGCGAAATAGGGAAAGAAAAAGAAAGAAAATTTAGAAGAAAGAAAGAAAGAAAGAAAGAAAGAGGGAAAGAAAAAAGAAAGAAAACTTAGAAGATAGAAAGAAATAAGGAAAGAAAGAAAAAAAATCAGATAGAAAGAAAGAAAGAACATATAAGGAAAGAAAAAAGAAAGAAAAGAGAATTAGATAGATAGATAGATAGATAGATAGATAGATAGATAGATAGATAGATAGAAGAAAGAAAGAAAGAAAGAGGAAAGAAAGAAAAAGAATGAGAATGTAAGAAACAAACAAATAAACAAAAAGGAAATAAATAAAGAAAGATGAAAGAAAGAGACAGAGTGGGATAGTTAGCTAGATAGCTAGCTATTAGGTTGGTGCAAAAATAATGTCGTTTTCTCACATATGTTACTTTTATATATGATTTCTGAATTAATTCATTGATATATACAGCCATGTTATATATCATTTTGAAGCGCGTTTTTCGCTCTATCGAATCGTGTTATTCGTTACCGTTCTCAATCTCTTCATTCATTTTTTGCAGGCTTTTTGACAGCATGTCAAAATTCAAATCCACACGATTTTCTTGTTCCAGTTCAAACTAGGCCGAAAAGCTGCCGAGACAGCTCGTGATATCAATGATGCGTTTGGCCCAGGAACCACTAACGAACGTGTGGCACAACGGTGGTTCAAGAAATTTCGCAATGGTGACGAGAGCCTCGAAGATGAAGACGGTCGCGGCCGGCCGACTGCGGTTGATAACGAAAATTTGAAAGCCTTAATTGAAGCCGATCCTCGCAAAACCACACGAGACGTTGCTGTTGAACTCGAGGTCAACCACTCAACAGTCGTTCGCCATTTAAAGCAAATAAAGAAGTCAAAAAAGTTGGATAAATGGGTGCCGCATGAATTGAACGATAATCAAAAAAATCGTCGTTTTGAGGTGTCTTCTACGCTCCCTCTGGGCAACAACGACGACCCATTTCTCGAGCGGATTGTGACGTGTGATGAGAAGTGGATCCTCTACGACAACCGGCGACGTTCGGCACAGCGGTTCGATGCCGGAGAAGCTCCACAACACTTCCCGAAGCCGAAATTGCACCAAAAAAAGGTTATGGGGACTGCTTGGTGGTCTGCGGCCGGTCTCATCCATCACAGCTTCTTGAATCCGGGCGAAACGATTACGACGGAGAAGTACTGCCGACAAATTGACAAAATGCACCAGAAGCTCCAATGTATGTGCCCGAGATTGGTCAATATGAAGGGACCAATTCTCCTCCATGACAACGCTCGCCCGCATGTTGCTCAACTGACCCTGCAGAAGCTGAACGAATTGTGCTACGAGAGTCTGCCTCATCCGCCATATTCACCGGACCTCTCGCCCACCTATTATCACTTTTTCAAGCCTCGACAAATTCCTGTGCGAAAAATGCTTCAAAAGACCAGATGATGCCGAATCGGCCTTGAATGACTTCATCGCTTCCTGAACTCCGGATTTCTATGCTAATGGGATAAATAAACTTGTTTCTCGTTGGCAAAAATGTGTCGATTCTAATGGTTCTTATTTCGAATAATAAAGTTTATTATGAAAGGAGTTATGATCTTTTGAAGTTGAACGTCAAAAAACGACATTATTTTTGCACCAACCTAATAGCTAGCTAGCTAGATAGATTTCAGGAAATTAGTTGGCATGTTAATGACAAACTGGAAAAATTTTCAAGTGACACTTTCAGTGCATATGTCGTTAATTGTGATAGATTCGGTTATGATTTATATTTACATAATTTAGTTATGATTAAAGATGGACAATTAAGGCAAAAATGAATGGATAGTTTACTAATTTCGCTATCCTTTAAGGTTATGCATGAATGGATTTAGAATTTTATTTGATTCTTGCACGATTAGAATGACTGATTCTGCATTTCGTCTTTGACATTTTCATTGGTACTTATATATATTTTGTTTACCTGTTTTCTCTTTCTAATCAGCTTCACCATAGGTAAGTCACGTTCTTCATTATCAAATCATTCACGGATTTCCTGTAGTTCTGTTTATCTGATATCCAGTTCCTTCACACATATTTTTCTTAACTCAGCAAGATGTTATCTCGAAGTTTCTTATATACATATTGTAAGTAGGCTTTGTCAATTCGTATTATTTACTTTTTAATGTCGCATAAGATAACTAAATTGTAATTTTTCTGCATCTTTCTTTCGCTTGGGAATATTCACTTGATAACGACTTTGTATATTCTGTAGGCTATAAAGAAATTTCTAGCCTGACATTTTTACATAGATTCGCAGGAGTTCAACGGGGTCTCACCCATCATATGAGCCATTACTCATAACTTTTTGATTTTTATTCTGCATTGTTTTGTATTTGTAATGATATCGCCGTGACGGCTAATGAAAGCCCACGACTTAATATCTTTCTTTATCATTCAGTAAATGGTTTCACCCAGTGACAGAGAGCGGAACTGGACCCGCCGTTTAAAAGGTGAAGCTTACATTCTTCTATGCGATATATAAAAATACACTGCTCATTTACTGACTGGTGTGGGTTTTTAAATAACTGCTTGTAACACAGGTACTTCTTCACGTATGAAACACCGGCTCAGTGGTCGTTTCTGGTTAACACACCATCTCTTTTCCCCTAAGAATACTGGCAGGAAAGTATACTCAGGGATGATCTGGCGTGCGACACATACTAATAAGACCTTCTAATGGGTATTTTATTTTTCATTTCATACAAATTAGGTATAATGAATTATGTCTACTGGCCCGTAGCAAGTACAGGTTCCTATATTGGCAAATATTTATTTAATGTGGTCTACATTGTAACGTAATGACTCAAACGACATATGAGTTTGAGCTGAAGAGTAATTTAACTTTCAATTATTTACGTAAATCTGGTTACCATTTCTATAAAGGACTATGTCATAAACATTTGACATTTTCCCCAAACTTACTTAGACTTAAAGAAATATATGAGGACCTTAATTTTTATTCTGTGCAACAGATACTAAATTATTTAGAATTCAAATGTACTGAAATTGTCTGAGAGAATGTTAATTAATTTATATCGATAAATATGTAAATAAGATAATTGTTTAATGGACTCATCAAAGAATGACTTGACAGAACTAAGTTTGTATAAAATTTTACCGTAGATTTCACTTGTATTTTTTTTATACTATATGTCTTTTTTGTATGTGATGTGTCGCTTCAGGAAATAGGCGATCATGACTCTTCACAGCTTCTTTTTAAATAGTTCTTTTATTGTCGTTTTGTTTTCTCTACTGGAATTTGATTCATTATTCATTAACTTAAGTTCACTAGGATGGTTATGCGTCGTTTTCTTTTTATCCCGCTTGCATCAATCTATACTGTAAGTATCAAATATTCCAAGCCACCTTTCCTCATTATGTACCGAAAAGCATGCGTCTTTTTTGTTTCAATTTTCTCTGAAGCTTCATCGTTGCTCAAATGTTCGGTCCATGCCATTCTCAGTATTCCGTAGAAACACAATAATGTTGCTTCAAGTCTCTTCTTTATTGCTGCCATATACGATGCCAAGTATTACTTAATTCTGTTTTTTTTTTAACGAATTTTTCTGTCTCTTAATACTTTGCTTAACTTATGAAATGCATCTTTCGCCTTCGAATTTACTTTACACCGAAGGAAAAAAAGCAGACTTCCAATTCCAGTCGTGTAATTTATATTCACTCACATTCAAATAACCCCAAGAAAGCTACGAATACATCTCTTCCACCCGGCTATGGGTTCAATAGTAGGACATGTATCTGGAAAAATCCGTATTATTCTCTAAACTATATTAATGCGATATTCATGCGTAAAAAGAAAGAATTAGTCCTACAATGCAAAAATATATATTTCATCTTTAAATATCCTCATGAGAGTTGATGACACGTAAAAATAAACAGAGGCCAAAATAATTCCATGAGTGAATCAGAAATAAAATTTTCCTTTATGCCTGAAATTCTGGGATGAGCAGTTATCATTATTTACAAGCAGTTTATTGTCCTCATCAACTCTGTTATCACTGGTGGAATTTTTCCAACCGCCTATAGTAATATGTCACATTGGGTCCGAAACAATAAAAAACAACAAAATAAAGACAATCATCCCCATGTAAAGTTTGTAAATATGATAACATCCGTAATATTTGACCTTCGTATTAAATTTAACAACGCAAGTAAATAAGACGTTTTACTTTCGAATTAAATCTATATATTGGTTATTTTATATCAATTTATTGTTATGGGATGCTATGTTTTATTCCTTTCTTTATTTTGTTCATTAGTTTTTGAAATCTATTTTGATAGTGACAAAAAGTTAACAACCGCGTAAATTATAACTTCTAATGATGTAAATTAATATTCTTGATCTAAAAATATAATTCTACACTTTTTAAATAAGGAAAATTATCGAAGAGAACTGGAACGAAAGAACAGACAAATCTTATAAAAATTGCGCAAAAATTAAGCATCTCGGTTTTTCTGTCTGCAAACAATAGATAGACTCATGGCTAAGTGAATAGAAACGAAATACTCATCAGAAATTTCTTACGATTTGTCACTGTTTGATTCGGCGAAAGAAATGTTCATCGATCCAGATTATTGTAATAGAAATGAAGAAATACAAATTAATATAAAAATAAAATGATAATAAAGAAAATAGTTTATGTAAAAATATGTATCATAATTTAATCGTCGAAAACAGATCTTAATCTGGAAAAACTTCACTCAGTATGATTTGTAAGAGAAACGTTTATTCTAGTTGCAGAGACCAACATAGAAATCAGCTCCTCGGCTTCAGCAAGAGCAAGTGGAAGCAATATCATCCACAA
>OZ010577.1:123568441-123580941 GCA_963932145.1 Acanthosepion lycidas | reverse complement strand
AAAGAGTTTGTGTGGGTGTATGTAGGCGTGAGTGTGTGTGTTTTTGTGTGTGCGTGCGCCAGAGTGAGAGAGAGAGAGAGAGAGAGAGAGAGTGGGCGATGTGAACACATTCGTTGCCCTCTTGTGATAAAATCATTATTTCGAAATTTTTTGTCAGAGTTTCTGAGAAGTGTTCATTGTTTACATAATTTTACATTCGGAATATTTTACTCATCTTTGTTATTAATATCAAAACGTTTCGTTGTCGTTCCCTCCCACATTTTTCTAATCTTTCTATAATATTCTGATAACCACAAATATATTTTTCTAATTTACAAATAACAAAAATAACTTTTTATATTTTATTTTTTCATGTACGATAGAAAACAAAATAGTATATTCTTTGAATAAAACATGAAAGATTAACCGACAGAATATTATTTAAGCGTTATGAGGTTACACGTATTCAAATTTGACCTATTAAATGCTAAAAATACTTTTGTAATGTTTCATTTTACTTTTCTTATTTTCATTCTTTGAAGCTCTACTCAATAAGTGGTTGAATCTAATAACGCGAAAAGTATATTGTCTTTATTTTCCTTAAGATTTTAGCAATCAGTATATATATATATATATGTGTGTGTGTGTGTGTGTGTGTGTGTGTGTGTACTCACACGGTGGTGTTGTATGAAGCACGGTGGAGCTATGGATAGTTGCTCGGATTGAGGAATCGGAGAGCCGAAATAGTTCGGATCTATTACACTCAACTTGGGAAACGCATGTATCCACTTTTTTCCCCACTACGGTAGCTATGAGTAAATAGCAAGACAGGCTGTGTTCTATAAACTTGATTGGCAACCGTCTTACGAGAACGTAACTCTGAATTCCAAAACCGGCCCGGAGATGTTTGTGCTCCGTCAGGCCTTATTTCCCAATAAACAACGTTTCAATTGCGTGTGCAGTACATATGGTACGAATCCCTACGACCCTAATGGGTCACGGGATTTGTGATCGATATACAATCGTACATACATACATACATACATACATATATATATATATATATATATATATATATATATATATATATATATATATATATAAAACTTGGGAAAAGATCGCGATCGGTATATACATACATATATATATATATACATATATATATGTGTGTGTGTGTGTGTGTGTGCGTGTGTGTGTGTGTGTGTATACACCTCTTTTGTTTGTGTATAAATTTGAAGATGATTTTCTTTTGTAGATATCAGTGTGTGTTTTAAACTTCACCTTTCATTGCAATGAGGAAATCCATTTTCAAAAAGACAATACATTTTTCTGCTATATCCGTAAAACCTGATTTCAGTTTCCTATCTAAATTTGGTAAATGTTTTCCGAATAAGTCGGTTCTCATAGCATTACCTGAGAAAGAAATATTCCATGATCTTTCGCGTGCTATAATTTCAACTCAGATTAGATTTTAAAAGGACAGGGATTCTTACAATTACTTTCGCGAACATAGAATTGCATGAAGTGAAAATATATTTGAGTATCATTTTGGCACAGGTTTCAACTAGTTTAGTAATTGTAGAATCCTTTCAATATTACATCTTTATCTGAAATCCTATTCTTTTCAACGTTTTCTGAAGTCATTTATAAAGACATTTCATTTATCTTTCTTGAGTAACTAGAATGAAATTTTAAACGTTTATAAAAAGAAAACCTTTTAATTTCATCGGAAATAATTTCATCCAAATAATGAATGGAGTACGCGAAGTAATTGAAGTAAAGAAATTGCGTAAGAAAAAGATCTTAAAGGACACTTGAATAAAGGCACAACGTCGCCATAGCAAGTGGTCACTCCAAACACTATGATGTTGTCTGGATATATCATCCAACTCTTTCCAGATCCTCTGCACTGTCATCTACATACTCTGAGATATTCATATTGGAGCTTCCAGCGACAATGCAAAGCAGTACAACATAAACTTTCTAAATTTTGGGTGAAGTGAATTTCATCATGGTGCTCTTTTTCTCTGTTAGCATGTGTCAAACTGACCCTATTATACTGTTCAGTCGATAAAAGCAAATGCAAACAACGCACATGCGCGAAATTAAAAATATAAAATGGCGACAATTTCCCCATTGCAGTATATATATATATATATATATATATATATATATATATATATATATATATATATATATATATATATTACTCGTTTTGAAAGTTTTATTCTTTGGACTCAGAACTTGAATTCTAGACGATTGTCTTATCCTCAATTTCATGTTATTAGTTCTTTCTTTTTCAATTCCTCATTTTTCCTTGGGTATTGGTTTGTTCAACTACAACCCAAAATACCTAAGTTTTTTCCAAGCGACTGCCACTATTTACACACACACACACACACACACACACACACACACACATATATATATATATATATATATATATATATATATATATATATATATATATATTCATTTCAGATGGCGTCCTTTAATAAATTTGTGTTACTTATATTGAACCATAATATTAAAAACTGACTTTTTACAGAACATATAATTACAATAAACAACCCTTTGAGAGAAGATAGAATATCCTCATTATTTCCGTAACATATACAGAATCATTTACGTTTTATCTCGCCTTTCTACATTAAAATTACCGACATTTATACAGTGAATGTGCAATTATTTTCAATGAGATCATTTTTATTCATTCTTCTTCATACATGAAATATCTTTATTTTTCAGGAACGTTTATACAAGTATTGTGATAGGACATATGTTTTCTACTGATTTTCACTTCATAACAGACAGATTAAATGCTGAGGCTCACCTGGATATGTCGTATTTTATTTTTTTTAACTTTTCACCGCAACCAAAGCGGGAGAGCCATTTGCACGCAAGGGGTTACAGAGAGTGGGAGCCAGAGTAAAGAGCCGTAATTTCGGCAAGGGTGGAGAGAATGACGGGGAATAGATCAAGGCATCTGGAGATATCGATTGACATTGTATTTATATTGTTGGAAATTATAGCTATTAGGGGAGTAATTAAGTGGAAGGGACTTCCGCAGTGAGGAAGTTCGAGACATGAAGCTATTGGAGTAGATGAGACGGCAAAATTTAACCGTTTCGTCAGTGAAAGGGTGGGACTGAGATCCCAACCTAGTGGCACATTTACATTCATGCAGTTCGGGAACTAGCGAATCTAGCTCGTCGGAGCAGTTAACGTGACAGAGGGAATCGACGGCACGTCTGTGAGAGAGCAACTGTAACCAAGATGCCAAATCAGGGCCAACCATATTGCATATCCGTCTCTGGATTTTATGAACAAAATATATTTTTACTTATTACCAGATTTATTTTATGAATGAATGACTACAATTCAAGAAAATCTGAACATGCATTACATATACTTGCACTCAGCCCAGAATTACAAAATTGTTATATACAGTTTCCCCTGCCCTCAATATTTACTGCATCCCCCTATTTGTGGTCAAGCTGTGGGTTTTTTGCTTCGGTTGCCGGTAGATTGGTCTTGTGATTACCTAGCATTTAGTAATAGTCAAAGAGGTCTGGGAAGTTTATTTCTTCTTGGACTCGGGTGATGCGTGCAGTAATTTTTCTTGACAGTGATTGATGTCCCTGCTATTACCTGGATGAGTTGGTTAGAATATAATTGACAAACGCATTCAAAAAAAGGTAAACATATAGATTCCTGTGTCTGTCCATAAGAGAAGAGAATTTTTTTTTTTTGTTCAGTATCACGTGCCGCCTATATGTCTATTTTAAAAAAGTAGATCTCCTATGCGGGCAAATGATACGAGTCGTTTACCAAGTAACAGCTAACACAGAAATGATGACCTTTTATTATTGACCTACATAGTATCTGCTACAGTTTTCTCTTAACAGGTTATTGACGTCGACATTTTGGGGTCCGTTCATTACTAAGACGTGTCTCTTGATTTGGTAGCATTCTTTGCTACGCAACGAATAATTTATTTATAGACTGAGTGTTGAGAAAATAGGAAATAGGTAAAAGTGTCCCTGTTACAGCTTTGGGTCTGTAATTTTTTTAAAGATTTGTATTCAAAATCGAGCATTTGTTCTTTGTTCACTAATAATTTGTGTGCAATTGTCAACAAACATATAGCACATTTACTTCGAAGTGAATATAATGACCGTTTTAAAAATATTTCCTGTATATAATGTATATAAATTAATCAGAAAACTTGATTTAACAGATATAATATGTTGTTATATTCAATGTCTAACGTATGTCGAACCAAATGTATATCATTTATGTATGTCTAACCCAATATTGTATAGCAAAAATAAAGATTAAAGCAATCAAGTATATTTGGCATTATTAAAAATTTTATAATACTCTAATGTATTTATTTCTCGTTTAAAATCTAACGAGATGATTTTTTTATACCAAAACTTTATTGAATATTAGAAAAATTAACTGACATTCTCCCCAGACATTACAAAAATGGAATGATTCATTTGATATATATTTTAATTCATTTGATATATATTTTAAACAAATCTAAAAAAACAAGTAAATAAACAAGTAATATTAACTTTTTTTTGTTCATGTTATCTGAGTTGTTACTGAGAACCCGGTCAGTTAAAAATCAAATTGTAGATTTTCTGAATACAGAACATGAATGCTTATCTGTGGATGGCTCAAAGTAAATTCTGCGAGTCTAAATCTACTAGAAACAACATACATGTGATAGCAGAAAATACATCGATATCTACTGTTGAGGACAGGCGATGTTGGACAACTTTACTCGATCTTGACACAAATAAATTGTCTTTGAGTGAAAAGTAAGTTTGATTTAATTATGAAAAGTTTAACTTCCCATTTGTTTACCAAAGTCAGGATAGCTGAAATGATAACTTGATAGCCAAAAATATTTCATTACAAAAATAATGAATATATTTGACGAAAAGCAATGTGAGCATCTTAGATTTCAGTTTAAGCTTATGTGGACGAACACCAGGCAGTTTAAGTGTGTTGTGGAACGCAAATTAGCTTCAGAATGTCAGGAGTTTCCCCGAAGTGTTGAAGTGTTGAATGCAGTGTTGAAGATATGGAGAATCAATAGCAAGAGTACTGTTAATTATTTCAACTCTCATCCTTTGGTATCAGGATGCTTCGATCAGATTTTCGGTTTCTTTAGATTCCGAAAATTTTGGTATTAAAAATCAGGTAAGCAAATTATGATTCATTCTAAATATAATAAGTTATTTATCTGAAAATAATTTACAGCGATTAATACATTTTTAAATGTATTTTACCAATTAAATGCTTCTGCTTGACTGATTGATAACCCTAAATTCATCTTATTTTATTTCCAGGTATTTGATGTCGGTACCACATCTGAAAATATCCTTGCAGACTATTTTCACAATTTACCTAGAAAAATAGAATACTTAAACATTAGTGCAGCTCAAAAGAGCAAAAAAAAAAAATTACTTCAACGTAAAATTACCTCTCAATTTGATCTAATTCAACCTACCATTTATAAGCACAACGAACATCAGGGCTTCATAGAAATCACAGCATGTTGCTGGATTTGCCTTACAAATTGCAACGTTTGTACAGAAATGGCATGCTCCACTATTTGAAAAACTCTGGTGACGTCGAATCAGCTCCAAGGTCATTTTTCATAAATTATATCACGACTGTTTGTCTCGTAAGATTCATTTGTAAGATATATATATATATATATATATATATATATATATATATATATATATATATATATATATATATATAAGTCTCTTGGCTTTGTTATGACACATACACGTACACAATAAAGACACAAGCACAAAATAAGAAGTTTCAAGTTTTTGGATATAGGTAAGACAATTGGGTGAGAGTCCATATATATATATATATATATATATATATATATATATATATGATATAGACCTCTAATGTTGGGGGTCTCTTGGTCACTGCGTCTATTAATACGATGTTGTATCATCTCTTTCTCCTTTCGCTTAGTGGCCGCTATTAGATTTAGTTCAGAGATAAAAGAAATCAACAAAGGGGATTTTAACTTAGTTTATTAATCACGTCGACATATACATTTCTAACTAGCCAGTGGCGTCTCTCTCTCATACCTCACTGAGAAGCCGCTTCCGAAACACGAACGAAGCATGTCTATATTGTATCATGGTTTAGATTCAAATGCCTGAAAAACAATTCTGTATCTATCATTCCCACGGTAGTTCAGCCAATCAAAATCAATTTCCTTTATTTTGTATTGGATGTGTGTGTGTGTGTGTATATGTGTGTGTGTCTATGTATATATATAGATGTATGTGTGTGTGTGTACATGTATATGTATGTATGTGTATATATATATATATATATATATATATATATATATGTATATATATATATATATATATATATGTATATGGAGGTGTGTGTATGTGTATATGTATATATGTAGGTGTAATTATTTGTATATCATATGCGCGGTAATTATTAGAAAGCGCTTAGTATCAGAGATAATTGAATCAGATATATGTATATGTGTGTGTGTGTATGTATATGTATGTGTGTATGTATGTGTGAATATGTGGATATATGTGTATGTGTACATGGGTATATGTATGTGTGTATGTAGGTACACGGCGATGTGTATGCATATACGTGTATAAGTTATTGTGTATGTGTGGATTTGCATGCGTTTTGAACATAAAAATATAGGTCCTCGCCAGATTAGATAATCGTCATATTTATTGTTTATATTTGATTTGTAACCTGCAGTCGATATTATTTTTGTCAAATTTTCTCAATTACACAGCGTCCCTTTCAATTTTAATTTCACCCGCCCCATCTTTCTTCCCCACCACTTCTTTCCTTAGCTCTCCCTCCTTCTTTAAGATTTGTTCGGCCATGGTGTGTGTATGTCACCACGAAATGTATCTTTATTGTATTAGACATCCGACAACAATCATTTTCCCCCTTCCACTCACACCTAGTTTTTAAATAACCCTCTCTGTTAAACCCCTCTCTTATGAACTAACATTCGTCCCACACTCTCATAATTACACTCTCTCTAATTATTTCCGGAGTAGGTTTTTTTCTGTTTCCTTTTTGAATTTGTAGGTCTGATGAATTGGATCGTATTTACGATTCCAATGGAATAAATTATGAACATGGAATATTAGTTTTTAAGCCTTTTTATTATATCCTTACTCTGCCCTGGACATTGAGTTCTACCTGGATTCTATCCTCTCGGAATTTTTTATTCAAAAAATATTCATGTGTGTATATGCACCTGTGGATTTTGCATATATATGTATATTTACCACGAATATTATCTATATATATATATATATATATATATATATATATATATATATATATATATATATATATATGAAAAATACAAAGGAAACAAATAATTCATTTGAAAATATCACCTATATAAAACTGCTCTTTCATCTCACTAATCACTAGCATCAAACACTACGTAAACTTTAAAAAAAAAACTATGCGATATAATGCAACCTTCTAAAATATATTAAAACAATAAGTAAATAAATACATACTAGGACCTACTAAAAATACATTTACAGTTAACAGAAACACACGCGCAAGCACACCATTAGTCCCACTATACAGCGAATTCAAACGCAGAGTTAAACGCATATAAACGAACACACAAATATATACTTGTGGGTGGGTGTGTGCATGCGTGCTTGTCTGAGTGTTTGTGTATACATGCATAGGTGCACATACATAGACACGCACATAAACAGAAACCTGCACAAAAGAAACAATTAATCAGTTTAACAAGATCATTAACAAAAAACTATTATTTCATACAATTAAAACAAGTATCTTACACTCAGTAAGTTAAATAATAGAACCTATTAAAATATAAGTAAATCACCAATTAAATAGATAAATACAACCCCCTAAAAATACATAGACAGTTGACAAAACACACACACACGCACACGCACACACATAAAAGCAAACAGAATTAAACACACAATACAATTAACATGAACGCACAGACAGATACAAATATAAACACACTTAAGCACATACACGAACACAAACATTCACGTGAGTGTGTGCGTACATCTTTGTCTAAGTGAATTTTTTACATGCGTGAATATATATAGGCACGTTCAAAAACAGACATCATCACAAACATATATATATACATACATACATACATACATACATACATACATACATACATACATATATACATACATACATACATACATAAAATCGCAACATAACCGAAATAAAATGGTGAAAAATGAACGGGAAACAAACGAAGAAAAGGATGCAAAAAAAAAGAGAAAAATGAAAAGACAAAAGTTAACACCGCTGAAAGAGAAATGAAATAAATAACACACTCATAAGATAATAACATTATAAGAGAATCAAGAAATAACAGCAGTTTAAATCTGTTCCGACGAGTGGTTATACATATATAGACACGAAATTGCGAAGTAAAATGAGAAAATAAAATAAAAAATTGTTTTCATATTAATTCTATTAACGCTCATCTCTACTCGGGACACTGAGAATTCAACCACAAAGTTAGCAAGCACCAAATGCCCACTTATCACTGAAACAACTGAAAACCCAGCAAATTTGACATCAAGAACAGTATTTCAAATTTACTGTATATATATATATATATATATATATATATATATATATATATATATATATATAACTCCACTAAAAATTAAGTTCGACCGTATTATGAAAATGATTCATAGGGTATTTAAGGATTTAGGTCTTAGGACAATAGTCACTACTAATGTTAAACAAGTAGATTTTCTAGACGTCACCCTAAACCTTTCTAGCAACTCTTTCCAACCATATGTGAAGGTTAATTCCGACCCGATATACGTTCATCCAAATTCTAACCCCCCCCCTTCAGTTATCAAACATATACCCTCTTCCATTGGATTTAGAATTAGCACTAACTCTTCTAACAAAGATGTTTTTAATAAACATAGTGACTTTTACAATTCTGCACTCAAAATTAGTGGATACAAAGATATCACTATTCAATATAAAAACCCTTTTAATTTCAACCATAATAAGAAGATCTAGAAAGATCATCTGGTTCACTCCCCCTTTCAATATAATGATTAATTCTAAATTAGGACGTATGTTTCTAAACCTCATCAAGAAACATTTCCCTAACCGTGAAACTAACCCATTTAGTATAATATTTAATCCTAATACCCTTAAATTAAGCTATAGTTGTGCAGATAACCTAGAGAAAATAATTAAAAAACATAACAACATAGTCTTTAACAAGTATAGGGATTCAAAAAGCTTGATTACTCAAAAGGTTACTAACCGTAATACTAAATATAATAACAAAAATAATAATGTATGTAATTGTAGGTATCCTAATAATTGCCCACTACAAAATAACTGTGGAATTAGTTCTGTAGTCTATCTTAGTACAATCTCAACTATTGAGAATCCAAATATAAAGAAGTTTTTCATTGGTAGCACAATGAATACATTCAAAGAACGCTGGCGGGGGCATATGCAATCTTTTAATAACACTGACTATAGGTACATGACTTCATTGTCCAAGTACTTTTGGAATCTAAAAGAAAAGAACAAAACACCTACGGTTAAATGGACATTGATTAAGAAAGCCCGGACATGTAACTCCCTATATTCCCCATGTTACCTGTGTCTTAACGAGAAATTTGAAATTATTAGATTTAAAAACAAGGCTGATCTCTTAAATCAAAGTTATGAACAAACTGCTAATTGTAAACACCGTTATAAATTTAACTTATTATAGGGGTCGTATACTTTAAATGATAATGATATGTAGCTGTAAGTTTCATAGATTATAACTTTTATTGCCTGATGGTCAATCTGACGATATGAATGTGTATGGTATATATACATAATGATATTCATTTTTCTGTATGTGTATATATATATATATATATATATATATATATATATATATATATATATATATTTCTGTGTAGTTATGTGTGTTTGTACTGCGGAATGTGTATGTTTGTATATTAATGTATTAATATGTTTCTAAGTTTTGTATATATACATGTATATATGTATGTGTGTGTATTTGCTTGTATGTATATAGATATATGTGTGTATGTGCGTGTATCTATGTATATGTATGTATATGTGTGTATGTGTATATATATATATATATATATATATATATATATATATATATATATATAAAGTAAGAAGGTAAAAAGGAGGAGAAGAAGAAAAGAGGTTAAAAATATTGGTGTATATGTGTATGTATGTGTATTTGTAGATGTGGGTATGTGTGTGTGTATATATATGTGGGTATGTATCCGTATATGTATGTATATATGTATTTTTATGCGTGTATATATGTAAGTGTCTGTATGTTTATGTAGTTGTATATATATGCATGTATGTATGTGTGTATATGTATATATATATATATATATATATATATATATATATATATATATATGTAGGTGTATATGTATGTATGTTCATGTGTATATATATATTTGTGAGTGTATGTGTATATATGTGTATGTGTGCATGTATGTGTATGTGTAAGTATATATATATATATATGTATGTGTATATATATATATATATATATATATATATATATATATATATATATATATGAGTATATGTATGTGTATGTGTATGTATATATATATATATGTATATATGTTTGTATGTGTACTGTTATATTGTGTACCTAAATTTAGTTACGTATATTTATGTTGGTATGAATGTGTTTTTATATATGTATGTTAGGATACGTTTATTTTTGTGTTTGCATCTATATTGATGTATGTCTATGCCTATGTATGTGTATGTATGTATGTTTATATATGTTTTTGGGTAAATGTCGTTGTATTTATGTGTATGTACGTATATATGTGTATTTGTTATTATAGATAGTTATTTTCATGTATATATTTATGTGTATATATATTTCTGTATGTGTGTATGCATGTATGTATATGTATGTATATATATATATATATATATATATATATATATATATATATATATATGTGTGTGTGTGTGTGTATGCGTGTTTGTGTGTATATGTATGTATGTGTATGTATATATATATATATATATATATATATATATATATATATATGTATATGTGTGTGTGTATTTACTTATGTAGGTTTGCAGTTGTATATATGTATGTTGACATCTACTGTATATGAAATTGTTTATGTGTACGTGTAGGTAGGGAAACTTTGGTATGTCATTACGGCCATATGGGTTAGTATATGTGTGTATATATGTTTATATTTGTGTATTGCTGTATGTATATATGTATTTATATGTGAGTATGTGTACACATATATGTGTGTATATTTGTGGGTATATATGTGTATATATGTATGTATGTGTATGTGTACTTAATATCATGGAGATATATACGTATGTATATGTTTATGTATGTATGTGTAGATATTTCGGTGTGTATGTATGTATATATATATATGTATGTGTTATATATATATATATATATATATATATATATATATATATATATATATATATATATGCGTATATGTGTGTGTATGTGTTTGTGTGTGTGTGTGTATATATATATATGTATATGAGGTGGACATCGTAGTTACCGATGGGTGTTGACTTTGATGTCCGATTTTATATTTACATACACTATTTTAATATATTAAATAATATTATTTTTAATCATTTTTATCTTTGTATATTTACTCGCTTAAGTTAATATTTCAATAGATTGTTAGTATTCATGTAATTACATTTTCTGTCTTAAATATTTATCGGTTGTGGTATCCGATTGTCTGGGTCAATGTCTGTGGATGTGTGTGCATGTATTTATAGGTATCTATGTGTATGGAAAGTGCATTCACTTTTAATTGTGTGTGTATGTACGTGTGTGTTGGTTTTCCTTCCCACAATTCCCCCACCTTTTTTTTCTTTTTCCATGACAGACCGTGAAGATGTTCTCTGTATTGTCTCTTTTTGTGTGTGTATGTATATATATATATATATATATATATATATATATATATATATATATATATATATATATATATATGTCTTGATGCTTATATATTAGAATCTGATTGCGCTTGTTTTACGCGTGCGTTTAGGACCCCATTCACACACTATTAGGATTAAAATGTATACATTGTAAAAGGACCGGATATTAAATATAGCTAAAGTAATTTCAATGAAGAAATAAATTGAATAACATATATATTTTTTTCTTTTCTCCTCAGTAATTTTATAGTTGTAAACTTAATAGCGAATACATTTTAAATTTTGATTTTGTAATTAGCAGTTTTAGATTTTAATATTAAATTTTATCATATAATTTAGTAATTATTGGTTGGAATAAATTCTTTTTTAATACTACCCATATTTTAAACATCTGAATAGATATTATAACATGACTTCGTTATCAAGATTTTTGAATTTCCCTATACTTGTGTTTGATTGGT
>OZ010577.1:123345941-123565941 GCA_963932145.1 Acanthosepion lycidas | reverse complement strand
ATATATATATATATATATATATATATATATATATGACATGAAAGTCTCAGTTACGCTGGACTGGTTATGTGTTGAGAATGTCTCATGACAGGATACCCAAGATCCTAATGTACATCCAGTTAGATCAGGGTTACAGGAATGTAGGACGCCCATTGCTAAGATACAAAGACACAAAGATACAAAGACAAGCTGAAATGCAACTTGTCAGCAGTCAATATACCACATAACACCCTTGAATGCTTAGCTTTGGAGCGGGTAGAATGGAGATCAACGTGTTTTAGTGGACTCAGTAATTTTCAATATGCTTGTTTGAATCATCTTCAAGAAGCGAGAGCAAGATCTAAAAGGTCAGCCAATCTAATAGTGATCTCATCTCATAATTCTCACACCTGCTCCATATGTGGCTTCCTTTGTAAACCACTAGCGGGTCTTCAATGCCACTTAAGATTATCGCATAATCTTTCATATCTGAACCCATAAGCTGGCAGATCCTCATACGTGGAAACCGACGGAAGAGTACATTATATATATATATATATATATATATATATATATATATAGATACACACTCACACACACATATATATGTATATGTTTATATATATATATATAAATATATACACACACACACACACACACACACACACACACACATATATATATATATATATATATATATATATATATAACTCTAAAAAATCAGGGATAGATTTGATATTTATTTATATTACGAAAAACACATCACTCATATTCAAGTCTCGAGGGATTATGTACTTCGTTTTATTTCCAAATATCAAATCTGAAATTTTGCTTATATCATTCATAAATGCTTATCTTACGAATTGACACAAATATGTAGGACTTACTTATTAATGACGTAAGCAATTTTTCAAACTTGATATCTTTAAGAATTCAGGGATTGATTTCACGCTGTATTTTATGATGGACAGAATCCCTCTTCCACTATAATGTTAGACATTGTTTTTAGATTCTAACAAATGCCGACGCCTGTGTAGGCTAGTTTACAAAGAATTATTTTTCCCTAAATGTTTTTTCTATTTTGTCGAACAGACCAGTTATTTAAATTAATGACGGAATCATTATTTAGTTGTATAAAATTAATAAAAATGCATTAAATCAGAAACTTCTCAATTTTCTTTTAACCCAATAGAACCAACAGCATCTTTTTTCTCAAATAGATATATTCCGTCATTTCTCTGGGAAATTTTAGGGCGAATTCCAGATCGCATTGCATCAATTTACTAGATCATAAAAATGTTATTTAATTACATGTACATTCATTATAAACTTGGGATACTGTTTAGATCTATCAAGGGGAATTTGTATACGAGATAACATAAAACAGCTATTCAAATGTGTTTTTTTTAAGCAAGATGCATCGATATTGAATCTCGTGTTTCTGCAATTTCACTGAATTAGATTATTTCCAAAATGACTGTAAATGTGATTATCTTTTGAATTCAGTAAAGAAACGGCTTTAGAAAATTTATATTTCACGTAAAAAATAAAGTATTTTTTTCATGAAGAACAGAAGAAAATATATCTAGAAAAGAGTCGGGGCTTAAGCGGAAAATACGTCTTAACATTAGTCATGACCGACGAAAATTTTGAAATAAAAATTATATTTATAAAAAGTTAATCGATTATATATAATATGACTGATATCTATCATATGAAAAAGTATATGTGACTTGAATAATTTAGGAAACAATCAATCCTGATCTTAATGGAGGCAACTTGTACGTTTATCTTCTGTATCTCATGAATAAACAACGCCAGAAACAGGAGCCGTCTGTCAAAATCAGCGTAGTGAAATCTATATTTAAATTTCAGTAAAAGCAGTACACTCCTATGGCAAAAAATTATCATTATCAAATTATAAAAAAATAAAAATCTTTTAAATAATTGATTATTTTTAATAATTTATTTATTTTTGTTGGCTGAATCAATCTGATTGCATTTGTGTTTAATTGTATAGAATATGAAATTAACTGCCGCGACAAATGTCCATGGAGAATTAAAAACGACGCCAAAAAATAAAGCTTTTTTTTTTCTACATTTAAGTCCAAGAGTATAATTATGAGCATATACAATGTGTACAAAAATACTTTTACACACTTTCTTCGTTTTGGAGTTATTAAGTTTAAAGGTAACGTTAGACGCTAATACATGTACAAACCAAGATACTCTCCAAGATACTTTAGACATATCAGGGGCGGGGTCCTGACATCAAAACAAGGTAAAATGTCCATATAAACATATGCCCACTAGTCCATTGTTGTACCTCAACGCAGCAATTGATAACAAATGTTCAAAATGTCCTCCGGTTGCTTACATGTATACTTATTCATCCGTAGGATCATTGACCGGCCAAACTTTTCAAATATTCCCAGACGGTGTCGAATGGTTTCATAGGCATCCATGGCACGTTGACAAAGCATCTCTGTATTATTAATGTCTGCTGCATAAACCAGCGATTTTAGAAGGCCTCATAGATAAAAATCTTAAAGATTGAGTTTGGGGGAACTTGCTACCTCTCCATCTTTCATGGTAGATGTAGCCAATGCATTGCGAACAATATGACTAAAATGTGCTAAATCTTCATCATTCATTAACCAAATTCGTGTTTGTATTAGCAAAGGTACGTTTATGTAACAGGTCTGGAAGTGTGTTCGAAAAAGTCCCTGTAAACAGCTATTCTAAGATGTGCTGGGAGAAAATATTGACCTACCCAACAGTCAAATACAATTACTGCCAAATCATTAATCGTAAATGAGCTGGTATTTTGAATGTATTGTAAAACGCGGTTCCGATCCGCCCATAAATGTTGGTTGTATACATTTGTTATGTCATCGTTTCATAATGTTGACTCATCTGTAAACAAGTCTGAATAAAGTTTCAATGGATCGGCAGTGTTTGCAATAAACCATCGGAAAAAATGTTCTTTCGTGGTGAGTGACCAGAGGGCAAAAGACCCTGCACACTTTGCAAATGATACAGATAGAGAAGCTGCTCTTGAAGTACCCTCCATACGGTACTATTCAATGTACGACATGCTGGTGCCACTTGACGTAGGGTGATATCGGGATCGTTTCCGACAGCCTGTAGAATGTGTTATTCGTGGCAAGCGTCCATATGGTTTGTGGTGCCAGAGATCCTGTGTAAGCAATGCGGCAATAAACATCAGCAAAAGTCGGATGACTTGGCTGTCTTCGGTCTTGAAACGCTGTCTGATACAGTCGTCTTTCCTCGTGTCCATTACCATTCGTTCGGCAGTATGAAAAATCATATCAGCCAGCTCACGGTATGAATATCCTGCCATTTTTTAAATGGAACACTTAAATCACTACTACACACGTTAAACACTGAAAACGGCTACAAATGTACACGAAGGACAAATGTAACCTAGTCAAATGGCAACACAGCGCAATTTATAGCGCTTAAAAACGAAAGATTTTCAGACATATATTTATAGGGACTTTTTTATTGTTCTGATGGGAGATCCCGCTCCAAATTTTTGTGAAAGTATATTCATCAATGAAGTACACAGGTATATTTGTCATGCTAATGTAATAGAGATGTATGTCACAAATGCCCCAAAAGGCAAATAGAGTGTGCAAGGGAAGGACTATAAAAAGAACAATTGTTAGATACTCAAGAGAGGCATGGTGCATATCTGTTGTACATCTTCTGCTCTTAATTATGATGAGGGATATGTAGTCGACCTTCGCCAAACAGCAATTTAGATATGACGTCCTTCTCCGCAAAGTACAAATATATACTGACTGTTTTCCCCAAATGCTTTAACGTGACCTTCAATGTTTGGCTTGGCTTGGTTTATTTTGTTTTACGGCATATCAACCTGAATCGGTTATTTAATGCCGACAAAATTTTTTATTGCTGGCAATATTTTGTTTTGTCAAAAATCTGTTTCTGGTAATATTTTCCTTTAAACTTGCATTACTGGTAATAATTTTTTCAAAAAGTATTGCTGGTAATAGTTAACTATTTGCCGATAGCTGAGACCTTAACAAGTGCTACCACCCCGGGTCAGGGTGGACCGGGGAACACTAGCAATTAAGAGGTGGTTCAAAACCTCCTGATCAGAGGCCTTGTTGTTTGACGGAGTTTATCGTCTTACCCAGGACACGGATGTAGTTTAACGTCTTACCCAGGACGAGTAACCTTCAAGCATCCCTTAATTCAGAAATATATTATTTTTCGAAAGTAAGATATTTGCTCATCGTATGCCTACATACACAGCTCCCTAAAAAATATAGTAATCTTTTTTTGATAGAAAATAAAAGTAGATGATCATTAATGCTAAATCTGGTTATTGACAACCGACAAAGAATCCGGGTGATTCGGTGTAGGGTGGTAATTAATGGTGCTGTCTATATTTGCAGTGAATTCGAGTCAAAAATAACCTTGGGAATGTTATGGTTCTTTTTTTGATACCCCAAGCTATGAGCTGAATATCAGGACAGACAGGGACCTACAGCCTTGGTCAACAACAAATCTTCTACTTTGTCATGAATTGAAAAAGACATGACAGCCAAGCAGAATGAGTGATTTCGGGCCTTATTTGCGAAAAATATATATGTGACTGTGTCAAGAGTATCTTTATTAAATGATTTAACACTTTGATATGGTTAATGAGCTAGCCTGGTTGATCAATCTATTGAGTAATGTTTTTTCAGCTTAGTGAACAACATGTTAGAAGAAATTAATGATAACGACACCTTTTAAGGATAATTTATTGAATCGAAAATTATTTTATGATAGTAAGAATCATTTAGCTTAAAGATGATTTAATAATCTAAGATCATAGAACAACAGGGAAAATAGTTTGTTTTGTAAATAAAGGTGTTATGAATTCATCCCAATTATTTGAAAATTGGTTTGGTTATTCTGAATCAACCTATTACGAGAAATATCGTATAAGACAGCTTCCTGAAATGAAATAAAATCACTGGACCCAAGGAGGAAACATAAAGATGAAAGAAGAATATTATAAAAACACTTGAACGACGTTTAGATGCCTATACATCAGGTTGATCGTGTTCAGTGTTTGAAACCATGTAAGAACGAGTATCTTCGAAGGCTGATTTTCAAGTTAAGTAATTATTCCTCGTATGGAAATTTCGCTCTTCACATTACCTCTACAATATAATGATGTAGATTTTAAAGTTTGATATACTGAAATAACGTTAGAAAATATAATGACTGTAAAGAACTCGACCGAAGTTTGAACTGTGTTCTCCGATTTTTTTTTTTTTAATCTCAAAACGTTATCCAGCACATTCTGCGCTCATTCTATACTGAAAAAAAACTTTAGAAAATGTAATGGATGATTAGATTGCTGAACTAAAATAATATGAAACGTCAGTGCTGTTAATTATTTGCGGACTTGGATCATTCCTAAAGAATTTCAAAGAAACAATTAAAGAAAATGCATATCTGGAAGAATGAATGATTTCACACCAAAGCATGAAGACCCCTATAGAGATACGGAGGAACGCCTTGTAGAATTGAATAGTCATTTTGGAATAAAATACCCAAGTACGAGTTGGCAGAAAAATCTAATGACATTACTTACATAATAGGCAGTAAATTGTATCAGACAAATTACAAATAATCTCAGGTATTTGTACAGACCCACATACATATATATATATATATATATATATATATATATATATATATATATATATCTATGTATGTGTGTGTGGGTCGATGTGTGTGTCTGTGTTTGCGTACGTGCGCGCGTTTCTCTGTGTGTATGTGTGTGTATGTGTGTGTGTGTGTTGTGAAATGTAGACTTCACTTTCTAGGAAAACGGTTCTACCATAAAATGTACAGAGACATGTTATTTGACCATACAGCCAAATGTCATGATCTGGAATCACAAGAAAAAAAAAAAGGAAAAATCAAATTCTACCTAATTAAAAAATATCTAGAACTTCACTCAATACATATATAAAAAGTAGAATTCTTCATGATAAACTAGAAAATAATTAATAAACCATTCCATTGTATTCTTCAATACGGAATAAATGAGTAAGTTGAAATGAAAGTTTAGGTTGTAAAATTCATTCAAATGCAATTTGATTTTTCGAACAAAATAGAAAAGAGTGGAGGTGGAAATAAATGAACAAACTGAAATAAATATAAAGATTGTAAAATTATGTCGAAAATGGAATAAATATGACATCTAAAATAAGTACGGGTTGGTTGGGGAAAAATTAAAATTTAAATAGTCGGACATATTCGTCTATTCGGGGCGCGAGAATAGAAGCCTAAATTTATCCACTCCCGAAATATACCGGTTATAATTTAATCCAGTCAACAGCAAAACTCTGTTAAAATAGAGTTTGCTTACGTGATACTTCTGGGTATACAATAGACTTGTCTAATCTAGACCTGCCCAGGCCATTTCATACTCCATTTTCTTATTACTATCAAGAATATTCTTAACTCGAAAGTTATATGATTGCTCCAGAAACCAGCTGTAATAATAAGTGAAATCAATTCGTTCAGCAATTATCAGGTATGCATGTTTACATAAAGAAAATAATATTGTTTAATGCTGCTGTTAGGTAAAAAATAAACAGTGTTCTAGAATATACAAAGTCGTTCATAATAAATGACTGTTCTTCAATGTTTTGACCAAAATCAATAGACACTGAAACCATAGGCCTCCTAATAAGCAAACAAACTAATGAAGAGAAGGATACAGATAGCACACAAGATGTTGCTATGGCGGTATAACACTCTAAGAATCTATTGGATTCCTGACTAGCATAAGTAGGATATAAAATCTAACTTATTAAATAGGAAACGGACAGTGTTTATTCTTGCCCAGCGGGGTTTATTCTAAATTAACACAAATTTTATATCCGGGTTTATAAACAGCTTAGCTTAGAATACACTGAGACACAACGACTTTAAATCGGAATAGAATTAAGAACTGAAAACAGCATGCATTTGAGAGAAATAAAAAATATATATATATATGATGAAATATGAAGGATCATTATATACATGTTTGGAATATTTCTGTAAATATTTAAAGGAATTTGCAAGGTTTGAAAACGCAAAAAAATATTTGAACTCACGCAGATATCAGAACTAGTATAATAAGTCATAAATCAAATTATTGATGCCTTTTTAGATCCAATTTCAATAATAGCTATTGTTTATTTAAAAATCTCTGAATAGAAATAATTATATTCTATAACGGATAAGTACATACTAGATTCTGTATTTTTGTACATGTTATTTTACTCAGTTGAAGCGTGGAAAAATACTGTTCCTTCTAACGTCTCGAACCAAATATGGATCGTGTCATATTAATGCTTGTTTGTCACATTGACGTCAATATAGCGACCAAAATGGGAATGAAAAGGAAGTCGTTATAAAAAGGCTATAGGCAATGGAAATATCGTGATCACGCACAAAACCACGTTCTGAAATTCTATTCACGCTAAGGAAAATGTATTTTCGATTTGAACTTTGCTCCATATTTTTATTATTTTGATTATTGCTATTATTATTAATTCAAATATATTGATATTTCACAACATTATTGAATTTTCACTGATTTATAATATTCGTATAAGCTCGTAGTCCTGGTTAATAATATTGCAAGGAAAACACTTAAATAAAAGATTAGTGATACGTTTAATAATACAATAATACCGAATATTGTAGATAGTACTGCAATGCGTGTGGCCTACTTTACGAATCCTTATTCAATGAGTCTATTTTCAACAATTTAGTGTAGCGAAGATCAGTCCGTTTTCTACATGACACACTACAAATGAATGACAGTAAATACTCGAACCATCACTACAGGTCTTAGCGTTACTTATGTCTGTATACTCTTAAACATGACCCTGATTTCTAGCTAATTCAAATGTATTTAATCATCTAAATGCTTACAAAGTAACATAATTTCTTCATCATGGACTTCAAATGTTTTTTTCGTTGTTAAAATTCTCTCAGTACGAGGCCCGTTGTTTTAAATTTGAAATAATTGCCAACTTGTATATCAACATATTTTGGACAGCATGCAAATTTAGTTATTATATTTAAAATATTTCTATCGTTATACCCTCCAAACTTCCTGTGGCATCTGGCTTCCTACTCGGTAAGCTTATTGTAATATCTGACTGAAATCTTTATTCAATCTACGTGGGTAGATTGTCCCCATGCATTAATCTACAAGACATTCCAGGAACCATTTTTTAAGTCACTGCTGTTCTCAGCATCCTTCCATAGAAGCACATATATGATGCTTCGAGTGGCTTCCTGATCTCTGAGGAAGTTGTAAAGCATTTAATGCCATATAGAAGGACTGATATTGCGTAACAGTTCAGTATTGATTTGTTTCAAACGATTTTGGTTTGTCTCTTAATTTGATTAGATTTAGAAAGGCATCTTTCGCTATCCAAGCTATAGCGTATTTCTTCACCTGTCAAAACGCTCCCCATGTGTCGAAATTATTGTACTTGGGGAGCGATAAAACTTCAGCAACAAACTTAATGATTGTTGTCTTTCTATCTGAAGAAATAGGTTACCCTTGCTAAAGGCAAAGATCCCACATCACGGCTATGAATTAACTGAGGAAGAAACAATCCTGATTTCTTTCGTATTCCATTGCTAAGAAGGAACACGTGCAGACACGCAAGCACACACGCAAGCACACACACACACACGTACGAGCACTACTGCCTATGTGCGTGTTGTCGCCTGTGTGTGTGTTTGCGTGTTTACATTTGAATGTATGTGCACGATCATTAAAGTGGGAAACTGACAGGTAACATGTTTAGATTCCTATATCCAGAGAACTGTCGTCCAACCCCGATACTAAAAATAAGTACGTGAAAATTCTAAACAACATATAAAATACATTTTTTTTTCACTATTTACTTTTTTCGGACTATTGTCCTCATCTATGTCGCCATGTTCATCACAGCGTTTCGCCAGTTGTACGCTCCGGTCTTCTTCAGGAGGTTGAACTGAACCCTTTATTTCGCTCATTGGGGTAGACTGTTTCAGAGGGGAATTAACAGGAGATAACTGACATCCATTAGACATGGCACTTGGAACTAGAACAGTCTACCTCAGTGAGCGAAATAAAGGTTTCAGTTCGACATTCCAACCACCTGAAGAAGGCTGGAGCGTAAAACGGTCGAAACGTTATGATGAACACAGCGACAAAGATGAGGACAACAGTCCGAATAATGTACATAATGTACATAATACATCATCTCAGAAATATAGAGAGATACCGAAGGTCCAAAACGTTGTAATATATATGGCGACAAAGATGAGGACAATAGTCCGAATAATGTAAATGGTGTACATAATACCTCATCTCAGAAATATAGACAGATACTGAAAAGCCGAAACATTGTAATAAATATGGCGACAAAGATGAGGACAATAGTCCGAATAATGTAAATAGTGTACATAATACATCATCTCAGAAATATAGACAGATACTGAAAAGCCGAAACATTGTAATAAATATGGCGACAAAGATGAGGACAATAGTCCGAATAATGTAAATAGTGTACATAATACATCATCTCAGAAATATAGACAGATACTGAAAGGCCGAAACATTGTAATAAATATGGCGACAAAGATGAGGACAATAGTCCGAATAATGTAAATAGTGTACATAATACCTCATCTTAGAAATATAGACAGAAACTGAAAAGCCGAAACATTGTAATAAATATGGCGACAAAGATGAGGACAATAGTCCGAATAATGTAAATAGTGTACATAATATCTCATCTCAGAAATATAGACATACATTTTTTTATTGTCCCAGTTTATCGTGAGGAAGAGTTCTGCGATTTATTTTGCATATACTTGCTTCAGAATTATTATTCTTGTGGGTATGTTTGGTTCTGATCATATCCATAATATCTGGATGTCGTTGTAATGATTTCCTTTCATTTCAGTTTGGATATATTGCTTTGTGTTGTAGATGTTATGGAGTTTGTAGGTGCTATTATGTGTCTGTTTTAGCAACTTTATTGTTGTTATCTGTTGATAACATTATTTTTTTCTTATATAAATTGTGTGCCTTTCTCTTGGTATTGTGGATGAAATGATAATGGTATTTACGATTTTTGAAAGTGTTTTCTATGTATATTTATTCTTGGGATAAGTATTGGGGGCTGTAGATTAGTAGCACTCTTAAATAGAATCCTATAATTATTCTCTAATTTGTTTTGTTACAATAGTGGGGTTAAATCTGACCAGAACATACATTTTTTTTTATCTAAAATTGTTGTTCTTTCTGTGTAATATGATATGCAGGTTCATATGTAAAGTTTATTATGTGTTTGACGTTATTTAGTCTATTGACAAGATCGGATAGTATTATGTCTTGTAGATATAGACATCCATACGTATGTTGTGCTGGGAAATCCTCGACCAGATCACAATGGTATTTAAAAAAGATCTTATGATTGTTTATTTAGAAAGAAAATAATCTTGTCAGATTGCCCGAGAACCTTTCAGTATTTCCTATATGAATTGCTAGTTGAGAGCACGTCTGCATTATGAATGTGTGTTCTAGGACACAGGCGTCCAAAATATGGATTTTACTTTATCGCGAATATTATGATGCAAGAGCATTATCATAAAAGGCTAACGGGATGGCTGACTCTACCACTATCAGACAAGTAGCTGTTTTGAAGCAATTCCGAAATCAATATATATATATATATATATATATATATATATATATATATATATATATATTAGGTTGGTTCAAAAATAATGACGTAATAATGTCGTTTTTGACTTTTTTTTAACGTCATTATTGCACCAACCTAATATATAAGTAAAGTACAAAATCCAAATTATCTGATATGCGGGTGGATAGGTAAATTTCAACAGACGTGAATTACGTTAGTCTTATTCAACACCGGTGTATAAACTCTGTTCGTGTCGAAATTAGAAATTTAACTTTGAAAGTTAAGTCAAAATTAAATTTCTAATTCCATCACGAACAAATATTTTACACCGGGGTTGAGTAAGACATTTTATGGATTAGTTTCAATATTTAATATTACTAGGACCCACTTGAATTATATACTAACGGATTTATTGCCTGTACTCTCTCTCTCTCTCTCTCTCTCTCTCTCTCTCTCTCTATATATATATATATATATATATATATATATTAGTAAAAGAAAGAACAGTAAGATATATAGTCTGGTGTTCTTATTGACTTTTTTATTTTTACAAAATAGTACTCAATGTAAATTTACAGAGTATAAATATTATAAATTCGATTTCACATAAAACAGAACTTATGCTTTTAATTTAATTATATAATTAAATTTGAATTTTTAACTTCGGTTTTTGAAACATGGTAATTCCTGTGTTGCGAAGTAACCATATTTGAAATCAGTTAATTAATATACACACACATATATATATATATATATATATATATATATATATATATATATATATATATATATATATATATATATAACAGGTTTTGCAAAAATAATTTCGTTTTCTCACCTATTAACATATGTGAAATAACGACATTATTTTTGCACCAACCTAATATATATATATATATATATATATATATATATATATATATATATATATATATATGTATGTATGTATGTATGTAGTACACTTAAAATAGTATTTAAATGTATCATCAGTAGATAGTTTAAAATAGTATTTAAAATGTATCACCGGTAGATAGTTTGATGTTGCTCATTTGGAAGTATTTCCACAAGGCCAATGTGGCATTCTTGGACGAGAAGTTAGTCTGAAGTCGATATTTTACCAGCATCACCAATGAACGTGTGTCGCTTTCCCTATAAGCAGACGGGTTAAATATGATACGTTCGTTCAGAAGAAGAAATAATGAGGTTCTGACCTTCATATAAGCAGCTTAGAAGACTTTCTTTTGTTTAAAGTCTTTTGAAAACCACACGATAGTCTTTTATTTTATTTTCAATTATCACTATCTTTTCTTTTATTTACTCATTGTGGCACACAAACACACATCGGGTTATTTTTTGTCAAATGCCATGTTTATTTTTTTGTGGTGTTGTTTACATCAGGCACCAACGAAAAAGAATGCATATATGGATAATATGAAAATAATTCAATTCTATTGACGATAAGCACAATGCATTTAAATTTAGAAGTTTATTTGGGTATAAATACATGTCAAATATATACTTACATTGTTCTAAGAAAATTGCTAAAAAATAATTTTTTGTTCTAAGATTACTTTAGAGGTTCATTAAAAATACATTTAAAAATTAATTATACTGTCACAAATAAATATGAGAAAATAATTATAATAATTATAATTATCTTTAATACAATTCGCCCTTTTTAACTCAATGCGAACCATCATCTCTCTTCTGCTCTACACACACAAACACGTGACACCATCACTATCGAACAGGCAGTCAGCACGAGATTTGGTAAAATGCCGGCTACTTTCCTTTTTTGTTTCATATTGCCCATTACCAATATTTTTTTCACTCGTATCGCGCACTGCCAAAATTCGAGGTAAGAAAATTCCAGACATTTTTCTTCAACTAAATTACATAGGCACACACTATACGCATTATATAATAATCATATCACATTTCTTTTTTGTGCAGACCTTGAAAGTCATTTTTTTTTTTGTGCAGACCTTGACCGAGCCCATAAATTAGCCATTGTTGATAAATTCATTTATTTTGTAAGTTTCCATACCCACCGTAAGATTCGCTTTACATTTTCATACTGTTTTCATTTATAAGTTAGAAGAGGCCTTGTAGGCCTAACGTCCAACCCTGACTCAGTTAGCTTGATGTCGATGAAATTATGACTACTTCCTGAAACAACTTTCTGGTATTTTTTTTTGTTCAAGAATCATTTTACAGAGGCTTTCGAAACTCCCTGTAGCCTAGTAGTTACCATGGCCATGACAGGTAAAGCAGCAGAAAACTCATTAAGTTTTAAACGACAGCCCTTAGAGAAATGACCTTCCTTCTTGCCATTTAAGCAACTCGTTCCTCAAATCGGACACTTATTTCTAGGGTCCCTAGGGTCTCCACATATAAATCAACTTTCTTTAAAAAGGGATTTGTTAGCGGTGGATGTCCGAAAGTTCTCCCCCTGTTTAGTTCCCTCTTACTGAGAATTTAAGATTTATTCGTATTCCCATACCGACAAATCTTGACAACTTTTTGGGGTATCAGTAAAATAGTCTTCAGAATTTAGGATACCCCTTTCTCCACTTTGCGCTTGATTCCTAGCTTCTAAGAGGGTGGGCGTTGTTTTCAAGAAGTATCTGTCGAATATGATAACCCAGATATATTGGCATCTCAAATTGATTCCTTTTTGTAAACTTGAGCGTCGACAACTTCGAATTTACTATCATACGTCAGACCGTGCAATGCTTGAAGATATTGATCCAGTGTTTCTCCAGCCTGTTGAATTGTTTTCAAATACATGCCTGGTGTATTCTCATTTTTTCTGTCTTGGATGGAATCACTCTTTAGAATGTTAACAGCTTCTTCAAACACCCTTACACTCGCTGAAAAGTTCGTATGCATCAGACGACACGTAATTTATAAGAATATCTAACCCCTCTTCCTCGTTATGCGTGAGGAAGTTTTAAAATGCTCGGTACAATGATTCGATATTTTCTCTGCCCCGGGGGTGGAGTCGTACTATCTAGAGCCAGAATTTTTGGTTTTAGAAACTTGTATAGAATGTCGTAAGCTGGAGTTAGAAGTATTCACTACTATCTCTGTAGTATTTTCATCTTTAAGGTTACTATTAGTCGTATTTATCGGGTGCTCACGTCACAACAATGTGATATAAGGTCGAGGTTTTAAAGTGGGTTCAACAGCCCTATCGCGCAAATATTCATCAGCACTTCCGCTTTTGAGGGCACCTCGGGCACCGGGCAATAAACCTAACCCCCTCCCGAGGAATAAGTACTGCCTGGGAGGAAACGTTCCCTGCGTCATTGGTTATATTTAAAGAATACAAATCGCATCTAAAAGGTTAGGCTTAATTTAGCCTCCAGCTGCATCAACTGCAGCTATATGGCAATGAATTACATATGAATACATCACTGGCTCGTGTCTTCAACACGGAATAACAACTACACAATAAATAACACTCGTTTTGTTGTTTGCATGTATAAATGTTAGTGTTTTCATAATTATTTACCTATACTTTTTTATCACCCCTTATATATATATATATTTACTTTTCTTACTTCAAGACATACGTAATTTTAGAATTCGACATAATATTTATATAAAGTATTGGTATTACTAGTAAAATTCTTTTTTCAAATTAAATTAACATTAATAACAATAAAATATTCTTATAAAAATAATAATATAATAAAAAATTATAATTTAAATTATAATAATCATGAAAAATAATTACAATAATAAAAATAATAACAATATTCTGAGTTCAATTTAAATAAATGAATCTACTCGTCGACAAATATACATTACGATTATTCTAATACAACTAAAAA
The DNA here is from genome assembly GCA_963932145.1 of Acanthosepion lycidas. Lineage (NCBI taxonomy): Eukaryota > Metazoa > Mollusca > Cephalopoda > Sepiida > Sepiidae > Acanthosepion > Acanthosepion lycidas. The sequence continues at coordinate 123,551,357 of OZ010577.1, read as the reverse complement.
TAACCATTTCTTTATCAAGATATTTTGCTTTGCTGATTCAAATAATTTTATAATTCACCATCATATTTATACAAGATTTTGCAATTAAATGTGAAATTCATTTTTTATAATCTCGTTATCTACTGCGTTTAAATAGTTTCCTACAGCATTGGGACTAACTTGACGCACGCCAGACACGTTTAAATCGGAGAATTTAGCGAGGATTTAAAAAAAAAAAAAGGTTTATTTAAATGAAAACTGACAGCAAGTAATTTTCTTTAAAGGGAAGGATTATTTCGAAAATCTTAAGAGCGTGAAATATCGCATGCAATTTAAAAAAAAAAGACTGGTTATTTTTTTATACTCTATCTTCGGCATTTTTTTAAATAATTAAGTGGCAGCATACGATATGAAGAGAAGAATTGTAGGATAGCCGCAGCAATGCTATGCTCTGAGGGCATCTTCAGGAAATTTAGCATGGAAATAAATATATTATCGGAGGCATTGATAGACAATGAGAAAAGGAAACATGCGCCTTCAACAGCAAAAGTATTGGTAGTATCACGAAAAGAGAAGCAAAAGCGAAGCGTGATATCAGCGGCAAGATTCTCAGCAGCAATCGGGATTAGGTATAAAGGTTCTATGGTTCAGATTTAGCCCAAAGGACAATAACCTACTTGATAAGGGCGTTGCTTCGAGATTTTGCTGATATAAAAAATATGACTTCAATTCCTATACCAACTAGTTCAAATTTAAATGCAGTGGGAAGAGAGAATGTAATCAATAAGCGGTACTAGATATTTACTCTGTCTACCTACTAAGAAGAGTTTGACACAAGGTTTATTTTTTAACGACGGGAGCCGAGCGCATACACCTGGAAGAGGAATAAAAATTACCCGCAGCCCCCTCAACCGTCGCTTGCGCTGGCCTCGGTGAGAGCACCAATCCCTCTCTCTGGTAGAATGGGAGGGCGCTGCCTCGGTCAGTTGTTCCCCATGTCTGGGTACCTCTCAGTATAATGTTCTTCAGTTGCGACTCTGGCCTTTGACGGTGTAGTCCCTGAGTGCACTCTGCCCAGAGACAGAGACGCAACTGATAGATGATAAACAGATGTGTTTCAAGCCCCTCACGAGAGTCATTAACACACTAAAAGCGGTACTAAATAAGAACAATATGAGAAATCCCTAGACATGGATGGCAGAATGAGAAAATCCTGCCAATGTAAATTGGGCGAAGAGTGAACTTCGGAATTGTCGAAAGATTACACGGAGCGACAAACACCTGAAGAAGCCTGGAGGATAAAATAAAAGAAATTGTGATAATAATTAAAATAATGATAATAATAGTCTGAGCTTAATTGATGTAAATAGAAGTAACATGACTTAAGAATTGGCTTAATTATCATTATTATGCTATCTTGTTCGAATTGTTGTAAACCTCGTTCATGAAAAAAAAGAAACTTTGACAAAATTGTATGTCTAATTTTTAAACGATTTTTTAATGACATTATTTATCGTTACTAAAAACGTTATTTTTGGTGGGTACACATGTTGGAGTTGCCAACCCTTTTAATTGTTTATTCTTTAAGCAGTGAAATGTAGCCTGATGTTAATAATGCCGCTGTTTAAAAGATTAAAAGAACAGCAAATGTATACAAACTAAAAAACATTTTAAAGTAATAAGTAACAGTATGAATTAAGATATTATCGGATGTTTAGTCTTTAGTCAGACTTTTTTATTATTTCACCACATACAAGACAATAAAGCCACTAAGATAGGTTGTTGGGTGTGAGATAATATTAAACAAAGAAAACATTATTATGGTGAGAGAATAGTAAAAGAACATGGATGAAGTAGGTAAAACGTAACGATTGGCATTGCATTTCTATTTTTAAAGATCAAAAGTAACAGGGCGTAAGAGATGGTTAGAATAAAATTTACCGTTACATGATGCCGTTTGAAATTTAAAATGATGAAACTTAATTTTGTATTGTTTAACGCTCCGATGTCGTTTAATCTTGAAAAGTAGTGGTTAGAATCAGCAATAAGAGAGAGAACTAAAGAATGTTTTTAATGATTATAAGCAACATCGCAAAATGCGTATAACTTAATATAACTATTGTTTTCCAGATTGATACAAGAAATACTATCTTTATTAAAATTGTTTGTTAATATTTTATTTTTGTCTAGTATATTTTTCTTCCATGTTCCGTGACGCTTAAGGACATTGGCGACGATGGCTAATGACTTGTTCCTATCACTTTTGGTTCTAAGCAGTGTTTCTCCTCTTAATGTCAAAGAGTCTCTATTTTGCTATCCGATTACACAAGTTCATTATGTAGGCTACTTGCCTTCCCCGCCCTCTGCCACTCTTGCATATAAACACTCTGAGAATGTCAAATACTCCAAAACATTCAATGAGTATCAAATCATCAAAAACATCTTCACAGATTCATCAGTTCTAGAAGTTTAAATTGGTTGCTTCTTATACTAAGACAAGTATATTTACGTTCATAAATACGTACTCATTGCTCACATATTCTCTCTATAATATTCTCAGCTTCATTTTTCAGAATCATAGCTTTGTTCCATTATGTCTCATCTTCATCTGTAATATTAGGTTGGTGCAAAGATAATGACGTAATAATGTCGTTTTTTGACGTTAAAAAATACGTCAAAAAACGACATTATTACGTCATTATTTTGCACCAACCTAATATAATTGCCCAGCATTCATTGCAATATAGGGATATACATATTATATAACGTTTTGTCTTCTTTTTTTAGTTTCTAATGCATTTCTCCTGTACTGTGATATTTTCTCAGTTTAGCCGACACCTCTCATTATTACAATACGCTTTAAGATTTCCGGGTCATATGTCAAATACAAGTTTTATTTTTATTCGAGATAATCAGCGGAGTGTCATTTTACAGCAATTAGAAATCTGTTTGGATTTAGACTAACAGATAACCTCTTTGCGGTATTCGAACTCTTTCCATGTTTATGCTGATCGGCCCATTTATGTATTACACATCATTTTCTACTTAATATAAAAGTGCAGACTGTTGAGAAGATTAAGTCGAGATAGGCAAGACGATCCTTTCTTTCACCGGAACACATGTCATTTGACTTTTATTTATTGCCATTTGTTTATGAGAAATCCAAGGCGGACAATTATAGATCTTTTATATCACATGGATGAATATATCTGTACTTAAATTCTGACTGAGATAAGAAATATTATTTTTAATTGTGAAAAGGGTGTTGAAAAGTTCGAGATAAACACGGTGAATTACTGGCTGTAGCTTCGGACATTTCCAAAGCTTTCAGCAGGGTTTGGAGTGCAGGTTTTCTTCACAAGCCTAAATGTTACGGTATCCCTGGACAAATTTTTCAACTAATCTAAACTTTTCCATCAAAACGTGAAATGAAAGTTACTCTGAACGGCAATTCTTCTATTTCCTTTCATAATAATGCAGGTTTTCTACAGGTATACTTCGTTAGACCTACATTTTTTTTGTTTTTTTTAATTTCAAAGATTACCTTCCCGATGACATCTTCTCGCAGATTGGTATCCATGCTGACGACACAACTATTTACTCTTTTCTCTATAGCAAGTCTGATCGGTTCTATAAGGTTAAATTGGCGTTTCATGTCAAAAACGACTTTTAGTCTGTTATAAACTGGTGCTAATGACGGTTTGTTAATTTTTAACGCTTCCAAAACTTAACTTTATAATTCTTAAGAGTAAACACATTTTTTTCGTCCATCAACATGGCTGATGCTGACCTCCAGGAGAGAGATGTGTTGCACTAATTTGGGTCAAAATTCTCGGTTGACATGATGTAAAAATACTACATTGAATCTCTTGCTAGGACAGCTGCCATGAAGTTTGATCTACTATGTTGTGTTGACGGTTTTACTCTCCACGGTCTATCTTAAATATCTTTCGGACTACCATCAGTACATGTGTAGAGTATTACTGCCATATATGATCCGCTGCTCCTGCTAGCTACCTAGATCTCCTTGATTGTCCAAAGTATAATCGGCAATATTACTGACTCCAATCTGGTGTCTCAGTTTCAGTCATTTCCCCACTGTCTTAAGGTTTCCTTCCTTTGCCTTTTCTCGTTCTGGGTAAGACGATAATCTACGTCCAGCGGCAAGCCCTCGGATCACGATGTTTTGAGGAACTACCTCTTAATTGCTGGTGTTCCCAGATCCACCGTGACCGGGTTGTAGCATCTGTTAGGGTCCCAGCTATGGGCAAATACTTAACTATTACCAGCAATATATTTTTGAAAAAATTATTACCAGTAATGCAATTTTGAATGAAAATATAACTAATAATTATTTTGACAAAATAAAATATTTCCTGGAATAAAAAAAAATTGTCGGCATTAAATAACCCAATGAAGTTGAATGCCGTAAAACAAAATTAACCTTTACTTTTTCTATAAACATTTGATGGTAATTTTTCGGATCAGCATTACGCTATGGTGCATCAACTTTAGCAATTTTCAAAGCGTAGCTCGGATGTGACACAAGGCCGAAAGTATGGGTACCCAGTGAGGATCGAACTCACTAGTAACTGTTCTAACGAGACAAGCTTGCTAACCGTTACACCGCCTAGAAAAGTGATTTTCCAAGCGTAGCATAGATGAAAAACAAGGTCGAAAGTATGAGACACCCAGTCAGGATCGAACTCACTACTCAGTCGTAACTGTTCTAGCGAGACAAGTTTGCTAACCATTACACTGCCTTGAGGTACACTGGTGCATCAACTTTAAACTCTGTGCTAGACACAGCGAGTTCTTAACAATTTACAGTTGGGCTGGCTAGATGCAAACATTAATTCTATGCTAACAGTTTCCTTTCTCGTCCTTCACGCTTGCAAAACTCCCTTCCGGGTCCATGCTTTCCATCCATCTTTAAACTACAAAAATTGAAATGCAACGTCAATCGTCTTCATGTTTTCTCTTCCTTTTCTGATTACTCTTCTCCCTCCTTAACAATGTCCTTGATTCTCACTTTTCCACAACCAGTAACCACTTGGGTCTCTGTGGATTTGCTGCTTTGTTTTAGGTGAACTCGAATAAAGAAAACGTTCCAGTTTCTTGTTTTGTGTTTTTGTATTAATTATTACGAACAGTTGTATAAACTGTAGTCGAAATCTATAAATATTTTCTTTGTTATTCTTTGATTTTACTTTAGGCATTCTCGTCGTTGATGTAGACGATCTTTTTAGAAGAAGTCGTAAGATTTCTCTCATCCTGGATTGGCTCTCGTGGTTTATTAGACTAACATGGGGACAGAACACTTTTCAGCAAGTAAAGACCCCGAAAAAATATTGGATTATAACAGGGAACATTCTCTGCTTGTGACCTCTTTGACTGTATTCCTCTTCTTCCTCTCCCAAACTTTGCCCTAATGTTTGAAAGAGAGGTCTTTAGAATCAAATGGCGGAATATCTTTGTCTTCAGTATTTTAATGGAATTTCTACTGCTTTTTGCTGCAATGCTAATTGCCAGCTGTTATACTAAAAAAATGAAGAAGTCAATGAAATCCTCTAATGAAATAATGAAAACAAAATCCCTGTTATTTTAGTTTTCTGTTTGCTATGCCAGTAAGAAAACATAAACGGAAGAATAAAAGAAAACTAGAAAAGATGTCGTCACATAACAAGAACAGTCTTAATGCGAACAAACATAGTCTGACGTCAGTATCAGACTGGTTAACGCATTGAATACACAAAATGGTTAGTCATTTTGAATATTAATTTCTTTCTTACTCTTAGACAATGACGTACCGTCTGCAAAGTATGATGACAGCGTAAGGTAGAATACCTAAACCAATAAACTAATCCCATTTCCCTTACTACTTCATTTGCATTTGGAATTAGAGTTGCACATAACGACTAATGAATTAGTGCTGTCTGCATAAAAGTAACGGAGTAATGTAGCCATTTTTACGTAATAAGACTGATTGAGACAAGACAGATATATTGCCGTGTGAGCGTGTTGACATAGGATGAAAAAAAATGATATTTGCCTAGATAACACTAAGGTATGTAATGTTAGATAGATGCTTATCTTCATTAAATTCTTTCGAGATAGCACCGGAAAGCACGCGTAAAATATACACAATCATAAACAGATCATTAAATTGATCATTTATTATTCACGATTTTAGAGGCCGTTATCATGAGAAGTATTATAATTGTAATTAGCAGGTTAAATCGAATCGCTTAATTTATTTTGAATTTCCGGTAAACATATATATTGGCTATGATCAAAATAATTGTAAAAAAAGATGTAGGGATGCACATCTCTTTTCGGCAAACTTGACACGAAATGCAGTTTCACTGGAATGCAGCTGCTGTTTGCATATGAGGAAACGATTCTTCCTTCTCACGTATGTAGTGTCTAGACCAGTGATTCACAATATTATTGTCCCATACACTTCATTCTCCACGTGTCATAATGTCATTATCTCTTTCCAAGATTGGTTGCCTCAAAATATGCATTCCGCTTAATATTTAGATAGAGTATTTTAAAGATTTACACATTTAATAGTAGTAGAAAAAGCTAATGGACGTTAAAACTAAAATAAAAGTATGTTCGTTCTATCTATCTATCTATCTATATATATATATATATATATATATATATATATATATATATATATATATATATATATATATACTTAATACTTCTCGTTTTCAATCTCGCGTGGTCATGTGTGACGTTACGAGCTGCGACGCGATTTTCGCTTCCGCGTCTCGTATACACGAGTTGTCGTTGCTTTGAAATTTTTCATGCAACAAAAAAAGACTATCATTATTGTTTCGTCCGTGTATTTTTTGATACAGTGAAATGTAATTGACATATTTGATAATGGCTTATGTAAACCGAAAGCTTAGATTGGATTTAAACATGTATCAATATGGTGATTTCCTTTCGTCTTTCAATGATAATGTTATTAAGCTTATCAGAGAATATGAAAGGAACTTACTTAAAATAGACAGAACTTGTCTGTATCATTTAATGTCCCTGTCCCTGTTACTCCCCTTAAAAAGCTGAAATTCTCCGCTGGGGATAATTTTCGACCAGTTGAGTTCCACATTGACAATATCAGGCATATGTTTAGATATTGAAGATGTTGAAAATATTAATAACTGACTCATTGATGCTGTGATGGTAGCAGAAATATTATCGGCTGAACACACGTCCTAATATCTGAACACATATGTAAAATATGTTTTTTAATATTTTCTTTGAAGGAATTTCCCATGCTTCCTTGTTTATGCAATAGGTGAAAAATCGGGAAGGGTTTATTAAAGAAATGCTTTAAACTGTTCGTTCTCGCTAATGAATATATAAATACTGATTCAGCAACGACAATATAAAGGGTGTTGCAGCAAAATCCGACAATTGGCAAAAAGAAAACGAAATAGGCAATAAAAACAAAAGTTGTATATGCAGAGACAGTTTATTTAGCACGATGGCAGCATTCAGAAAGTCGGCCGTGTTGTGGGCGTGCTTGTTGGTCTTGGCCTCAATGACGCCCCAAAAGAAATCGTCAAGTTTGTTGCAGTCGGGTGAGGAGGGCAGCCACTATCCGGCAATCAGTGGTGAGAAACATTTTCGAGCAGCCACGCCTGGTTCGTCTTGGCGTTGTGTGCAGGAGTGGAGACCTGCTGGAAGACGTAGGGGCGTGCAGCGGTGATCTCGTCCAATAAGGGCTTCACTACGCTTCTCAGCATCTGGTAGATCCCAGCGTTGTCTCCCAGACCCTTTTGAATGAAGAACGGAGGCATGATGTCCTACTCGCTGGAGATGACGCCAAGACCCATGACGTAGGAAGGTAACTTTGTATGCTTCATGACGGGAACCGCCTCAATGTCTTTGCAGATCCAATTGTCGTTCTGCCTGTTGCTCGTCTGGTCTTGGATGAAATTCTTTTCGTCACAGTAGAACCTCAGCATCCCGGCTGACACATGCTTGAGCTTGTTCAGCAGAGCCACAAAATTGACCTTCCTCGACTCCTTGGAAGCATTCGTGATGAGCATGCGGTGAGACTCGCGGCAAGAGGAGCAACCAATGTCCTTCTTGATCGTTCGGCACACCGTCGACTTGTGACAGCCCATGTCAGCGACTATTTTGGCGTAGATCTGGCTTCCATCATTGTCAACTTTCTCCTTGGCGACGGCGACGAATTCGTCGGCCCTAACGGTCAAAGAACGAACGTTGTGGGCCTTTCGTTTGGCAATAAACTTGTCCTTGTTCTCACATGCCTTCCACTTCCTCCAAATGTCCACGACCATGGTCCTCTTGAACGCAAACCATGCCATCACTTCCGCAGGCTTCTTCCCGACAGTAAAAGAAGCTACTACCGCTGAGCTGCATTCATATTCCATCCTGGAAAAAAATAGAGAGAAAAACGTTAGTTAGTCGTCAAACTGAAGGGTATCTGTATATGCAATTTTTGTTTGTGTTGCCTATTTTGTTTTTCCTTTTGTAAATTATCGGATATTGCTGCAACAACCTGTACATGGAAAAATTATACGACGATTAATATTGTGTTTGTGTGTGTTTTTTTTTTTTTTTTTTTTTGGTGGGGTGGTATGTTGAATTTGAATTCACCTAGGTTTGTGATGGCTGCATACTTATTAGTATGCACATGGAAATGATGATGTTAATATTAGCTGTTTCCGACGATGAAAGATTTTGTATTCTTTGACAGAGCAGCTAGTATTGCATTTGGTTGAAATTTATAAAATCTTCCTCTTAAAGTACTTTTTAAGGAAAACACGTTTCTAAAATCCATTAGCTGTTGTAGGTCTTTCCAGCATTGATGTATATATTATTGCTAACCTCTTCTTTGAAGTGCCATGGAATGTTAACATCATAATGTTATTAATTACTCTTCGTGTTACACGTGATAACCGATTTAGTTGTAGATGCTGCTGGTGGTAGTCCTAGGAGTGATTGTTTTTCTGTTACTTGATACAGTGATTATGCAGATCAAATCTCCAATGTACAAAGAAGTACGATATTTGCCAAGTGTTTCTTAAACATTGATCTTAGAAATGTGAGAGTTTAGCTATTTCCGAAAGGGTTTGCCACCATATATGACATCCATATGAAATTCTGTGTCTGAGGAAGAGATTGTTTATTCTGTTTCATACATTTTGCATTATGTATGAACAAAATAGGATTGCATCAATTCACAAAAGAAAAAGGTCTTTAAAACCAGGAATCAAAATTCTGGAATTTTGATAAGAAAAACTTACTATTTCATATTTCCAAATTATTTCATTTGAAAAGACGGCTTTTGTAAATGATGAATATTTTCTTACCAAGCTTTGAGTTTAATAATGGATGTGGGGGTGGTATGTAATTTAGAGGTACTAATAAGTATGTGGAGAGTCGAGTTTGAACTCCATTAATGTTCTTTACATTAATTTAAGCGCAAGTAACATTGGGAAAAGGATGAATCCATCCCGTCGCATACAGTTGTATGCTTAATAGTAGGACTTTATCTGAAAAATCATTGCGATTCTCAAAAAATTGTTAATGCAATATTTACTTACAAAAAATATAATTCTTACAATCACAAAAATATGTTTCGGCTTTAAATAACAAACAAAGGGTTGATAATCCGTAAAAACAAAGCAATTAAATAAATAACAGGACAGAATTGGTTATTCATGTTGCACTCGGTCTAGTTGAATTCAAATCTGAATTCAAAACGTGCCTGTGCAGGAATTGACTCCGTTCAGCTATCATACCCTAGACACACCGACTGCTGATCGGTTGTAGTGCATATTTTGCCCTTACAAACCGAATGTATTATAGGAGAAACGATCGGTTCCAAGAATATATCTCCGAAACAACAGAAAAAGTTTCCTAGGCTAGCCGGATGTAGGGATATTTTGCTCGACAAATGATGTGTTTGTGCAATGAAAATGACCATTCCTCAATATTCAAATAACCAGAAATAATTTTTAAAAACAAGGAATAAGCTGGAATCACAAAGGAAGTATTGCAACAGCAAAATATGTGCGACTCTGTGATCTACAATCCAGACTCTATATTCATATGAGATATTTATATAACTTCAGAAATACGTCAATGATGACGGATAAATTGTTTGCTAACTCAAGAAGAAGTGAATAGCTATGTTTAATAGCCAAACATTTAGAAGTGAACTTAAAGTACGTGCGTGACGGGGCGGCCATCCCTCTTGATTTGCGTTCAGCTATGAGACGCAATTTTTATTGTCTATTGTTCAACGATTGAATTCAAATTGACCAAACAGACAGATTTTCAAATCTCTGGCTGTTTATTATTATGTCTGTCTTCAATAAAGAGCTAAATTCACCATTGATATGTAGGAAGTTCATATCGTCTAAGTAGAGGCCGACGAGACAGATAATGACCATCTCGAATGGAATGAGACGATAGCATAAGACCATGAAGTCCTAACTGCAGGTGGTAGAAGTGGAGAATCATATTTAGATAATTTATATTAAATTTAAGTAAGAATATATTTTTAAAGTATTATGTTAATGTTTATAAATATATTTAATATAAAAATTACATAAAGTAAATTATGCATTTTTAATTTTAAAATTAAGTAAAATCAATTATTGGCTTATTTTTAATCTTTTGATTATATCTTACTTTTAATAGTATTTATATTTTTAAGTAGAAACCTAAACTTATATATATATATATATATATATATATATATATATATATATATATATATATATATATATAGGTTTCTGTATAAAACTCTCTATTCTGCCATCTTTTTAGTTTTAAATTAGCACCTCTTACTTCATATAAGCCCACTTTACTCTCATGAGGTTAATATCCCGGTTTACGAAACCTCTTCCCTTTTAGGCCAATACCTTCCACTCTCTTGAATAGTTGGAGATAATAACTATCAGGGAAACAGGAGTAGGGGAGGGAGTTCCACAGACGAGAGGTTCGAGATATGAAGCTATTGGAGTAGAAAAACAGCTAAATTTAACAGTTTCAACATTGAAAGGGTGATAGCGGGTTGCTAGCCTCGTATGACGCTTGGATTCATGAAGACTGGGAACTAGCGTAAGCAGCTCATCGGAGCAATTATCATGAAAATTTTTGTAAAAAAGACAGAGAGAGGCAACGGCCCGTCTGTGAGAGAGTGACTGCAGATGAGATGCCAGATCTGGGCCAATTACATTGCATATTCGTCTCTGGATCTTATCAAGAACCCCGAGGCAAATAGAAGGGGCTCCAGAACATATATGGCAGCAATACTCCATGCTAGGGTGAATTCCGACATATATATATATATATATATATATATATATATATATATATATATATATATATATATATATATATATATATATATTACAATGAATTATTCATACAAAAAGCAGATTATTAAAGTCAATAATATAAAATGGCGAAATCCTTTTGCAAACAAAATTTTAAAGGTGCATTAAGCTATAAATCACTCGATGAATGTTATGATCCTTGTTTTTAAACATTATACACTTCTTGGGTGAATAATTCATTGTAATATAAATTGAACTGCACGGCATATTTGATTTACAAGAACCGATCCGACGTGTACATTTTCGGGATAACAACTAAGACATACTCTATTTATTGAACAATTTAGTTCATGCCATATTGACCGATAAATTTCTACATAAAAAATCTCAAATAGCCATATTAGTAAAAAAAAAAAAAAACCTAAGCGTTGCAACAGCACGCTTCAAAAGTTTGTATCTGTTAACAAGAACACAGTTTAAAAAAATATTTTGATTCGCATTTAATTTTTTCGTCTCGGATGCTATTTGAACTTTAACAAAAACAAAATAATTTCCATGTCTGAGGATGACGGAATGTGCAGTTGAAAGTACTTACACATTAACGAAAGACCTTATACAGTTTGTAATTTTTTAAAACAAGAATCATAACATTCATTGAGTGATTTGTATTTTAATGCAGCTTTAAAATTTTGTTTGCGAAAGAATTTTACCATTTTATACTATTGACTTTACTAATCTACTTTTTGCATGAATTAGTCATTGTAATATAAATTGAACTACATCACACATTATATATATATATATATATATATATATATATATATATATATATATATATATATATATAAATGAAGGACACCGTTTGAAAAGCTCTTTACAACATAAGACAAGGACGGGTAAAAAAATAAAAGACTAAAACAGATAATCCCGGTATATGATCAAAAATTATCTATCGTCTTGAATATGCTTAACGATGTAATATTAGATGAAAATAGCTGTATTCTATAAATCAAATTAGAAATAATTAATACATTAAACAACTTTTACAGCCTCAGATTAAGCATCGTCTTGGTTTTGTATATGATTTCATGCTATCTATTTCTGCTTTTTAATATTGTTTAAATTAATTTACATAATTTTCTGTCACTTGCATTCTTTGACGTTTTCATTATCGTTTATATTTTGCAGTTTGATTTGCAATATATCACTTAATGGGTTTCATTTCTCCACTGAGATAACATTGGCTTTGTTATTCAGTCTTATTGTTTTTTCGCTTTGACGTAATTAATTATAAAGCTATTTTTTCTTCTGCTCTTAAATAGTAAACATTTTGTTTTAGTTTCTTAAATATAATTTTCGCCCAGCAGTGATAATATCTTTATGTGTGTGTGTGTTTTTTTTTTCTGTGAAATTTTATATGATTTTTTTTTCTTCCTATTATTCTCTAAACTTGTGAATTTTCATCTAAATTTTCCTGGGAGTTTAAGTTAGTTCATTTCACATTTGTAGCATTTATGTCTTTGATTCTTAACTGAGCTGATCTGAGTATTCTTTACTTTATATCTGAATGTAGTCTTTTCTGATCTCCTGCGAAGTGATATAAAAATGTAGAACGATCTGCAGTATTCGTTAGAAGTTAATGAGAGAAGGGAAAATTTATCCGTGTAAATAGCCACATGCCGATACCGTAATGCCAACAGGAAAGGGGAGAAAAACAAAACTGTAATTGAAAACAATTCCTCACATACATACTGAGTGCGATGGGTAAATTTTACATTTTTAAATTCATGCATCCGCATTGTTTGTTGTTTTTTTTTTTTATTTTGTCGACTGCGCACTCAGTTAGGGTCAGATGGATACCGTCTTTGAGAAGAATATCACCATGACACGATTCAATCTAACAGACATTCTGAAAAGGCATGCTGTACTGCTTGGCATTCACGTTGGAAGATCCAGTATGAATATTTCAGAGTCCTTGAGTATTAATCTGAGGACAGTACAGAGTATTTGGAAATGATTGGATGATATATTCAGTCAAGATCATCGTGTTTGGAATGATCACAAATGATGGCTAATTTATGCCTCTGTTCATTTTCTCAAAGGACCTCAAACTCAATACGGAGGCCGACAGCAACACCTTGAGAATGTAGTGCTGCTCTGGGTTAAGAGTTTGACTGCTGGAAGACACTATATCTTGCAATGCCCATATAAGCAGGAGAACCCAGTCATGGTTGTCAGACTATTTTTTAAAGCTCATCACCCGTCACATCTGTCTACGTAACTCCCCAGACTGCAACAATCTTGATGATTATGAGAGTCAACAAAACTCCTAACATTAAAGAGGAAGGGAATGTAAGGATTATGGTATCATTCACCAACTTAAATGAGAAGACCGTCTACAAGAGTTGCTGGAGATTCCGATGTTGTCTGGAGGTCGTTTTTTTTTTCTAGGTAATGACATTTTATGGGAGAAATTTACTTTTTTTTTTACAATAAAAAGATAAAATTAAAATAGCAAGGAATTTCGACATCAAAATCAATATGAATTAAATAAAAATTCGAGAAAAAAGACAGTAATAGATGTTTTTCGTAAGCGCAAATCTGTATTTTAACTTTTTCCTTTTAAGAGACGAAGGACACCTGAAAAGTAGTGGTGGTTTTTGAGGAGATTAGAGAGAGCCATGTCTATCATTATCATTAGGTTGAAAGGAAAAGAACAGATTTCCTCTCACACCAGTACTGGATAAAACCTAGAAGATACCTCAAGAAAAATACTATGAAATAAAAAATGTATTTCGTATGATATAACAGAGTAAATCCTTATATACAAAAATAAAAATGACAGGTTATAAAGAAAGCAGTAATGTTGAAAAAGAAATCGTTTTTTAACCTTAACTTTTAAATACGTCCCCAGGCGGATATTTGAGAGAAAAATGGCTGGATTTTTTCCTTTACAGTAAAGTAGAATCAAGATAAAGAGAAATGAAAAATAGCATGATATTTTTTATTATCTCCACCGGTTAAAACTTCAGTGAGTTAGGTCAAGCATGATAATCATCATTAACAAAAGCAGCAACATTAGTAGACATCAGCGGTCATCCATATTCTCTAGTCATTTTTCCGAATTTGCTCACAGTCAATTTTAGTTCAAACCCTGGATCGTACGCTGTGTACTTGAACCGTTATTTTTATTTATTTTTTTTTCCTTTTTATTGCGGCATATCAACCTCAATGGGTTATTAACGACAACAAGATATTCACTGCTTTTTTCCCCTATTCAAGTTGTATTGCTCATAATTTCCCCTTCAAAAGTGTATTGCTGTTAATAATGCAAGTCTTTTATTTTTTTCCACAAATTTATTATAGGTATTAAAACCTATTTTCACACCTTCATAGTGACTTGAACCCATTTTGGCGGTTAACTATTTGTCCATAGCGGGGAAACTAACATTTGCTAGCAATCCAAGTAAGGGTGAACCTTGGAACATCATCAATTAAGAGGTGGTTCCATGCGCATTACAATCTTCTTATGAGAGTCACTGCCGGATGTAGTTTATCTTCATACCCAGGACGGTACTTAGTGGAAACAGAGCGAATAACTGAGCAGTACTAAAAATAGGATCAAGACGAGATTTCCCTAGGCATAGAACGGCACTGTCTACTCCGTAGATTAAATAAATCAGTTCGGAATTCAATGACACGGGATGAAATATAGTTGGTGAAGCCCGAAGGGTATAACTGCCGAAACGTTTTGATAACAACAATAAAATTGAGAACAATTGTCCACATGTAATTTGGGTAAATGAAGATAACTCCTCAAGGCAGACATTCAGACAGAAATGAAGAGGTCACCTATCACCAAGTGAATGCGCTTTACATCCGTGTTTTGATGCCTTATCTTTTACATCGATATAAGCTATATTCTGTGGCTTGAGCCAAGTTTTGTGGATTATCCGTGTATTTTGACAGTACTATTCATCTCAACGAGTTTGCATCGTCTGGGAGTTTTTGGTCTGACTCAAATTAATATATTCTCATTGATGAAGAATAATACGACTGAATATTGATTTTCCTTCTCACTGGGTGCTCCATACATTCGGCCTTGTGCCACATCTAAGCTACGCTTTGAAAATCACTATAACCTATTATTCTTCCCCTACCATGATATATTTAAGGAACTGGCAGTTATGGTGATACATAAAAATTGATTCTAAAAAACATTTTTTTTTATCGCTCAATCTAATACTAATAATATATTAGTATTAAATATTCGATAAGAAAGTAAGTTTGAAACAGTGGGGAAGAGTGACATTTCAACCTGCTGTTTGTTTTATAATTGATTTGTGTTCTTAAAATATAATCAGAAATTAATTACATTATTTAAATTATTCGGACTATTGTCCTCATCTTTGTCGCCATATTTATTACAACGTTTCGGCCGTTGTACGCTCCGGTTTTCGTCAGGTGATTTGAATGTCGAACTGAACCCTTTTTTTTTTCGCTCACTGGGATAAACTGTTCTAGTTCCCCGTGTCATGTTTAATGGATGTCAGTTATCATTTATCTCCTGTTAATTTCCCTCTTAAAATTCTCCACTGCCTTAACCAGGTATTGAACTCACACTCTTTGGGTCCTGTCACTGGATCTATCCAACGCCTTTATACACTGTGCCTTGTGTCCTTGAGGAAATTTGTTCTCTTTTTCTCCAAGTAATTATTCATTCGTCCTTACAATTCAAAACGGAGCACAGATATTCATTGATTTTTTTTTACAATTTATTAAACTGTCATGGGTCCTTCATGGTTGACCAACCCGATTCTGTTTTTTCAACTTCTACGTGCATTTTTGGCCGAGCCTACGGACTCGGAAAACCCACGTAAAACTCGCCCTTGCGCCACATCTTTTCCTCGTGGGGGCGGGGGCAAGTAAATATCGAATCGAGTCGAGCCGTTTCGGCTTGACGGTCGAACTCTCTGCCTCTGAGCAGAGAGGAACCCGGACTAGGCTCCATCGAAGGGCAGAGCCTCGTTCGGTGATGTTGACAAACCCGATTCTGTTTTTCCAACTTCTACGGGCATTTTTTGGCCGAGCCTACGGGATCAGAAAACCCACGTAAAACTCGACCTTGTATCACATCTTTCCCTCGTGGGGGGGAGGGGGCAAGTAAATATCGAATCAAGCCGAGCTTTTCGGCATGACGGTCGAACTCTCTGCCTCTGAGCAGAGAGGAACCCGGACGATGCTCCGCAGAAAGTCAGTCTCGTTCGGGAAGTTTGACGAACACGATCCCGTTTATACGGGTTCTACGGGCATTTTTTCGCCGAGCCTACGGGCTCAGAAATCCCGAGTAAAACTTGGCCTTGTGCCACATCTTTCCCTCGTGTGGGGGGGGGGCAAGTAAATATCGAATCGAGTCGAGCCGATAGTAGTTCATTCTAAACCAGACAGACAGACATAATAACACCTTTCACATCTTGTATTATTATTTCGTGTAATATATTTTCGTTATTTCTACTCTTGTATTCGTGTTGTTCTTCCTTGGTTCTAACCTGGACCAAAACACAACGCTTTGCAAGTTATTTAATGCCACAAGATTTTTCTAAATTTTACCAATATTTTGAAGATAATAATGGTTTAGTGATAAAAGACTTACTAATTAACCCATAGCCTGGGGAGAAGTGGTGGATTTTTACCTTTCCCAAAGTTATTTCAATGTAAGTAAATATAGCGAACCCAACATGAATTGGAAATCTGCTCTCCGTTTAACAATTCCGTGTCATTATGCATTACACCACACCCACATACAAACTTACAGCCGAAGCGCTCACCTATCAGCGCACTAAGCAGGGTTGATGTTGCTTAACTTCTGTGATATTACGGAACTGATGTTTTAACGTGATGTGTACGTAAGACACAAAGGAATAAAAATAGCAAAGAAAGAAAGATGTGCATCACAAAACAGTGCTTATTTTAACATAATTAATTAAATGCTTAATATAAATGAGACCTGACGATAGAAGAGCGAGAATTTATAACAAAAAGTAAACGTTGTAATATTCGGTTGAAAATAAAAAAAATATTTAAATAGTCATATATTTATTCTTAAAGATTCAATGTTATTTGTCTGTGTCACGTCTACATATCATTTTCATTTGGCGTAGATTTGGGAACTACACAAAAATTGCAGCCTGTTGAATTAGCCATTTTAACTATTGCTCACCCAATACAAGAGTCAAGAGCCACTCAATGTATGGAGTTACAAAATAATTGTGTACAAACAGTGGGAAATGGGTATATATTACGAGGATATAGTTGATAGATAACGGTTAAACTAGACTTGAAAACCATAAGATTGTAATTATTGGTTAGACAATGTAACGGTTCTGAAAGGTTAATGTTATGGCAATGGTCATATTCACTTGCAATAAAATAAATATTTAATCGTGCAATCAAAAATAACTTTCGGTTCAATCCACAAAGGCTTGATAAGCCATAAAATACAAATCAATCACTCAACCTTGTCACTGCAGGCCAATCAATGTTTAACAGTTTCAGCTCGTAAACAATACTATCGTTTCATAGATCGTAGTGATCTCTACGCTTCGGGGCACCTCAAGGCGGTGTACTGGTTAGCAAGCTCGTCTCGCTATAACAGTTTACGACTCCGTAGTGAGTGTCATCAAAACAGTGTGCCCCATATATTCGGCCTTGTGCCACATCTATGCTACGCTTGGAAAAATCACTTTTAGACACTTAGACGTGGCGTAATGCTTTTCAATCTTGCTCTAATAGGTCAGTTAGGACTGAATATTGAGTTTGCTTCTCACTGTGTGCTCCATACTTTCGGCCTTGTGCCACATCTAAGCTACGCTTACAATATAATTTGCTACAATTGCTGTATTTTCGAGCAATAAATCTCGTGTTCTCTACACTTCGGGACTTGATGCTTTATAAATATCACTTACTACCTAAATTTAAACATGTTTAACGGCTTCGACTTGGCGTATATTTATAAAGTTTCACGTCTTAAGGGCTCTACTGGCCTTGTGTCTGCGCCACACAAGCTAAGTAAACGTAAATAACTTCCTATCTATAAACGATTGTTCCACAGTCCTGACTCGTTGTCATTTGTAACCTTTTTCTAACGTCTGTCTACATTTGTATACGTAGAAGCATTGCTGAGTAAATAACAATGACAACGTTACAAACATTTTAAAATATTTCGGTCCTCACGGGTTTCTCTAAGATTCTGGAATGTTGACATAATAACTGCAGCTGAAAAAAATAACTATAACTGAATTTTGTAAAGCATTTCTGAAAATTCTCGGCCTCCAATTTTTAGAAATCGTATGATTCTATTCCCATTGGTATAGGATAATTGTCAACAAAGTAATCTCGTAGACATTTACCACTCTTCGCCTATGATGTATAACGTTAAAGACTAACCAGGTTAAGGGCTGCGGTGTTTGTTCTATGATAGAATGACTGACCTAACACCCAACCAGACTTAATTTTAGAGTTTTCCTTCACGTAGACACGACATTCGAGATCGGTATTAACCTTTAAATAAGGAGAAAAAGAAATTAATTCATAATTCTCCCAAGTTTCATTTTCCTGCAGTGAACAAAATGGACTCGGTTGGAATTTAGACTTCGCACACACATGCTACGCCGATAATCGCTTTATAACGGTAAAATATGAAAGGAAACCATTAATTAGTTGATAATTCATTAGTACACTTTTGTACTAAACTAGCAGCATGGCCCGGCGTTGCCCGTGCTTGATTCAAAAACCGTACGACTCATACAGCAATCGCTATCACTTCACTTAAAATATTTTTGCCGTTCCTTGCCTTTAAAGGAGTGCCCTTTGCCGTGCTGATGTTGCTATGTGCCTTACTTCTTGCCTATCTCACACTCCGAATTTTTTCTAAGCTCTATACTAAACATTAAATCTGTGACGAAAAAAGAACTAAACAAAATGAACACAAAACGATCAGCTTTAAAAAAAGGACTCGTAACTGGAAAAACCGAATGAAAAAAGAATGTTAACAACAAATATTTTTCGCGCCCAACCCAGTTCTGCAGAATCAGAATCAACGTTGTGTTTAAGCAAGCGAATGTGTCAATTGGAGTAAAGTGCCATGCAGACTTAAATGTTTCCTACTTGTGACGAATGCAGCTATCGACTTGTTTTGCATGCTAGCATGCTAGTTAACATTCCTGTCAGTCAGCTGTTGGCTCTTACGCTGACCAATAGAATCTTCCTGCCTATTCGTGGCAGCCAGCTATAGGCTCTCACTCTGGCCAGTATAAAACGGCCGCAAACTACACGAAAACAGCAGTAGAAGCATGAAATATCGATTATTTCCACTATCGATGGGAATTGGGAAATGCAAAGCCGGTCTTGGCCTTCCTGCTAACTTGGAGCATGTGTATGTAATTTTTGTGCAATATCCGTCAAAAATGGCGGCCGTGAATTCGTTACACACACACACACACGCACACACACACATCCTGCCTTTTATTGATACAGATACAAGTGACAGCTGGAATGCTTATCCAGGTGTATATTTTCCAACTGAGATAAATGTTTAATAATCAGAATGAAAATAATCGTGCTGCGGTGAAAATCATTTAAAAAATGTTAAGCTTGCTTAAGCATAAGCACCGTACTGTAAACGGATTGCTTGGGTTTGATTGTTTATGGTCTGTGGCATGTCAACACATCTTTGGGTTATTTAATGCCAAAATCTAAATATTTTGTACGCAATTTTATACTTTCAATTACACATATTTTATATGCAGTTTTAAGTTAAGCTATAGATATTTTGTTCATAATTTCATGATTTCAACAACACATATTTTGTAATGATAATTTTAATGTTAAGGCTTCAACTACAGACGCTTTGTACGCAATATTAAGCATAAACTACGGATTTCTGTACGTATTTTTAAGGCTTAAATTATGGATATTTTTACACAATGTTATGGCTTCAGCTACATATATTTTGTACAATGTGCAATGCATCACCTGACGATAAGCTAAATAGATTTATATTTAATGAAATCAGTCGGAAATCATGTTTTTAATATAATTCATCAGTTTCATTAGCGTATACTATATATGTAAACTTGCAGACATTTTCCTTTTAGCTGAGTGCGATACAATGTCATATTTTCATTCTTCCAATCTATGAGAATCGTTTTGCTTTAAATATCAATGTTTAAATTATGAGCTACATGTCGTAACTTGATCACCAAAAACTGACAACAGTTTGTAGAAGATGGTTCATCATAAATTATTTACATTATTCGGACTATTGTCCTCATCTTTGTCGCCATATTTATTACAACGTTTCGGTCGTTGTACGCTCCGGCCTTCTTCTCCGGGTATTAAGGCAGTGGAGAACTTTCAGAGGGAAATTAACAGGTGATATCTGTTAACTGGCATCCATTAAAACATGGCACGAGGAACTAGAACAGTCTACCCCAGTGAGCGAAATAAACGGTTAAGTTCGATATTCCAACCACCTGAAGTCCGAATAATGTAAATAATGTACACAATAACTCATCTCATAAATATAGACAGAGTAAGAAATACTGTGTACTTTGGCAGGTACCTGTTAGTATTCGTATGGCAAAAGATCTCAAAAAGGATACAAGCAGTAAGAACTTACTACAATAGCGAATTTAACTGAGAATCGCGATTAATAAAATGTTCGCATCGTCAAGCACAAGACCGAATATATATATATATATATATATATATATATATATATATATATATATATATATATACATATATATATATATATATATCCTTTATTGAACAAATTGATTGTACAATACCGAAAGTATATGTCTTAGATTTTGTAGATCGTCGTTTCATTTTTGTCCAAAATTTGGTTTTGTTTAGTTTAGTTTGTTTAACGGCATATCAATCTCACTGGGTTATTTAATGCCGATTAATTTGTATTGCTGCTAAGATTTATTTTCTTTAAAAATGTACTGTCGGTAATATTTTTTCAAAAATATATTGCTTGTCATATTTTTTTTTCAAAAATGTATTCCTGGTAATAATTTTTCCAAAAATGTATTGCTGCTATCAATAGCTATTTTTATGCTTTCATGGTGTCTTGTCCCCTTTTCGTGGGTTAAAAATTTGCCCATAGCTGGGACCCTGGCAAGTGCTACCACCCAGGTCAGTGTGGACCTGCGAAACCCAGCAATTAACTAATACTTCAGTGCCCTTCAAAACCTCCAGATCAAAGGCCTGCTGTCGGATGTTGTTTATCGTTTTACACAGGACGCCCATAATTTGGTAAAAGTCAATAAGTTTTCAGTTTCAGCAGATTGTGACAATGCTGTTCATTTGAACAAATATCTGTAGTAACTGTATAAAGGCTGTTAATATCAAAATGCCTGAAATTATTGGAAATGATAACCAGTAAAATATCTGATCAGATATTCAAACTCAAATTGTCTGAACAAATGAATACACTGAACTATTAAATGGTTCCGGTGTCAAATTACTCAAAAGTAATAGACTGGCAAATATGTAAGGGTATACGGGTATTTATTTGAGAAAATCAATATCTATGCTGATGACATAATTATTACCTGTTATATTAATGGTAAATCTAATCGTTTTGATAAGGTCCTATTAGCTACTGAGCTTAAACATGAACCACAATCTGTTGTTAACTGGTGCAATAAATGGCTTTTAAATCCTCCAAAGCAATATTGCTCTCTCTCTCTCTCTCTCTCTCTCTCTTAACTGTCAGAGAGTACCTTTTTTTACATGAAGTGGAAAGATTATAAAGAATAAATTGTTAGGTCTGCTCTCAGGAAATTTCGTTCACTGTCTTGCTAGACAATACATCTCACCAGAATCTATCTTACACGTATATAAATCTCCTATTCGTCTATGCATTATATATTGTAAACATATCTGGTATCTATGTATTTAGAGATTCTTGATGCAATCCAAAGAAGAATCCGAAATGTTACTGGACCTGATCTGGCAACTTGGCTTCATTCACCTCACACCGCCGTAACGTAGCTTCCATATGACTGATCTATAAATATTTTCATTTTGTTCTGATGAACTTTTCCTTTTGGTACCTAGAAATTATATATTTAATTGTACTACTCGATTGGTGGCAAGATCTCATTTTACTAATGAAATGACTAGCTGCAACCGTAAGTTCTATGTTAACAGTTTCTTCTCGTTTGTAGGACTCTCTTCCCGCTTCTTGTATTTCAGTCAAATTTAAATGCAATCCCAAACGTTATTTTCTGTTTTCTGAATTTGGTTATTGTTTCCTTAATAATGATTTTATCCGTATTCTCTCACACTCACTAAAACCCTGCCTGGAGTGAAATGATTAAAAAAAAAGTTTCTACAAGCAATTTGCAATCCTCCATTCTTAACGTGTTGTTTACATGTAGTATTGGAAATAATTAAATTCATCCAATATGTCCAAGTACGGAATAATGGTAAGTGTCTAGGTTTCTGGTCTCAACGGTTTGATATAAAATAAAGTTATGTCATATGAAAGTGAAAACATTTCCAGAGAGAAACAACAAAATTAACTGTGGTAAATCCTGTGACATTTTTCATCAAAATAAGCAGTTATTTTTGTGAGGTCAGACATTCGATTACTTTTCAATTACTTATTACACCTATATGTCGATCGATATGTTGATGGTCAGTAGACATTAAAATTATTCTAGAGACCACCGCATCAATTATGGTAGCGTTTTATATAATATACTTAGTTCGACAAACATGAACTTATATATATATATATATATATATATATATATATATATATATATATATATATATATATACCATACACCACACACAAACACACTCGCACTCATCCTTCCACGTTTCATCCTGTAAATCCTGCTGGGGAGTATGAGGACACAGCTCTCATCAACACTAGACTTTTATGTTGTGATTTCCGAACCAAGTAAGTTATTTTTTCACAGTTTTTCGTTTACAGTACCGGGTGTTCGCAAGCCATCTCCCCTTTAAATACCGCTAAACACACACACACACACACTTCCACGCGAAAGCCCACATGCAAACAAACACACACACGCGTGCACACACAGACACAATCATATATTTTTAAAAATGTCCTGAATGCAAGGAACAATGCTCAATACTTCGAATTATGTCTGTAAAAGTAATCGGTGCTGTCATAGATATTCACAATGCGTGGTAATAGAATTCGAACTATTTAAGTGATCAGGCCTAAATCGTGAAACTCTAAATGATCATGCCATGATTCCTATTCCTTCACAATCTTTGAAAATTTATCGCTCATCAGGTACAGCAGTTTAGTTTCCCTTATAAATATAGATACAAATGATACAGTTCAGATGATATCAGTAATGGAATGCACTCTTTCTAAATGACACTCCATTAAAAGGATCTTTGCATTATATTGCTATCTAGTCTCTCCCAGGATTGGTGCTACATTCGAGTTTCTCTGAGAGGAATACAATTATATTTGTACCAGTCAAAGACTGTTTTTCCCAATACCAATGGGTGTATTAAATTATTGGTCATCTGAATTGAATCTCAGGTTAGTTAGCTACTGGTACTTTCACTGATTACAAGATTCAGTAGCCACTGAAGTTAGAGGGTTACTGAATGTGGTTAGCTTTATGGATGAAAAAGGCAATAAGAAGTAAAGATTATGAGAATATGTAGAATAGTAGTGATTGAACGTAGTCTTAGAATGTAGTTATCAAGGAACCATAGTCTCAGCAGTTTCTTCCAAAAAGGTGGGAATCTTGGGAAGAAGCTGTCCGAATGAAACGTCCATCTTATCTAAAAATACATCGAAGAAAACGGGGATGATTCACGTCTGTCTGCATGGTATGGCAGGTCCTAGTTGTATAGGTTTTAACTAATATATATATATATATATATATATATATATATATATATATATATATATATATATTCCATCGATCTTCATATTTTTGTTGAGTTGTTCCGGAAGATACTGAATTATTAAATGCAAGGAACAATGATTATCGTGCAGACATACACTCAATAAATGTGTCTGATCCTTACTGAATTGACACGGATTTTGAGTTTGTGTATGACGAAATCTCCAGTGTTGCAGGAAAATCCGACACTTGAGAAAAAGAAAAAGAATTACGCAAAAAAAAACAAAAGTTGTATATGCATATACCCGACAGTATGACAATTAACTAACGTTTTTCTCTCTATCTTTTTCCAGGATGGAATATGAGCGCAGAGCATCGGTAGTAGCTTCTTTTCCCGTCGAGAAGAAGCTTGCGGAAGTGATGGCCTGGTTTGGGTTCAAGTGGACCATGGTCATAGATATTTGGAGGAAGAGGAAGTCATGTGAGAATAAGGACAAGTTTACTGCCAAACGAAAGGACCACAACGTTCGTTCTTCGGCCGTTAGGACCGGCGAGTTCGTCACCGCCGTCAAGGAGACATTCGGCAATGATGGAAGCCAGATCTACGCCAAAATAGCCGCTGACATGGGCTGTCACAAGTCGACCATCTGCCGAACGATCAAGAAGGAAATTTTGTTAATGCTCCTACCGTAAGTCTCACTGCCTGCTCATCACAAATGCCTCCAAGGACTCGCGGAAGGTCAAGGCGGCGGCTTTGCTGAACAGGCTCAAGCACGTGTCAGCCGGGATGCTGAGGTTCTTCTCTGCTGAAAAGAATTTCATCCAGGATGAGCAACAGGCAGAACGAAAGGTGGACCTGCAAAAATATTGAGGAGGAAATCGTCGTGAAGCATACGAAGTTTCCCTCCTCCGCTATGGTCCTTGGCGTCATCTCCAGCGAGGTGAACGTCATGCCTCTGTTCTTCTTTCAAAAGGGCCTGAGAGTCACCGCTGAGATCTACCATGAGGTGCTGAGGAGCGTAGTGAAGCCCTTGATGGATGAGATCGTTGCCGGACGCCCCTACTTCTTCCAGTAGGACTCCGCTCTTGCACCCAAAGCCAAGATGAACCAAACGTGGCTGCTCAAAAATGTTCCTCACCGGATTGTACCTGCCCTCCTCACCCGACTGCAACAAACTTGACTATTTCTTCTGGGACATGATTGAGCCCAAGATCAACAAGCACGCCCACAACACGGTCGACTCCCTGAAGGCTTCCACCGTGAGGCGTTCGCCGCTAATGACAAGGACATGGTCGCCAAAGCGTATAACTTTTTTCGCGCCCGCCTTGAAATGGTCACCGGCGCCGTCGATGGTTATATTGAAAAAATAATGTAGTAAGTAACTCTAACTCTTCATAAATAAACTGTCGGATCTCCGCATATACAACTTTTGTTTTTATTGTCTATTTCGTTTTCTTTTTGTAAAGTTTCTGATTTAACTGCTACACGATGTATTATATTCAATTACACCAAATCGGACTGCGTACAGTTGTTTGCTGTTTTTGTTTAGCGGCATCTCAACACCTCTGTGTTTTATTTAATATCGAAATCTAAGCATATTGTATGCAATTTTATTTTATTTTGCGGATTATAATGAAATGTCTTACTAATTAATCCATAGCTGAAGGGAAAAAGGTGGATTCATAACTTTCCTAAGGGGAGTAACGCGTAAGTCAATATAATGAACCAAACAGAAGTGGAATTCGGCTCTCTGATTAAACATTTTGAGCTGTTACACATTAACCCACCTGCACGGCCAAACTTACAGAACCTTGTATTCTGAAACGGTCACCTATCTATACACCTAACCCGACTTTCTTAACTTCAGTGATCGTACGAAAACCGGTGTTTCTTCTTGAGGTGAACTTAAGCCTTCTACGTACAGAATATCGCAATAGTATATGTAGATGTGGGCGTGGGCGTGTGCGTGTGTACGCAAGTGGGATGCGAACCTCGAGCAGACTTACTGAAGGCACATCTGCGACAGTTCCACTCAGAATCTTGACACTAATAAGCAGTCAGATTGGTCTTCATTACGATTATCAGGCCAGCAAAATTGCAGTTATCAATCTAGTCAAATTAAGACCTTACTTCAAGGTCGGCTGATGATAGGCGCTGATGAGAACTAAGCTAAACGTAAGATTTAAAAATAAGAATAAAATGGTTTCAGGAGTTTCTTTCGCTTAGTAAGTTGTATTATGATGACAAGACTCACTGCAGTCAATAACAACGTAGAAGTGTTTTTTAAAACTATAATTTTTACAAAACTGATACTATTGTTCTAGCAAAATTTCAAGGATAGAATTGTTTGAAATCCGTCACTGAATATTAAAAAAGAAAAAACAATATATAAAATGTGTGACTCATCGTTAGTAGAAAACCGTCTTAATTATTTTCATTATGAGACATAAATATGCAGAGGAAGAATTAATCATAGTCGAGTTGGTGTCTAAGTGCAGTGGATTCTTTAAATTCCGGCATATGATATTAACCTGAATGAGTTAAAAGCTAGGAAATAAGGTTACCCAAGGCAGATGTTTACAAGTGTACAATGATAGACAGGCATATAGATAGATAGATAGACATGAATAGACTGATAAGGATATATATATATATATATATATATATATATATATATATATATATATATATATATATATATATATATATATATATGCGTGTGTGTGTGTATATATATAGATAGATAGATAGATAGATACGGAGGAAGTGAGACAGGTAGATATGAATAGATTGAGATAGATAGATAGATATATAGATAGATAGATAGATACGGAGGAAGTGAGACAGGTAGATATGAATAGATTGAGATAGATAGATAGATAGAAGCAGACACATAGAAAGTGTTCACGGGGAAATATATTTTCTCTTACAGGGATTCAGAATTTTAAATCATCCAAACAAAGATTTTATATTTCTGACCCGATACCAAAGATCTCCGGGATACTGCATTTTTGTTTTAGTCAGATACACGAAATAAGAACGTAAGATTTTATCGAACATTTACGATGAGACTTTTAGGGCTTGATAAATTGAATTTGATAATAGGATTATCGATCAATCACAAGATATAAAACTCGATAGACGCTTTTCGATGTCGTTAAGTCTGATGTCATTGCTTCGCCGAAATTTTAATCACCATATATAATAAAAGACTGTAATTATAAAATATATTCCCTTAACAGTTAATGACTACCTGTACAAAATAGTACTGATATCACTGCTGATATAAAAAGAAGTAAAAAAAGGCCAGAAGTGTCCAGTCGCAAGTGGTTTGTTGCCTTGATGAGTTCTATAATGTGCCAGTGATAAATCTGTTGGAATCACAATTAATAATCCTCCCAAATGATTTACAATCACGAATGAAAGGTGAGAAATTAACGCTAAACTGCGTTTGATGATTGAATAATATGGCGTGATCAGATGCTGTTTTAGAAACTATGTTGTGTCCAATTAATAAGATTATACTTATAAATTCATATTCATTTTTACATGTATTTTTCTTAAATTCAGAATTATCTTCCTTGCTTTCTTCCACACTTTCTATTTATTTATTTCTATGTTCTTTCTTTCTTTTTTTCTTTCTATGTTCTTTCTTTCTTTCTATGTATCTATCTTTATTTCTTTATTTCTCATCCATTCTTTCTTTCCTCTTCAATATTTTATTTAGTCATCGTCCACTTTCTTTCTTTCTTTCTTTCTTTCTTTCTTTCTTTCTTTCTTTCTTTCTTTCTTTCTTTCTTTCCCGTTTGTGTTTTTCCTTTATTTCTTTGATTGTTTCTTTAGGATATCCGAATTTTTATCATCATGCATTTTAGTCGCCAGCTTGCATAGAAAACTAAATTATCATCCCTGAATAGTTCACTTTCAATTAAGAATGATGGTTTTCAAGGCATGTACTAGATGGGAAATTAACGGGACACTATCCTTTGGCGTTTTTTTTTTTTTTTTTTTTTTTCTTTTTCTTTTTTACTGCTTTTGCCTCCACTTGGATCTTTTACCGGAATTAGATAGAGTGAATTTGAATTGGTCAATTAAATGTGAGGTGTGAACATTCGATATTTAGGATTTATGTCTTTCCGTAAAGTTTTAAACAAAAGTGAATCTTAGCTGACGGCAAGATGATCAAATATCAACTCAAAATAATTTGTCTCTTTAGAATTCAATATTTGTGGGAAAATACATTTCGTTTTAATACATGTGGAGTTAACAAATGACTTAAAATGGCCGCATATTTAAGTCACTATGCAATGCGTTAGTTTCCTCTGGTCACCTTTACTTTCAATCTGTTCTCTGAGGATTAGATTTTTTCTATCCGGCTTTCTTCTTTATCTGTCAACTGTCTATTCCTGATGTTAGCTATAAGTTTCCTTTTTCTTTCCATTTTCTCTATAAATTTGTTGCTCCCCTGTTCGGTCCATTATATTTTCAGCATCATACTGCAGAATCACATTTCTGTAAATTCAAGTCTCTTCTTCATCTTTGAGGAGATTTTCCAGAATTCACTGCGATACAAGAGGACAGATATCACGTAAAAGTATAGTACTTCTTCCTTTTTTCTAGCGATGTTTTTCTATGTCTTAATACTTTGCTTAGCTTTTGAAATGCGTGTTTGGCTATCAAAATGCACCTTCGGAATTCAGTGTCGCGCTACCTGTTATCTGTTAAAACACTCCTTAGATATTTAAATAGTAATACTGGTTTGATTTGCAATTTACACTTTGGGCTCATTCTTTTGCTGGCAACAATTCAAACAGCCAAAAAAACCAAATGTGAAAAATCTGTTGTTTGCTAAACCATGATTTAGAGATATTTTCTCAAAACCTCTGTAAAAAACATGTTGAATTCTCGTGATCAGTGATTGCGAAGACAAATATTTCATAGAATTCAAGTCCAATCAGTAACATATCACAGCAGAAGGAGTAAACAATTTCTGGCGTGTTCCATTTTTGTATCAGGTTGAGTCATGTATTTACGATTCTCTTCGAAACATTGCGTTTCTTCAAAATTTGCTGCTATTAATATTATTAATTATTAAATATTTATTTGAACCTACCTATCATTGTTGGTTATTATTTGATTCGACAGTGCAATTAAAAATTATCTTAGCGAAGGTAATATTTCAATTTACAAATAAATGTTCAGTTTCGATTACAAAATGTCATTTTTTTTTCGCATTTTCGACATTGTTGCTGCTGCTGCTATTATTGTTATGGCCCATGTCAGGACCAAGGAAGAACAACAGGAACACAAGAGTAGAA
Organism: Acanthosepion lycidas; assembly: GCA_963932145.1. NCBI lineage: Eukaryota > Metazoa > Mollusca > Cephalopoda > Sepiida > Sepiidae > Acanthosepion > Acanthosepion lycidas. The sequence goes on along the minus strand of OZ010577.1, from coordinate 123,521,803 downwards.
ATAACGAAGGTATATTACACGAAGAAAAAATACAAGATGTGTAAAGGTGTTAGTATGACTGTCAGTCTTGTTTGGAGTGAACTAATATCAGCTCGACTCGATTCGATAATTAATTGCCCTCCCACCCACGAGGGAAAGATGTGGCACAAGGCCGAGGTTTACGTGGATTTTCCGAGCCCGTAGGCTCGGCCAAAAATGCCCGTAGAAACAATAAAAACAGACTCGGGTTGGTCAACATCCCCGAACGAGACTCTGCCTTTCGTGGGTTTCCCAAGCCCGTAGGCTCGGCCAACAAATGCCCGTTGAACCCGTATAAATGGGATCGAGTTGATCAACCTCCCCGAACGAGACTCTGCCCTTCGGCGGAGCCTCGTCCGGTTTCCTCTCTGCTCAGAGACAGTGAGTTCGACCGTCAAGGCGAGAAGGTCGGCTCGATTCGGTATCTAGCCACCCACCATGATGGTTGCATGTGGCACAAGGCCGAGTTTAACGTGGGTTTCCCGAGCCCGTAGAGTCGGCCAAAAAATGCCCGTAGAACCCGTATAAACGGGATCGGGTTTGTCAACATCCCCGAACGAGACTCTGTCCTTCGGCGGAGCCTCGTACAGGTTCCTCTCTGCTCAGAGGCAGTGAGTTCGACTCGGCTCGATTCGTCCCTCTCTCTTGAGACGCGTATTATATACATAGTGTTAGGAAGAGTTAATTCTATAGTTTACAAGTAAGGACCCATGACAATTATTATTATTATTAGTAGTAGTAGCAATATTAGTATTATTATTAGTAGTAGTATTAGTATTCTCGGTAGTAATAGTATTGGTATTATTAATATTAGTAGTAGTATATTTTCCCACCACTAACAGCAGATTTTTTGTCTATAGTGTATTGGCAAAGTTTTAAACCTCACGATTTTTTTCTATTCTCGCATAGCATAGCGATTGATTTGAATAATCATTACATCCAAGTATTTCTTTTTATTTTACATTATTTTCGTATGATTCTTCAAGAATTCGATTTCGGTGTAATAACAAAAAGAGCAAGGGTAGGCATGAGGATATTTATTTCCGTAAAAAAACAGAAAATGTGGCACAAGGCCTAAAAAGGGGAAATCAGAAAAAACGGTCATCATCTGTTTTAATTTTGAAACTTAGCTAGCCAAAACCACTGACCCAATCAAACAAAACAATATTCCTATCACCAAAACAACACATCCATATTTACCTTTTTTACAACATCCACCAAAATACCTCATTGTCTCAATGAAAATCCTAAATAGTCCCCCATATATACAAATATTGTCTGTGGGAGGAGGGGAATAAAAACAACAAGTTAAAAAATCCTCAATGATTATGTACAATATGACTTAAAATACTTACACGTAACTAAACAAAATGATGTTAGTAATAAAAAAAAACACACATGCTTTAAATGTGGCAAAAATATCAGTTAAGTGGACGAAATCGATTCGGGGCTATAAAAATATAGAAAACATACATCCATCCAAGCACTCACACAGACACACACTCATTCTGACACAATAACAAATACGAAAAACACACACGCGAAACGAAAGGCACCACGCATCTACCAGAGAAGTGACATCACTCACCACCTAACGAGGGATGGGATAGGTAATTAAACTTAAATAAAAATAGGGACAGAAATAAAAGGGGCCAGTGAACATACATACACTAGCTAAGTTTATAGAAAAAGTAAACTAAAAATTCAAAACACCAAACCTAAGCTAACTTAATTTCGGGTTAGGTTGCCTATTTTCAACCCCGATAAAGCAATATCCTGATGCTTAACTGGCATCAAAATGGCACTCCAAGTTAGCTCCTTTCACACGACACAAATGTGCAAGACTTACCCACCTTTTGCCGAATTCTCAGGAAGTGAGTCTCAGTCTTTCCGTCCTAATTTTAACCATAAGCTGATGTTTAAAGTATAAGATCAGATATGAAGAAGTGATCTTCTCGCCTTCATAGAATCCCTTCTGACGTGTCGTCCAAATCACGACTCTCATAACACCTAGCAAGCATAAGAACACATAATGTTCAGCCCTCGTCAACGGCATAGCCACATTGCTACAAACAGAAGCGGCCTCAAGGACAAAGAACTTTCCAGGCAGCATGCGAACCATGATGCCTTCAGCATACCAGCACAACGGCGCTACTACCCTGCAATGGAAGAAGGCGTGACCAATGGTCTCGACTTCCCCACTACAGCGGCGGCAGTTTGAATATTACTCCAAGCACGCTGTGCAAAGTTTCTTGGTCGTCTTCCTTCCAGAAGGCGCCCACCTCATCCGGTTCGCGACACATTCGATCCAGGAACCCGATTCGAAGCATATATTGACGAATCTCACTGCTAGGCATACCTAGACCCCTTTCAGATGGATGAAGGCAACAGATCTCCCGAGGGACTCTGGCGGGCTTGCCCCCCACCGGAAAGAAGGAGAACAAGACCCTCACTAACGCCAGTAATGTGTCATACGGAAGTGGAAGTACAGAGAGTCGGTAAAAAGAATCTGGTAGATGTGTGAAACACATACTTCTGCCCTCCCCTTTAAGGGAAGATTCCACCGAGACCACAAATTAATTGCGATCTCCGCCTTCCCTTGAACCTCCGACCAATTCATTTCCAACTGGAGATTAGGACCGAACCAGACGTCGAGAATCTTGAGCGACCTATCCGTCCAGAAGAAAGATCCGGGAAGAGAAACTCCCTTCTACGCACCCAACCACAAGCCAACAGGCTTATCGCGGTTGATCTTAGCTCCTCTCATCACTGATTTCTTTGCTGACTTCTTCAATCTCGGCCATGCTGAACACATGAACCGAAATGTCATCTGCATAGGCGGAATACCTGTGTGAGGTGGTAGTACCAGCTAAGGAAATTCTGCGTAGGACCGGATTCGTCTTTAACTTCCGAAGGAAAGGTTCCAACGCAAGAACGTAAAGCAAAGGCGAAAGCGGGCAACCTTGACGAGTGGAGCGAGACAATACGAAAGGCTCCGATCGTACTCCATTCATCTCCACCAGCACCGGGGGTCACATACAGAAGACAGATCCAGGTGCGAAAGTACAGCCCGAAACCGCCTGCCGAAGAGACAGCCTCCAGAAAGCGATAGTCAACCCTATCGAAGGCCTTGGAGTGATCTAAATTGATAAGTGGGCCTTCACTGTCGACTTGCTCGATGATCAAGTGTACGATATGAAGGTTGTCCTGAATAATCCTGCCCTTCACAGCACAAGTCTATTCGGAGCCAATCACACTAGAGAGGACAGCCTGCAAACGATTCGCTAAGACCTTAGCCAAAATCTTTAAATCTGTGTTTAACACAGTTAAAGGGCAAATGTTACCTAACCCATCCCCACGCTTTTATCCTTACGTAACAACTTGATTATAGATATAGTATAGACCCCTGCTTCATCCAGTTGCTGAAAATCAGTGACAGCAAGGGAACAAAAACAGACGACTGTCCCAAGTACACTTCGTACGGAAGACCATCTAATCCAGGCCAACCTGTTTCAGCGCTTCCCAGATTCCCGACGCTGTTATGGGATACTCGCACTTAGTCGCTTCAGCTGCCACGAGGCAGCGAAAGTCGGCTAAATATGTGTCGAACTGAGTAGGGCTCAGAACGGGCTCCCTGGTGAAAATCTCCTGATTGTACTCACTAAAAGCCTCACATATACCCTCGTTTGAAGTCACGGTCCGCTTATCCGGCAGTATGACGCATGCCATATGTTGCCGAGATGCACTCCGAACCTCCTCTACACGCAGTTCAGCGGGCATATTAGTAGCTCAGAAGACATTCTTTTTAACCTAGCCCTAACTACCAGAGTTTGATCCTTCTTGATAAGCAAGGAGGCCAACTCTGCCTTAGATAAATCTACGTCCCCACTATCACGGGATTTAATTGCCCGATCAACTTTTTGCTTACAAGCCGTTTGCGCCGCTAATCTATCTAGATTGAGCCGACAACTATAATCATCAGCAAACGTTCTAATTTGGATTTAAGTTTATCCCACAAGACATTTCTCAACACAGCTCCCGTCAGTTCCCTTTGTATTATTAGTAGCAGTTGGTCTCTGAAATCTTGCTACCCAAATAATGAGCAGTTCAATTTCCAGTAACCAGCCATAACCTTAGGCATATCTAAGTTTACACGGACCCGGACTAGCCTATGATCCGAATAAACTATATAATGGAAACTTAGACACCTTAAGAGTCCTACATCGACTCTCCTAACTAAGACTCTGTTGAGGTAGCTAGACCGCACCTCGGTAGCCGAGTCGCTATTATTAGTCTAAGTCCACACTACCTCCCGAGGGTGTTCATTTCGGTACTTATCGACAAGTTTGATCCCTAAATAATTTCATAGTCCCGGTTGTTAGTAACCGAATTTGACCCTATGCGATCTATATCGGGGTCAAGAACGGCATTCTAATCCCCCGCTAAAACTACCCGACCGAGCTGCTAAGACAGCCATTGATTGTGTTCACCACATGACAAAGTATGACTGGTGAACGACTATAAAAGCAAAGAACGAATTCTGTTCTTATACATTTACATATCGCGAGAGAAAGAGAGAAAGAGAGAGAGAGAGAGAGAGAACGTTGATATTATTCTGCGCCGTGAAATTGATATAGAAGGTTTTTATTCGGTAATATCTGATCGAATGCGCACCAGAGTGATCACATCACGGTAACATCTGACATTAATTGAGTCAGATACAGCTGGTTTCCTTCAACGTTTCCTAACCCAGGATAAGTGTTGGTTTCAACACTTTGAACCAGAGATAAAAAGACAGTTCATGCCGGGGAAATACCTCTCCTCACCTGATCCAAAGAAGGCCGATATTGTTTCATCTACAGGGAAGGTGATGGCCTCAGTATTTTGCTGTGCGAAAGGTATTGTGTTTATTGATCAAAAGAGGCACAGTCCTCTGTTAGCTTTATGTAAATCTATCAAAATTAAACGCCAAGGAAAACTAACGAAAGGATCCTTGATCCATCAAGACATTATCCCAGCATACAAGACCTTGGCTACTGTGCGTGAATGTGGCTTTGGTCACATATGATTAGCATCAGTTCCCCAACATGAAAAATACACTTGGCTGGGAAGAGGTATCGCATTGATGTTGACTTCATATCTGCTGTTAATTAACTTTTGAACAAATAGGCTGAAAGTGTCTTATCCATTGGAATTCAAACACTGCACAACCGAGGGAAGAAATGTGTCAACCTAAACGAGAACCATGTTGAAAAATCAAACTCATTTGGTCATATTCCAGGAGAACAACTTACTCAGCCTCTGAAAGTTTCAGCCGACCCTCGTAAACGTAACCTAATAGAGCGCTCAACAATACTTGAAATAATAAAAAGTATATAAAATATTTACACTCTATTATGTATTTCCAAATGCTGCATATATTTTCATGTTAGGGAAATAAAATCGAACCTAAGATGTTTTTCGCACTGTATTATGAGAAGAAAAAGTATTTTAACCGTCGTGTTTGGAAATATTGCAGCAACATCTACCATCAGAGTAGATATTTTCTTGCTTCAAATCATATCATAACATAAAGGAAAATCAAAGCAGCAAAAAATAAACAGTTATATTTTCTCAAACGTGTACCAAATGGCCACATTTCTCAACTCACTGTGAATTAGACGGAATTTTTAAAACTGCAAAACAAATAATAAACTCCAGATTTATAAATATCAAACGGCAATTGCGATTGATGTAAAAAAAAACAATAGTATTAAAAGCGAAAATGCCTCAGAAACGAAGCTGAACTGAATCGAAAATAGATTTCAAAGTATTACCAGTTTGCAATTAAACCTATCTATAGCGAATTGTATCTTAGACAAAGTCTGTAAGCCTTGTAGCTAGGCAGAGATTAATTTTATATAAAAATAAATGTTTAATATATTTCTAAAATATTGCGATAAGAAATTTTAAAAAATGCAGGAATATGGAAAAAGACGTGAAAAGCTCTAACTATATCAAACAATAGTTAAAATAATACATAAAATCATTGTTAGGAAAACTGAATTTATAAATGTATTTTAGTCATAGCTTGTCTTCTTTTCTACAGACGTAAATGCAACGGCAAGGAACAACAGGAACGAGTGATAAAGTTTTGATATATATATTGATATTTGAAAGAATAAGATTTGTAAAAATGATTACATGATTAGTGTATGTGCGTAGTAAATGTTGTTGATAAAATAAAATATGAAAATTAAATAAGATGAAATATTGGTAAGAAACAGTAAGGAATATTAATGTCATGCTTTTTGGGAAAGTATTTTGCAAATAATCTTGCACAGCAGTAATTTGTTTGTTTGTGTTTGCGTGTAAAACTGCAAATACCATGTGTATAAAAATAAACAGCAGGACGAAAATTTATTTTGCATTGATATTCGTTCCATGGGGAACAAATTTATCTCTGATAAAATTGCTCAAAGAAAGAAAAAACAGGAGGAGAATTTATTTTAAATTTTCTTCATATCATTTCTTTGAATTTAACAAACAAGCACACAGACATACACACAGAAACACAGACACACGGATATATATATATATATATATATATATATATGATATTGTTATAATATGATATTTTTATATATGAAATTGTGCATACATAACAATATATAAAATTTATTTCAAATAGGACAATATAGAGGCAAATGGATAAAATTATCTTATATGTGTGTGTGTTTTCAAACTTCTATCACAGAACTCTTTGAAATTGAGTATAACCGTTTAAGATGACGCCACATTTAAATGAATTAAATGTAATTCAAACTTAATGAACACTCCAGAATTACCAAACAGTTACAATATATATATTTGTGTATATATATATATATATATATATATATATATATATATATATATATATATATATATATATATATATATAAGTTACGAAGAACTTGGTAAACCGTATGGGTATATCCAAGTAGGATGAAATCCTGAGAGCTCAATGTGAATCCAGAGCTAATATTTAATGAAAAACAGACCACTTTCAAGTACCATTACAATAATTTATTTCACCAAAATCTTTTTAAAGGACTCCGGATCATCAGGTAACACTTCCAACATCGAAATGAAAGGAAAAATGACATTAAAAATTGATGGGTAGTGTAATATTTGTAATTTATGGGGGGGGTGAGGGTTGTAGTTAAAGGGACAAGGTAGAGTATAGGGAGGGGTTAATTTCATATCTCTCTTAAGCGTGCGCCTGTTAAATTACAAATATTACACTACCCATCAATTTTTAATCTCATTTTTCCTTTCATTTTGATGTTGGAAGTGTTACCTCATGATCCGGAGTCCTTTAAAAGGATTTTGGTGAAATAAATTATTGTAATGGTACTTTAAAGTGGTCTGTTTTTCATTAAAATATATATATATATATATATATATATATATAATACTTCAGTGTAACTGTTATTTTCAGTTTTAAATACATCTAACCAATTCATAATCAATATACCAGAGTAGAAAGCAAAAAATGACACATTTTTAGGGGCATTATAATCATAACATAATAAAGTTTTGTTGAAATTAATCTTAATTTTTCACATTGAATTGTTTCATAAATATATCTGAATCTCTTCATATTCTCATTTAATAGACTATGAAAATATTATGTTTGAATAACTTTTAGCAATACCGATTATAAGGACATATTTATGAAATAAAAATCAGTGTATGTGTTGGGAGTGGAATTATTGATTTTATACTGCATATGTATAAAATTTTACGTACTTTCCCTGAAGAAAAATATGTACTACTTGTGTTAGCTGCAATATTAAGTCAGATCCGATAGGTATATTTCCTAACTTGACAGCAGTTCTAAATGCAAAGAGCAGATGGTTTCCTCCGAAGCTGACCTGAGTAGACTTTAACAGTACGATTAAGGCCGACATATCTATTGATCTGATGACTGAACGAACATGATCCTTTATAACAGAAGTGTGCCTGGTTACTATACCAGAGGGGAAAATGCATCGAAAAGTTTCTCTCTCCGGCTATTCGATCGGAAAAGCGGACGGCTTGTATTTGCGCGGCGTGACATCTACAAGTAGACTTTCTTAAATGAAATATTTCTTGGTTGTCTTTGGTTGAAAGCCTTACAGGAAATGCACTGGCCTGCAGAAATACAATTAGTAAGAGACGTCAATGTCAAGTTCGGCCCTAAGATATAGAACATTTAACTGATTTTAACAAAGTGTATAATTCAATCTTCTGAGTCGGATCGGTGAGTCTCTTTCAGTATGGCGTAGAAGCAAATAAAATAAATTTATTTTAAAATTAAGACAGGTTCTTTGTTAATCTGATTATATGCATTGCATATTTCAAGAAAATGGTTTTATAGCCTGATTAAATGCATTTTATAAAAGGAGAATATGATGTACCCTACCTATAATTAATTCCAAAGACAACATACACAGCTTCAAGAAACAAGAAATCAGAGAACAGAGTTTGAATTCCCGTCTAGATTGTTACATTCACTTACGCGCAGATACCCTTGGGGAAGATCTGAATTTATCTCCTCTCCTATCTATGGGTTAAATAAGACTTGTATCTTGAAAAGTCGTTTTTATTCTCAAAAACTGTTTATGCAATATTCATTGTCAAAAGAAAATATAATCTTCCTTACAATCCAAAATACCGATCGGCTTTTAATTATTTACAAATAAGTTTTAATCGGCAAAAAATCAATCACTCGATCAATCAATGAAAACGGGTAGTTGATTTTAACGTTAAACTAACGCCGTCACAACGTCATGTATCCCCGAACCAAAATACAATGTCTCGGCAAAATTAAAAAAAAAAAAAGGTTCCGCGTTAGCTGGTATATTGCTAATATTTATTTAAATATTACTTATCTGTTTAAATGTTCTGAGACAGTAAATATCATTTAAACTGCGAAGAGCCAGTTCGTAAGAAAATAAAATTGAATACGATTAGACAACATAGTTTTGTTAACAGACTCGAAATACAGTGTAACTCTTCTATAAGGTGATGGAGAACAAAGCTCGACTTCTGTACCAGTTCACTTTCGCAGGTAATTACATCAAAACGGAATGATCTAGGATTGTGTTTCTGGCAGAAATAGTAAACTAATTAGCACCCGTTCGAGTAATCACTTGGAGACAAGGATCGAACAATATTTTGAATAGTGATTACCTAAGCAGTGAACACATAATTATTTACGTGATTGTAGTTACAATCTTCCCATTATCTTCTCTGTGTTTAGCCTAGCGCAAGACAAGAGAGTTTTACTTTGATAGTTGATGGAACACGAAATTCTTTTCACTTTGCTTGCGTTATGTCCTGTGCTATAATCCTGTGTTTAGCATCAATGGAATAACAAGTTATTTTACACACTTTTGATCGTTGTCCAAGTCAAGGCCATTGGCAGAAAATCTACCTTTGAATTTAAAATCAGTGTACAAAGTCTTCCCATATAGCTTTTTTTGAAGTTGATTAGTGTTGTTTGTTTAAAAGCATACGGACCTCTTATGGGATTTTGATGTCGCAGGTTAATTTCTTTGATGCTTTGAAGTGCTAAAATTTATATTATTCTGCTTTCAAAAATGAATAGATGGTAGATGATATTTGCACATTAGTGTGGACATAATAACTAGAAGATATGATATGTGTGTTTGACGCTGTAGTTTTGTTGAAGTTATACTTAGGTTTGGTTGGTTGATTTTGTTTATCGGCATAACAACACCTCTACGGGTTATTTAATGCCTAAATCGAAATATTTTGAACATATTTGTAAGCCTACAAATACAGATGAAGTTTATTGATGATACCTTCACTATAAATAGGTATTTTTGTAATTTCATTACAAATATCTATTTTTTTGGTAACATTTTTATATATAAATGTATTACTGGTGTTTTTATTTTTAAAATTTATTTTTTATACTTTAATAGTGTTTAGGCGTCCATAAATGAGGCTCTAAACAGGTGCTATCACTGCGGGTCAATGTAGACCTGGGAAAAACAGCAATTAGGATAGGGTTACACGCTCCTCAAAATCTCTAATCTCCCGATTAGAGGCCTTGATGCCGGATGTAGGCTGAGTAAAACAGAAGGCTGTTTTTTACAAATAGATGTTGGAGAGGGATCTTGATATATTATTAGGGAGACAAAGACTGTATGGAATTTCAATGGACAGAAATCCTTGGGAACCCATCATGGCATACGTCCTGAAGGAACACGTCACATAAAAGAAGTTCTATATCATCAGCTGAGAATATCAGTGATGTTTTATGTGGTTGAATATGTATATAATAAGTATGGATATGTATATAAGTATGGTCAGTATGTTATGGTAACACGTCATTATTTTTATTGCTCAGGTCCTTGAAAAAATCATAAAATACTGATGGAAATATATTATCAACTAAATCAAATAATTTCATGAGATACTGCGATGTACAAAAATCTCAATCCAATGGAAATATTATGTTAATTACAATCAAAGCGATAAATAGAACATGTTAAAGCAAGAATAAAACATATAAAAATAATAAAATTTAATATTCCTCTTACCTGGTAAATCCGATTTAAAACACCATTAACAAAAACGCAACTAACCCTGTTTTTCCTCTGCTATCTTCAGAGCGTAATAGAGGATCAAAAATATACATAGTAACAATAATTATTGATCTTACACGAAAGAACAAATGTTATATAACGCAGCGTTGCTCAGTTATTCTAAGACACATCTTATAGATCTAACATTTTTCCAATCAGTTCTGATTATCATTTCTTTTCAGCTAAATGATAACAAACATCAAGCTAACTCATCAAAGGAAAAGGCCCACTGTAACCATTGCCTTAAATGATTTAGAGATGATTCGTAATTTGCATGGTCTTTTGTTCGCAAAAATAGATCACGTCATCCCAAATATATGGCATCTTATCTCGTCGGACCTGAATCAGTTGGGCTACAACTTATGGGGCACACTCGTAAGACCTTCATAACACTACAAGATTACTAGTTCCACATAACCTGCGTAATATCCAAAAAAGGATAAAAATCCTTTTACGGGCAATTAGAACTCGAATTCAAGCAGTAAACGATTCTAACAGCGGATACGTTAAGTAGTTGTGTTAAGAGACTCAAGATTATTCAAGTCATTTTTATCATAAATTTCTTGTTCTCTTATTTATGTGCCTTTTACTAAATTCATGTGGATATCTTTAAAGAACTGAGCAACGTGGAAATCTATAACAATTACAGGATATTTACATTAAATTTAAACATCACTCATGGTTACAAAGAGTTGGTTGCAAGAAGACAATGTAAATTTCTTCCAAGACTACACTATCTATATTCGGATTATTATCCTCATCTTAGTTGTTGTTAACTCAACATTTAATTTGTTGTGCTATTCATCCTTCCACAGTTGTATATACATCTAGGTAACCTGCAGGGAATTATGAACTGAACCCTTTATTTAATCTACGGGGTTTAGACTATTTTCGTTCCGCTGAGAGGTATATCGTCTAGTTCTTATTTCGTTTAGACTAAATAAAACGAGATCTAGATGATATTATCCTATTTAGATCGATATACTCCTGGAGAAGATCGAAGAGCATAACGGCCAAAATATTGTGGTAACAGCAACAAAGATTAGGACTTTAGTCCGAATCTAAATAGCGTAAATAGTGATAATTTCTCATCCCTGAAATTAAGACAAAATTTCTTCTGACAGCTTCAAATGAAATTCCGAATTAGCCTTCTGCAGTAACTTGGTTATAAGAAGAGGGGCGTTGCTGGTTGTTACTTACTTTCAAACTTTGAATCGTTCTATCTACATCTATTTTTTTCTTCTTGATTTAACATATATGTTCATGTTGTCTTTATCAAAGTTTATACTCCTGCATAAAATTTGATTATTATCGGCTAAACCGATGTTCATGAGCACAGGAAATGTTGTGATATTCAAATTTTATTTTCACAGTTACATTGAAGATCATAAGCAGTTAATAAAAATAACGAATATCTAGAATATTTTTGCGTTTTATGCTCGTAAGATATTTGCATATTATAAGTAACTACTTAGTGTACCTAGTTTTAAGTATAGATAAAATAACTAATGTGATTTCAGGCGTTACTGTAGATCAGTTGGCAAATGTTTTCCGTGAACTGCAGAATCGTATTACCCTTTGTATTGCTAATGATGGTGGACATGTGGAATCTTAAACAAAATTTCAATAAAACTTTTAAGAATATAGACTTACTTCTTTCTAATCTTTTTTAAAAAAAAATTTCTATCGGGAATACAAATAAAGTTATATTTTTTAAACTGCACACGAACTTTATGGACACCCAGTATACACACACACACACACACACACACACACACACACACACATATATATATATATATATATATATATATATATATATATATATATATATATATATATATCAGTGGTTTTTCAAACTATTCTCACAGAACTCTTTGAAAATGAGTATGACTGTTGCAGATAACGTTACATTTAGATGAAATTAATTTATTTAAAACATAAAAACACGCTAGATGTACCAAACAGTGTGTTTATTGACATAAAAACAGTTATACTTGTATATATATATATATATATATATATATATATATATATATATATATATATATATATATATATATATATATATATTATATATATATATAATTTGCATTGAGAAATCCTTCTTGAGAATGCAGCTGAATAAATATTAGAAATATATATATTACAATATACCATTGGATTCTCAAAGCAGAGAATCATTTTATAGTTTGTTTATTTCTGAAAATACAGAAATTGTGGCACAGGTCCGCGGGAAATGATTTTCTAAGCGTAGCTTAGATGTGGCACAGGGCAAGAAGTATGTGGCACACAGTGAGAATCGTACTCACTATTCAAACCTAACTGTTTTAGCCAGACGAGCTTTCTAACCATTACACCACGCCTAGAAGACCAAGGGAATCGTTGTATAGTAAGCAAAATATAACGGATTGAGTAATCTGATAAAACTTTAGTCCCGATACTAATTGTGATTGTTATCAAAGCCAGTATTTTAAGTGTCAATTGCCACAGATATTTATTACTGACCTGGGATCAAGGTATTATAAAATAAAATGTTTCCTTTCCTTTCGTTTTCATCCTATAATTTTCTGCTAAGTCCATGTTGAAAGTCTAATATGTATTGTGTACAGTTTTGATAAATGTTTTTACATTTACACAGTTGATCAACATCTCTGTTTGAAAATACTTCATCCATTTTATTTCCTTGGAGAATCACAGATGTTTACTGTAACTGTTATTTTAGAGGTTTGTTATTTCCTGGAAATTCCTTGATAGCACATCTCTATAATATTATTATTTGTATTGTTAATACTTTTCTACATTCGGGTAGGGTACAGATTGTCGCAAAGTAAGTAGAAATGACCTGGGTGGGCAACGAGAAGAAGCCAGTGCAAAAGGCAACGTGGAACAACTTCCCCATTAAATCTTGGGAAGTCAACATATTAAGACAAAAGAAGCTATGGAAAGTTATGTTCATCTACGAACAAAACAGACAAGGAATTAAAAATGTCATATTTTATTTTTTGTTGCTCACATTGTGAGCTATGTACAAGGGACTGTATCGATATAGAATTCCTGTTTCTTTTTAATTGAACACTATTGAACACTATTGAACACTGATTGTGGCGCGAAAAGGTGTACGCAGGCCGTTTTCAGTTGTGTCGATTCTTTAGTCTACTTGAATGTCATCAGACATTTACAACAAGTCGAGCTCAGTTTTTTTTTACTGAAAGTCAGGCAAAGTTTAACATTCGTTGCCGAAAGAAATCGTTATGTCAAAAATGACGGATTTCTCTTGACACTAATTTTACTGTATAGTCCTTGACAATTCTTTTATGTTTAAAAAGTTATTTTTAGAAACTGAATAAAACTTAAACATATGAGACTGAATTTATATAATTTTAATTTTTTATCAAAAATTATCAACCAAATTTTTGAACACTATTGTTGTACTTAAACAGTCGAATAAATAAATAGTGTTTAAGGTTTTTATTGATATTTCTCGAGAAATAGATATCGGTAGCTTGCAAAAAATTCTCCCAAAATTCATTTTTTTCAAAATTTAAAATGACTTTTACTAGTAATTATGTTTTAGTGTAAATGTTTAACTTCTCTTGTGCGCAAACATTTTTTATGAATAACTGTTGTGACCAAGCAAATGCTTAAAGAAATAACAAAACAAGTGTTACAGATATATCATATATTAAACAGTAAGTACAGCAGAAAAGTATTACAAGGACTAGTGAGTGTGTGTCAGTTGACACAGCGTTCAATCTATTCGACTGTTAATATTTAACAGCTTCCGCACGAGGGATGTATGTGTCATAAAGCCGAGTTTACCGTGGGTCCTACGAGCCCGTAGGCTCGGCCAAAAAAAATCCCTTAGAACACGCATAAACGGGTTCAGGGACTGTCTACCTCCCTGGACGAAATTTTGCCCTTCAGCAAAGCCTACTACGGGTTCCTCTCTGCCGAAGCAGATAGTTTGACATTTGAACAGGCTAGAGCACTGTTCCCCCAAGGCCTTCTCTACTACTAATCTTATAGTAGGCGGAAGATTCCAACATAGTCTCTTGAGGTAGGACACCACAACAATAACAAATTGTTTTCTTAATTATTTATTTAAAAAAATTTGAATGTCACATATTGCACTGAAGTTTGTTCTCATATTTTAAGAAACATTTAATTAACATTTTTTTTTTGTAAATAAACAATCTTAAGACAAATGCATAAATACAGTTTCATATGTTTGGGTTCTATTAAAATTCTACAAATAGATTTGAAGGTAATAAAATTTGCGGTGAAATTATACGCTAAAATCAGTGTCAAAATGAATTTCGCTTTCTACATACCGCTTTTTGATCCTAATATTTTACCGAGTGTCAAGCCAAACCTTTTGTCGCCACGAGAAGAAAATTATTGGAGTAATATGGTATGAATCGGCAGCTTTATTGTTCCCAAGTAGGGACATTTTTCCGAACATATGTCAGTAACGGAGGGGGTCAGGGAGAAAGAGAAACTCCAATATATCTTGAACACGTAAGTGCTTGAAACCAAGGGAAACATTCCCACGGTATATCTTTGAGGGATGAACCTCTTTTTTGATATGAAAATCTATCGTACTTACTAGTTTCTGATCCGTCAATTCACGGGCCAATGAAAAGACCAAGTCAAAAAATCTGTTTCTTTCCCGTTATTCTTGCGATTTTGGTGACCATCAATTAAGCTTTCAAACATATAGTAATGCAGTAATACAAAAACTTGTGTGGCTGCTTATTAGGTGAAGTTTTAGTCTGAATAATCCATAACCTACAAGTATTATCCTTTATTTTACACACACAATGTTACATCATATTCTTGAAACTATCCACTGCAGGATTGGGTTTCCAGTTGTAATAAAGCGTGCGCTAGGTGACTTAAAAATGAAATTATATATATATATATATGTGTGTGTGTGTGTGTGTGTGTGTGTAAATAGTTTGGTTAAAAATAATTATAGACGTATACATATTAGAAAAATACTTCCATGATAACGACATTGTTAGTATTGTTACTTTACTGATCGTTTTCCCTCTCGGTGTCATCCCAGCTGTGTTTAAATCCTGAGAGATTTGTAGATGGGTGAGGTGGTCTGTTTAGAGTTCTGTTAGATCTCATACGGCCAGTTACTCAATTCAGAATTTGCCTAATGTTGCTAAGAACGATTCAGAGACTTAATGCCCCGGTAAAGGGTTTGCTTGACCAGAATCTCGGCGCCCATTATCACAGAAGGCGAAGAATTGTTAACCGCTTATATATTGATATTATATAATTTCTCAATATGTGGCACAAGGCAAGAAGTATGTGGCACACAGTGAGGATCGTACTCACTATTCAAACCTAACTGTAATACTTTTCTGCTGTACTTACTGTTTAATATATGATATATCTGTAACACTTGTTTTGTTATTTCTTTAAGCATTTGCTTTGTCACAACAGTTATTCATAAAAAATGTTTGCGCACAAGAGAAGTTAAACATTTACACTAAAACATAATTACTAGGAAAAGTCATTTAAAATTTTGAAAAAATGAATTTTGGGGGAATTTTTTGCAAGCTACCGATATCTATTTGCCAAGGTCATATCACGTCAATAATGCGATAAGAAATATATTAATATATACTCTAGAAGATTAAAACACCTCAATTAATCATTGCGATACAGGAGAAAATAGCTTCCCTATATAAAAATAATATTCTTTATTAATTATATTTTTCTTCGAATATTGTATCACAAATAGCAGTAATAAGAATTCAGTATTCATGTTTTTTTTTTCTTTCATCCAGTTGTGAATTAATTGATGAGATACTCGATGCGTCATATCAATGTTTGTCAGGTAGTTCTTTTGAACACGCTAGCAATGTCTGGGCCCAAGAATTAATTTCTATCACACTGGACACATCAAAACAAAAAAGATGTGATGAAATAAAATGCGAGAAAATTTTACTAACTTGAGGCTCTCTCAGGATCAGCACTGCTTCGCCTGTCTACCATCCGCTTCACAGCCGAGTAGTGGTGCCTAGCGCGACACAGTTCCTTCTTCATCTGCTGGTACCCTTCTAGATAATGAGTGCATTCGGGTCGGAGACGCGAGCCTTCTTGGGCTCAAATTATGTGAGCGTCAAAGATGCAGATTTGGAGCTTTCATTGATGAGTTTGGTTTGCATTCTCTCTCCTGCCGTCGTAGTGCAGGCCGCTTTCCAAGGTATGCAGAAATAAACGACATCATCCGAAGAGGTCTGGATGCAGCTGGGTTCCCTTCCCAAATCGAACCCGTAGGACGAGACCGTGGTGATGGAAAGAAGCCAGATGACATTTTCATTTTCCATTTTAAAATGGGCAAGTCGTTGATTTTGGATGCAAACTGTGCCGAAACATTTTCCACCGGTAATTTGATCCGTTCCGCTGTTGAGCCGGGGTCTGTTGCTCGGGTCGCGGAGATAAAAAAAAAGTAGTTAAATATTCTTCTCTTGCTGACAGATTTTTTAAAACTCCTGTATTAGTGGAGATTTCTGAGGTTATTGGCCCTCGTTCAATGGGGTTACATCGGAGGGTTGGCGTTTCGATTAAGGGACGAGCCTCGCGAAACAGAGTGGCACTTGCAGCGTGTCTCATTGGCGATGGTGAGAGGTTATATTTTCTCCATTATTGCAGTTGTCAGACGATAGTAAAAAAAAAAAAATATATAATAATAATTCGTTTATAGATACTTTGTTCAAACTTTCTTCAAATATATGTAAATTCATTAGGTTAACTGAAAAGTCAAGGTAAATTTTTAGAGTGGCCAGGCAAACATGACAGTAGTTGAAATTTTGATGTCTTGTAAACTAGTGCACATTTGATCGTCTCACCATAAACTGCGAAAATACAGTTATTAATATGAAACACATATTAATAATTAACACCAAAAGAATATAGAATGTAAAGGCGAAGTCATTATATAGAAATGATTTTTTAAACATATAAAACATATAGACTGTAATTATTTTAATATATTATGTATAGTAGTGTACTCTACATTGAAAATAGAGTATAATACTAAATTGGAAGTATAGAAAAGAAAGATGTTTATGTTTATTGATTAATGATTGATATAAGTATGTATGGATGAGGACAGGAATCGGTTATGACAAAAATCCGATATTTTCCATAAATCATGCACGAGGCAATAAACATTTCCTCTGCTACGGTGAAAGCGATGGTCATACAGTACGCACGTTAACTGAAGCGTCTCTCGATGCCGATGGGAAAACCTACGGCAGAGTTTCTGCGCATACCTACCAAGAACTGTATTTTCTGATGGATTGCCAGCTCTCAACAAACCTGCGATATAGAGAGATTGAAAATGATCCGACATATATATATATATATATATATATATATATATATATATATATATATATATATATATATATATAGATATAGATATATATATATAGATATATATATGGAATCATTATAAATATCTCCATATAGGATATGTATATATATATATATATATATATATATATATATATATATATATATATATTGAAATTGATTCGACATATATATATATATGTATATTAAAAAAGATTCGATATTTATATATATATATATATATTATATATATATATATATATATATATATATATATATATATATATATATTATCAGTATCTCTCTATACACACACAAACACACACACATGCCAAAACACACACACACGCCCAAACACACACACACACACACAAACATACACACACACACACACACACACACATATATATGTATATATATATATATATATATATATATATATATATATATATATATATATATATATAAAACATGAGGTGAATATAGTAAATACTTATAACATGCTATGCATAAGGAGATATAAAATCATAATAATTACCTATATAAAGAACACTGAAGTTAAGCAATGTTGAGCCTGGTCATTACCTAATTAGGTGCAGATGGTGTAATGGATAACGTCTATGAATTGAAATTTGGAGAGCGAAGTTCCAATTTCAGTCGTGTTCGTTATATTCATGTGTGCGCCATTAATATTGCAAAATGTATATTTTCCCCTCAGCCATGGGTTAATAATAGTACTTGCACCCGTAAATGATTATTTTCTCGAAAAACTTTCTTAAAATCTAAAATGTTGCCTCAATCAATCCAGAAAATTTCAATTTTTTTTTTTTACAATCATGAAAATGAAATTCTCTTAGAATTAATTAGAACACAATAGAGGGGGATACACATGGATTAATTATATTTTTATATTTAGCACCTGGGATGATAAGGAAATCAGTAGCTGAACGAACACCTGCTTTAAGCATCGTCAATTCTAGATGTGTGACCGCTTGGGAATCCTAGGTGTTGTAACCTTGGATGTGTCTACAGTAATGGATAATGACTCAGAATTGTTAATCTGAGAACCGAGTTCGAATTCTAGCTGGGTTTTTATATTCCCTTACCTTCGGAAAGTTACGAATCCACCTCTTCTACTCTCAACGATTTGTTAATTATCGAGCCCTGTATTAATAAATCCTTATTGTCTCCAGAAATATTCTTAAAATATAAAAAAAATTAAATTTACCGGGTTTAAATAAAAGGCACAGAGTTGATAAGCCGTAGAAAAGGAATCATCCAATCATCAATCAATAGATCAATCAATCAGCCAATAAATTATTCAAGCAATCTATCAATTAATCAGTCACAAACAATTAATTAATCAATCTATCAATTAATCAATTATTCTATCACTTAATTAATCACTCAATTAATCAATTGATCGATCAAAAATCAATCAATTAAAATCAGCAGCTAAAAGTGTTGAGATAAAAAATTATCTACATCGAACGAGTGAATAGTGATAAATATATTTCTGAAATAAAGAATGAATCGTCAAAAGCTAACAAAAACGAGGGCAGACAGTTATACTAAAAATGACCCTTCAGGATGTGGGTGATCCTAACCAGTAACAATCTTCTCTCATTTGTTGAGGGACGTAATTCTTCCTTATCACAATTTTTCCCAGTCCCTTGTGTGTTTTCCCGCTAAACATGATCGTTAATATGTGTTATCACCCCAAGTCAGGGTTGACCTAGGAACACCAGCAATTAAGATTAAAACCAACTGATCAGAGACCTTGTTGTTGGATGCAGTTTATCGTCTTACCCAGGACGCTGAATTTATAATTTTATCAAATAGAATTTCATGAAAAAACAGTTTCCTGAGTTCTTACCTTCCTTTTAAGCATTTGAATTATGCCCTTATTTTCTCGTCGAGTTACATTTTAGTTTTTGCTGCGTTTAAAAATTATCAAACAATAAACCCAGGTAGGAGAGAAGCGGAAATTCTAAACAAAAATAAGTTACAGTAATTTCCCATGTATAATACGCATTTTTTCTACAAAAAAATAATCAAAATCAGGTGTATGTATTATGCACAGCTTCAAAAAATGTTAAAAAAATGCTGTAAAATAAAATAAGAATTATCATAAAACTAAATTAGAATAATATTATTCTATGTTTAAAAACATTTTTTAAAATAAGAGTAGGAAACACTGGCTGTAATGAAGTTGGAGAGGTATATTTATAGTGTTTGATTAGCGAACAAGTTGTGCGTTTTATGCGTGAGTAGAAGCATTGTCCCACACTTACAGCGCAATCTTAGGTGTGTGTATTATGGATGAAGGCGTATTATACATGGAGAATTACGGTATTTGCCATTAGAGTGAATGAATAATGAATATTAAACTAAACTCCAAACGATTTTCATTTGAATCGTTTTAATTATTAACTGTAATATAGTCTATCATAAACAGTCATCTACATTTACAAGCGAAATCTCACGAAAATGGTTGATAACTTTTGAATAGGCAGAGTTAGACTTACATCACCATGACACACGCAGGAAATGTAGATGGAAGCCATTTGCATTGTCCAAATGGAAACGCATAGGTGGGCGCACATGATTGCTTTCACGAATGCATTTATGTGCATACAAACGATGGAGAAAGATAATGATCTCTAACGTAAGAATAATAATAATAAAAACGAAACACCACAAAAATATTACGTGGCCCAGCGGATATGCATTAATACCGCTTTTATTTTCGTTTTTTTTTTTTTTTTTTTTTTTTTTTTTTCTCGTAATTAAATGTCGTGTGACGAGCAAGGAAATATTCAAAGGTAAACTTCACACTGCGAACTACACCTTTGACTCTCAACTAATTGCACCTCAACTGTCTTAACATATCTAAATAAAAAAAGGTATTATACTTTATAAAGAATTCATTTGCAAATGAATATTCGACAAATATAACGAGAAAAATTATTTTTCAGATCGTAATATAATTCAACATTCAACTTCAAAGGTTAATAAGATGTTTATTATTTGGATTGGTGATGCTATCAATATGCTGACACACACACACACATATTAATATATATATATATATATATATATATATAAGCATGTATATTTGGCTGTTTCCGTTCTTACATAATTGGTATCAGTAGTGGATCTATTTATATTTACGTTTGTACTGAATATACCCATATCTAATAAAGGCCAAATATAAAAAAAATATATATGAAATATAAAAAAAAAAACAAAAAAACTGTGAAATATTTGATGCGGAATGTTTTCTGCCTGCTACATTTCGTCTTTTTTTCTACAATTTCTTTTCTTACCAAACACGCCGCTATATATAATGGGTTGGAACAAAAGTTCATATCGTTTTTATTTTGTGAATTCCCACGACAATTTATGAATATTTATACAGATTTATTCAATAACATCGATATCATTTGGTTCTGCTGCATTTCTCTATCTATTTAGAGATAGCTTATTTTCTCCTCACAGAAACTATCCGTTTTCTCGGCCATAAACGTATGTTTTACCTGAATTCAGAGCATTGAAATTCTTTGCATTAAGTAGATTTTGTAGAGATCGAAATAATGCTAATCCGGGGGTGTATGATCATGATTGTAAAGGGTCTCCACAAAACAATGACATCATTTGAAATGTGAATATCTTAGTGACTACATGCCCTAGCCAAACGAAAATAAATAGTTTTCACGATCCACCATAAAGCATTTATTTATCAAAATCCGAACACGAGATTCAAAGGAGTGTAGATTTCTGAATCGATTTCACAAAGCTTCAAAAATATTCAATATGCACACCAGCTGTGAAACGAAACACGTCAAGTCGGTAATGCAGTTCCTGACAAACACGCTGTAGTATGTCTTTCGTAACATTCTCCTAAGCCTCAATGATTCTCTGCTTAAATTCCTCTTCGTTTGTAAGAAGAGGAGGCATATATAGCTGTTTTTTTTTTCACATAGCTCCATCGAAATGGTGTTAATTCAGGTGAAAGGGGTAGCAATTTTAACAACATATTGTCATTAATACATGCGCGGGCGATCCATCTGCTTGGTTGGTTCTCATTGAGATAACGCCGCTCAGTCCTCTTCCAATGAGTTGGAGCTCCATCCTGTTGAATAATGAAGCGTTCATGCTCATTAGCAAGGAGGTCAACAAATAACCAGTTCTGAAGCATTTGCAGATAAACATTGCAGGTCACGGCCCATGAAGACGATTCTTGGAGATTGCGCAGAACATATTCACGTTCGGTGAGTTCCCCATGTACGCAACTGTGGCATCGTTACTTTTTCCCGGCCAGATTCAAACATTAAGCTTGCTAACTTTGCCATTACGGAAAACAAAACGTTTTTCGATCTCCTCATAATCAACTTGCTTGTGATTTTCCCTGTCATCTCTATTTAAGGCTTAATGAACTGCACTTTATAGGGTTTCATTCGCAAGTGTTTCCTTACTGTACGCCAAAGTGTCGTATGAATCATCTTTGTTTCCACTGATATTCTCTGTATAGACTTTCAGGGCCTTCGCACAAATGTTTACCGAACTTGAATGGGGATAACTTCCGATATTGGAGGTCGTAAAATCCATTTAGCCTGCAGAGACAGCCTTTCTCTTTGAATATCTTTGGACATGTTCAAATCTGCTTTCAAGTTGGCGTATTGTTCTTGAATTTTTTCGAAATTACAAACTGCACAGTCTTGTTTGACAATGTTCGAGAAGATTCTAACACACAAAATACCTTTTAATTTCTTGTAGACGTCATTCTTCACCCAGAATAAAATAATCGTTCTCCATATTTTTAAATATTTCAGCAATATGATATCGTTTCATCAATAACGCTGTTATTAAACTGCGAAATAATGTTTATTTTTGGGTAACACCTAATACAGCATTTGTGCAAGGATATACTAGTGAAGGTGTACCAATTTTTAGCGGTCGCGCGAAGGTATGTGATCTGCGCTGTTTTCCTGATTGACGACTATACCTATTGCTGCGCACTTTATTCATTGCTGCTTTTATTTGATCCATTTAAGAGTAGTATTTCTCTGAGTTCTCTATCTAATTTTGACGAATCTCCTCATAATACACAATTACTACTGTATTATTATTATATTTCATTTGATAAGTATCTCTGTAGCTGTTTAGGAATGGTGATTATAATCACCATTCTTGATTATCAGAAGAGGCTTCTGTCCTTCACTGTTAAACCATAGACGCTCGATAACAGAATACCTCACTGTAGGCAGTTAAGGACTTTTAAAAAAAAGTACACAAAAATAATCAAGTCTGTTAAGTTTTTATGTGAAGAGTTAACTATTAATATAATTATTATAAAGATAGAAGGGAATGTTACAGAATTTAAAACGTTAGAATTTTATATTAACATGCAACATATGCAAGACTTCATATATTTATTATTACGTGTAAACATGAAGCATAATCAAAGTAGAATAATAAAAAAAATGGCTCATGGCAACGTGTATGTTTTCTGGCAGGAATCGATAGCAAAACAATAGTTATGTATTAGCATGTGATCTGGATTTATTCTCCCTATTTCACGGATATACACAGACGGATGAAAAAATTCCAAAACCCAGAATATATTCATCAATTTAATCGAGATAAGACAAGGGGCCCATGTAACTTCCTTGCTCGCATTTACAAATACATATATGTATTCCTTACCAATAAAAATGTGGGTCGTATATCAGTACTCGACCATCTTCACATTAAAGAATATTTATATTTATTTTTCTTTAAAATAGTTATTTGATCGAGTTAATTATGTGGTTCATGGTGAAGACCACACTTATTCCTGAACTGGCGCTACAGAATCACAAAGAAAGAATTATACCAAATAAGAGAAATAACACTGGAGGACTTTCAACAGCAGAAATAGCTGAAATGGATACCACATGTAATTCGAAGAGAACATAATTATATAATCAACATGTTGATATTCCATACTAACAGGTCAGGAATGAAAGCCCATTCACTACTGGAAAGAGTGACAAAAACTACTGAATTTTTAACCTATTTCATGAAAAGATGTTTTGAGAGAAAGACTCCACAAATTTCAACCGACAGTAGTAGAAGCTGCTCAGTTAATGAATACCGAATGTTTCCTTATAAGGAAATGGCTAATATTACCATTATCATTACTACGACAGACAAAGGAAATTATGACATGACTTATGTCAATTCTTCTGTTATTTTTTAATTTTTATTTTTTTTTTTTACAATGCAGTCCACCATGTACCAGCCCCAAATTCCTTCGAGTTATAGGGTTATAGACTAAAAAGACACAATATGTGAGGATATATGGAGAAGATAAGATTGACCCTAGATTGTACACTTAAGATTCTGGTGTTTGAGGAAGCATCCACTTGGGAGTCGGTTTAAACAAAACAGCGGTTCACGAGAGGAAGTTTCTCGAGTGAATCTTACATCTCACCAATAGAATAGGAAGGTAAGGAGCGTGATTCACTAGAATGTACGTGGTAATGCAGTTCTTAGTCGTCAAGATTAGAACTGGTGGAACTAATGAATGTACTTCGTCTAAACACTTTCTGTGGAAATAGCAAAAAAATAGTCAGAGTATTGCCACATTTCGTCTGTCAAATAGTGGCTTCAGGGTGAAAAGAAATTCATAAACCACAAGGACTAGGAGTGGTTTTTAGATTGGACCGTGACTGGAAAGTAAAACCTCTGCATTTCTTGTACATATATGTCAACAGCATATATTTTACACCTGATCTGGCTCCTATAAAGGCAGAGGATAAGAGGATTTCATGTATCTACTGGAGTGTTACAGGTAACGGAAAATTCAGCTCTTATCTTTAGTGATAGGTCGTATATAAGCGTTCCAATTGAGGTCTGGGTTGCGATAAGTTTCAGTAAGCGGTCAAGGCACGAGTCCTACCTGTGAGAACACACATTAATCGCTATAGGTGAAGTTTGTGGGTCCGTTCGATGATGACAGAAATTCACTAGTTTAGTTTCCGAAAAATTGAATGTCAGACAGTTTCCCCACTGAGCTGTTAAAGCTAACTCAGAAGGGAGATCAGTTGCTAATCTCTAGTCATCTGGTCTTGGAGTTGCACGCAGATACCGTTGTGTCATCAGCATATATATATTCCCAAATCATCGAAGCATACTGTTAGATAGGTATATATGTGAAGTAGAAAAGAGATGGATCGAGAATCGAGCCCTGCGAGATGTATGTGTTTTTCTTTTGGGCTTCAATAGACTGGCCGTTTCCAAATCCTTTAGGGACCCACCGGTTAGTAAGGACTTGAAAATTGAGAATATTGCAGCCCTGTACAGTAACCTTCTATATCGCACCTTTTGAAAGGCCTGTGAAATATCTAATGCGATCGCTCTTGAGATATATTTGTTGCATAATGCCTAATTATATGAGTAATATTTATAGACAAATAAACGAGTCCTACATTCTGTGTTGACTCATGCTTTTTTACATTGTGGATAGCATTGATGGCCAAAATTAATTATATCAGGCATCTGGACTCAGCGGTCTTTTAAAAGCTGCACTACATTTATAGAATCATTCAGCTCTTAGAGACATCGACACTTTGCAGTTTTTTAAAATTACACCAAGCACCTGAAAGGTTGTAACTGAACAATAGAAGCAAGTAAAATCATTGGCGAAACACTCATTTTCAATGTACTCTTTCCCTATATCAAAATTTGTGACCGAAGACATCAGTGTCTAAACTCACACAGAAAATACACTACTATGACTTTCATATTTATAATAAATCACAATAAAAATATATTACATCGCTACACAAAAACGCGTATGTTTCAATACTATGATGGTAATTCTTCAGGCGATGATAGATAACTTGTGATGATTTTTAGGAAAATTTTATAAAAAAATATCATTATATCTTACCGGATGTTAAGTGGGTGGGCATACGTTTAGAATTATTGTTGTAGCGATGTAAGTCAAACATGTTCTCCGTTAACGCGCTTTGTCTCTAAAGTACCTTTATCAGCTTTATTTATTAACTTCAAAGATGAAACGCGTTGTCATAAATGTTTTAACAAATGTCTTTTATTCTTTTTATTCCTTTTATGTTTTACACCAATATTTACATCTGAAATTTTAAACAGAAATGCACCTAATTATGTAAATATATGCTATAGGAGTATATTGCAAATTGAAAAATGATTAAAACTATGTCTAAACGGAATCATTGTAATTACATGTTGCTTTTATGTGCGAACACCATTTTTCTGCCGAGGAAAATTGTTTTTAATTAGGTTTTCGCATTTATGGACTCAATATATTACTAAGCGAAATTACCGAATTACCGTAGAAATAATGTTTCGTTAATCTCACAGTTGAACATGGCATATATGTTTAGAAAAAAAATATTTGAAATATTTGATTTCCACACGGATTGAACACTAAAAGCTATTGAGAGGAAAACTGTTTTCATGCGTATATTTCGGGGTTATTATCGATTTTACAGCTAATCTATTTCAATGTCCAAAATAAATTTTCGAGGGGTATAAAAATAACATTTGGATTCTACCATTAATTGAGTCTGAGATGATTCCCTGCCTTGATTTGCCCATAGAAATAAACGAAAATACCAAAAACCCAGCCATATTAGTAAATATCTTATTTGAGCGATGGAAGCAAATAAACCTAAAAAGAAAACTTCTAATCTCTTGTATATTTGCGATGACTGAAAATAAATGTTGTTATTGTTTTTTTTTTTTGTTTTTTTTTTTTCCGAAATAGTCTTAGAAGATTATCCATTCATATACAGGTGTCATTTCCGTATGAATTATTTCTGCTCCAATGGATAGTATACTAATAATTGTATGTTGATGCCAATCTACATTCTTCATGGGTATGACGATAAATAACATCAGGTAGCAAGGTCTCTGATCGGGAGGTAGGATATTTTGAAGACCGTGGAATTACAGCCTTATTGATTCTGTTCAGAGGTTCACACTAACTCGCTCTGGTAGCAACTGTTAGGATCACACCTTTGGCGAAAATATTGAAACTCGAAGCAAAAAGCATCAATACTTTTCTAGAGTAAAATGACCATCAATATATTTGATACAAAAATGATAATCGATGCAACACTAAAGAAATATAAAAATACATTTTTATAGTAAAATTACATTATGATCTACAAAATATTTATCTAAAAAGAACCTTTGCTCTGAAAGTATAAAATTATGCACGAAATATCTGCGTTGAACGCATCAAATTACGTACAATATATTTATATTTTGACATTAAATAACCCATAGAAGTTGATATGATGCCAAACAAAATCAACCAACTAAAAGACCAACATGAATGAACACTTTCTTGATGTTAATTTATATAGTATCCTACAATTTATTAAAGAAATCAAACTGCATTAACAAATAAAACTTTAAAATAACTACAGCAAAAAGACATATCACCGCTTTTCTTAACAATGTCCTCAGAATCATGTAAAATCTGAAAAGCTACGCATAATCTACCATATCATCATTGTGAAATCAGAATAATATATTTCATATATTCATTGCTTCAAAGCTTCCAAGGTAATTAAATTTTGGTATTAAATTATCCATAAGGTGTTGATATACAGTTAAAAGAAGAAATAAAAAAACAATCTACGTGTCGTACAAAATATTTAAACACCAAATTAAAAGGCATATATATATATATATATATATATATATATATATATATATATATATATATATATATGTATGTATGTATGTATGTATGTATGTATGTTATAATAAAAAGAAGGAACAGTAAGACATATAATCCGGTGTGCTTATTGATATTTTTTATTTTTATTTTTACAAAACAGTGCACAACGTAAATTTCCAGAGCACAAATATTATAAATTAACTGATTTAAAATATGGTTTTCTTCGCTACACACTAATAACCATGTTTCAACAACCGAAGGCAAAAAAAATCTTCAAATTTAATTATATAATTAAATTAAAAGCATTAGTTATGTTTCATCTTCAAGGGAGTTTTGGAATAACTAATATATATATATATATATATATATATATATATATATATATATATATATATATATATATATATATATATATATATATATATATATATATATATCACGGACGCACCGTTTTGGTATGCAGTGACTACACAGAATGAAATGGATCAGCAGTTTAATTTTCCCCCTGTGGCATAATATGCGCAAAATCCAAAACTTACTCTGATTATTATGTATCTAATACAAAATATTTTTTGTTTGTAGATTTACTAAATAAATATCACAGGCTACCTACGCTTAGTAATCACTAATGGCACGTTCCTCACACACACATACAGACACACACACATACACATACGGTGGAGTAATGGATAGCGGCTTAGGTTGAGGAATCGAAGAGCCGAGTTCGAATTCCAGTCAAATTCATTACATTCACTTACGTGCTAATAACGTTGGGAAAGGTATGAATACTCTTCTCCCTCCAGCTATGGGTAAATAGTAGGACAGACTAGGTTCTATACCTTGGATGGCAACTGGTATAGAGGAAGGACAACTCTGAACTCAAAACTTGCGGAGGGTCGTTGGGGGACCCTGTGGCACGTAGTGCACCAATCTCTGTATTCGACCCTTCAAAAAGTGTGGATTTTCCTGCATGAAACTTTCACCACTATAATCAGATCTCATGTGCTGTTGTCAGGATGTCTGTTTCCTGTTCTATACCTTGGATGGGAACTTGTCGGCATGTCTGTTTCCTAGGAACTGATCTGCTTGACCCTCATACCTCGAATTCGACAGGAGAGACGAGTATAGATAGATAGATAGATAGATAGATAGATAGATAGATGTAGTATGTTCAAAATAAACAAAGACTGAATGTTATGAAGGATTTTAAAAGCATATCAAAGACGATACTGAATTTTTCTATGGCACCATTTTGTCAAGGTGCACGACCTCATGAGAATGATTTCTTAAGAAAAGACAAAGCGTAATTTTCCTTGTTGTCGTGCGACATACACTCAAGTAAAAGAAATGGTTTAAAACGTTGTACTCGTTGAGAGCAGAACAATCTGTCGATAACAATAGCGGGATGAATGGCCTGTGTGCAAAAGAGGTCAGTTCACAGATGCGTATGAATTGAATGTCGATTTAGCTTGAGAAGTTGAGGTCATTTAATGTCATTATAAACCAAGTGTCAAGAGGTTTGATATCAGAAACGTTGAAGAGTTTAAACCGGTCAAGTCGAATACGAATTCCTGAGATTTTACAATATTCAATTTTCTATGCTAGACAATTAAGCATCATTTAACCTAGAGCGTGGAAAGAAAAATCCTTACAAATAACTGTACGCATTTGTCTCAATGTAAATGTGTTGTGTACCAACTTGCGTAGATACGGGCTTGTTAATGCGTATTGGCATACATACATACATACATACATACATACATATATATATATATATATATATATATATATATATATATATATATATATATATATATATTACTGCACGTTTCATTAAATAATATAGACAAGGTTTGTCTATTTATTCTAAGTTCCTTTCATATTATCTGACAAGATTAATCACATTATTGTTGACAGACGAAAGTAAATCACCATATTGATACATGTTTAAATCCAATGTATGCTTTCGGCTTACACAAGCCATTATCAAAGATGACAATTTCAATATCTCAAACAATACAGAGACGAAATAACAATGATAGTCCACCATTGCTGCTTGAAAAAATTCAAAGTCAAGAAAAACTCGTATACACGAGACGCAGTAGGGAAAATCGCGTCGCAGCTCGTGACGTCACACATGACGAAGCGAGCGTGAAAAACAGACAATATGAAAGGAACTTACTTAAAATAAATAGAAAAAAAATGTCTATATTATTTAATGAAACATGCATCAATGAAAAACTGCTGCCTATATATATATATATATATATATATATATATATATATATATATATATATACTAGCAGCATAGCCCGGCGTTGACCGTGCTTGATTAAAAATTCGTACGACTCATACAGCAATCGCTATCACGACTTAAAATATGTTTGCCCTGCCTTGCCTTTAAATGATTGCTCTTTGCCGTGCTGATGTTGCTACATGACTTACTTCTTGCCTATCTCACACTGATAATTTTTCTAGGCTCTATACTAAACATTAAATCTGTTACGAAAAAAGAACTAAACAAAATGAACACAAAACGATCAGCTTTAAAAAGGGACTCGTAACTGGAAAAACCGAATGAAAAAAAGAATGTTAACCACAAATACTTTTTCACACCCAACCCAGTTCTGCGGAATCAGAATCAACGTTGAGTTTAAGCAAGCGAATGAGCCAATTGGAGTAAAGTGCTATGAAAATTAAAAAAATTTCCACTTGTGACGAATGCAGTTATCGATTTTTTTGCATGCTAGGTAACATTCGTGTCAGACGGCTGTTGGCTCTCACGCTGGCCAATAGAATCTTCCTGCCTATTACATTATTCGGACTATCGTCTTCATCTTTGCTGCCTTATTTATCACAACGTTTCGGCCGTTGTACTGGGGTAGACTGTTCTATTTCCACGTGCCATTATCTCTTGTTAATTCCCCTCCTCAAGTTCTGCACCGCAATTACCAGGTAACTCCCACTCTTTAGGTCCTGTCACTTGTTCTAACTAACGCCTTTATCCACTGTCCGATGTGTCCCTAAGGACATCTGTATACGGATTTCTGGGATTTATGAACCTAATGTCTTCATCACCTTTTTTTTACCAGTACTCATATTGCAAATTTTGCTGTTATCATTGCGCATGGTACACTCGATAAAGGCGTTAGTTAGATCCAGTCACAGGACCCAATGAGTGTGAGTTCAATACCTGGTTAAGGTGGTGGAGAACTTGGAGTGTGAATTAAGCAGGACATAACTGATAGATAACATCCATTAGACATGGCACATAGAAGTGGGACAGCCTACCGCAGTGAGTGAAATAAAGGGTTCAGTTCGAAACGTTGAAATAAATATGGAGACAAATACGAAGACAATAGTCCGAACAATGTAAATAGTGTATATAATACCTCAGCTCAGAAATATAGACATATACAAAATGTATTTTATTACTAATGTTAGTCTATTTAAAAAAACAAAAACAAACAAACAAAAAAAAAACGCTCAGTGCACGTGTTTGCCACCGGAAGCTTCATGATCAAAATCTGTCCTTTTTTTCTGCAAAATGTATCTTTAACAAGAAAAAACGTACAAAATTTAATCGGAAGAAAATTGATTAAAGATACCGTAATCCACGTGTCGTCTCTAAATGTTATACGACTTAGAATAATATTTCTTTCATTAGACGTTAGTAAAACTATTTACATTATTCGGACTATCGTCCTCATCATTGTTGCCATGTTTATCACAAAGTTTCGGCCGCTGTACGCTCCGGAATTGGCTTACTAGGGTAGACTGTTCTAGTTCCACGTGCCATGGATGTCAGTTATCAGTTATCTCCTGTTAATTCCTCTCTGCAAGTTCGCCCCCTGCCTTAACCGGGTATTGAACTCACACTTTTTGGGTCCTGTGAATGGATCTAAGCAACCCCTTTATCCACTGTGCGATGTGTCCTTATCAAGATTTAAACTTATTTAAGAATCAGTAATTTTTAATTAAGCATATCATAATTAGATGCTTATCTTAGTAACAGTTTTAAAGGCATTTAAATTTACAGATCTAGTAGGTTGGTGCAAAAATAATTTCGTTTTCTCACATAGTAACATATGTTAGAAAACAAAATTATTTTTGCACCAACCTAATACATATTGACAGATATGCAATT
The DNA here is from genome assembly GCA_963932145.1 of Acanthosepion lycidas. Taxonomy (NCBI): domain Eukaryota; kingdom Metazoa; phylum Mollusca; class Cephalopoda; order Sepiida; family Sepiidae; genus Acanthosepion; species Acanthosepion lycidas. The sequence goes on along the minus strand of OZ010577.1, from coordinate 123,489,915 downwards.
TGCTGTGAATAAACCGAAGGCTAATAACGAAGTGGATCATTTTATTCTATAGTAGCTTATCTGACATGTATTCATATTTCAAGATTCAACAACGAATTTTCTTTATTTTACATATTTATAGTAAAGTTCACCCAATACATAGAAGAGGCTTACTGAAGAATATGTGTGGTAAGAATATCATAAAAGATGGAAGGAAGTGATGATTGTGAGGATAAGGACGATAGACATCGATGGGCTTTTGACTTGAAGTGTTTAAAAATGTACAGAGCTGGAAGCATCATCGCGGGAGTTTGTTGCACAAAATCTCAGTTCTCTGGAAAAAATTCTTTGTGTCATTAATGATCAATTTTTCATGTCCTTTTGTGCTTCATATTCTCTTTGTGTGGCATGGAGTTGTGCCATTTTGTAATAGAGTTCAACCCAAGTAAAACAGTAAAGCCACTATGACACAAAGGTGTACTAAAGAGCAAGAAAAAACAAAAGAAGTTTAATCAGGAGGACAGTAGATATCGCTGGTATAATATTTAAATCTCTGAAGATTAAATTTGGCTGGAAAGCATGAAGACAGAAGGGAGTTCCACAAGCAAGAATTACTAGAAGCGAAACAGTAACATTGAATTTACGGTTACATCCAGACAACTCAGCTGTAAATTAGTGAGATCTGGGCCCCAGGCTAGTACTACGCTTTATCCAAACATTCTACGTACCACAGTGAAGAGCGCATCGGAAAAATTATCATGAAATTATTTATAGAAAAGGAAGAGGGAGACAATCTTACAGTAGTGATAAAGAGACTGAAACCTATATTCCATATCAGGATGATAAATTGTGATTATTCTTTGAATTTTATCAAGATGCGCTAAATAAAGAGCGGGAGTACCATATTATATGTAGCATCATTATTCTAATCATTGAAGAATGGTAGACGTATTGCTGTCTAAGATTTTTGAGATAAAAAAAAAATGTCTACCAACTTTCTTAGCAGATACCTAGCAATAAATTCCATATCGTTCTTCCATTTCATGGCAGCCGAGAATGTTAGCGCGTGAAGGCGCATCAAGTCCTTTTCCTGGAGGATAGCGTCAGCCATGCTGATGGAAAGGAAATTATTAATATATTATTAATAGAATAATCAAATGATTAATAGAGAAAGGTTTAGTTTTGGAGGTGTAAACATAAACAAGCCAGTTAACAACAGACGGAAAATAGTTTTAGACATCAGCTGCCAATTTGACCTTATGGAAATCATTTACTATCGGGAAATGGGAGTATCATCAGCGTAGATGCCAAGTTAAGAGCTCATGTCATCGGGTAGGTCATTAATAAAAGAATAAAAACAGATTATAGATCCCTGGAGGACACCTGCATCAGTACGAAATGATCTAGAAAACAGGCTGTACAGGATAACATTCATTACTCGATTTGATAAGAAAGACTGATAAGTTTAAATATATGTCCCAAGACATCGTAAATTTTCAGAATGTGGACTCGTATTGTCTTGCTGAAACAAACCACGATTGACCAAATCAGGATAGTCCTTCTTTACACAACTATTTTCCTCCCCTTTGTTGCCATATTTATCATGACGTTTCTTTAGTTTGTCGTACACATGGTCTAGCTGCTGCTAGTACAGTTTAGTGTTGATGGCGAGAACGTATGGAACAAGTTCGATATATATTACTGCTTAGAAATTCCAGCAAACAGAAATCAAGATTTATTGTTTTCTTTCCGCTTCTTAAGTGTGACTAGACTTTCTGGCCAATCTAGTATTAAGAGAAAACCCCATTACAGTACAGAAACTTCAGAACCTTCGATTGTCGAGTGCTTCAAATTGCTCCATCCGTCATTACCTAAAATTAATCATCTTGTACCAATTGTCATACGCAAACAGTCTTCTTGTTCATTATTAGTAGATGTGACAGAGTAACACTTCAGTTTACTTTCTACATAACCAAATACCTATTGATTTTCTATTGCTAGCTATCTGCTTAAAAAAAATAAAACACTCAGTGCCAAATCTACTGTATTTCCTAAAGTGATGATCTCATTACAAGTTTTAAAGTAGGGATGGACGTGTTTGATAACCGAAGCCACTATATGTAAGATAGATGTTTACGAAACATTTTTAATATATTTCACAGTCTAAAGGTTCAGAGCTGAAGACATATTTCCAAATAGTTTACTTTTTGACACTGTCATTGTACATGTTTTAAATGCTTTAAAACATAGAAAACCATGTCGTCATTTAGCTAGAAATATGACGAAACAATATATTTAGACATTAACATAATAACTGGACAATATCTTAATAAAGAACATGGTTTAAGAAAACAATTTCAAAATTTCGAAGCCCCTTTCCTCAGCTAAAATATAAATTTCTATATAGTAAAATTATGGATAAATCCGACAAAATTATTAAATATGTCGGAAAAAATGTAAAACATTTCGGTTGAACTGAACTTCGTCAGAATGTCTATAGTAGCGAAATAATGCGGATTTAAGTTTCATTTTTCGATTTCTGTATTGTTTTGTTTACATTATTTATGTAAACGTCACAATTGTAGGTAGAGTGTTTTCGTGGTATGTATGCATCAATTTTAAATGCTATGTTATTCTGTTTCTATTGATTTTGTAGACGCCACGCGAATCAAAGTCAAATAATTTCTATAAAATAAATTGGTATAGATATTATACATGACACATCTTAACTTCCAACATATTTCTGATGAAGATAAAAGAGCTAACACCTTAAAGTTATAAAAAAATGTTCTACTTGTTCCTTATTAAATCGTAACAAAATTAATCATTAATTCGTTTAAATTAAGTGCCCCGTTGCTTAAAGTTATACACACCACTTGCACAAATATGAACACAATGACAGAAAGAAACAACGGGATAGGTGCATATATATGAAATAACAAGCATTATATTTGAAAGCTTCAAGAGTCCGCATATTACAGAAGCAGAAATCTATTGGGAAAGGGGATTGTTTTATTTATATAAAGGTTTATTGACAGGTTTTACACTGCAATCATATTCACCACTCTAGGGAGAATGTCAGTAGGAAAAGAGATAGAAAAAGATGTATCATTTCACTATGACGGACAGAATGAAAAATAGAGATAAAGAACAATTTTACACAAATGTGTTTCCATAGATTCCCTAGAGTTATAAAAAGAGGTATAAAAATTAATAATAAGTGAAACTGGTAATGAATGAACTCTTTCAATCAGTTCATATATTTCTCTACAGTCTTTTTTATTATGTCGATTCTCATGAAATGCCCATTTACCAACACAAAATCTAATATATTTTAAACACAATGTTATTACTTTTAAACAACATAGCTTCTCGTCATTTTGTACAGTGTGTAGTAAAAACAGAACCAGTGAATAAACTTATACCATAGCTTTATTGCCTTTACTCTTACTACTCATCTACTGACAGATATTACAGATTGCTTTTTATACCTCCTAGATCTTAAGGGGAGGTAACTGATGATTTATCAATACATAGTCTCATTATAGGTCTTATCGAAATTGAAGATCATCTCAGAAAAAATGTACATTTTGTACCTAATGCATCGATGTTGGCTAAGATGGTCACCTGAGCCCTTCTGCATCAATAGATCATCATCAGCAGAGACACCTCGTATAGAAAGACACTACAATGTATGCCTTATAAGGCAAACAGTTATCTATTGTACATTGTTCACAGTACAATTAAGAGTAAATTATACTTTCCATGTGTGTCCAGCGAGGGACGCTATTTTGTGAAAAGCATTATGGTCACGAAAAGAGAAAATAACATCACAATGACTAGCCTTGGGAATTGTAATATTAGGCGTTTATTTATAAGAAATATTCGATATTCATTGACTGATCCGCCAGTAATGGGCTCCACGAAACTTTATGGTTTGTAGCAAAAAAATAGAAATCTAGAAAGGAGTTATATTTAAAAACCTAACATTTTTCAGTCCGTATTGCATTATATTTTACTTTGCTTTATATTTCCCGATGTATAAACGACTAAATCATGAAAACAAACACAGTAAATACCTTATTCCTTGGAATATATAAATGTCAATAATGGCTCAACATTTAAAAGACAAATGATTAGCCTAGGCAACATTAAGTTCCTGGAATTCATTCTGCTGCCAAGTTACGCACTAAACGTTATTTAGTCTTTTTCCATTTACGCTTCAAAGCCTTCATTGACGTTTAACATAAATTATTAATTTCTTTCCTTACAATTTGCAAACAATAGAGAAACGTACAGAATTGTCAGCATTACGAACTTTTTAGCTCCTGAACATACAGAAAGAATTCACGATTACAATGTCAAAATTAATTACAAAATTTTAATTAATTGATTTAATGTTAGGTCTGAAACCATTTAACTGTATAATATTTAATGTTTTCTTATAAAAAATGATTGCAAATATCACTGGTCTCTTTTTCTTATCCGATTATAAATGGAAGATGAAAAATAAACTGGAAATCGTTACAGGAATGATATTTAACAGTGCTTGAGCCAAATTGACCGTTATAACATGTTTAATTTACACTATTTGAATTTTTAGAGCTGTTGTCCTCATCTTTGTTACCATATTCAAGACGATTTGGCTGATGTACGCTTCATCCTTATTCATGTTCTCCTCTAGATAATACGTTCACACAAGGTAGGCAGCTCCTGACAGAAGCTGCTTATCCTATGTGAAGGGACTGTCGGAAAAATATAAAAGACGGCCTTCAAAAGTGGTTCAACGCAGATTCATCTTCCCAGTAAGACCCTCATAGATGTGAACATGACAAAGGACTGTGTTTACGACATCCCGTTCAGCTGTGGTAAGAAATATAAAGTAGAAACAAGCCGCCCCCGTAAGTTAAGACTGCAAGAACATCGTAAAACTGTCAGGCGTGGCTACAGACACGAAGGAAAATAGAAATCACCACCACTTATGGGATCAGGTTCAAATAATAGACAAAAAACATCACTAGAAAATCCGAAAACGTAAGGAATCAACACATATGCTAGGCCACAAAAATCTTCTAAGTCGGCCAAACATAAAAATGAACCAGTAATACGGTGTGCTAGAGAAAATCAATAACAACAACAAAGTTGCAATATCAGGCAAAAATTTTTACTGATACATTAAGTTTATAAGTCCCAAAGCTTCATACACTGATGTTCTTAAGGACACGTGGCCCAGTTGATAAAAGCGTTAGTTAGATCCAGTGACGTGACCCAATGTCTCGTGAGTTCAATAATTCAATTTTGGTGACCAAAAAACTTGGAGAGTTGAGTTAAACTGAGACATCCATAAGTTGTGTAGAATTGGAACATTATAACCTGATGGGCGAAAATAAAAGTTCAGTTCAAAATTCCAATCACCTTAAGAAGGCCGAAGCGTACAACGTCCGAAACGTCGTGAATATAGCAGTAAAGATGAGGACAGCAATCCGAACAATGTAAATAGTGTAAATAATTACAATAGAATTACAATCTCAGAAATATAGACAGATAATGACATGGTTTGGTTTACTATCTTGCCGAGATAGTTACGAAATTCTTGCAGATTACTCTATGATAAAAGAATATATTTCGGAGAAAGAATTTCGAAATGCTTCCTATTAAAAAAAGAAAGGCGCGAAACAAATAATTCTTACCTTCATTTTTTCAATTAAAGTTATTTTTCTAAGTTTAACTAAGTAAATTAACAACTGAAAATGGGCTTCATGAAGTTTAATTTCTCTTGTCAAATGAAATGTAATGGATTCTTGTTGCGCGCATTATTAGATGGCAGACATGGATTAGATAGCTGCTTTCAAAAAATTCTTAGATTTACGGATCTTATTTTTAAATATGCTTGCATTTAACCACACTAAAATAATTTTTATAAGTTTCCATCATCATTATTTATAATGCCCTTCATTTAGAACGTAGTTAATTATAGCTCTCCACTGCTTCCTTTCATTTCTACCTTTAATAATCCTCTGAAATTTTACGACCACACTTGTCCCGATTCTGCCATCGATTCGCACAAACTCCTTAAGTAAGCTCCTCGTTATCTCACTGAACGATCCTTCACGCACTACGCCCTCTGAGTAATAGATTGGTTCCTTAGATTTATTGTCTCTTTCATATATTAAGTATGAGTGAACGCCTAGATCCCATTTTCTTTAGGTGATCACGTGTTCTATTCCTGGTATTCTCAGCATTTACTGTAGAACCACATTTTTACCGCTTCGAGTTCATTCTTCATCTCTAAGACAATTGAGCATTCACTACAATAAAGGAGTCAATATAAATAAGTAATGTCTTTCTATCTAACAAAATCTTGCATTGTCTTAATAATTCAATTAGTTTCTAGAAGAACTCAATCTCTCTTCCAATTAGCCTTCGGAAATACATGTCGTATTTTCGGTCGGCTATTATTACACAATTCAGATTAGTACATTTCAGTACCAGCTTTGTTTTAATGTCCCTTATTCTACGCCGACACATATGGCTGCCTCACATGCTGAGGACAATATCTTATATTGCTTTTCTTTACTACATTTCTAGGCGTAAATTCAGTTCCCCTTTTCTGTCCGCCATCAGTATATTGTTATTCGCGTATCTATTATTAAGATTACGACCGTATATAGTAAATACGGTACGTTTCTAAGTTTCGATTCCCTTTTTACATTACACATTCTGGTGAGAAAACGCATCTTTTTTGACGATTTCCTTCTATTTTTGCACTTTATTAAATCGTCTCATATCCGAAGGTATGCGCTTTGTTCTCAGGAAATGTTACTGATTAGCCTCATATATTTTCTATGTAAGTCTAGATTACATATACATTTATTATTTGAATAAAATTAAAAAAAAAATTAAACTAATCAATAACCCATTGAATGATGTTTGAGAGAAAACCCTACAACTTGAAGCAATCTACAAAGCAATATCTAAATTCAAGGTAAAAAATAAACAAATATTATTAAAAAATATTCGTGGACTTTGGGACGGGTGTTATTGCTACATCTTGATTTGATTGCATTTAAGATACCAAACGGAGCAGTTATAACATTTGCGAAAAATCCAAACGACGAGATATTGACTCCGTACCAGAGTAATCTGAAAGCCCGTCTGGTCAGACGATGGTTAATTGTACGAAGGGAGCAGTAGGTTCACATCTTGGCAGAAGATGTCGTTTCTTTATTAATGGGATGTTCTACTCAAATACGGCTATCAACTAAATATATTATTTGAATTAAAAAAAAAATTGTTGGATTAAAACTAAGGAAAAATCCTTCAATATACTGAGGCTTACGTTTCAGATACGAAAATGCACAGATGAAAATTTTGAAAGTGGGGATATTGTTTTATTCAAATAGAATCTTGATTGCCTGCAAGGTGCAAGTGCTTATAAATCCCGTCGGACTAAACTATATATATATATATATATATATATATATATATATATATATATATATATATATATATATATATATTAATAAAATCCGTTCATGCTCACAAATGACATTCCGTGTATTGTAATTAAATGATGTGAGAAATGTGATATAATAGTGAAAAGGGAATTTCGTAGGTATAGGTCATATTTGACATCATTTAGTCGCAATCGACGGAAGGTTATTCGTGTGTATGAACGGATTTTATTAAAAATAAGCAGACATAATATCCGTAATTTACTTAATCAGGCATGTCTAAAAAAGAATTTGATGCTTAAATCCACCCCTATATATATATATATATATATATATATATATATATATATATATATATATATATATATATATATATGTCATGTATTTAGGCAGCAATACCTCATTTATATATATTTCCTTGAAGATGAAAGACAAGGTACAGTAATTATGCTTTTAGAAATATCATAAGGAAATACACTACCCGAATTGACCCGAACAAAAATCAAATATCAAATTAATAACCCAATACAAAAAATTTAAAACACCTAACTGTATCCTCAAAAATAACAACACATCAGCAAAATCAAAATTACACTGCGTTCAAACGCGTCTTAAGTAACAGTGTACTTGAGTTCAAATGCGTCTTAAGTAACTTTATACTTGACAAAACCAAATTCTTAAATAATTATATTGGTCGCATTACAACATATCTATCCAGACCCCTTACGTTACATCTCTCCGACCAAACATCCAGTAGATCCCATTTAAACACGCAAACAAACTTACCTGACTCCATCCGAAATTAGTAGAAAATACAAACATAATAAACTCATCCACATGTAAAAAATAAAAATCATAGAATCCTTAATAATAAAAAAAGGCCAATACTCAGTAATATTAACTATGAACACGGCACCGATGTGCTGTGTAGGGAAAATAAAACATGCATGTATATCTAGAAGTACACAAAACCCATACACCCAGTTAAAAAGTAAAAATAAAATCATCCTTGATAATGGCTAAAGGTAAAGTCGAAAGTGCTCGGATTGACACAATATCTGGATATTTTCTAAAGACGCTGTGTCGAGAAAAGGAAACATATTTTGGAACACGAGAAAAATTAAATATATGTGTGTGTGTCTGTGCCTGGGTCTGTGTTTTCGTGTGTGATAAAATACGAAACGAGATCAGACGTTTCAATAAAACTGACGGAGCTAAAATACATAATTAAATCCTTATTTAATCATTCGGTTTCGATTAATGTATTTTCGAAATTGATAAGAATATATATATATATATATATATATATATATATATATATATATATTGACTTCGGTCTACACCTTTTTAAAATATATATATATATATATATATATATATATATATATATATATATATAAGCGCATTATGCTGTATTGCCGTTTATCTTATAGCACTGATTACATATGAAACTGATTATCAAGATTAATATATTCTTGAAGTCCGCTTCATCTTGTTTCAAAATTGACAAATTGACGATAGTCAAAATAAAGGATTAATATACATTTTTTTTTCTAAAAGTTTTGCTCTAATGTTAAATAAAACAAGGTACTGAAAAAATCTCCGTAACCCCAAATACCGAAATAATTTTCCCTTGTTCACAACCCAAATTGCTGTTCTAGATAAGTTGATATATTTGAAAGAAATAACTGTAAATAAGCATTACAAATATGTTTACTATGAGAATATATTATAATATATTCCATTGTATATTTCAAATTGTAAATACATGATTATATTTTCAGCAACACACTTACAGGAACTACTGAAGACACGAAGAGCTCATCAACTTAGCAGAACAAACAAAGTACTAAGATCTACAAAAGACAGGAAATGATGAAGAGCCACACTTGCTCACAACCTAAAGAGACTCGGTATTAATAATAATAATAATAATAATAATAATAATAATAATAATAATAATAATAATAATACCTTGAAATAGTAATCTCGAAAATGTGGCATATGGGAACATCAACAATCCCTGTTGTAGTTGGAGCCCTAGGAATGGTCGGAAAAGATTGCAGTAGACTAATTGAAGGGGTTCCTGGAAGTCTATGCCTCAAGGAGATACAAAAAATTGTTCTGACAAGTACAGCCTACACTTTACGAAGGGCTTTATCTATGTGATATTATTATTATTATTATTATTATTATTATTATTATTATTATTATTATTATTATTATTATTTTGTCAGTGGAAAGTGTCATGATGCCATTTCTAACCTTAGGTCCCTGGGCGGGACCCGGAAAAAAATGTGTAAACGCCAGAAATCAAAGAAAATAATAATAATAATAATAATAATAATAATAATAATAATAATAATAATAATAATAATAATAATAATAATAATAATAAGTGATCCGCAAGCATGAATTACAAACTGAAACACTGAATAAGCTTCGTAACGAAGTTGTATTAATAGATGTCTGGAGAAAGAGAGTGAGAAATGCATTAATAAAACAGATATTTGTAAAGGCAACGGGGGATAGGAATGTGTCGAAAGACTTGATCTCCAACGGCACATAAAAGTAGCAAAGAATATTATTATGATGAAGATGATCAAAAAGAACAAGAGAAAAAACAAGATAAAGAATGTAAGCTTGAATGAAATAATGTATCAGTTTATTGTATTAGGTATGATTCGATGATGCAATCATGGAAATATCTTTTAGAAATAGACATTTAATGAACATAATTATCAAAAAATATTCAACGGGGATTGATGTAATTATTAATAAAATAATAAATCTATTATTCGGTGTGATTTCATTGCCAATGATTTTACTATGGAATTAATTTTAAAATAGTTTTGCAAATGTGTAACAAAAGAATATATACATTGATGAAGGTTCACTGTAAGTACGAGTTCCAGATTCCTGCTATTTAAAACTCATTACCAAACACCACTCAAAGCTTCCTATTAACAAAACAAATATGTCATTAGTAACAAAAATGAATCTGCTTAATAATTTATTGCTTTTTCTTCCATTTGTTTTCAATCTTGGCATATTTTCATTTTAATGATTTAAAAACAACAATTCTTTTCACAATCGACGTTTCTAAAGCGAGAGTTTCATTGAAAAAATAACAACATGTTTGCATTGCAAATTGAAAGGTTTGACGTTAACTGGAGAATATAAAATATCAGGAAATAATATGTAATATCCCACCTATTTTAAACATTATCTATCTATCTGTCAATCTATCTATCTATCAATCTATCTATCTATCTATCTATCTATCTATAATGAAATTGAAATTACCAGACTATCATGGACCAGCCACACTGCACATTCTTAAAAATGATCAATATTCTTAAATTCCAGAGCGGTATAGTAACGAATTAAATGATAAGTAACTAGAAGACAATGTCTAACAGATCAGTCGATTTAGCTGATTAATTGATTTTTTACGGCTTATCGACCATTCTGCTGGTTGTTTAACATAAGAATGTTTTTTTAGGTTTTAAGAATAGTTTTGGAGATAAAAAATAATCTGAAAGAAGATCTACTATTTAACCTATAGCTATCGGTGGCAGACGTGGATTCATACCTTGCCTAAGAGTATTAGCGTATAATTTAATATAATGCACCCGACTGGAATTGGGATTTTTATTCTAATGATTTAAAAACAACAATTCTTTTTACAATCAACGCTTCTAAAACGGGAATTTCATTGAAAAAATAACAACATATTTTCATTGCAAATTGAAAGGTTTGACGTTAACTGGAGAATATAAAATATCAGGAAATAATATGTAACATCCCACCTATTTTAAACATTATCTATCTATCTATCTATCTATCTATCTATCTATCTATCTATCTATATGTCTATCTATCTATCTATCTATTTCCGTATATATATATATATATATATATATATATATATATATATATATATATATATATATATGTATATATATATATGTATGTATGTATGTTTATATATATATATATATATATATTGTGTGTGTATATTGTGCATATGTATGTATGTATGTAAGTATGTATGTATATATATATATATATATATATATATATATATATATATATATATATTGTGTGTGTGATAGTTTATGAAATTTTGATTTTTATATGCTTCACTCAAATATCGTTCTAATAGGATAAATATTATTTTCAGAGGAACTTACTTGCATTAGCTTGACAGATGAAAGCTTCATTTTTACTGCAAATATATCTTTATAGAATTCGGATTTTAACTAATATCAAATTCGTTTTTCTATTTATTTTTAATAATCCACTCTAAATTTTTATGTAGCCATCATCTCTTCGGTATTAATCTCGTAAGAACAGAGAATACACAGGAAAAAATGTCGTATAACATCACGTGGATTATGGTATTTTCAATTAATTTTCTTCCGATTAAAATTCTACTATTTTTTTCTTAATAAAACTGCATTTTACAGAGAAAAAATGGATCATGAAGCCCCCGGTTGCAAACATCTGCATTAAGCTTTTCTTAATGCAGGTTAAGATTAGTAATAAAATACATTTAATGTTTGTTTCTATTTTGGGATGGTTCTCAAACGTGTTTTGGTAGACTCCTGCTTCTGATATAAAGTTAAATCTTTGTTTTAAATTGATTTAATTGGAACGAATTTTTTTAAAGTGTTTTTGATAATTCTTGAAATAACTGATTACCGTATATACTCGTATATCATGCGATATTGAATACCTATTTTTGAAGCTAATTTGACTACAGATATATATATATATATATATATATATATATATATATATATATATATATATATATATATATATATATATATATATATATTATGTATATATATATTGGTCAAAGCGTAGCCTGGGCCAACAACACATACACTAAGTTGATATATCGTGTAAGATCTGAAACCCTTAAAATAGGCTTCAAAATTAGGTCCTCAATGGTCGCACGATACGCGAGTATAGACTGTAACTTATTTTCTTCCACGTCCGTCGAGTATAGAATTATAGATAATATAATAAAGTATAAAAAAGACAAATCTCGGTCCTTTGTAATTTTTATTGATCTTGTGATCGATTATTAAGTTTAAGTTTTCTAATATTTGCAGCATTTTTAGGTCTTCTGTATTATACGATTTTAGTAATGTTGAAAGATTTTTAAATGTTTTTCTTGCAAGGGGCGAGATGTATTTATTTTTATATGTATTTGCTGTCGTATACATAAAAACATCTAACATAGATCCTCCCAATGAAAAAAAAAATTAAAAATTAGAAAAAACGTATTATTAACCATATTATTGAACACGTAATGTCTTATTTATGTGTTAACATGATACATAATCTAATCTAAATTTATATTTGACAAATTTTCGAAAGGTGCCTAAGTATTTCATTTGAACCCCCCCCCCCGTTCGTTCTGTGTAGATGTAAACAAATGTCAGTCGTTTCTCTGAAAAGAGAAATTATGATATTTTGTCATGTTCTTAAATTGCTATTCGTTTTGGAATTCAGGAAATTTTGCAAAGTACAAGATTTCAAGAGCTAAACCAAGTAGTAAATATATATTAAGTCAATCGTTAAAGATATTTCAACAGTTAGTTTTAGCAAAAACAATTAATAGCCAGGAGGTTGAAACCTGGGTTACTGGTGGAAGTCATCTTCTGTGGTTTAGTCGCCAATGGTATAATGATTTAGTGTAGGATTTTAGGTCGTTAAAACGTGAGTCGATGGTGAGTTCCAGGTTGTATCAATATAAAAGTTCAGATATATTTATTTATCTAAAAATATCATGGATATATGTTTAAAAAGTAGTTATATTCATTTAAAGGAAACTGAATTTTAATGATTACAATTGTGCGAGGACACCGAATGTATATATACCCCATAAGACGTTAAAAATTGGTAGTGAAATTTAGGATTTCTCGGTTTTCCGTGAATTGATAAAAGCTGGTTTACACAATATGGCAACACCATTTTTAGGCTTTCATTATTCTGTGTAATGTCCTTTATTTTTTTTATTTAGGTTCGACTGGTTTTGGGCGAACCTCGCTAATGGCGTCTCTCTACATTAAGAACATTATGATGTGGAAAAAGCCTCAAAAGTGAAGGAAATTCTATCATCATCTAGGAAAGTGCTAACGGTACTCATATCATTGCGGAGAAATTATGTTGTCATGTGTACACAGACGATTCTTGGGGGATTCTTCACCAAGGAAGAAACGATCCCATTGTGAAACCTCCAAGACTATGACAGGTACGGATTTAAGGAATATTACCGGAGAGTCACGCGGAAAACCCGGACAAACAGCTATTTTCATTATATCGGGGCTTCCTCATGTACCTAAAACCACCAGAAATGATATCCTAGGAACTATGAAAACCGTGTGAGCTCCCGTTGGGGAGGGAATTAGATGACGTTGGATATAATTCGTGTTCCGTTGACTGAGGAGACAAGTGCGACTCTTAACGAACCTGACGTTTGGGCAAATGGTTGGCTTTGTTTCGGCGATGAACGACACAAACGTTTACAATGTCAACAGCATTAGGGAGGAGTCATGTTGTGGATTGGTTTCATTGTAGACAGAATTGTTTGCACAGTAATGGTACCTATAGTTTTTAATGTGATCGCAGCCGGCTATTGAAGGAAGTCTTGAATCCATGACTAGTTCACACACTTCTCTCACTTCTAAGAGCTCTTGTATTCATGAATAGCAACATTCTCTTTAACTTTGCCAGGGTCACCCAAATGTAGGAACAGTTTTGGCAATAATATTTCTGAAGCAGGTATTTATAAAATAAATTGTCAAAACTGTTCCTCCCAATATATTGGAGAAACAAGTAGAAATATAAAAAAAAAACGCATTTATGAGCACAAAAGAGACCTCACAAAAAACAAGTTAGCTAATGCATTAGTCATACGTAGAAATAAATTCAACTACAATTTTGATTTAAAAACGCTACACTCATAAAAGAACAAAATATCTCACTCAGAAGGAAAATCCTAGAGAGTGCCGCCATTGAATATTACACAAATATTAATCTACGCCCAGGCTTTTTCTTTATTTCACCTTTCTTAAGAGAATAACTACACTCCCAAACCAACGTACAAAGCAATATCGTGAAATCTAAAGAAAATGGTTTAATCACAGCAACAGAGCAATAAAAATATCTACACGTGTGACAGTAATTGACATAATTTTCAGTTAACAGTATGAAAATAGCATTCTCTAAATACTTCCAGTTGCTAAGAACATTTTGTTTTGTTATTATTACTCTGTTTAAATAAATTCATTTCGTTTATTCCCTTGAGAAAGTCCACATTGTACGAAACGCGTCGGCAAGTATTACAGTTTTCCTATAGTCATTTGCATATATGTATGTCTCTGTACATATGTGTGTGTTTGTATAAATATGCATATATATGTATATATATGCATATATATATATATATATATATATATATATATATATATATATATATGAATATATATATATATATATATGTGTAAATATATATGCATATATACATATATATGCATATATATATATATATATATATATATATGCACATATATGCATATATGCATGTATATGTTAATATATATGCATATACACACATATATATGCATATATATATACATATATACGCACATATACAGATATATGCATATATATACATATATATGTATATGAATACATATATATATATATATAATATATATATATATATATATATATATATATATATATATATAGTATAATGAGAAGCCTTGTATACTTTCTTAATATCTATATATATTGGAAATTAAAAAAATAATAATGTTTTTTTGAAAGTATTTATTTATTTATATATATATATTTGATATTTCAGATTGGCCTCAATCTTTCTTCAGAAATAACTGTTTGTAAAAAATAGCCAATCTGAAGTATCATATATATATATATATATATATATATATATATATATGGGGATACGTCACGAAAGACAGAATAAAGTGATGCGCCAAAATCTCTCATTATAAAAGTATAAAATATATTAACTTCTAGTAGTTTACTCTGATATGAACAAATATATGAAAATTGTCAAAACTGGAATTAACAAATTTTAATCACAAATGCACTTGTTTTAAACCTTGCCGAATTATCCACCAATTGTGACAATTTTTATTTTCCCCCCTAAACTATTACAAAATGATAAATTGAGCCTTTTTCTTAAAATTTCCTGAAACTCTCCCTATTAAATAATTGTAAATTTTATCATCAGTGGTGTGAATACATCAAATATTTACAGACAATTATTGAACTGATATTTTGTCAGAATAATATTATAACGGATAATTAAATATTGTTCACCGTCTGTTAAAATTAAATGATTTTCAACGAAGCCTTTTTAGCGTTAAATTCGGTCATTGTGCTTTTGAGGACGAGAATGAAGGTCACCTGCTTTTTTATTTTATTATTTGTGAACTTTTATTGCGGTGCGATGTTTAGCAAGCTGGTTTCAAAAACAAATTCACTATTGGTGGTTTTTCGTGTCTCAGTGGATTTCTGCTTAATTATCACATTAATTGATCACTGTATAATAAAATAACGAATTGCTTTGTACGTAGAAATCTACAATTTGTTATATAATTTTATTACTATATGGTTAATGACAGTTTTTTTTTAAACCTATAATTCATACCAATTACTTTTTTATAAAATTATGTTTAATGTCGGCATTTTTTGAAATATAAATAATACCAGTCATTATTTTGAAATTTTATTATCAAGATTATATTTACTATAATTTATCCGATTAAACTTATGATTAATAACAAAATTTTCAAGAATGTCTGTCATGCTGGATATTTATAAACTTTAATTAATATCATTTGTTAATTATACATAATATAGAATATTACTTATTAAAGACAGATTTTTAGTTTATTATTATTATTACTGATAACTGATTTTACAGTGGCCATTAATTAGTTAAAATATTCGTATTATGTTAGTAAAATGTCCTTCTATTTTGGGTAATAATACATTCTCTTCTTTGCATCACTCATAACAGAGTATATTTTAAATGTAAAAGCGTTTATATTTTTCTTGCAACTTATAGTAACAATAAACGAAAATAAGCAACAGCTTCAGAAGAATCTTTTTAAAATTCAAAATTCAAAACCAAATATTGGTAACGTTTCATAAAGCGAATACTGTATTTTCTCTCGCCACGTTGGAGTCTTGAACTCTTAATGAGGATCCATGCCTGGAACATTTCTTAAGACATTAGATATCTTTCCAACCTTGACAGAGTTCCAAAGCATTCAGGCACCTTTTTTTTCTCTGTGCAACCAATTTCCTAAAGACGAAATTTTGCTAGCTATTCGCTGATCTCTCACTATTGTCACGGAAGATGTTCCGACAAATTTCATTGCTTTTTTTTCCACCGGCCTATATACCATAATCTTAAACGCTATTCCACATTAATATGCACCTGTTTATCCTTGTACGCACTGACAAAATCCTCATAGAGGATCCTACCTTGAATGGGTCTTTGGCGATGCATTGGTGAATAATAGAAAAAGAAATAAACACTATATGGAAGGTTGAAGACTATATCAAACTTGTTTACATTTTTTGATTAACTTTGTTCCTGGCGTAGTCAAGTTTACGTTACTGAGTTGAACGGAATAAAATTTAAACAGCGCGAAAGACAAAATTCTGAACATATTCAATCCACATTTTGGAAAACATTTATCCTACATTGGTAAATGTTAGACAAGTTTTAGTTTGGCTTAACCGAAAAGGAATATACTGCTAGAAAAGGATTTCCATATGGAATTAGTCGTTTAAATCTAAGTAAAATAAATTATTTTTAAAGGAATTTTCCGACAGACAACAGGAATTTGATATAATTCCCCCAGAAGCTTTGGCGGAGATTATGGGACAAGAGAAATGAGTCACAACAATTGTAAGTCCTACCAGTTGCAGTTAGCATAAGCCAAATCATTTTCACGGAATCGAATTACCCTCATTTCGAATATATCCAAAATGTAAAAAGAAAATTCTTCTAAGATTTCTCTCAAGACATTCCACTTAGCTTATCACATTCTCTTGTTTGATTCTATGAATATTGTAAGCTCGATCTCTTCAAATCAACGAGAAATCATCAATTGTCTTTTTCATCTGCATAATCTTCATTTCTTTTCACATTTGTAGATTCATAGAAGTTTGTTTACTATATTTCAATATATTGAGGAACTCTCGATCATTGTAGTAAGTTAAGATCATTATTTAAAAAAGCAAATTTTCATTCATAGAAACTGTATTTCTTGCGATATGAAAGGAAGTGTTTACTATGAGCTCCTTACAGAAAATGAAAATATTGAATAGAAAAATATTGAACATATCAATATGGAAATAGTTATCAATATTTGAAAGTCTCCAGAAATTGATTAAGAGAAATGGCTTGATGAGCCACAATGAATCGATGGACACCAAGATTCTTTTGTGACTAGAAAACCGATGAGTTAAGCGTAAAACAAATGTTAGGCGTGAAAAGAGGTTTTATTTTAAGCCAGATAAATAATATATGATCCCGCTTTTTCCGTTTTCATTTGTAAGATTGTTTTTTTTTCATCTCTACTGTTGTCAAATAGAAAATGACTATTAAATATTCGCCAAAAACGTTTCTCATATTTATAGAAAGGATATTTATATAAAACCTACAAATATTAAGATTTATGTAATATCTTGTTTCATCGTAAAAATCTGCATCAAATTTGTAGAGCAAAGATTTCCGAATTCATCTTGTGACCTTTCTTGTTCAAGCGGATTCACGCTACACTGTATTGGTTATTTTTAACTTTGGAAATATGTGGTGTCAATTCACAATGGATTGGTGGATCACATCCACTAATACTATAGTATATTTTATTGTATCGTTAAGGTACAACCTAAAAAAGACGGGATGCTATCCCTTACATAATGATTAGACAAATGTTATTGAATATGTTAAGGTCTATGATGATTTTCTAAGTACAGATTAGATGTCGCACAGGGCCAAAAGTACAGGACAGCACCTGCGGATCGAACTCACTATTCACTTGTAACTGGTTTAGAGAAACAAGCTTGCTAATCAAAACACTACGTCGAAATGCCGAAATGTTAAGACGTACGCACCTGAACAAATATCCATAAAATATAAGCTTACTCAATATCAATAGGATACTTCGCCACAGCGTAATACTTAGAATCTATTTTTTTATGAATTGCTGTCTAAGCTAATCTTAGTAACTATATATAGGGTAACTTAAATAAGACTGGTAAGGAGCTATTACGATGGTAAGCAAATTAAAGTAAGCTTATTTCATATATTCAAGCCACAAATTGGATGCTGGATAGTTGTGGTGGTGATTAAAGCACGTGTAAAAGCAATCTCTTCTCATCTGACCACATGTTATGTAACAAATAGACACTCATGAAGATCACCGCAAAACAAGCCCTCCTCGAAAAACCAAGATAAGAATGATTAATATCGAAGTTATATTGCCATTGAGTATAGGTTTATGATTCGTTTCACAAGTCGCTATTATCATAGAGAATTCGTTTCTCTTTGTATGGCGTAGATTTTGTGATTCTGCCTATAATAAATAAACCAGGTATTTATTTCGAGTTTCAACAAACCAAAGCGCTCTCTATATTCTTAATCAGTTTCCAAACAGAAGCCCACAAGTCACCTAACAAATTTCATTTCACTTGAACAAAGTTGTTTTGAATATTTGTTGATCTAATTCGAAAAATAGCATTTCAAGAATTACACGCATTGAATGCTAATGAGAACAGTGCAACATTCTCCAAAACAACACAAAAAGGTTATTTTTCAAAGTTTTTCTTTGTTCTAATGCAAACATTCGTACATTACGTTCTGATCCATGTCCAGACCATACTTTTAGGAATATCGTGATTTGCTCAACTGTGCTCCATTTTGAATGCGGAATACAGGAAACAGTGCTTTTGTTTTAACATTGTTTCTGTTAACAGAATCCGTATAAATAGAGAGAAATACCAGTCTTGGAGTTTATCTTACATAGTGTACATAACACACATGAAAACATAGCTGTATATCTAACAAGACGACGTGCATAATTATTAATATTATTTCATTTTGCCACGCAATATCCATGTATAAAAACGTTGCTTTTACTATTACCTTCCTATTTTGTAGCACAATTACAAAATAAGTTGTTTTATTCCTTTTAACACACGATAACTTGTTTAGCAAGACAATTTATTATAATTTGATGTTGTTTATGAGTTATGGAATTGAACAATGAAGACATGTGTTGTGTCCTTCCTACCAGGATGAGCATAGTTCTCTACATCTTCTTTTCCTTCATATCTCTCAGTAACGTCATATTGCTATATCTCATATGTTCTACCAGCCAATTACACGAGCGCGTTAGCTTGGTTGTTTCTGTATATTCTCTGTCTCTCTTCAATATCTCGTGTGTGAATCAAAGTCAACAAGTTCACACTCCTCAGTGTTCGCCATAGAAAAATAAACAATTGCATCTTTCAAAGTATAAGTGTCTTTTCTGCAGTATATTTGGTCGTGAAACATTGTTGTCTTTCAAAAGATGTTTCTCTGCATCATGTTTCTGTTATATTGTTATAAAAAATGGCGCACAATCTAAGAAGGCAAGATTTTTGTAGTTTATCCAGATAATTTATTTCAGAAAAGGAAGCTCGATTTGGTTTGAGAAAAGTCAGAAAACATCACAAAAAATTGCAGATTAAAAAATAAATAATGTCTGCATTGCAAAAAACAAGAAAGAATAAATAATTTAAAAACTTTTTTAGTTGGCAAATGAAAAATACATTGGAAGATTTCGTGAAGATCCAACACATTTTCACGATTTGCCTTGCAGGATAAAATTACTGAACCCATCTGTCAAGATTGGTGTCCAACAATACTCTGTTGGAAATCAAGACGTTTATTTTTAATCTATCGAGATTCAAAGTCTGATATAAAAGAACTTTAAAATTGTGACAAAAATATTGTTAATTATTTTACATAAAAATTATAACACGATAAAGCAACATTAATACGTTATAAATTAATGTGTATTTTAAATGATTCATTTCTACGTATAGCGGTCGCTCATAAAAACACGATGATATATTATTTTATGTTCATATTCCAATAAACTAAATAATAATAATAATAAACACAGCTGATTGTGTCTTGCAGAGGAAGAAAGATACAACATTCTTAAATTAAAATATAATCTTTTCTGTCATCGTAAAGATAAAGAAAGGGCAACATGCATATATCAGATTTTGCTTATCCATCAACCAATCAAATAAAAGTGAAAGAATGTGTACAGCTGAATAAATATCTCGGTCATATCGTGAAGTGTAACTAGTTCATAAGGAAATAAGACGTGCCGTCTTTACTGGAGAACTTGGAACGATATCATGAACATGAGAAAAAATGAAGACGATGCATGCGACAATATTGAAAACTGTTAAAATATGAAAAAAATGACTGGAGTACAGTGAGAGTGTTATTATCCCACCTTAATAATAATGTATTTTGGAAAATATACAGTTACAGATAGTAATTATACGTTGTCCGAGAAAATAGGATATTTTTCGTTTTAATAAAATCCTTTATATAGCAAGATGATTTGAAGCATTTATTGATCTGTTCAGAGTAGAAAATTAAATAATCAACAACAAAAATAATCTTCATTTTTAGAAAGTGGTTATGATTGAAAATGTTTGAAAAGTAATTTTAGGTATTCCTACATAAATCATAAATATCTTATGGTAATGTTATACACACCCGAATCTCAGTGCAAGCAACTTTATTCCAAAACCTCTTAATTCAATAGAAAACATTTTGAATTGTATTAAATCTGTTTTGAAATTATCCGAAGATATATTGTCATAATCTAAATATCATTTAAGATATTAATTTTATTTTTGCTCTATTTATCATATTGCTGCATTAATAATTAATTCTAAATTTTCGAAAATCTGGGATGATCAGAGAACAATCGTTTCATGATTTAATTCAATTATTAGGTTTTAATGTGTCAAATATTGAATCAAACTTAATGTAACTTCTGAAAATAATTGTTTTGTTTTGTTTTTTAATCGGTTTTTTGTCCGGTTTTCAAAAATTAGAGGAATTAGCACAAATATGGGTTAAATTATTTTTCATTGCACCTGTTTAAAAAGACAAAATTGTAACTCTTTATCAGTTATCCTGATTTGCATCTAGGTTCTATGGTGCTGGAAATTAACGGCATAGCAGTTTTTAACCCAAAGCGTTTCTGTTCTTAATGCGCGAACTGTCTTTTTTAACATATGATGCAAATGTAAGTTTCTTTTTGTGGCGTGAAGTCTCTTCCTAAAAATACAAGAGAGAAAGATGTAGAGATTTGGAGAGATGTGTGAAATATCCACCAGCGAATCATCAGTGTCTATGGATGACTTTAAAAATAAACACACTGTTCAACATTTTCAAATTTTTCAGTGTCAGCTCGTAATTTTGCTGAACATTAAAACCTGTTTGAGTTTTTTTTTTGTGTAAAAAGTGAATTAATTATTTTTTAAATAATTCACTTTTTACACATTTTTTTTTAAATGTTCACAAAATTCAATAGAAGTTTGAAAAAAAGAGTTACTTCCAGTATTTTCTTTTGTTCTTAGCAATCTATCTGACATGTATTGATGCATTTTTATCATCCGATTTCCTCACCTATCACATCTAGTGTCTGCCATTTCCTTTGATTTCTTTATTAATTAGATTTTCATACGATTTTTTTTTCTTTTGCAGAAAGAATGATTTACAGACGTATGCCTGCCAATTATCGGCGGATACATATTCTATACACATGCTATAATCGAATATTTAATCAACTTAATGTGCACTTGTGTATAGCGAAACGTCAGACCAGACAATTCGATCTATAATAATTCGCTTTAACATTTTAGATGATCTATTTACTATCATAAAAGGGATTACGCCAGTTTTGAAATATTGTAAAATATTTGAGTATAAAATTTTATTAAGTATTTTGTTACATATTACGTGTTGTTTAATAGTTATCTTTGCTATTTAATTTTATATAAGAATTTGCATAAATTGTCAAGTTATAACGTAGGAATAATATTTTCTCTTCCCTTATTACATATGTTTCTGCTAAACCAGATAATGCCGAGTTAAGAAAGGGATTATAATAAACAAATAATTCAGATATAATAGTTATATTTTATTAATACTTATAAATTAACTTTAAATGTTTCTGTTTCGATCGAAAGTAATGTTTGTCGTAACTGAATTTTTTAAAAAAAGTATTCGGCTCAATTCTAACAGTATTATTGTTTTGGTTTGGTTTGGGTTGTTTTACAGCATTTAAATCTCAATGGGTTATTTAATGCCGAGAATATTTGTATTGCTGGTAATGTTTTTCTTCAAAAATCTATTTCTGGGAATATTTTTCATTGAAGAAATCTATAGCTGGTCATATTTTTCCAAAGAATATATATCTGTTTGTATTGCTGGTATTTTTAAGGTATTGCTGATAATAATATTTCCTTCAAAATGATTGCTGGTAATATATATTTTATTTTTTACAAAGTATTTCTGGTATTAAAACATATGTTTACACAAGTTTGGGTGTTAACTATTTGCCCATAGCTGGGATCCTAAGAGGTGATACCACCCAGGTCCAGGGTGGACTGGGCATACCAGCAATTAGGAAATGTTTCCACGCTCCTCAATACCTCCTGATCAGAGGCCTTGCTGCTGGACGTAGTTTATCGTCTTTCCCAGGACATGTATGTAGTTTATTGTCCAACCCATGACAGACGGTATCATTGGTATAACCATAAAGTGTAAGTGTTAATTTCTCTTTTACTAGCCATAATCTTCTTTCAAAAAAGCTTTTCTTTTGTTACTTGAAAGCAAAGATAAGTCATAGAATTTGGAAGGATAAGTCGTCGCGAATATTTGCTGTAGGTTAAATAGTGTTTATGGAAAGCTGAAGAAAATGGAGTAAGTGAATGGATGAATAGAGAGGAAAGGCTAGAGAATGTAGAAGTTAATATTATGAAAAGTCCCGCAGTGGCTGTGAATGAAGATGAAGAGCAAACAGACTCAAACACTTATTACAGCTGAATTAAAAATCTCTATTACAAAACTCGGGGAAATACTTCAGTTGAGCCATGGTAGTAACTGCAGTTCAACGATAGTGATATACTTGTGTAATGCGTGTTATTGGAATAATTCGGAACTTCACTTTAGAACAGAGAATGGTTGCCGCCCAAGAATTTCTAGAGTTAAAAAACACAAATAGAACTTACCTTGTGGCCCATAAAATAGTCAGTCAGATGAAAGATTTTTTCTAATGATGACGAGGCAGCTATCAGATGGATAGAAAGGAAACTAAATTCTTTCGGAGGGTATATATGGAACGTCAAATTTGAAAAGAAAAGAATTTATACTAAGGCCTGGATTAGGAATCGCCAATGACGTTTTTCGTTAGTAACTGCTTTTTTATTTATACTATTAAATTTAATTAATTCTACACAATACTGTTCCGATCCCGTGTTGATCTAATCAGACATGCGAAAACAAACCACCATGAAGGAAACGGGTCGACTTTGTGTCAAATGCAGGTCTACAAAAACGACGACTATTAAATATATTGTAATTAAATACATTTATTTGTTTTTATTTATTTTGCCTTTTACGGTTTATCAAACATGTGCATTTTATTAAAAGCCATAAACTATTTTTAGAATGTGAAGATTTTGGAGAAATAATAATTATTTACTCATATAACAGTTTACACATTACTAAAAGGAGAAAAGGTGAATTCATACCTTTCCCAAGTGCATTTTCGCATGAGTAATTATGATGAACCCGACTGCAATTGTAGCACGACTACTCGATTTTCAATTCCAGGCCATTATCAATCACACTACCCGAACATCCAACCTTACAGCACATGGTATGCCTAAACAGTATTGTATCTAGATACTGACCAGTCCCAAAGTTACTTAGTTTCGGTGATCGTACGGGAACGAATAATTCAATGTGATTAGACCTTAATCCCGAATTAAAGAAATGCAGTTATTTTCTTTCGACTGATCCTTGTACCCCAATTGGTTGAGTAAGAAAACTATTTTAAGGAATAGATTTCGAATCATGAGACTTTTGTTTGTTATTATTGTTTTGTTTTATTTCAACTGATTCTGTTATAAAACTCTTGTAATTAACCAAGTGCAATCATTACTTTGTAAACAATCATGAACAGCAGATCTTCTATAATTGTTAAATTCAAACCAAATTTCAAATACTAAAGCTGCCTCGTACTAATGATGCATTTACTGTACGCAATGGGTATGTAAATCGGACAATTATTATGGATGAAAAAAAAATAACCAATAAATATAGCAAGTATAGAAATTTAAATAAACATTACCATTCAGTTATAATGTTCAATTCTTAAATGCAATGTCCTTTCAGGAACATGTCTCACTAATGATTCCATTTTAATTTTTGTGGGAATCGACATGACTTCTTCAGAATGTTTGATGTTTACATGTTGCTTTATCTAGAGTTTGTTTTTAAGTGTGTACATTCTATAGGGACTTGAGATCTTCTCTACTATATAATCCATAGCTGAAGAGAGAAGTGACGGGTTCGTACTTTTCCAACGAGGGAATAGCGCTAAAAATGAAAGCAGCAATCTAACCCACCATTTAATTCGTCACAGAGACTAAATCCTATGCTAAAATATGACTATTTTTTAAATACTCAGAATTAATTGTCGGGGGCGACATTTTCTTACGTGCGATAATCATCTAAATGTGTTCTTTATACTTATCTGAATTGGCAGAGGTGTGCCTGTCAGAGCCCCCACTCTTCTATATGTGTATTATTATATCTGCAAGGATATGTGTGTGTGTGTGTTTGTGTGTGTAATTCGGCGTCTTAAGGAAGAATGTTCTGAAATTAATGCCTTTCGATTGTCTGAAAACTGCAAAACATAGAACACAATAACATCATTCCATTAAGCAATTTTTCCGATAACAATTTTTCACAGAGTCACCACCATTTGATATACATTTTTTGTAGAAATGAATGTACCAATCTGGTAAAAAAAATCTGCACTCACGGAGTTAAAGAATTTTAACACATATTTTTTGTTGTCCTTGCTAAAACATAGTTCCACACAAAACAGGGCATTTTTGGTGTCCGATATTGTTCGGCTAGAGTCTATGGTTAAAATTATATTGCATTTGAATGAAACAATTTGCTTTCTAGATATTGGTTTTAAGATTGATGCTCAACTGCCAACAAACGCAACAAACAAATTATGTGTTTTTAAGAAAAAAGATCCAAATCTTTTGCTATATCATTAAAATCAGTATTTGATGTTGTCGCGCAACATAACACAGGAGGTGTTATGTTTAGAGAGATTGCCGTTTATGCATGAGTGTGTAGAAATATGCTTCCATACCCGAACTAGGCAAAGGTATTAAAAGCGACATGTGGCCCGCTTAGTCTTTCTGAGTGGGAGGCTTAAGTTCATAATACAAAAAAAAAAAATGTTTCTTAAAAATATTGTTTTGTTTTCTTCTCTCTCGTTCACTCAAACTTTCTCATACGTAATCACATAATGTAAAAATGATTAAGTACGATGTTTCTTGAAATTCATAAACCGTCGTCGAAAATAAAGTTTTCATCATTTTAAACCATTAGCGATTTTTACTACAGAAGATCAGGCGTGTAGTCATATTTTGCGCACGAGATTGCAAACAGGCAATATTTTCTTTCTCTGGAGAAGAAATATACATATTTTATTTTCGAATGAATAAATTAAAAATAAATCTCACGCTACGACATGTTATCAGTGAAAATATTAGACGAATACTTCATTTTTTTTAATTATAAAAAGTTTTCCTGCAAAAATGTTAATAATCTCCCCGACACATTTCTAACACACACACACACACACACACACATACACATATATATATATATATATATATATATATATATATATATATATATATATATATATATATATATATATATGTGTGAAAATATTGTAGAAAATAGGAAAGAAACTGGTTTGGTAAATAATCCAAAGTTCCTTAGTATTTTTGTAATTATTTTTAAAAAATAGTGCTCGATACGAAAGTAGAGCATAAATATAATTATTTATTTAAAAATATGATTCCAACTCGCTACATAAGATGTCTCATGTTTCAAAACAAGAGCCGATTGTTGTTCTTGTTTTGAAACATGAGACCTCTTATGTAGCGAGTTGGAATCATATTTTTAAATAAATAATTATATATATATATATATATATATATATATATATATATACACACACACACACACGCACACACGTAAATGTGTATGTGTGTGTGTGTGTGTGTGTGTGTGTGTGTTTACACATATGGTTTGGTATAGTGAAAACACCTGTGGTTCCTAATACGAAAAATTACCTTGAAACTTTTTAGTAGTGCGGCCTGCCTGATGATCAGCCATAGATCATGTGACCCACCGCTGAAAAAAGATTTACTAGCAGTAGGAAGTTGGGAAGAAACAAGGTAACCTACGACTTAATGAATAAATTAGAAACAAATCACATGACATAAGTTAATCGCACCTTCATCAGTGATACCAGATTTAATTTTTTTAATTATAAAAAGATATTCTTCGAAAATATAAATACCCCCGATATTTTTTAAGATATATGCTTACACATATGGGTTGGTGTAATGTAAATAGCTGAGGTACCGACTACGAAAAATTAGCTTGAATCTTTCTGAGAATGTTGGAAAATTTTTGTGGGTTGCATTGCGATCACCCATAGATCATGTGTCCCACTGTTCAAAAAAGTTATCTCGATAATAATTTGGCACGCAGTTTATATCAGGAAAATACCTATAAAATTTCATACCAAATTTTATCTATCTCTCCACTTGTTTTCTCTCATATATATATATATATATATATATATATATATATATATATATATATATATATATGTATGTATGTGTGTGTGTGTCTGTGTTTCATTAAAAACGACAGATAAGGTACTACTATTAAGTTTTTATATAATTTTACTTTTGTTCGAACAAGTGTTTTCTTTTCTGGACACAATGTGTGTAGAAATTGTAAAAATGTTCGGTTACTCCGAGCGCTTTCGGTTTAACTTTTAGCTGTTATCAAGGATGATTTTATTTTTTTCACTAAAAAAGGGCGTGTATGTCGTGTGTATGTTCTATGTGTTATAGAGATGCTTTATTTTCCGAACATTGTTAGCACATTTTGGCCATGTTCATAGTTAATATTGTTAAGTTTTGGCTTTTTCTTTTTATTATTAAGGCTTCCATTACTTTTAATCTTTTTTTATATGTGTATGAGGTTATTATGTTTGTATTTTCCATTAGTATGTTTCGGATGGTGTCTAGTAAGATTGCGTGTGAGTAAATCGGTTCTAATAGAGATGTATTCAGATAGGTAGGACGTAAGGCGTCTGGATAGCATGTAGTCGTTTGACCGATGTAATTATTTACGAATTCGGCTTGATCAGGAACATAGTTCCTTAAGGGTCATTTGATATATATATATATATATATATATATATATATATATATATATATATATATATGTGTGTGTGTGTGTGTGTGTGTGTGTGTGTGTGTGTGTGTGAAAATATTATAGAAAATAGGAAAGAAACTGGTTTGGTAAATAATCCAAAGTTCCTTAGTATTTTTGTTATTATTTTTAAAAAAAAAAGTGCTCGATACGAAAGAAGAGCATAAATATAATTATTTATTTAAAAACATGATTCGAACTCGCTACATAAGAGGTCTCATGTTTCAAAACAAGAGCCGAAAACTTCAAAATAATATTTGAATTAACTTGAGTTAAAGTAGGCTCTGTTCCATCTTCAAGCGAAATTTTTTTGGGAATAACTTATTTCTGAAATTTACGAGATTTAATAGTATATTCAGAATTGAAGTCAAAATTTCCATGGTAACATCAAGGGCGGATTGTTTAGAATAGGCAGGGTACGGGTGTTAATAATTTGTATCAGTATAGAGTTACTTTCATAGATGCCGTGTCAGTGTAAGGTGGGGGTGGCTAAATTAACGACGGAGGAAGTTTTCGCATAGTCTGGCTTGAGCGTCTATAGAGATTTTTTTATTTTTTTATTTTATTCTTTTATTATATCTCTTTATGAAAGGGATTTGTGTATATAAAAAAGCCGTAACGTTTGTTTTTTTACGACTTCATAAAGGATTATCTTTTTTTGTGGGCTATGGATTTTAAAGTTTATTTTCTTGTATGCGTGTTTTTAGCTAGTTATTCAGAGCGTAAGTTTGGTAGTGTCGGCAGAAAACCGTTAATTCATGCCTGTTGTTTAATAGATTTTTATTGTTTAGAAGCTTAATAATGTGTAGTTTCTCATAGAGGCACAAAGGGCATGGGTCATCACAAGTTTTGCAAGTTCTAGTCCTGTTAATGATTTTCCATTTTACTTTAGGTGTCCTATTTTTTTTCTTTCAGGTGCCAAAAATATTTAGATAGAGAGGTCTGATGTCTTTTGTTTATGTTGTTGAAGGAGCATTTATGCTGCCTCCATCTGGTTTTAAAAGCATTTTTCGTGGACCCAATGTATATCATATTATTGTTAGAGTTCTCAGTGGATGATATAGTGCATTGGTATACCACAGATTTGATGCAGCACTTATTTTCTAATGGGCAGTCTTCGTGGTTTCTACAATCGCATAATTCTTCCCTATTATTATCTGATTTAAGTGTAGAGTTTTTATTAGAGCTATTCAGGTATGGGGGCACTTCCTCCATCGTTAATTTAGCCACCCCCACCTTACCCTGAGCCAGCATCTATGAAAGTAACTCTATATTGATACAAATTATTAACACCCCACCCCTGCATATTCTAAACAATCGATCCTTGATGTTACCATGGAAATTTTGACTTCAATTCTGAATATAGTATTAAAACTCGTAAATTTCAGAAATAAGTTATTCCAAAAAAAATTTCGCTTGAAGATGGAACAGAGCCTACTTTAACTCAAGTTAATTCAAATATTATTTTGAAGTTTTCGGCTCTTGTTTTGAAACATGTCACCTCTTATGTAGCGAGTTTGAATCATATTTTTAAATAAATAATTATATATATATATATATATATATATATATATATATATATATATATATATATATATATAATGTGTGTGTGTGCTCGCGTGCGTATGTGTGTGCGTATTTGTGCAGAAAGACAGTGGGTGAGGCTGGAGAATGGTGCCTGTAGGTATGCCGATATAGAAAGTGAAATGGTGATGTGTAGGCACATATAATATTAGAAATCTGTACATGCAGTTTCGTATTTAAAATGCTAATGTTTTCCAATACACTAAATTCCTCGGCTATTAACTAAACGAAATAACTTGGCCAAATCGATATTTTCATTAGACTATATATCTTCGTGCCAGGAATCATTAATAAAATTTTAATCTCTTAGAAAACGAATCTTTTGAAAGACATCTGCTAGCTTTTTATGATCTAAAGCAGAAATTCTGCAATTATGGAAACAGATGATAGGATCGGGTGGACAGCATTAGCGATTTAATACTTTCAATCAAAATCAGCCTGCCAAAACTTGTAATCTAGTGTCGTACTTAAGAAAGTTTAGTCAAATTCAAAACTACGTAACTCAGTGCTACGTAAGAAAAGTTTATCCTCCTCCTCCTCCTACCCCTCTTCCCCCGCATCCTCCGTATTCTACTTCTTCGATGTACCTTGTCCATTTTGGGCAAATGATCTTCACATACTCCATCCTTTACAGCTCTTGTTTAAAACATTTTTCAAAGCTGGGTATTTCTGAAGCGTATTTGCAAATGCAGAGCGAAGAAGAATGTTTCGAGTTAATAACTGTAAATATGCACAAGGGATTGTGTACATTCAAATTACTTCCATTTGAGATAAAAGTGACTCCAACTTTATGTCTGGATAATATGCTTGTAGATTGTGCTTTCGCAGTTCTTTATATGGATGACATATTAATTAAACGTGTATCCAAGCAAAAAATATCTATAATCTGAAAAGATTTTTAAAAAATATGTGAAAATACGGTTCCAAACTCAGTGAAGGAGAGTGTTAATTGTTTTTGCCTAAAATTAATTACCCAGTACAAATCCTTGACAAAAATGATCGTCAACCAGATCCGTTGAGTGCAAGTGCAATTAAGAATATGCCTCCTCCAACGAACGTTAATATGTTACAAGTATTTCTGAGACTAGCAACATTTTATCAAATCTATATACCTCATATGCAGAATTTGAGTGGTGTAATGGTTAGCATGCTTGTCTCGCTAGAATAGTTACGATATAGTAATGATTTCGATCCTCGTTGGATGCCTCATACTTTCAGTCTTGTGACATATCTAAGGTACGTTCAAGAATGAATTTTAGACCTCCACTGAACTGTTTGTGTAAAAGAGTGTAAAGTGTAGCTGGGCTGATAATTATCACAAGGCGTTTGGAGAAATGAAGAAAATACTAATGTCAGAGTTATAATTAGCACACAATTTTATTCAAATGCTAGTGACCATGTTATAGGAGCAGTAAATCTGCAGAGATATATCACATTTGCTATTACCAGCAGCAATATAACTACAACCAAATAAAAAAAAAATGACGTTAGCAACAATATTTGCAGTGAATAACATTCACAAATTTATAAACGGACAAAGTAGTTGTTTACAGATGGACCACCGACCTCTATTATTAATTTATGGCTCAAAAAAGGAATTCCCATGTATATAGAGAATAGGTTACAACACTGTGGTGTCATCTAATTAAACTACGATTTCAAGATGGAATAACAACGACCCAAAAAGTTAGGAGTTTTTGGTGGTTTATCAAGATTGATAGAAAAGTACTGAACAGTCTGAGGACACTTTTATTGCAGCATTAAAAAGTGAAATAAAATTAAAACAATATATTATGCAATGCTGTACGCGAACTACAATCACCATGGAAAAAAATAAAAGTAAAGGCAGATCAAGACATATTTATTTCGAAAATAAAAAAAAATCGACTAAATGAAAGTAAGAAAGAGAGATGATATATAGAACGCAATACAGATATGAACACTTACTTGTTATGTGACAGAGTACCGATGTTTGCACAAAGATAAGTAATACCTATCATATTACAAAAGCGGATATTAAATGAATTTCATAGTGGATACCCGTGAATATCAAAGATGAAATCTCTTATGAGAAGCTATGTATACTGGACCGAAATGGATCAAGACATTGAAAAATTAGTAAAAGCCTGCAGAGACTGTGCTTTGGCAGCAAAATCACTAATCAGAAAATTACTATCTTGACCAAAGACAGATACTCCGTGGTCAAGACTGCACATAGATTTCGTAGCTCCAATAATCTGATCACATTACTTTCGTAGTGGCTAATTTTACTAAGTGGTTTGAAATTTGTAAGTGCAGAAAACAAAAAAATAAACACATTTAACGGTTACAGTCAATTTTTTACACTAACTGCTTACAATATATGTCATTCGAGATGGCTTAGTTTTAGATAACAGTACACAATTCACTGCTTATATATTTAAAGAATTTTGTAAAATGTTCTCGATTAAACATAATACTACTCCGCTCTATCACTCAAGGTTAAACGAACAGGCTGAACGGTCTTTGGGTACATTTAAGAGAGCTTTGGAAAAAGCAAGTAATGAAAACGTGTGAAAAGAAACACTACAAAAATTCTTGAAATTATACCGAATAACGCCGAATCCCAAGACACCGACAGGCATGTCACCGACAGAACTTATGTTCGCAAAAAAAAAAAAAATGATAAGAAAGTGACACAAAATTTTTCAAAATTGGCGCAAAAAGTGTTTTTTTCATGTTATATAGAAATGAAAAAGAGATGTAGGACGACGGTGTAACAAGGTTCCGAATTGGAAAAAAAAATTATATAAATTGTAAAAGGAAAAAATGGAAACAGGAAAGGCATTGGAATCAGTTAAAGAAAAGGTTTACTGAAGGCGCAAGAAAGGAAGAACTTATACAAATACTGTATGATATTTTTGACGTAAAAAATCATAAAAATTCGTTGTACGTGTAAGTAGGATTACCATAAAAAGGAAACGTACGAAAGAAAGATTAGAGGTTGACACAAAACCAGGGAAATAATACATGGCAAAACCTCCATAAAGAGAAGAAGGTGAATACTATGTAATAAAACATTTACTAATGAAAAAATCTCAAAAGAAGGATTTTGTGGAGTAAATAAAAAAAAAACAAAAAACATGTAACACAAATGAACTAGGCAAGACACCTTAAAAAAACTTAAAGGTAAGTTAGGAAAAGTCCGTTGGAGTCAGTGAGAGAGAATGAAATGATAACATCATGGCGAATAGCGGAATCATGACATGACATTATTACTGCTAGGTGTGAGTTATAACACAAATAAGTAAAGATGTTTAAATAACTTGGAAGTGTTTAAAAAAAGGATGGAAAACGCGACACCAAAATTCGAACGGGCATTGGATTAGCGAAAGTTACATTTCTAATCTAAACAAAGTACTAGGTACTATTTTAAGTATTAGAAAGAAATCGTTATAAGCCAAAAAAAAAGCCTAAATTCACATTAAAATCGATCGTTATATATAAGAATGAATGCTGGACAATCTCACCACATATGAAGAAGAAAATAGAGGCAAGAGAATGGTGTTTCTACTCCAGCATATCAATAATTCCATGGACGGAGCTAGCAATCAACGAGAAAGCCTTGAAGAAAATGGTAACTGAAAGAATATGTTTACTCAGAATCAGAAATATACATTTAATCTTTATTGGACACATAAGTAGGAAAGAAGGATTGAAAAATCTAAACCTCAGAGTGCATATCATGTGCAATAAAGTAAGTCACAGAGACACTTATTTGACGTGCCCCTTTGAATGACTAACAGAATTGGTGGGGAGACCTTTGGAAAAGGGAGAAACACTACTAAATGTCAAAAGTGTAAGAATGCTGTGGAGAGCCATAATCGACTAAATTCTAAAGAGACAGCACCTAGAAGATTAAGTATTAAAAAAGCGTTATAAAAAGAAGAATTATAAGAAATGGGCGAAGAAGACATCACAAACATATATATATATATATATATATATATATATATATATATATATATATATATATATATATATATATATATATATATATATATATATATATATATATATATATATATATATATATATATAAAACCACCTTTGTGAAAAAGAAAATTCAAAACAATTTGCAATCCAATTGCAGGATGTCTGGTTAAAAGTATTTTCATTATGTCGAATGTTATCTTCATTGCCATATTCACAACGTTTCGGCCGCCATACACTCCAGATTTCTTAAGGTGATTTGAATTTCGAACCAAACACTTTATTTCCACTACTGGGGTAGCTTATTCTAGTTCCACATGCCATGCCTCTTCCGGGCGTCTCAGATATTTCCTTTTGACTAATCACCCCAAGTTTTTTGGTTCACCACTGCTGTAGCCTGGTATTGAACTCATAACTCTTTGTGTCTAGTCAACGGCTTTATCCTCTGGGCCATGTTTCCTTGAGGACACGTTGTGAATGTGTCAATAAAGATGTTTATAACCGTCCGAATAATGTAACTAATGATAACACCTCATCTCAGAGATATAGGCATTACTGCTTAAAAGTCTTGGAGACGGAGACAACAGTTAATGTTTATCTGTGCGACTCTTTTAAATTAACACCAAGACTCTTAAAAAGTGTCCTAAATCTATTTACCATTTAAAAATGAATCCATACAATATATAAATACATAAACAGGATAAATAAGAACAATGTTGTATGAATAGTTTAGACAACACGACTGATATACAGAAAATAAAATAAATTCGATGTAATTGAATATTGCTTAATAAAGGGTTTGCGCGAACTAATAGTTCTTTCAGAATCTGTGTTCAAATAAAGAGCAGTATGGAATTTTTTTAAGCAAATCACACCTAAACAATGCGGGAGTGCCACTAGACCGCAAGTGGTTACAAAGTGTCAGAGAAAGATAAAAGAGGAGTGTTTGGGAAAAGGATGAAGCGAAGGACGTTGATCAAGATCAAAACATCAGAAAATGTCGATTGACGTTACATTTGAATATTTAAAGATTATATATATCTGAGAAGCAACGTATTGGAAGGGACTTCCACTAACATGAAGTGCGAATTAGGAAGCTGTTGAAGTAGAAGAGATGACCAAATTTAGCCGTGTTGAGAGTGAAAGGTTGGGTGCGAGATCCCAAACTAGTAGGACACATACATTCATGCAGTTTGGGAACCAGTGAATGTATCTCGTCGGAACAGTTGTCATGAAAAGAGAGAGGGAAGAAACAGAACGTAAAAAAAAGAAAGGGAAGCCAAATAACGACTCTGAGAAAGTGACTGTAGACGAGATGCCAGATAAGGGCCAATAACGTTGCATATCCGTCTGTGGATTTTTGTCAAGATCCTCGTGATGAACAGCGGGAGCACCAGACCATATACGGCAGCAGTATTTCTTGCAAGGACGAATTGCTGGAAAAGAGAGAGGGGGTTTGAAAACACAGAGATAGAGTGAGAAACAGACAGACAGACGGATATATATATATATATATATATATATATATATATATATATATATATATATATATATATATATGTGTGTGTGTGTATGTATGTATCATTGTGCAGGTTACCATGAATTCGGGAAACTAAATTTATAAACAATAGTCAACACTAAATTAAAAAAAAAGTAAACTTCCTAGACGTAACCCTAGACTTAACTAACAATGTTCACCTACCTTACAGAAAACTTAACACTAATCCCTTGTATGTACATCCTAAGTCAAACCACCCTCCATCTATAATTAAGCATATACCCACATCAATAGAGAAAGAATAAGTATGAACTCAGCAAATAAGGAAATATTCCAACAGCACACTAGTTTTTACAAGACAGCTCTGAAAAACAGCGGATACAAAAACTTTGACATAACCTATAGAAACGTTAGTACCAATAATAAGAGAAACAGGAAAAGAAAGATCATCTGGTATACCCCACCGTACAACCAAATGGTCAGCACCAAACTAGGCCATAAGTTCCTAGCTTTAATTGAAAAGCACTTTCCCACTAATAGAAAACTTAGCAATATCTTTAACAAAAACACATTGAAACTGAGTTACAGCTGCACTGAAAATATAGAAAGAATCATAAAAAAACACAATAAGAAAATCCTAGAAAAACACGCATACCAAAACAGTAATAAAACACATAAACTAAAACTAGATAAAAATAACGAAAAATTATGCGATTGTAGAAACCCTAAAAACTGCCTGTTGTAAAATAAAGTCCTCACAAAATCCGTGGTATACCAATGCACTATCTCATCCATTGAGAGCCCTAACACTGATAGGATATACATAGGATCAACAAAGAATAATTTTAAAATTAGATGGAGGCAACACAAGAGCTCCTTCAACACTATTCAAAATACAAATCAGACATCTCTATCCCAATATTTCTGGCATCTAAAGGAAA
The DNA here is from genome assembly GCA_963932145.1 of Acanthosepion lycidas. NCBI lineage: Eukaryota > Metazoa > Mollusca > Cephalopoda > Sepiida > Sepiidae > Acanthosepion > Acanthosepion lycidas. The sequence goes on along the minus strand of OZ010577.1, from coordinate 123,453,786 downwards.
CGAAGAAAACACCAAAAGTAAAATGGAAAATAGTAAATAAAACAAGAACCTGTAGAACCTGGGATGACCCATGCCTTTTATGCTTACAGGAAAAACTACACATCATTAAATTCCTAAATAATGAAAAATTATTAAACCATAGGCAGGAGTTAACGGTTTTTTTGCCGACATCAACAGACTTTCGCATTAGATAATTAGCATAAAAAAAAAACATAGCTAAGTAAAATTCTAAAAAGCTTAGCCAAACCTTTAAATAGGAAAAACCCTTTTTGTCGTCGTCAAAAAACTAAAAAAAAAAACAAATTGAAATTCAATGCAAAGCGATCTGTATATAAAACACCCAAAACTAAACAAATAAACAAATAAATAAATAGATAATCAGATAGACAATAATAAAAGACAATTCTCCAGACACATAACGACTGTAGGCGCGCCATAAAAATATCCTTCACTGGGAACCAACTAAAGGATGACCGTAAACATTAGCCTTGAAATAGATACCCTACCCAACCTTAGCAAAACCTCTCAGAGGATGATGAATCTACTGATAAGAATTAACTCCCTGACCACTTAAAGAAGGAAAATAGTCTAGCAACTCCCACAATAACAAATTCTGTAACGGACCGTGCCTAAAAATACACGTAAACCGAGAGATAGCTTATTCCTAAAATTTCGCTTGAAGATGAAACGGGACTAAACACCACAATCCAACTTAATTTTATTAATTATTTGGATGATTTCGGCTCTCGTTTTTGAAACATGAGAACTCTTATGTAGCGAAGGAATCATATTTTTAAACAAAAAATATTATTATAATATATATATATATATATATATATATATATATATATATATCGAGAGAGAGAGAGAGAGTTGAGAGTTACATATGTCGTGTGAGAGAGACGATTATTGAACATGACTGTAGCTTTGGTCTTCGCAATTACGAAATTACGATAGAAGACTGAAAAATCTTTCCTTTGAATTTTTCGGTAACTGGAAACGATATCGCGAAGGGAACTAAGGCAACTATAGAAATTTCTCTTGATGATCTCTGCTTGTATTGCTTTCAAGATGCTCTAGCCTTATGACATTTCAACGCTAACATGGAACAATTTGATTGGTATCATATATTTCTTCTTTGTCAGATCTCATATATTATATGCGAAAAAAAAACGGATTAAACGAAACTGATTTTGTAATTTTCAAACTGGAACGCATGAGCGTTTTTTCCTGTGTATATGTATGAGCCACAGTTTCATCAATGGCGACCAAATAACACTGTCAGTTTAGAAATGATTTTCCTTCACAGAGATCAGTTATGTACGATCTATTACATGATAAATGAAGAGAGTATAGCAGATGTTGTAGAGTAGTTTTCACAGTAGAGGCTTGTATTTTAATAAGTCGTCCTAAATTAGGTTCGACGTACAAAACGTTAGGAACTTTGAAATAAGAGTTAATGACGCAGCAAATTTAGTTGTGATGGTTGGTACTTCAATGTCCGATATCGTCTGACTAGCTCAACACTACTGAACCGAACTTGCGACCGCTACTGCTACTTATTGTCTCTGGGAGTGTCCATTACCATAGAATAAGTAGTATAACATCCCCCCTAAAACATCGTAGCGTATTTCATACGTTTTTTGATCCACTTACTTTTTTTCTTTTTCTTTCTTCTGGATCGGCGTACCTTAGGTAAAATTATTTGCAGGGGATGTTAGATCAAACTTATTGAAAATCACCTCCATCGGCGTTTTTTTTTTTTTTCGCGGGACCGCTGTCAACCACGTCTGAAAAACGTCGTCTGATCTGTTTAGTTTACTGCACGTGAGTTTTCCCCCTTTCACCAAGTACGTTATATAGCCAATCCGCTCTTCTATTTTTTTTTTTTTATCTCCAAAGCGTTACTAGAAACAACCTTCCCCTTTGAACTTCTTAATATGGACTCACAGTTTCTGTAGGTTCTTGTTGACTTAAATCATGTCCTTGGTTGCGCGTAACTTGTTCCTCAGTTTTTTTTTTCGGTGTCGTCTTCATTTTTACTTTCTGAAGCTTGTTTTTCACGCCTATTGTCTGTGTTAGCCATTCCACTTTTTTAAATAAACCCATTTTCTCTAATCTGTCCAATTCCTTATCTATCTGTTCAATTGAAGCGAACAGCACATTCCTTTTCTTTTTGCATTCCGCCTGAGCGTTTTGTTTTGGCTGTAATTTTGCCTCAATCTTGGTACACGTTCTCAAACCCGGAGAAAAAAAACAGTAGGAAAAGTTCTCTTTAGTTTCCTAACTAATTTCTGAGCTCCGTAGTTTAAATTTTCAACCTTGTAACAGAAAGAATTTATTGGTAAATCCCATAATTGAAATTCTGTTATCCAATCAGTACCAAGTAAGTTCGTGGTATTTTTCATGACAAATAGTTTAGCTTTTCGCGTTTTTTTTATTTTTATTTAACGTGACGTTGTTACAAATTCTCCAGTGAATTGTATTTTTTCTCTTGTCACGGACCTCGCGATTTTATTTGTCTTCATTAAAGTTGGTTTCCCCAACTTCCTCCACGTATACAAATTTATGATAGACAGTGTCGAGATGCATTTTTATTTTGTTATTACTTATTTCGACGGTAACAAATTTTCTAGTTATTCCGTCGGTCACTTCGTCGGACTTTAATTTTCTTATTTTATTGTTTTTATTTTTTAACCTGCAGTGCGAGCGTTTATGCCCCCACTCTTTCACAATTGAAACATTTTTTATTCCTAAAATTCCAATATCTATACCAGTGAAGCTCACCGCAAGCAAAACATGGCTTCGGGAGTTTTTGTTTCTTTTTCCTAGTATTTCACTATTTGTTTGATAATCCGCAATTTTAGAATTCTTTTTAGTAGACTGACTTTCTTTTTTGTAACGTATATTCCTTACATGCGAAATGCCAGACTGTTCTATCTTTTTCAAGTCTTTCTTTACGCTCATATATCTTGTGAAGTCTTCCGCCAAACTCTGTACCGAAATCCTCGGTTTGTTTTCCAATTTTGAAAGTACCAATTTCCTTAATTCTACGTCTCTTTCTGAAACTAGGCCTTGAACAAATACTAAGCACTTAAAATTGTCAGCGCTTAATTCTGCTAGTTTGAATTCTTCACAATGCTTGTTCACATTAGCTGCATACGTTATGAAGTCTTATTCATCCTCTTTCATCAGATTCAAACATTTCAACCTTTCGTGAAACAAAGATGTCTTTTTACTAAATAATTCACTTAATATATATTACCGCCTCGGTAAAAGTCAACTCGCTAGTTTTTTTCGGTAAAATGTAGTTTACCAATTTGTCATGCTCAGCAGTTCCTAACTTGCTTAAAAGAAGTCGAACCTTCTTTCCTTCAGACCACGTGTGGCAGTCCTCGTTATACACGTCCGTATATTTTTTCTAAAATACTCTTCAAAAGTTGTCTCTTCGTCTGGACTGTACGTGAATATTTTAATCGAATTCCATATTGTATTCTCTGGGAAAGAATCATTTCGTAGATTTTTCTCTTTCTTCTTCTCAGTTATTTCCAGAATTTTGTTTTGAAACTCCTTATGCATCTGTTCCATTTCTCGTTGAAACTGCATTTGTCTATTAAAGGTTTCCTCCTGAAGTTGCAACTGGAATGTTTTCTCTTGTTCCAACGTCGTCTTCTGTTGTTCCGTCTGGAACTTAAAAAATTCCTGGAAAATATTTTTGCATTCCTCCATCTTCGCAAAAGTTTTACACAATGCTTAAATATTGTAGAGAGGGTTCCAAAACGAATTTGTAATTGAGCAAACTGTCTTATCGAGAAAAAAAATTTTCTTTTCTCAGTTGAGAATACGACTGATTCTTCGTCACTAAGTTGACGTTTTGTCTTTCGAAAAAAGTTTTTTTTTTCTATGTGAATCCAAGTTGTTGTCGCCGAAAAATTGACGAGCAATTTTTTTTTCTTTTTCCTCCGTATGAAACACGAATTTCATCACTCAATAACGTGAGCGAATTTTTTTTTTCACTGTATGAAACGCAATCCCACGTATGCGACGTTTATTATGGCGGGTGAATTTTTTTTTTTTTTTTTTTTTTTACGTCTGTATGAGTTACGAATCCACGTTGACAAGTGTTGTAGAGTGAACGCAATTTTTTTTTTCCGTATGAAACCAAAATACGTTCGTTGCCAAGTGTCGTATATGACGAAACGAATTTTTGTTTTCGTATGAATTTCGAATTCTGGTCGCCCAAGTTATTATAGAGTGAACGAAAATTTTTTCTTCCGTATGAATTACGAATTCCTTATCGCCAAGGTGTTGTTAGACGTACGGAAATTTTTTTTTCTTTCTCCGTCTGAGAAACGAATCCCTCGTCGTCAATGTTGTAGTAAGGCGTACGAAAAGTTTGTTTTTTTTCTTTCCTCCGTGTGAGTTTCGAGTCACTCGTCGCCAAAATGTTGTAGAGTAGTTTTCACAGTGGAGGCTTGTATTTTAATAAGTCGTCCTAAATTCTGGAAGAGCCCATTACCATAGAATAGATAGTATAACAGTAGATTAACTACAAAAAATATCAAGAAGAACGAGCATTTAACGACAATAACATTTCTGATCAAATCTTTTCACAAAGTTAAGACTTAAAGCACGTAATGTCAAAACATAGTCAGGATGTCTTTTTGATATTAAAAAGAAAACGTCGTTTAAAAATGGCTACGTTAGAAATTTGAAACTGTCTCGCCTTTGAATGGGTTCAAAATTTTAATGAGAATAATTGGCAGCCGAATTTTCTACTGTTTTTTTCATTTGTCAGATATAAGTATATATTTCTTTTTAAAAACCTGTGTGTATTATGAGGTTGATGCAAGAATTTGTATTCTCTTACATCATGTTAATGAAATCTTAGAACGCTGAAGCAAACATAGTTTGGGAAATCAATCAACTGAAATTTGTCTTTTAAAGAATCGAGAATGTAGGAAATTGTGTTTACAAATTCTTACTTAAAGAAGCATCGATAACTTTTGTACACAATTTTCTCGCTTCATACGGTAAACGCTTTTGTACATGAGAAAAATTTTCGATAAAAATGTGTTTATTATAAGAAGCGAGGAAAATCGTATTTGATTACAGGAATAACTGAATCTGCTATGAGAATTTATTCTCTACTGTGATTGACTGGAGTCAACAGAATTTATTCTTCGAAATTACTGGAACATAGAGCGCTGTTTTAACGGGATCAATTGCATTGTTTAGATTATACAATTCCTGATCGCTGACAATACTTTCTTGTCTTATTTTTATATCAAAATCATTTACAATGAATGTTCACAATAAAAACATTTGCGATAACAATAACAATAATAAAAGCATCTTCTTAATAAGTATTAATTCATGAGGCGATTTTGTTTGGCTTGTAATGCAAACTGAATATTATGATTTTTAGTCTATATGTTTATCCTTAATAGATGTACACGTTAAATTAATTTACTGTCTATTTGCATTGTTAACATGTTTACAATGTTTTTTTTTTTGGGGGGGGGGGTTATGGCACATTTCTCGCAAGGCTTTTACAATATACAATTATTACAACTACTTGGCCTTTAATTAAGACCCTAGTCTGATCATTTGCAAACTGTTTTTGATAAAAATACTGTTAACTGACAATACACAACGATAGCATTTATTGAACTATTTGCTTTCTATGATAATCAGTTAACTCGATTTCAAGATATATAGTTTTAGTGTCGACAGGTACATTGGAGTTTAATCGATTAGATATCAATAAATAATTTGTCATTAATCTGATCCTTTGTTGGTTTGTTTATCGTCATATCGATCTCTATTGGTTATTTCATACCAAAATCTAAATACGTGGTTTTATTTTATTTTGGCGATACCAATAGTTTAGTTATAAAAGTCTTAGTAATTAACCAGGGTGAAGATAACTTTCACAAGGATAAGTAAATATAATGAACTCAACAGTAATAGAAACTCAGATTTCCAATTAAGAGTTCTTAGACGCTATACACTAAACCACCTGAAAATACAGTACCTGATATTATCAAGCGGTCATCCAGCTAGTAAGCTAAGGAAGTAACGTTACTATAATATATGCGAAGGAAAAGTATTTGTCATTAATAGGAACATCGCCCATGATGATGAGTTAGTTCTAGAATAATTTTAAATCAGAAGTTTGAAATAGTGAAATGTATATAATTGTTGGATTTAGGCTTGATTAATTAATATCAGATGTAGATAGAATTGGCTATATTCGTTTTTTGTTTGAGTTATTTTTATAACTCCAGAAGTAATACAATGCAAACGTATTATATTACCAATTTTAAGCATTTAGTGTTGGTATTGTAATATTAGATTCTTGAAATAATGAATAATAACTGATTTTAAAAATTAGCTAGAGAGAAAAAATTCTTCTGTATAAATAAATACAAATATCAGTGTGTCACACTTTTTCAACTTTACGCCTAGAGCCCAACATATCGCATCATTTTAGAATCAGGCCGACTCCGTGAGTAAATTAAAGACATTCGTCCGGATCCGGAGCTGCAATCCTGAAATTTTCGATTCCATAGTTTTCATTAGTACGATTGTTATCAGCGATTTTTTTTTTACGTGAGTTGGCCGTCAACCGTGATTTCTCTGGAATTTTGCTCAACGTAAATAAAATATCAATGCAAATTTTTTTTTTCTTTTTTGAAATAATCTTCTATTTATTATATTTGTTATCTTGACTAACAGTTATGAAAATATTCTTAGCTGTGATTGGTGGAATTCAAAATGAAATATTCTAATATAATCTGTTTAAAGTGATGAAATGCCTGATATTCTGAAAATTCCGTAATCTTTGCAAATGCCCCGACAGCTAGATTATATTCCAATGCCAAATAAAATGATAATACGAAATCTCTTTTTTTCAGTTATTGTAGAGAAAACATTTTTTTCTAGTTTTTAAGAAACATGAAAATTTAGTTATAAAAAAGAAAGAAATACTGTTATTTAATATCAGTCGTCCTTACATGACAATGAATGCTGGACAATCGCGACTTAAGGTAACAGAATTGTGGTTCTACAGATGGATGCTGAGAATACCATGAGAGAAAATGTAAAGCAAAAAGCAAAAACAACTTCACATCAGGATGAGTCATTTGGTATTTCTAGATCACATAATGTGGCATGGGAAAATTGATACTCACAGGAAAAAATGAAGAATGAAACAGTGTAAAACCCGCCTAATGGGCCTGTGTATATGGTTGGAAGAAGGTTTAGGAGAGATAGCAACACTAATGACCTTTCTAAGAGCTACAAAGAACTGGGCATTTTGGAGAGCAATGATTGCCAACGTCCTGAATGGTCTCTGCATTTAGACGAATAAGAGGAATCATAAACACTTAGATTTCTGCGGTTCCGTCAATTCTGCACGAACATTTCCCTATCTTTTTAATTATTTAGAAGCATCGTAATTCTAGTTTATGTTATGTCGATTCTTCACGGCTGTAAAATCAACCATGATGCATTAAAAATAAAAATATGTGTGTAATCTGATCTCGATCACAAACCGTACGATTCGTGTCATTTTACAGGATATATATAGCCATACTTTTGATAGATGAATGCTTATTTCCCTGTAGGATATTTGTTCGACATATCATGCCTTTCATCTCTTTTGTATGTGTCCTTTAAAATCAGAATCGCACATTCCGTGCTAGCCTATATCTGAAAGTGACTAATTCTTTTTCAATTGATTGTCTGGTGATAGTTTATGGGGAATCACATGCCATTTTTATGGAAGAATGTCGCATTCTAAGTCAATGTTTTGGGTTCCATGTAGTATGTCATTCTCGTATTTTGGGGCTTGGTCAGTACCTAGATGGGTGACTGCTTGGGAGGGAATATCATGTGTTGTAAGCTTGGATGTATGCGTGGTGTAATGGAAAGACCTCGGAAAGATAAATTGGAGAGCCGAGTTCCAATTCCAGTCGGGTGCATTATATTAAATTATACGCAAATACTCTTGGGCAAAGTATGAATCCACGTCTGCCACCGATAGCTATAGGTTAAATAGTAGGTCTTCTATCGGATATATCATTGTCTCCGAAACTATTCTTAAAATCTAAAAAACATATTCCTATTTTAAATAACCAGCAGAAAGGTTGATAAGCCGCAAAAAAACAAGTAATCAGCTAAAAGGACTGATCATTTAGACATTGTCTTCTAGTTGCTTATCATTTAATTCGTTACTATACCGCTCTGGAACTTAATAATAATGATCATTTTTAAGAATGCACAGACAAGTGACTGGTCTATGCTACTCCGGTAATTTCATTTCAATGATATAGATAGATAGATAGATAGATAGATAGATAGATAGATAGATAGATAGATATGAACAAACATTTGGTTAACACCGAAACACATATAATTCTGGCCAGTATTCCATTGTTAAGGAGGCACATAATGGATAGCGGCTTGGATTGTGGAATCGGAGAGCCGATTTCGAATTTCAACAAATCCATTACATTCACTTAGGTGCTAATACACTTGGGAAACGTATGAATCCTCTACTTCTCCCCCTCACCTTTGGGTAAATAGCTGCAGAGACCGGGTTCTATAGCTTTGGTCTAACGGAGAAAGAAATAGCAACCTTCTGCGGAAAAAAAGTGTCTGCTTCATCAGTCACGTATCGATAGATAGATGATCGCCTATTGCATGTATCACGCGTGACACATAACTTACTGACAGATTCCATTGTTTGCAAGCAATAATTCTTTTCTGGCGGGACCGTTACATGCTTATTGTCTTTGATAAATCATATATTAAATAAATACTGATGACAGTTAAGATGTGTTCAAAATTTTAAAACGAAAACAGATATCTAAATACATATTGATATTCATGTTTTAAAACAACACTGAGCGCTGAGATTTGAAATATACTTCTATGCATTCAGAATATAACTATTACTTTTTTTAATGTTCTATATTCATAGAAGAATAATTAGTATCGGAAATAGAGACTTTACATTTAAAGAACGGATAGTAATAGAAAATATCATTGCACGTTGACTGTCGACTGACCGTTTGTCAATCTTTGTAACCGTTTTCGTTATACAGGTGGATTAGGCATATCAATGACAAAGTTTGAAATTACTTGAAGCTCTACGACCGCAACATATCTATCTATCTATCTATCTATCTATCTATCTATCTATCTATCTATCTATCTATCTGATTCTGTTCATATCTATCTGATTCTGTTCATATCTATCTATCAATCTATCTATCTATCTGATTCTGTTCATATCTACCTATCTATCTATCTATCTGATTCTGTTCATATCTATCTATCTATCTATCTATCTATGTATCTATCTATCTATCTATCTATCTGATTCTTTTCATATCTATCTATCTGATTGTGTTCATATCTATCTATCTATCTATCTATCTCTCTCTCACTCTATATATATATATATATATATATATATATATATATATATATATATCTGATTCTGTTCATATCAATCTATCTATCTATCTATCTATCTATCTATCTATCTATCGATCTATCTATCTATCTGATTCTGTTCATATCTATCTATCTATCTATCTATCTATCTATCTGATTCTGTTCATATCTATCTGATTCTGTTCATATCTATCTATCTATCTATCTGATTCTGTTCATATCTATCTATCTCAAAAGTAAGCGAGTATGCAACACGTACGCAAAAACTATTTGAACTCTTTCTCATCAGTTCGATTAGTTTAATGTCAACTCTAATTTTTAATTATTGATTGATTTATGATGGTTTTTCAAGTAATTGTAGATTATTTAAAGCTGGAAATATATTTAAAATTGTAAGACTAATTCTTTGTTTTGCGAGTAAATGTCGCATTAATAATTATAGGAGAAAACAATGATTTTTCTAGATAAATTCTTAGTATTTATGAAGAGATTGAATCACAACATATACAAAGGGTATTTACACATACGTGACTTGTTTAATTTATTTATTTAAACGTCATTTTTTAAATGGATACTGATATTTGATTTGACGCTCTGTTTAATTTATTTACTAAATAGTATAATTATTTATTTACATCTACCGTCCTGAATATTCGAGAAATCTTGTTAGAAAAATATGCGTTCTCCTAGAGGAATCGAACCTGCGTCCCCTAGCGGAAACCGTCATTAGATCTGACGTCACTCCAACTCAGCCAGTTAGGACCACCTGTTTAAACAAAGTCTGAACAGTACTTTTGAAAGTACATTTTCTTCCCGATTCTTGAAATATAAACATCTGGTTTGTTTTTGATCCTAACGTTAAAAAAAACAACATTTTTTAGGAAAATGATTTAATCCGACAGATTTTTTAAATTTATTTGTTTAAATGTTTTTCGATTATATTTGAGTAGACGCTCTGTTTTATTTATTTATTAAACATTATATTTACATCTACGGGCTTTAATATTCAAAAAATCTTGTTAGAAAAAATATGCATCCTCGGGTAGGATTCGAACCTGTGTTCCCTACAGTAAACCATTTCAGCTCTTCACTTTCTCCTGTCTAACAGCATGAAATTACTTCATACAAACTGTCTATCTTCAAAGATATATTTCTCTTAAAGACGAGTTCGTAAAGCCTACGATCATTCTGTTTTTATCATCAGGATTTCTTCTTGCAAATACTTAATAATATTTTCTTTCGTATTTCTTATGTTTACGTTTGATACGCATAATATACGCAATCAATTCGGCCATAGTCTTCGTCCTATCATTATTCATGGATTTTTTCCTCAATCTATTGCATCTTGCTGTCAAACAATCCTTGCAAATAATTACAAATATTATGTCTCTTCAGTTTCTGTCGATAAAAAATATTTGAAGGTCTCGGGGTTTACTTAGTTATTCGCTTACCTCTGGACTAGCTTTGATTGACTCAGTGACATCCAGTTTTATTGTATGAACTTTTCTCCAGATTAGCGTGAAGTAATTTTCTAGATAACCCTCCATGTTTATCAATGTAAGTGTATATTTATGAACGTAGATAACATTCATATGTATCAATCAACGTCACATACAAGGGTGGGAAAACCGGGGGCCGCAAACAACCCACAAGATCATTTCACGCCCTTGCCCCCGCCAAAGCACAAAAAAACATTACTTTTTAAATATCAAGTAATTTTTTTTTGGGGGGGGAGATATAACTCAAAATATTAATGTATTCTAAATAATAACAAAGAGAACTAAGATAGGAATACACTTCCAACAAATCGATATATCTTGTTCCGTTCTAATATATGTTAGATAGACATTGCACAGTGATAATGTCATTGCTCAATCATAGGCACATATTTTTTAAAATCACTAATATATGCGAGTCGTCAAACGCGAGAGCAAAATATAACGAGATTTCTACGCTATGAACATCTCCCGAGATTTAACGAGAATTTCTTCTTTTTTACAACTGCACAAAACTCATTATTAGTAATAAATGTATTAAATTTTAAATTAATTTCTCATGCATTTGTGCCGTCCGTGGATTGAATGCTTTTCAAAAGCAAATAAAAGTACCAAAGACATTCTGCCTCTAACTGTAATTCATATTATCATTATGAAATTTGTGTTGTAGTTGTGACAGAACTACAGACCTGCATGAAAAAAAAGATTTGCTCAACCCTATACAAATGCTTTCCACAAAAGATTCACTTTCAATATTAGTTGTTTCTCTGTAAGCATATATTTCACTTGATTTTTAATAGTCAAGAAACCAAAAACTTAGAATCAAGCGAGATGGAAGAAAGTAATAAATTTTAGCGCGATTGTATTTCGAAACATCTTTGTAAGGTTGCCATACATATTTGGTACAGCCGTAATTTCCGAGATTGTGACTATTTAACAAACGTTGGTTCAACTAATATCTACTTCCAATTCCTTAATTCCAATTCCTTAATTCCAATTCTTTAATTGCAATTCCTTAATTCCATTTCCTTAATTCCAATTCCTTAATTCCAATTCCTTAATTCCAATTCTTTAATTGCAATTCCTTAATTCCAATTCCTTAATTCCAATTCCTTAATTCCAATTCTTTAATTGCAATTCCTTAATTCCAATTCCTTAATTCCAATTCCTTAATTCCAATTCCTTAATTCCATTTCCTTAATTCCAATTCTTTAAATCCAATTCTTTAAATCCTATTCCTTAATTCCAATTCCTTAATTCCATTTCCTTAATTCCAATTCTTTAATTCCAATTCCTTAATTCCAATTCCTTAATTCCAATTTTTAATTCCAATTCCTTAATTCCATTTCCTTGCTTCCATTTCCTTAATTCCAATTCCTTAATTCCAATTCTTTAATTCCAATTCCTTAATTCCAATTCCTTAATTCCATTTCCTTAATTCCAATTCCTTAATTCCAATTCTTTAATTCCAATTCCTTAATTCCAATTCCTTACTTCCATTTCCTTAATTCCATTTCCTTAATTCCATTTCCTTAATTCCAATGCTTAATTCCAATTCCTTAATTCTATTTCCTTAATTCCAATTCCTTAATTCCAATTCCTTTTTTCCAATTCTTTAAATCAATTCCTTAATTCCAATTCCTGAATTCCATTTCCTTAATTCCAATTCCTTAATTCCAATTCTTTAATTCCAATTCCTTAATTCCAATTCCTTAATTCCAATTCTTTAATTCCAATTCCTTAATTCCAATTCTTTAATTGCAATTCCTTAATTCCAATTCCTTAATTCCAATTCCTTAATTCCATTTCCTTAATTCCAATTCTTTAAATCCAATTCTTTAAATCCTATTCCTTAATTCCAATTCCTTAATTCCATTTCCTTAATTCCAATTCTTTAATTCCAATTCCTTAATTCCAATTCCTTAATTCCAATTTTTAATTCCAATTCCTTAATTCCATTTCCTTGCTTCCATTTCCTTAATTCCAATTCCTTAATTCCAATTCCTTAATTCCAATTCTTTAATTCCAATTCCTTAATTCCAATTCCTTAATTCCATTTCCTTAATTCCAATTCCTTAATTCCAATTCTTTAATTCCAATTCCTTAATTCCAATTCCTTACTTCCATTTCCTTAATTCCATTTCCTTAATTCCATTTCCTTAATTCCAATGCTTAATTCCAATTCCTTAATTCCATTTCCTTAATTCCAATTCCTTAATTCCAATTCCTTTTTTCCAATTCTTTAAATCAATTCCTTAATTCCAATTCCTGAATTCCATTTCCTTAATTCCAATTCCTTAATTCCAATTCTTTAATTCCAATTCCTTAATTCCAATTCCTTAATTCCAATTCTTTAATTCCAATTCCTTAATTCCAATTCCTTAATTTCAATTCCTTAATTCCAATAACCTAAGGTCTGCACAATGATGGTATGGTGTTTTAAGATTCCCTATTGATATTAGGCACAAACTTCTATTTTCTTAACACAATTATTCAACAATAAAAAGCCGAAGAGTCACTCATTGTAGAATATGGTTGTTTTATGAACGTAAATGGTAGAGGTAAAAAGATACGTGGAAAAAAAATATGTGGATATGTAGGAATCGTGATGCGTGAAGATAGACTTGGAGAAGTTAAGATTGTAACGATCAAGGAAGCACCCACTCGGGAGTCTGTTCCACAAAATAGGGGTTCTTTGAGAGAAGCCGTTCAAATGGAACTTCTTAGTGGAATACTCAGAGAATGGGAATGATTTGTTCAAGTGTCCGTAACATGAGTGTTATTAGCAGTGAATGTCTGAACTGGTGCAACAAATGAATGTAGCTCCTCACGAATTAGTAATATAGAGTTCCAGCTTGTTATTTTCTGTCAATAGAAAAGTCGCTTAAGAATGGAAATTAATTCATCACCCACAACGCGGCGTAAATGTGCTTGAAGTCTCTCGAAGCAGGAAAGCGGGGATTGAAATACTCCAGGCCAGTTACGGTAGGAATATACGATTGTATTAGATTGGTGTATGGTTTTTAATTCCTTGGGGGTTTGTGTATCACATTAGCTATTTTGTATCAAATACAAACTCTACCTAGAATAATGATATTGGCATTTATATTTCAATTTACATTTTAAATGTGTCATTTCAAATAAACGTTCCGCCGATATATTTTATGTAAATTTAATAAATGTGAAACAACATAATAGGGTCGTGGCGAAAATAACTGGATTAATAATAAGTGTACTGTTTCAAATGAGTAACGTGCCGAGGAGAATTTGCAGGAAATAATTTTATGCTGCTAGTACTCTTGTTTAGTCTGTTGCTTCCGCTTATTATCTAGAGTTTGAATGAAGAATCTTCAACGCTATCGGTACTGAACTGGCATCAATCATTCTCCCAACCGCGCGAACGGGGCTTTTCATTGTCTGTTCTATTTTTACGGTATTTTTTCTGATGAGGTTTTCTCTTTAGTACTACGACTTCACGAATTTAAGGACAATACTACATTAACAGTTAAGTCATAGAATTTAACTGCTGAAATTGCTAGATATAAACGTATGTTCTATGCTAAATGTTTACTCCCCCCTTACTTCTTCCTTATAGAAGTCTCTTCTGTTTGTTTGTTTTCCTGTCATGTAAGACTATCAAAAATTTAAATGCAACGTGAATCGAAATTTTTTTGTCTCGGTGAATACTATTCTTTTAGCTTTTTTTCATTCTCAGTAACACTTGCCTCTTTGTAGCTTTTATCACCATGTTTGAAGGGAAATTACACTTTTTAAAAGATTTAGTTGGAGCAACTGTCCTAAATTTTCCAGTAAACTTTTTCACCATTTTCAGTGATACAAATACGGTCATAGTTTAAACAATCGGATATATTTCTGGATAAGCTAATTCACACATTCGCAGCTTTGATCTCTCTCTGTTATTGTACATAGGAGTACTTGTATCTGTTATCGAAAGGTATCAGTCAAATATATCGTCCAACTCAAGTCATTTTCTTCTGTAAAATTTGGTATTTGCTTTAACACTTACTGGAGTAAAATCCAGTAAACCAATAGTCATAATATATATTCTCTTTTCATCTTCAAATTTACATATGAATTGTTTGCCAATAATGAAATAAATGTATACTGCTCTATAATAGTAGTTAAATCTTATACAAAAATCTGTTTTAAAAAGGAATGGTATAATTAGAAATTTGTAATATTTCCTTATAAAAGCAGGTTTCGATCTGATTATTATATTGGGGACGAGCATGAATGCAAAGGCACTGCTACTTTAATTAGGCGTTATATTAAAATGAAAAAAAAATTCTCCCTGTTAGGATATTAGAAATGTAATATCCGAAAAAAAAAACCTCCTGTTAAGATATGCCGTTTTTCTAAGATATGCCGTTTTTCTTAAGAACACTCCAAAAGAGAGAAATTGTTAATTTTATTTTTGAGAAAAAGATGAAAAATTCAAAGATTCTGCCTATTTCAGAATAATGATTAACAGATTTCTGAATTGAAACACAAAAATAAATTCTTGTGAAATCTAAGGACAATCATGGCGGTTATTTGCGCTTCCGCATTCAAGGATATCAAAAAGTATCTTTAAAGTAAAGAAAAAAATCTATTAGGAATATTATGCAATGTGAAATATTTCATAGATATTTCAAGGAAAAATAGCCATGTTGTTAGGATAACAGTATACATTTGTAGCTATTCGAGTATATCTGTAATATATTTTTCAGTTTTGGTTTTCATATAAGAAGAGATTTCAAGAAATAACATCTACTTGTCACCCTAATAGAAAAACATAATATAAAATATCAATATAAAATAGAATGAAGGAAAATAATATTGTGTCACCCTAATTATCTTTTTCAATTTACTTAAGACGAGTGGGCATATATTATTACATTGTATAATTTGCAAAGTAATGCAATTTCTTGGATGCTTCATGAGGAAGGAAAGTTTAGAGAATTTAACACACATGTGGAATACTGAAAAAAGAGAAGCAAACGAAAATACGAAGTAAGCTACCTTTGAGTGTGTGTGAACGGCTGACAATAAATGAGCAAAGAATTAGAAGAGGAAGTGAGGGAGAGCTGTGAATGTCTACATCATATAGTTGGATTAATATATATATATATATATATATATATATATATATACATATATATATATATATATATATATATATATATATATATATATATATATATATATATATATATATATATGTATGTATGTATACGTCAATAAGCTCGGATATTTAAAAATGAGAGCTTTAAGAGCTTATGTACCCTTCTTTGACATTAATATACATCCACGCAGGAATACGATCGTAAAGCTTGCGATTTCCATCTTCGACACAATCTCTCACGTCTGTAGCTGGGGGTAACTAAAAGAGTTGCCCAGTTTTATACAGTTTTGAAGAAGGATAATTTTAATGTCATACAGATTTCTAAAATAATTAAATATTTTGCAGGGTATTTCGACCACAACGACCATCTTGTGATAGACATTATATTTGTAGAATATCGCATTATATTTTGGTTGCCGAAACCGCAGCAGGATTGACTGAATAATGCTATCGACTTACAGGCCGCTGTTCAATATCTCCCTGCCAAAATGCCAAAGGCTAGCGATAATTGTAATCTAAGTCATCGTATGCAACTGATGACAAGGGATAGAGCTGCATGCTTTTTGAATAGGTTTTGGATATCGCTCCTTCAAACCTATGTTTCACACGCCAATAAACATTAATTACACGAGCCTAGAACTTTCCCACATCACTAAATACTACACAACCCATTTTGATCCACAAAATGAACCACTCTTAATATATCTACAGGGATACTGGACGCTATTCTTTCCGTAAAGGGGAGTCACGTTAGAACCATGTATCACCGTTACCTTGTGGAAATTCAGCGATCTCCAACTGTCCGTGAGTAGACCTATGGAGGAAAATTTGTTGTAATTTGTTCTATGTAGTCGTAATGTCTGCAGTTTATTCTTTTGTTTTTAATTCATTTATATAAGCGAGCATCTCTAGTTGGTTCCCTCCAAAATCTCTTCTACATATGTAAGAATTATCATTTGATTATGCTTAGTAAATAAAAATCTCAATAATGCATACCATTCAACATGCGCACAAATACTCTGAAATGGCCTTACGATCTCTCAAACAATGCCTGATCGTAATCTAATGATTATAATTGAAAAAAAAAAACAAAAACAAAACAAAACAGCAGTAGGCCTTTCTGAAATGGCACATGGATCTTTTTTTTTATCTGACTGCATCAGTTTCTCAAATTTTGTTGCAGGCTGTGCTGTGATATTAATGTCAGCATATTACAGGTATATCTAATATCCCCGATCATGAAAGTACTGCATCAGTGTCAAAATCAGCATTATTATTTAATATATTGTAATTTCATTTTTCCATCAATGCCATCTCATTTTTCCATCGGTGTCATCTCGAATTTATTTGACTTTATGCAATCGATAAATTTAATTTCATCGATTGCGTTCACGAATAATGGTGAACGCCTTCAGCGACAAGCTCATTTCCAAATAACAGGCGGGTATATACACTGATTTGATCTGTGGATAAATTTCATCTTGATAGACAAATCGGTGAACGACACACTGAGGGCAATCAGAAGAAAATGTTTCCTTAGTTAAGAAATCGTTGTTTAGCTTAAATAAGCAAAAATGTTTTTGTTTTCGTTCAGACATAGAAAGTTTAAAAGAAAGTATGGTCATTCTTTTCCAAGTGTGAATGCTGCAAATCAACGGTTTTAGATGCAGAAATAAAACAAAATACTATTTACTTTAATAGGGATCGAATAATTTGAAGAGTGAAAATTTTGGAAGCAAAGAAGAAAGGTGCAAGGTTTTTTCCTCACCTAGCAAACATTTATCGAAATACTTTTTAAAATGCATTTGTTTTTCTTCTTATATAAGCGAGAACATACTTTTTTGTGCACAAGGATGTACGTAAATCTTTATCGGTAGAAATGTAGGCTAATCACTTTGTTCTCTATATGAGTTTTTTTTATTACTCCCGAAAAATAATAAAAAAAAAACAATAAAAATAAAAAAAAACGCAACACAGAACGTAATATTTACTGGAAGATATATTCTGAGTTTAAGGTGCCCTGATAGTTTCATTAAAAACAGAACAAATGAAATAATCTGTATCTACAGAACGTATTCCGTATATACGGGCCCGGTAGACCAAGTTCAAATAAGCATATACAGCTCTCACATGCATTCATTTGACAGGCTGAAAACCTAATTTCTCCCTATGAAACATGTATATAGAGACAAACAGAAACGCACACACACACACATAGGTGTTTTTCATAGGCAGAGAAAAACTGTGAGAGAATAAGTGAATAAAAATCCTCCTTATTGATTGTGCTTGTGGCATATTTTCGAAAGTGTTTTTTGGTGTTTTTCTAATCTTGCTAAAAAAATAGTGCTCTAATGTTAATATTCAAAGCTGATTTCCACAGGGAAAATGAATGCAATAAAACTTTCAACCCTACTTTTTGACATTTAAATAGATGTCTTTAATATATATATATATATATATATATATATATATATATATATATATATATATATATATATATATATATATATATATATACACACACTTCTGGGTTTTGCTTCTAAAATTGGTATCCTTTCTTTCAAATCTCTGCGGTTTATAAGTTGTCGAATATTTGACTACTGAGCAGTTACAATGTTGCTTAGTATAACGTTATATTAATGGGAACCAGGTCTTTCAGGTTTAAATTATACAAAGTGCGACAGAAATGCATCCCATATATAACCGACAAGTAATACCTCTTAGTGTTTTACCTTTAAGTGGGAGTTAGTTCTGACAGGTATATAGGATATATTTCTTCCGCACACTGTAATAGGACAAAATAGATGATAGTAAACATTTATATGTAGTCATTTTTGTAAGATTAATTATCGCTTAGTCGATGTATTAATCATTGTTTACCTTCGTAGGAAAATAGTTATATGTTTTCGAGCTAAGGTTTACAATGAAATCTATAGGATTATGCATTATCTTCTTGGATTTGATTTTAAAATGTATCAGGTCATCCCATAAATTCTGTCCGAATTTTAACTTTTTTTAAAAACGAACGAAATTTAAAGAGTATTTTATAATGTCTAATGGAGCCGAAGATTATTTTTCTGTTTAGATGCATCTAAACTGATCAAATGTTATTTCAGAGGACAATAAAATTAAATTTTGTTTGATTAAAAACATGCTAACATGGAAGTACCCAAGAATCATTTGAGGCACATAATGCGTTATGAGTTCAAGAAAGTAGCCGAAGCGGCTAGAAACATTCACTCAGTTTATGAAGAGGAATGTGTGAATTAAAGAACTTGCAGAACATGGTTTGCAAAATTCAGAGGTGGAGATATCATCCTTGAAGATAAAGATCGAACTGAACGTCTAGTTGAGTTTGATGAAGAACTTCTTGAAGCAGCCCTTGAAGAAAATCCTGCTTCATCAGTTGAGGAATTGGCAGTGGTTCTCAGTTCAACTGTTCATCGTCATCTTCAACAACATAGGAAAGTCCCTAAACTTGGAAGATGGGTGCCTCATGAATTGTCTGAAAACAACCTCAAATCCCGAGTTGACATCTGCTCTTCTCTCCATTCTCGCCAAATTGTTTCACCATTTTTGAATATACTTGTGACTGGCGACGGAAAATGGATCTTTTATCGAAATGTTAAGGGTCGTAGACAGTAGCTTTGTAAAGGGGAAGGACCCCAGCCACAGCAGAGAAAGGAACTTCATGGGCAAAATGTTCTTTCAATCGTGTGGGATCGCCAAGGAATAATCCACTTTGAATTCTTACCACCTAATGCAACAATTAATGCTCAAATATACTGTCAGCAATTAGGGCGTTTGAACCAAGCTTTGAGGAAAAAAGAGTTTATCTAGTGAATCAAAAAGGGGTGATGTTTCATCAGGAGAATGCGCGACCCCACATAGCAAGAATCACGTCACAAATGATCGAAGAATTTGGTTGGGAGAAAATTCCTCATCCATTTTATTCTCCCGATCTTTCTCCTTC
Source organism: Acanthosepion lycidas (assembly GCA_963932145.1). Taxonomy (NCBI): domain Eukaryota; kingdom Metazoa; phylum Mollusca; class Cephalopoda; order Sepiida; family Sepiidae; genus Acanthosepion; species Acanthosepion lycidas. Next base: position 123,433,724 of record OZ010577.1, on the reverse strand, counting down.
AGACTACTATTTGTTTCGTATCTTACAGAGTCATTTGGAAGAAACAGCTTTTGTAACACAGGAAGAGGGTAAAACTGACATTTTTGATTCTTCGAATCAAAGCGAAAAGAATTTTACTGTAATGTAATTAGTAAGCTTGTTAATAGATGGATGGAAGTCATAGATAATCAGAGAAAATACGTTGTTGATTGAATGTGTAATTAAATGTAACATTTGGTCACTTGTTTTCTTTATTCAAAATTCGGACAGAACTTATGGTATGACCTCATATATAGAATCTTTCATAGACTTGAATCGGAAACATTTTAGATTACGTGGATGATAAAGGTTATTATAAATTTGGCCTCGATCCCAAATTTAACACTCAAATAAAGATATACACGAATACAAACTCACACACACACACACACACATATATATATATATGTGTGTGTGTTTGTGTGTGTGTATATATATATATATATATATATATATATATATATATATGTTAAGGGGCCCACCCCTTTTTCATATAAGTGGGCTCGCTCGATGTGTACTTGTACTGCTGCCGGTGAAGTCAGAATTCAATACTGAATTTCCCAGACTGTATATATATTACTATTTCTACTAACCGCATATCTGGATCTATTACCATTTGTATTATTATGTCAATACATTTATTTGCTATATTTCATTCCTGTGTTTGTCATTCATTTGAGACCGTATTTCATCCCGGAATCCACAACAAATTGGCGACGAGCGATTTGAACTCACACGGGTAGAACAAACAACAACAAAATTTTGCCTCGCCGTCCACAACAATTTGGCGACGAGCGATTCGAACTCACACGAGAAGAACAAACAACAAAAAAAAAATTGTCCTCGTCGTCCACAACAAATTGGCGACGAGCAATTCGAACTTACACGGGAAGAAAAAACAACAACAACATTTACTTCATCGTCCACAACAAATTGGGGACGAGCGATTCGATCTCACACGTGAAGAAGAAATAGAAAAATCTTCCCCTCGTCCACAACAAATTGACGACAAAGAGTTACGAGGATTTAAAATACTTAAAATTGAGTTATCATGGAAGATTTAAAAAATAATTTGGTAGAACTGGTAAAATACCAAAATGATCAACAATTACACCTACAAGAAAGAATGGAAAAAAATGGCAAAAGCAATTACTACAAACGCAGAAGGAAAATCAAGAAAGACAAATAGTGCTCCAGGAAATACTGAAAGTAGCAGGTAACAAGGCATTAGATATTGAAAAAGAGGCAAATTTTAACAAGACGCAGTGTGGAATACCATAGAGATTTTCAAATATTTTCTAGATGAGGATAAAAATGTCGGAGATTACTTCAGAAGACATGAAGACATCTTTAATATCGACTGTCAAAACTGGACAGACGCAAAAAAGTTACGTCTATTGCTTAGAAAATTAGGAACTGAAGAATATACAAAGTTCGTGGATTATATCATGCCAAAAAAACGAACTAATTAACATTTGACGAAGCAGCGATATGTCTTAAAGAACTCTTCAGTCCGAAAACATCACTCTTCCACAGGAGGTGGAAATGCCTTAACCTGGTAAAGGGCGATAATGAGGATTATTCTACGTTTGCCGCAATCGTAAATAAACCTTGCGACGACTTCAAATTAGCGGAATTAACCTCGGGCAATTTCAAGTGTCTCATCTTTGTTCAAGCGTTAGTTTCAAGAAAAGATAGCGAAATGCGTAAAAGAATGCTTTCAAAATTACAAAATGAACCTGGGCTAACACTACAACAATTATGGGAAGATTTCGAGAGATGCCTATAAGTATAAAGAAAGACGCGAATGTCACTGAGGTGTCAGCTGTATCTCATATATATATATATATATATATATATATATATATATATATATATATATATATATATATCAATTAAAGGTGCAATTATAATTTATAAATTCATGAATCATTCATACAAAAAACAAATATAGAACCTCTATATTTGTTTTATGTATGAATGCTTCATGAATTTATAAATTATAATTGCAACTTTAATTGAAATTAAAATAACTGATCCAACGTGCAACTTTCGGTTAGTAAGTGTCACATTACTGTAATTATTGAACAATATACTTCATGCCACATTGACGGAAAATCTGCCAGTAAAAAAAAAAAAAGAATCCTCTTATTACTATATTTGTACAAAACGCACAACCTTAAAATTTAAATTCAAAATCAGCTTTGCGAGCGCACGTTCCAAAACAATAACACATTTCTCATAGCATTTTTCGGATTACATCTCCATTTTTGTTGTTCTCTTAATACCGAGAAGTAAAAGCAGGAACAAAATCTATTTCCATACCTGAGGATGTCTGTAGGAAAAGACGAAAGCTTGTAAAATATTAAAAAAGACCTTATGCAACTGGAATTTATAAATAGGGATCATATCATTCATATACATGTTTGGGGTTGGTGTATCTTATTTATATTGTTTGTGAGGATGTATTCTCGCCATTTAAATCATTAACCTCTATATTTGTTTTTTGTATGAATGATTCATGAATATATATACATATATACATATATAGAGATATATACATATATATATGTATATATAAATATATATGTGTAAATATATATATATATATATATATATATATATATATGGATAAATATGTAATTCCTGTGTGTACTAATATCATAAACAGACACGGTTTTAAGTTATGGCTATACCACAAGCCAACATTCATATAACAATACCCCACACTTCGACTCCCACCACCCATAGACTGTAAAGAGAGGAATTGCTCACTGCTTATAACATTTTGCAAAAGTCATATTGACGACTGAAAGCCATATGAAAAAGAAATGGTTCGTATAAGCAGTATCCTACGACGTAACAACTACTCTGGGTACAGGAAAGCAGCCCCCACAAAATGGGTAAGAAAGGTACAATCTGATAACAACACTCAGAAAGCAACCTAAGTCAGTTTAGTACATGTGAAGGACCTAATCGAAAAGATACAAAAGACATGTTGTTCATATAACATCAGAACAAATCTCAGGAGTGATTCATCAACACTCCGACATCTATTTCGAGGACGACCACACACATAGTAGAACATGATAAGAACTGCATGTACCACATAACATGCAGCTGTGGCAAGAAATATAGAAGAGAAACAGGCCACATCCTTAAGATTCAGGAGCACCGTAAAGACGTAAAACAGAAAATAGTTAAATATGTGGCATAAAATTGAAGTAACTGACAAAGAACATCAGTGTAAAATGTGAAAACATTAGGCCAGAAAAATATCCTAAACCGACCAAGCATAGACAATATTCAAAACAGTAATACAGAAAAAAAATCAGAGTTTCACACAAAGATATGCTCAAGAGTACATAAATAAAACCCAATAAATAAAAGCGTTTGTTTAAGTGAATTGACCCAAAATCTGTGAGTTCAATCACTGAATACAATAGAGGGGAAAAAACTTGGTTGGGTTGAGATGAGTTACTAAAGGAAATTAACTTAAACCGATATATTAACCAAGAAAAAAAAAAGAAAAGAAAAAAAGGGTAATGAAATTAGAATAATCTTCCCTGTTGGCTAAATAAAGCGTTCGTTTCGAAATTCCAGTATCACTGGAGATTACAACATTGCGAAAATAGCAATAATGATGGGGAAAACAGTCCGACCAATATAAAATATTATAAATAATTAAATATTGATTATGAGAATCTATGGTAATCTTTGATTGAATTATTTTTTATATCTTAACAGACATGTAATTGCAATGATCTGAGGCGGCATTTTACAAATAACCTCTCTTAGATAAGACTTCACCCAGACATTTTGCATTAGAGACTCATTGTTCACGGAAAATATCTACTGCTTCAAATTAGTTGATTTTACTAGCTCGAACCAACATAAAGCACTTTCTGGTTTCAGTAGGATGACATAAAATCCATCAGACACCAAGGGATCTAATATATATATATATATATATCAATGTTACAACAATGAAAAGTATATACATGAAAGAAGAGCGACAAAATGACAGTGATTGCTAGCGTCTACGAAACTATACTATCAGTTAAGTGACACAGTTTATATTTGTATTAATTCTCTGTCTGTCTGTCCATCTCTCATTATCTCTCACACTCTGTCTGTCTGATAGTCTGCCTCTCTGTCTGTCTCTTTCACTCTCTCTTTACACACACACACACACACACACACACATATATATATATATATATATATATATATATATATATATATATATATATATATATATATATCAATAAAAAAAACAGAGACCACAATGCACAACTTCGTATCAGGGCTAAACAGAGCGCCATGAAAATTAGTAAAAGCTATAGCAACAACAAAAATAGGTCTTATATGTCCGTATGGATAAATATAGATAGCGCACGAAATACTCTATAGTGTAAGAATACATACTGCTCAGTGTTAAATAACAGAGCTATATATATATATATATATATATATATGAAGAAATATGCATAAAACCTTACATTAACTGCACAACTTCGATAAATGAAAGTAAATATAATAATTGCACCACTTGAAAGCTGCTTCGGCATGAAAGTCGGATTTGTGCAAGTAATGTAAAAAATTATGCATATATATATATATATATATATATATATATATATATATATATATATATATTTATACTCCAAAAACGCAACGCCTTTTTCTAATACATATTTTTATCTTTTGAAGATAAAAAGGAATCGAACCCACGAGATAATCGGTGAAACGCGGCGGTTATATCATTTTGATTTTGTCTCAATATTTCACATACTAAATATAGATAAAATGAACACATTATATGGAAAATTTCGTTAATGAATAAATTGACAATACTGGAGTGTCTCGAAATACCAGTTTTAAAATCTGTCCCCCGCAATTGGAAGCAATCAGCAGTTGTGCATATCTGTTTACCCCTAATTAACGGTGAAACATTCACTTGAAAGCTAGACTCATATCAAAATATCACCGGCAACGTCAGCGACTGTCGAAAGCTGATGAAAGCTGGTTATTTTTATAAAATCATCTTATTCAACACTCAGTAAATCAGATAAGCACCTCAAACATGCGTTCTTCAAAAAACGAGAAAACTATGTGTTGTAACGCAGTGTGACACTATTTAGGGTTGCGTGAAAAAATAAAAGCGGGAATTAATTAAGGCGATAAGAAGCTATCACGAAAAGACACTGAGCGATGTTATTTTTTCTAACAAAGAATATTGGTAAAGATTTTATTTTGATTAGCGAAGAAAGTAAGATCTCGGATCTGTCGGATTTAATTTGATTTATGTTACGACGGAGCGAATAAAAGATAGCCATCTGCCCATGGCAATAATGAAAATTTCAAATTGGTCAAGTGGCCTACAAAACAGAATGCTAATTAATCAGGTTATGCACTGACCGAGAAAAATGTCAGCTAGAACACCAACAAGTTAAAAAGAAGGAAAAATTAAACCATTAACTATCTTCGGGGATATCATTTGAGAAAAACACCTGTTTTATGTCAGAGCTGGCCATGATAAAAAAAAATATATATCGGAACAGATAATTGACGACAGAGTGCGGAGATTCACTGACCAACCTCAATGATTAGTTGACGAAAATCTCGTTGACCAACTCCATATGAAATTCAGTTATGATAGAGATTAGAGACCATCCTACGAGTCGTGGGAGGTCTGCTCGTGGAAGAGAAAGAAAAGAAAAAAACGAAAGAAGATTTTTTTTTTCCTTTGACCGATAATGGCAAACACCCACGCTGCTGAGCTTTCATTGGCTGAAGGGTGGCGTGAGCGGTAGGCGAAGGTAAACTATGAAGAAGGAGGGGGAGGCCTGTGGACGCCCTGTTGACGCCCTCTGAGGGGATTGGTGTGAGATACCAATATGAGAAAGGAAGAATTTGGGATGACGATTCCCTTTAAGTAGAAAGTAAGGACTTCCAAAAACGGAAAGTAATAAATTTTCATGTCCGAAAACAAAGAAAATCCTTATTGTGGATTTAGAATTATTAAGGAACCTCAAACCCCGACAAATACCCCGGCTTTGGTCGGCGTCCATAAAGCATAGTCGCAGCGAGAGGACGGCAGTTACAGAGTGAGTAACACAGACGCAGTTGACAGCCGAGTTGAGCTATGAGATCTGAGACCCACCTCGCAGAAAGCTGACTGAAAGATCCCACGCAATCCCGACTTCAACTTCTAACCAAGAACAAATTATTTTTGAAGAACGAATTAGACTCACACCAACAAAACAAGTTTTACGAATATCGCCTGAAGATACACCAAAAACTTTAAAAAAAAACAACTTAAGATGTTAAGACTCGCCTAACACACGCAAAGTGTCACGAATCCATATTAGCGGTTTGGGAGAAAGACGCAGTCCTGTATTCAACAAACAGATATAAAAATATTTGTTATTCTTTTTTTAACACATTTGAACTTTTCGAGTTGTGCCTTTATTTTACATATACGTGTATGGTGTTACCTTTTCTCGGACTCGGCTTGCATTGCGGCCCGGCGACTGATTGATTTCGTCTACCTAAGATCAAATCACAACGTGGGTAGGTTAGACTAGAAATCAAAGCAGTTACTTCGGTAACCAGACGTTGGAGGCGAGCTGGGAACGACAAAGCTGATACCGAATCTAACCAGATTCCCATCCGGATCAGCAAAAGGTTAGAACACATTTGGTGCCTCGACGAATACCAAGTCACATTGGTCGTCACAGGATAGCACGACGCTGGGCTCGGAGAGAGGCCGGTGTGACGTCACAGCAGGATAATTTGGCTAATGTACAGGACTTTATTTTACAAGTTATTTACATAGCAGATAATAAAATACATTGTAACTACCTATATGAGATTTTAAAATTGTTTTAGTATCTAAGCGACAATGGCTTTCCTAGTCTTATTTGCGTGAATTTAGGAAAAGCATGATAAGCAAAAATAATTACATAGTTATTATATTTCATTACTATTGCAGTAGAAAATAATTTTGTTTAAAAGAAAATATTTAATTTTAAATGTGACTTGAACTTATGTAGTAATACTAGTAGAATCATTTGCCATGTCAGTTCATAAAGGTTTGCATTTGCCAGTTTCTACATCTACAGGTCTCTTATCATTTCTTTGTATTTACTTAACTTAATACATTTCAAGGCTACATGGCCGATGTAGGTGCCATAAAAATCAGCAGTTGAATTTATCCATCAGTATTAACCCGAAAACACTTTGCTAGTGCGATGAAATGAACGTTAACTTAAGCCACACAAAATGATATCAACTCTAAATGGCTTCTCAGAGCTGGAGGTGCAAATAAATGTAGTTTCTTGCATACGCTTAAAAGTTTCAGATAAATCACCTCAAAGAAAAAAAATTGCTATATAATGGTAATATCTATATTTTATTTGCTTCCTATATATGCAAAATCTTAGTGTTGAATCCAGTATAACGAAAAAGCTTTTAGCGCGAAAGAAACCTAAATATTTAGAGTCACGTCTACCTTCAATTTCCAAATCATCTTATTTTTATTACTGGAGCCATCTTCTTACTTTCTAGCATTTGGGAAAATACAACCTTACGGTTATGTCTCCAATAGTAATAATAGATCGATTTCTAGTGATCTCTCGTATTAGTGATAATATAACAGAGAAGCAAAAGACTTGTTCTGAGTGGACCAAGCCAGCAGAAAATCGATTGTTCATAAAAAGCCAATAAAAAAAAAAAATAAGTGAGACAGGTTATCCGAATCTGGTTTATATCGTTCATAAAAAAGTTAAATATCATTAATTCTCACGCCAGCAATTGCTGTCAATCAGATTTATACTAGAGGAATTATCTGATATCTAACGCGTATTATATTTCTGTTGATATTGTAACGTCTGACACAGGCATCACTTGGTACAAGAAGAAATAATCTATCTATCTATCTATCTCTCTCTCTATCTATCTATCTATCTATCTATCTATATATATATATATATATATATATATATATATATATATATATATATAATGAACTCTCCAGTCGGTTTCGATGTATGAGGATGTGGCAGCTTATTGATTCAGTTATGAAAGTTTGTGCGATAATCTTAAGTGGAATTTAAGACCCGCTAGTGATTTACAAAGGAGTCCAGATACGTCGTAAGTGTGAGTATTGTGAGATGAGATCACTGTTAGATTGGCTGACCTTTTAGATCTTGCTCTCGATTCTTGCAGATGATTCAGAAAAGCAGATTGAAAATTGCTGAGTTCACTAAAACACGTTGATCTCCATTCTACACGCTCCAAAGTTAAGCGCCCAAGCGTGTTATGTGGTATATTGACTGCGGACAAGTTGTTTTTCAGCTCCTCTTTGTATCTTAGCCATGGGCGTCCTACATTCCTGTAGCCCTGATCTAACTGGCTGTACATTCGGATCTTGGGTATCCTGTCATCAGACATTCTCATGACATGACCAGTCCACCGTAACTAAGACTGTATGATATATATATATATATATATATATATATATATATATATATATATATAAACCCCTCTCTGTTAAGTTTTAATCTCCTACCTTCCCTCGTATGTTACCCCTCTCTTTAGCACTAACATTCGTCCCACACTCTCATACTTACACTCTCTCTAAATTCTATTTTATTTCCGGAGTTGTTCTTTTCCGTTTTTTTTTTTTTTTTGAATTTGTAGGTCTGATGAATTGGATGGTATTTACGATTCCAATGGAATAAATTATGACCATGGAATATTAGTGTACAACCCTTTTATATATATATATATATATATATATATATATATATATATATATATATATATATATATATGGATTTTTAAGCTATCAAACCTTAGTTACTACACCAAATTTGCCAGTCACATATACAATTTAAAAGAAAAAATAACATGGACACTGTCGTAAGTTGGAAAATTCAAAAAAAAAAGGTAAAAACATATAATACTTATACAGGCATTTGCAAACTATGCCGATGTGAGAAATTAGCAATTATGACATTCCAGTACACCAACATTTTAAAACAAAAATCATAAATGTTCAGTCCTTGCTCTAATATAGGACAATATTAATGAAGTGAATATGAAGAGAGTTAAAAAATCTAAAAAAAAAAATTATTACCCTTTAGACATGCCTCGCCCCATCCTCCATAACAATTAATTTACATATTTGATTACATTTACATTTACAATAAACCTGCATTCCTGCCTCTTTATATTCTTTCCTTTACTCCCTTTTCCCATTCCCTTCCAATTACACCCAATGTCCTGACTTTCAATGATCAAACGCAGTTATTTTTTTTTTGAAAGATGATTATGCAGCGTTACTTTAAAATTATCGCCCGACGAGACAAGCCAGGTCGAAACCGTGGTCGCATATTTTAATTGACCTCCTGGATTTAAACTTGAAAGCTCAACATGGTATTTTTACTTATTGTTTTTTCTTACATGTATTGAGCACTTTTTAATACTACTGTTCCCTGGACTGATTCAACTCTGACCATTAACACACACACACACACACACACCCACACACACACACGCACACAGGTGTGTGTGTTTGTGTGTGCGTGATCGTCTGTGTGTGTGAGAGAGAGACAGAGCGAGAGAGAGAATTTTTTCGAGAGGGGGTGTGAAGAATCATTTATAGCAATTCATCGCGAATAGAAGAAGACTCAAAAGAATGCAAAAATGGATGGTCGATTCGTCCTATTTGGGACTCATCAGCATCCAATCGCGAGAATCGTTACGATACAACGCAAGCGTCATATAACTGGACCAACAGAACTCCGTGATGAAGGGGAAACTGACAAGACTCGATATAGCGCTGCTATTCACTAAATTCCGTGGTGATACTCATCCAAGTATATGTAACCAAACGTATTCCGCCCCAAGAGCCACGTCTTCTTTCACCAAGCCGCGCCATCCGGAGCATTTGAAGCTGGATAAAACAATGGTATACAAGTGATAGATTTTTTGGGGCATGGTGGTGAATAATCATTTATAGTATTTCGTCGAGTATTGAAGAGCATCTCATTTGCTATGTAGCAGGAACTGTAACAGATGCTTTTTCAGTATGGTAGCAGGATGAACCAGAGTTTGAAGCTTTTCGTTTTAAAGAAATTATACGGGTGTGGCAATAAAATCACTATGCACTAATTTATAATAACAATTACTATAAATCAATTAATCAGCATTCCAGAAATATATCATTAATATAGTTTATGTTAATTCTGGTATATAAAAATAAAATCCTAAGGTAAATAATTGTGTATTTGGGCAGCAATCCCTCTTTTATTCAAGTTTCATTAAAAACAACTGACAAGGAACGACACTTTTCTTTGTTGTCTTAATTTTTTTTTTTTTTTCTGAATATAAGTTATGTAGATTTGTCCGAATATTCTGTATGTCCGAGCGTTTTCGGCTATAATTTTAGTCATTATCAAGGATGTTTTTATTTTTACTTTTAACTTAATGAATGCATTTTTATTTATGTATATACAGTTATAGGATTGTGGCTATGTTAACAGTTCATGTTATTGAGTAATGGCCTTATTTTCTTTTTTCTTAATAAGGCGTCCATTAATTTTAGCCTTTCTTTGAATTCGGATGAGGTTATTATCATTGTGTTGTCAACAAGTATATGAAGATTCAGTTTGGTTGTTTTCCGTCTGTATTTAAATGAGATCTAATTAAGCTAGATACATGCATAAAAATCCATATATTCAGTGACATTCATTTATTGCTGCTGGCACCTTCACTATTATTACTATTATCAATATCACTGCTATCTGTTACGGTTTTTTGGGTATGTATAACTAGTGAGCCAATCCAAATGACTCAACTCGCTTTATAGTCCACCAATAGAAGGTTAACCGATCAGAAGCCGCAGAACATTGTATCCGTCGTGTATAAAGGCGGCCATCTTTGCTTACTCGACGGGAAAGACCAGTACCAACTTGACAGGCAAAGATGATAGAAGGATAACTATGCTCTGCTACTTTGCTACGATATCCACTGCGAACCTGAACTACGCTTTCCTACTGTCTCCGAAATATTCACTGCCAACCTCTGTATTCTATACTCGAAGACGACCGTCAAAATGTCTAACACTATCTTCCTTGCAGTATTTCATAAAGGTATTGTACCTGCTTTCTGTTTGATGTTGTGGTAAGATGGTCTTGGATTCAAAGAAAAAGGTTTCAATAGCCGATTTTCTGGATAGATTATTTTGTAGTGATTTTTGATGTGCTTTTTTAATAGAGGTGGGTAAATTTCTATTAATATACAGAGTGCGACGAGTAAATTGAAGACATTTCATTTTTGTTTAATTTCGCGCATGCGCATTGTTTTTGTTTTGGTCGACTACAGAATATTGTAGAGTCAATTTAACACCCTCTGTGAGAAAAAAAAGAGCACTTTATTCCACCATAAATTTGGAAATGGCATGCTGTTCTGCTTGGCATTAGCGCCGGAATCTCGCACACGAACATTTCAGATTGTTTGCTTGTCAAACTGAAGTAAGTAACAGAGGATTAGGGAAAGATCTGGATTAGTCTAATTGTGATTACAAAGGTAGGGCAACTCGAAAAACTAAATCCCAAAGAACTCCAGAAATTGTTGGTGAGGGCTTCACTCAACATGTGCTTTGAGGAGGAAGTGCCGACCCTTCAAATTGGTGCCTCCTGGAAGAATCTATATCTGGCAACAAGATCTGCATCATGCAGCACAAGCAGGAGAACCCAGTCGTCGCTGTCTGTTTATTTCTGTGATCATATCACTCCTTACATTTGGCCCCCTAACTCCCAGGTCTGCAAAACTTATTATGAGTGGGACGCAGCTGAGCGAGAGAGCAACAAAACTTTTAACACCAAAGATGAACTGAAAGCAGGTATTATAGCAGAATTGACCTACTTAAAAAAAGAGACCGTCTAGAAATGTTGTAGGATATTCAGAAGTCGTCTGGAGGCCCTGGTAGAAGTTAATTGCGATTTTATTGAATAAGTTTACTCTTTAGTATTTCAGGATATATTTATGTAATTTTGGTAAATATTTTCGTAAAAGTTGTATCTTTCCTCCTGAAGAAAATTATCAAGGTAAGTTTGGAGATAATTTTGCACAGAATAAATTTTCCTTTATTTAATTTCCCCTTTGAGTATAGCATTTTTAAGATCGATGTTCGTGTTGAAATTATTTCTGTGTATATGTAATGCACTGTATATACTGTTATATAGAAAATCCAATTTTTATGAATAAGTTACGTTTTTATATTTGAAAGTTTCGCCTATTTATTGCAATGAAAGCTATGACAGTTTACTTTATATATGTCTAATTCAGAATTATTCATTTTATGGAGATTTTTACCATGATCATATCCACAATTATTTGGGTGTGGTTTCAATTACTTTGGTATTATTACGATTGTATAAATTGTGTTAGATAGTAGATGCTAATTATTTGGTAGTTAATATTATGTATGCTTTTATCTTATTATTTATTGCTATTCTGCTTAAGGCTTTTATTATTAACGTAACCTATTTTGTCATTTTGTTGTTTTAGATCTTGTATTCTTTCCTTTGATATTTGGATTTTTTTAAACATATGTTCTATACTTATCTCTTCTTCGAGTAACTATATGACGCTGCAAATCCTTATTGTTCTGAAATAGGATTCTATAATTATTCCAGACAATATTCTGCTACGATGGTGAGATTAAATAGTTTTTGAGATCATTCGTTTTGAAGGTTTATAGAATGTTTTAATTGAATGCCATAAGAAGAATTCCTCTTATTTTAGATACATATATGATAGTTTAAATATATGCCAACATGATATAATCTTACCCAACTATAATATAATCCTGATAGTGTCAATATATTTTATTTTTGAAACTTAAACTGATAATGCATTATCCTTCCATATATAATGCTACACGGAAACAATTAATACCTTCTGTTTCATAGGACCAATTATTGTCTTCAATTTTAAAGTTTACAGAATGTCTGTCAATAATAATGACCTCAAAACTATTATACTCAACACTGTAGCAGGATAATATATATATTAACATAATTTTACCACAACTTTATAAATACTCGATAGCGTTGAAACCGCAATGTATGTTGCTTTTAGAACTTAAATATTCCTAAATATCATGCTAAACAGAACGAATGATGACCTTCAATGAAACGTTTACTGAAGATCTATTAACAAGAATGAGCTCATAAACTCTTATTCTCATATATAACCGAACAAAATGTTCAAAAGCTATCCAAACGTCGATATGCATGTTGATGACTAACCTAAATGCTAGTCTCCAGGGTGTGTACAACATATTATGATTCTGGAAACAATAACCTCTCCGCCATGCGAAAACTAAGAATAGAATTTTTAAAATTGGAAAAACCTAAGACCAAAGAAGGCCTAAGCAATAATACAATATTTAGCCGTAGCTAAGAAGAAATATAACATCTAAGTGGTCATGTAATTAAATTGGAAGATTGTAAGGGAAAAACTAGTGACATCCTTGTTCCAAATGAAAAGAGACAAAAACAGACGGCAGTTGAAATTGCTAATGTCATTAAATAAAAGAAATAGGGACGCTGTCATTAAGTAGCGTACATCAGAATCTTTTAAACAAATTGTTAAAACTTAAAATGAAGAACCAAGAGATGGCGAGGCTATGCAAATGTGAGCAGATAGAAACAACCAGAGATATAGAAGCCATGCATAAAAATATGAAGCAGACAAGAAAAAGTGCAGTGAGACAGGATGCAAAATACCACAAGACGAAACAATTTTAATGTACAAATAAAATATACTACAAATATAAAAGGAATAAACCATGTTTCTTCCATAACAAAAGAGGGGAGAATACTGCACCCGAAACAGCAATAGCCGGGAGAAACAGAAATTGAGCAATAGGAGGAGATAATAATATGATAAATATGTTAACAACGGTAAAGAATTTTTGGGGAGGTAATGTTAATAAAACTCAATTAAACGCTTACGACGAAATACCGGTCGAGCTCCGTAGATCTAATATTGTAGCATTTTCAAAGAAACAAGTTGTGAAAAAATGCTACGTTTATCAAATAAACAGTTTTAAGAAGAATACCGGAATCATTAGGATTCTTATAAACAGACGTAGCAGAATTAGACCGGAAACAGAACTGTCTGGCTTTCCTCAAGACACGAGAATACGACATTCTCCATTCTATTTTCGCTTTTCTATTTTCTATTCTATTGGTCACATCCCCACAAGATGCATTCAGTGTTTTATTTTTTGGTTTGTCTCTGGCCTGACAAATTGGGTTATCTCTGCCGTTCGTGGATACTGTCACGAGCAAAGAGTGCAGTTTAACATTTAGATTTAAGGCTCTCATGTTAATGTAATGCCATTGATCTCAATATATTTGAAAGAGAAATGGCAATGTTCAAATTTGGCATTAGGCAGACTTTCATACATGAAACCTCTCTCTGTCTGTCTGTCTGTCTGTCTCTCTCTCTCTCTCTCTCTCTCTATATATATATATATATATATATATATATATGTATGTATGCACACACACAGAGTGAGAGAGAGGGAGAGAGAGAGAATACAATACTGATTTGGGAGACACAGTTTCCTGTTTCATTTCCCACCAATCGAAGCGTTAAAGACAGTAAGACGCAAGGGTAGTGAGTTTGGAATAATATGAGATAAAATATTAAGGACTATAAAAAATAAAATAGCAGAACTTAAGAATACAGAAAATAGAGATTGACATTGCATTTAAGATATTAAAGATCAAAGTTGACTGGAAAGCAGAAAGCGGACGAGAGTTCCAAAAGCGAGAAAAGAGACAATTAACACATAACTTTCAGTTACGTCTCACCATTTCAAATGTAAAATGAAGACACCTTTCAGAGAATGTAATATTTAATATTTCAGTAATAATTCGGGAAGTCGAGGTACGAAAGAAAGGAAATATTAGCGGAATGATTAACATTAACATGATAGATAAGAAAAAAAAACATTCATAGAAAAGGGAAAAAAATATTTTTACGAAACGCATTGATATATTTTACATAAAAATCAAGGCTAGTAATAGAAATGTTTGATGCCTTTCATAGAGAAAATCAGAAATATTAATAGCAAAAATGCTGAAAGTATTTATAGAAAAGGCAGACATGTTCAAAGGCAGAAAATATAGAATATATCTATGGAAATATATATATATATATATATATATATATATATATATATATATATATATATATATATATATATATTTATATATATATACTAGCAGTAGAGCTCGGCGTTGCCCGGGGATGTAACAGTAAGAGATAGATCAAGTATTGACCATCATAAAGACTGAAAAATAAAATTGACAAAGATTATTGTTTAAGGTTGACGGACACGCATGTCTTAATTAGTTTTATGTTTTTTTATTTTTATTTTATTTTTTTTTTACGAATTGGTCAAACCCAAACTCAAACAAAAACATTGATTTCAATCGTTATGAGTCTACCGATTGAATAGAATTTTATTATAAACAATTGTCTTGTAAATGAAATTTTTAAAGCATTCTGAATGTAAAAATAAAGAAGAAATAGTGTGTAAGACAATAAGAAACACTACCTGCCAAAAAAAAGTGAAGTTTTGTTGAAATCGGTTGAAAAATGTAGGAAATCCGATCCCATATATAAACGAACGCACGCACACACAAACAAACAACCTGGGTTTTATAATAAGTATAACTCGATAACTCGATATTAATAAGTATAACTCGATATGAGTTGTCCCCCTTTCATTAATGCCTCTTAATCGTGTTTTCAAATTGATTTTGTGCAAAACAATTGTGTTTTTCCAATTTTTGGCGCTGTCAGAATCATCGCATGGTAATTTTACGTAGTCCTCTGAATTTTTTTTGAAATCTGTTGAAAAATGTAGGAAATCCGATCCAATATATAAACGTACAGACACTCACACACACAATCTGCGTTTTATAATAAGTAAGATGTGTGTGTGTGTGTGTGTGTGTGTGTGTGTGTGTGTGTCAGTGGTGCATTGTGGGTAGTACATTCTGGCGGTGATTTGGGCGGGAGTGGCTTGTTTGTTCATTTATGTATTTGGCTTAATGTTGTGGACCCAGAATAGGTCCGAAAGAAAACTCAAACTCAGCAATTTAGTGAAAACGTATTATTAACAAAAAGAATGAATACAAAAGTGTTGCCCGTCCGACTAACAGCAAAGCACTGTAGTCAACTCGTCAACAATATTTAACGATCCCCTCACGAGGATTGAATGTGGCACAAGGCCGTGTTTAAAGTGGGTTTCTCCGAGCCTGTAGGTTCGCCCAAAAAATATACCCTTTGAACCCGCCTCGACAGGTTCAGGGCCTGTCTACCTCTCCGGGCGAAACTTTGCCCTTCGGCGAAGTTTCATCCGGGTTCCAAAGCAGAGAGTTCGACAAAAGTCAACCGTAGTCAACTCGTCAACTGTAGACTGCTCTCTTGAGAGGCATAATATATGAATAGGACGAGTCCATTTAGTCCATAAAATTAGGTGTCATAAGACCGCCTCCCAAGCATTTACCTCAGCAGGTAAATATCGTCTCCTTTTTGGATTGATGACGAGAGGTTCAATGGACTTCCGCCTTCTTTTAGATCGTCGCGGTTCTTGAGCTACTTGGGGTATTTGAATGTCGAAGGTGTCGTAAATTGTATCCATAACTTCTTCCTGGGGAGTACTGTTGCAGTGGCCCTTTCTGGGTCCGGTCTCCTACCGTCTTTGTCTATGATGTGACCCAAATATTTGATTTTTTTCCTTTATTTTGAAGCCATAGTCTTGTATTCGTGAAAATACTTTGTGGATGTGTTCCCGCTGTTGTTTTCAAGCTTTAATTGTTTATCAAAATGTTGTCTAGGTAAGCCATTGAAAAGCCAAGTCAACCCAGCATGGTATCCATAACCTGCTGAAAAATGGCTGGTGCGACTTTGATTCCAAATGCAAACCTTACAAATTTGTATAAGCCTCTATGTGTACTTATACCTAGTAATTGAGCTTTCTTCCTCAAAGGGTATCTGGAGATAAGCTTCGCTGAGATCGATTTTCGAAAAGAACTTGCCCCCATTAAGTTTTGTAAAAACTTCTTCCGGGATTGGAAGTGGGTAGTGATAATCTTTTAGTGCTGCCTTTAGTCCAGGAGAAAAATCTCTGCACACTCGGATTTCCTTAGACTTCTTTACATACACTACTGGTGCTGCCATATTCCACTTTAGATATAACGCCAGTCTCTACAAGTCTGTCTAATTCCTTGTCTATTTCCTCTTTTTTTTTTATTAAATACTGGTTGAGTGTTCTCTTTTAGCTCAAATTTTGCTGACATCTTTTTGCATCTACCAAGGCCAACCGAAAACACCTCGGGGAAGGTTTCTTTTAATTCATTTCTTAGTTTATCTGACACGGTCGTCAGATTTTCTATTTTCTGACAAAAAGTATTAATTGGCAAATCCCACTGCCACATCCAGTCTGTGACAAATAGATTTTCTGTGTTTTTAACACGAATATTTTCAATTTTTTCGTTGTTCCATTCAAAGTAACGTTCGCGATAATTTCACCGTCAAACTTAATTTTTTTACCGGTCAACGACCTAGAAATTTTGCCTGTTTTTAGCATAGTTGGTTTATTTAACCTTTTCCAAGTATGTACTTTGATTATTGATAAATCAGACCCGGAGTCTAATTATAGCCTGCATATACTTTCTTAAACTTTAGCCCCTAATTTCCGGAGCAGTAGGCGTAGCTTTTTAGCGTCAGCCCATTTTCCACAATCTATTTCGAATAGATCCTCATACCTTCTGAAATATGAAGGGAATGTTTTATCTTCGTCTGGCGAATAAGTGAAATTGTCACTTGCACTCCAAATCGCGTTTTGTGAAAAAATAGTTTCGCTCTCGGTATTTTGACCCTTATTCGACCCTGTTTGTAAAAGCAATTCTTCAAACCTTTTCTGTTGTTCTATCATTTGTCGCTGTAATTTTAATTGTCTTTCTTCGTGTTTTTGATCTAATCTAATTGCTTTACTTCGTTTCTTCGTCGTTGTTGCTGTAAATCTAATTGTTTTTCTTAATTTCTTCGTTGTTGTTCAAACTAGACTCTAACCAGTACTAAAATATTAGCTTTAAACACTTCCATGTTTTAAATTTCAGTATTACGCATTTAACGTAGTTTTAATTGTACCCAACCTTTGTGTTGCTCGGAGGGGAAGAAAAAAATCACGTTTTTCCCTCTTTAAATGTGTTATTCTCGTACAAAGTAGGTTTTTGGGCAATCCTGAAACGTAACGTTTATAACTTTGACGCCAGTGTTGTAGACACTGGCATTTTTTTTTCTTTTATGGTTTTTCGTGGAGTTCTTTAAATCCTCGTCTCCAGTATTGTAGACACAGGTAATCAATTTTTTCCTTTATGGTTCTCCCGTGGAGCTCTTTTAAATCCTCGTCGCCAGTGTTGTAGACACTTGTAACCATTTTTTTTTCTTTTATGGTTCTCCCGTGGAGTTATTATATCCTCGTCGCTGGTGTTGTGGACCCAGAATTTAGCGAAAATGTATTATTAACAAAAAGAACGAATACGAAAGTGTTGCCTGTCCGACTGACAGTACAGTAGTCAACTCGTCCACAATATTTAACAGTCCCTTCACGAGGAATATATGTGGCACAAGGCCGAGTTTAAAGTGTGTTTCTCCGAGACCGTAGGCTCGGCCAAAAATATACCCTTTGAACCCGCCTAGTCGTGTTCAGGGCCTATCTACCTCCTCGGACGAAACTTTGACCCTCGGCAATGGTTTGTCCGGGTTCCTTTCTTCCAAAGCAGGGAGTTCGAGAGAAGTCGTACACAGAAGACGTACACGTAGTCAACTCATCAAGTGTAGACTGCTCTCTTGAGAGGCATAATACAGTAATAGGACGAGTCCATTTAATCCATAAAGGTAGGTCCCATATCAGTTAATTTATATTACTTGTGTCTATTTCTTTTCATTTTTTATTTAATGAATTTATTTATTCTTTTCAGTTTTTGATGTTTTATTTACCTGGCAAAAATTTTGGGCGGATTTGATAGTTTGTTTTGGTCTGGGAAGATAAAGCTAATTATTCGTCCAGTTTTGGGATTTATTGCTGTAGTCTATTCTGTTATTTTGGTGTCGGGAAGTTTTTAATTTGTTTATTATTTTATTCATTTATTTGGATTGATTATTTTTACTTGTTTTTGCTTATTTGTTTTTTTTTGTTTGTTCAAACGGTTATTTTAGCAGGAACGGTTTGTTAATTTTTTAATTTATTTATTTCAATTAATTTATTTTACTTGTTTTTCATATTTATTGACTTATTTTTAATTTCTTTATTATGTATATTTTTATTTACTCTTTACGGTTTTCGATTTTTAAGTAACGCAGTATTTTATTCTTATTGTTATATGAGAGTTACAGCTATTTTTCGTCCAATTGTAGTCTATTCTAACGGTTATTTTGGCGTGGTTGGTTAATTTGTTTATTATTTATTTTATTTATTTGGATTGGTTATTGTTACTTTCTATGTATTTATTTTTCACTTTTAATTATTATATTTCGTCTATTCTAACTGGAGTTTTTTGTTAACTTTTTTATTATTTTCTTGGTTTAATTTATTTTACTTGTTTTTTTATTATTATTTTGCTTATTGTTATAAAATGTCTATATAATAATATGTGTGTGTGTGTGTGCATGTGTAAAATTTTCTATATGTGAAATTGATTTCGAGATGTGGAATTTCCTTCTCAATCTATATATTTATCTCCCTGTTTCATGCTTTCTATCTGTGAAATTTTCTTCTATATTTAATTGGTTGTATAATACTACATTTTTTTATATATTAAATTAAAATTTAATTTTACAATCATAGAACATATCGAAAGCAAATGTGACAGAGTGAGGAACAGGACATTTTATGCAAATGCATGATAGAATCGGGAGTGGTACTGATTGTAAAAAAAAACAAAAAACAACAAATATTAGTAAGCGTTACAAAGGATAATATGCTGTGGATAGACACAATATTTAGATGAAGAATGGGATTATAGCCGAAATAGATTTCTTTCTATCATTTTTATATAAGAATATATATGTTTAAAATTTTCCCAGTAATAATTTTATCTTCCTCATTACTGAAAATTTTAATATTTGATTCCCTCTCAAAAATAAATAAACCATTTATTCTTCTGTAGAATTTGTATTTATAAATATAGTTGAACCTGGTTCAATTTACATATTGTAGGTAGCATTTGAATGACGATTAATATCCAATACTTTAAACTTCTATAGTTTATTTTCTCAAAATGTATGAACAATATGCAGTCAAAGATATTTTCACTGATTGGTCTGACAAGTAGAATTTCGCATAGCAACATTAAGTAATAATTCTACTTCTCCTCCGATGTAGGCATTGAGTAATTTTTTTCAATATCATTAATGTCTAACTTCTGGTGATTACAGGGAAATAATTGAATTGTCTGCATCAATTAAATCTATGAAAGTGACCGGTGGGAAAAAATTCCCCCCATATAGATTTTACCTCTATTATTTTTCAATGTCTTGCAGTTCTTAATAAAGAATCTTTTCAAACACAAAGAACTTCTGCTCCTGACGAATACATTTACGTTCAGATATTATCAGTTTTCCCAGCGTCCAGAAATTTTTATTTTGTTCGATTCTCATTATAAATCTATTTTCCTCGCCTGTGAGCACATTGTCTCAAATTTTACACAACTTCAAGCCAGAATAGACCAAGATTTAAACGACAGCAGATAGTTTTTGTTTCTCTAAAGAAAAGCGTTGCTTAATTTATTAGCTTACATATTATAACGAAGCCTCAGAACGACGAACTCAATTAAGAAGCAATAAAAAATAGTTTTAAACTCAAAACTCTTCAAAGATTTTTTTCTCGTACATTTTACGGCGAGGGTGTACCAAGAACATAAAAAAATACTTGGAAGAACATTATTTAGCAATAAATTTAAACATGCTTAGAAAACAAGAATAGTAAATAAGCAAACATTGCCAAGAAGCAGACGAAGAAAAAGAAGCAGACGAAGAAAAAGAAGCAGACGAAGAACAAGAAGCAGACGAAGAAGAAGTAGTAGTAGGAGGAATATTGACAAAGAGGAAATACTCTAAACTGATACAGATGCAATATACGTGATGTTCGTAAGAGCAGTACGAGTCTGGTAGTTATAACTCACTGAGGTCGAAAATTTTCAAATCATGTGTGAGATTTTATTACTCTGTTTTATATGAAACTTACTGACAACAAAACTAATCTTCTGTTATTATATCTCTTATAGTCCATTACAAACCGATTTGTGATTTGAAGTCGAACAATGTTATCGAAAATCTTCCTCTTTTTTTTTCTTATATATTTTACACTATGATGAAACATTATATAAAAAAAGTGTACATACCCAACTATAGTGTGAGTTTTCATGATTTAAGGATGTCGCACATTACACAGGTATTCTTCAGTTAAAATTGTGCATTTTCGGATACACAGATAATGCCGTTCTGGAAGGGTTTAAATTCATACAAGAACAATCCAAGTGTTGCACTATACATGACCTCACCTTATGCAACAGAATAAACGGTAATCAACTTTTTCTCTTTTTACGGGCAAACAGAAATACCAAAAACCACATAGAAACTTGAATTGTCTGTATTATTATGTAATCGATTAAAACCATACACGAGCTTCTCTTTTCCTATCTTCACTTTAATGATTACATTTCCAGACGTGTCATTTCGCTAATGCCAATGCACTGTATGCTGTCTTTCATAGGTGAATATCTGCGCGTGAAGATATTCTATGAGATTAGCTGCTTGTGTGGATGGTGTGGGTATGAGAATTCGGTCAGGTTTTTTAACAAATACACACAAGAAAAATATAATTCAATAACAAATATTAGGAAGAAATGCCAGCAACATATAAAGGAAGGATAAAAGATATTCTTTGTTTTTAAAAGATTTTGTTCATTTTAAAATTCTACTCAGGCGATTACATATAATCACGTTCTTAGGAAATAAGACTTGGAAAAAAAACCAGTGACTTTATTCTTTTATATTTGCCGACTTCAGAAAATCATGATAAACGCAAGCTTTTAAAAGAAAAAAACTATATTAAGGATTATGTATTTATTGCTCAAGTTCAATCAGTACATGACTTGAGAGCTATAAAAGATATATATATATATATATATATATATATATATAAAAGAGAAACAGACCACTTTAAGGTTCATAATAATTTATTTCACCAGAGCCCTTTTAAAGGACGCCGGATCATCAGATAGCACTTCCAAAATTTTCATCATTTGAAAGTGTTATCTGATGACCCGTCAACCCTTAAAAGGGCTCTAGATAAATAGATTATTATAATGGAACCTTAAAAAATTATCCCTGGATTTAAATTGAGCTCTCAGGATTTCATTCTCCTTGGGACTACCCTACGGATTACCAAGTTTTTCATAACTTAACTATCTATCTATCTATCTATCTATCTATATATATATATATATATATATATATATATGCATATAATTTATTCTTGTTTAGAAACATTCATAGGTTATTTAAATGACAAATATAAAGTTTTTTTTTTATTTACTGATTTCTTTTGCTTCTAATTATCCCATAGCTGAAAGAGAAGAAAGTGTATTTGAGAGAAAATCAATATATCGAACCCAACTGTGATTGGAACGCAGCGCTCCGATTCTCATCTTCGAGCTGTTATACGGTGCACCATGCGAACATCCAATCTTACCACTCCTGGTATTCCTTAGCGGTTATTGATTTGGGTACTGACCAGGATCTTCGTTGCTTTACTTCAGTGATCCTACGAACATTGGTGTTTAAAACGTCATGTGACGTTGAGCCGTGGAAATTTAGAGATAGTAAAAGACTTTTGCGTCCAGCTTAAATACGATGTGTCCACTTTAATAAGGTTTGAATAATACATGTACACGTGCGCGCCCTCACGCAAATGTGTTCTTTATGAATGTGTTAATAAATACAGTATTTAATTTATATTAAATCCCTAAATTATTTGTAAAAAAGTTAAATATTTAAATTGCTAACTAAATTAATTTATTCGTGCTTTTTTCGACATCTAAATTACTATCAAACATTAAAATCTATTTTTTACCTAAATTGCTAAAACTTACCACCCATCTCCTTCATATATAAAACCCTTTTACAGCCTCTTTCTCTTTATTTCCCCCTTCTTTCTTTATCCTTTTTCTTTTCTCTCTTCTCGCCTCCCATTTCAATATATCACTTCCGTTAAAATAGGTCATGCTCTGATTACTCCTCCTCCCCGATTACTAAGCATGATTGAGGGAGTTATTAAATTAAACCCTCTCTAAACTCTACATTGTCTCTCTAACCAATCCTTATTACACTCTCCGTTAAATTACAAAATTACAAAAACTTACACTACCCATCAATTTTCATTTCATTTTTCGTTTCATTTTTTGGAAGTTCTATCTGATGATTCGGCGTCATTTAAAAGGGCTCTGGTGAAATAAAGTATTATAATGGAACATTAAAGTGGTCTGTTTTTCTTTAATATATATATATATATATATATATATATATATATATATATATATATATATATATATATATATATATATATATAAAGTGAACATAGAAGTCAACACTTAGAGGTGACAGTCTGTTTCATGCTATATGCAATCGTCAGTCCACCGTAAGTCCGCCTCTAAGTGTTGACTTCTATGTTCACTTTTATATTTACACACGCTCTATCTCTGATATTGAGCACTTTATTCCATAAATATAGCACACCTTAAGACTATATTTCTTTATATATATATATATATATATATATATATATATATATATATGTATGTATACACAATTAAAACGGATATGATGAACAAGGATTGTAATAGCCGTGATAGAAGAGGTATCAGAATGGGAGGCTTATGAAGATACGGAAGGTAGATAAGAATTTAGAAAATTAAAAAAATTAGAGTTCAGGAAAGTACCTAATCAAGAGTCTCGTCGGTAAAATCTCTCTAAACAATCTGTCTTGTTACATTGGAATACAGAGAATGTAATGTGGCTTCCATTCTGTGAGCGTAGAATGACGTTTCCTAGCGGTAAATATCTGAATTGGTGGGAAAAAGTTGCTCATTTGAAGAGTGTTTATAGAAATATATATGTTGCGTCTGTGAGAGCTTTCTCACAGACGCAACATTTATATTTCTATAAACACTAAAATCAATGATCGCGGAGATGAAAATATTTCTTCTACAAGATCGCGTAAACCATTTTGAAATCTACCAAGATTGGAATGCGAATAACTTCACGACAGCAACATAAAATGTTTGTTTTAATCTGACGCTTGCAAAGATAAAGCATAGCGAAAAGAGTCAGATACTACTGGAGCGAGTCGACCTTATCTCTACCATATTTTTTTTTAGTCAAGCATCTAATAACAGACCGTCCTTTTGGCTGGGGCTTCAGAATACCTCGACTGCACCTCTGCAGAGGGGTACCCTCCAGAAGTGAGGCGCCTGGATAAGATGATAAGCTACATCCGCGTCCTGGATAAGTCGATAAATTTTATACGACAGCAAGACCTCTGATCAGGATGTTTTGAGGTGCTTGAAACCATCTCTTAATTGCTGGTGTTTCCACGTCCATCCTGACTCTGTGTGGTAACACCTGTTAGGGTACAATCGCTGGACAAATAGTTAACCTCAAACTTAGGTCAAAACGATAGGAAAGTGTAAAAAATTAGTGTTATAATATTTGGTTGGTGCAAAAATAATAACGTATTAATGTCGTTTTTTTACGTATTTTTAACTACAAAAAACGACATTATTACGTCATTATTTTGGCACCAACCTAATACCAGTAATGTATTTTTGTAAAACATTTTTACCACCAATGAATTTTTAAGAAAAAATAATATCAGCAATACATTATTACCAGAAATACATTTTGGAAAAAAAAATATTAGCAGAAATATTTTTTAAAAATGATTACAAGCGATACATTTTTGAAGAAAAAAATATTCCATGCAATATATTTTTGAACAATACCCCCAATACAAATCTTGTCGGCATTAAATAACCCATTGATGCTGATATACCGTAAATTAAAACATACCAATCCAATCTAATACAGAAGATTGCTGTAAACTGAAATCTGCATTAACAAGGAATACATACTATTCTTCTATATACTTCCCCAATGTTTTCGTCTTTAATTTTTCTCTTGTAATAATTGCTTGAATATTTACACTGTCAACGCCAGTTTACAGTGTCTTTTGCATTGAAATTATGCACTGAATCATGTTCCTCACGAAAGCGAGTAGAAACATAAGAGTCCTTGAAAAATCCGAGTGTGAAGATTGGAAGAATAAATGTATTAACTAAAATGGCAAACAATTCTTATATCTGTAAGGATTTAAACAAGATGTCACATTTTCATAAGTCATTACTAAATAGTAATGCTAGTCATTTCCTTATAAGGAAATATTCGACCTGTATTAGACGAGCAACCAGGGCTACTTTCTGTTGAAATCTATAAAACTTTATAGTAAAATAACTTTTCAGGAAAAAAAGATTTCTCAAATCGATTGTTATCACACTTTCTAGTACTGATGGCGGTTTCCTTATTAAAAGGTAGAGCTGAATATCTAATCAGGATTATGTCATTATTTTTTCTGTGATTTATTTTTGATAGCTACCTTAATATTTCAGTTGTTGTGAGTTCTTAATTGGTACAGTTCTATGTTCGAAATTTTATAGAGCCAATGTACGAGGTTTGATGATGAATGATCCTGTATAGGACCTGCAGATATTATTCGCTGGAAGCCATTTATAACCATTGATTTTAGATAGTGGTCGCAGTTGATAGATTAAATATTACTGAACGGGTTTGGCGCTATGTGTGACCTCTATATGAAAGTCTTAATCTGAAGAATTTATTAAAGAGCATGACTAGAGTTCTTGCTTTTTTGCGCGAAACTATTCCTAGCGCAGCCTGTTGCATTTTCAATTTCCTTATCTCTTTAATAAACTAATATAACTGACACATGCATCGATGTATTTAAAGAGTTTAATATTTACAAATTTACATCTTGCATTTCTTTAATGGCATCAGAGTGAATGACATGTCTGCTTTCTTTCCAATATTGGATGATAGATTCTGTTTTGGAAAGATTTACCTGAGTTCGTTTTATTGGATCACTTCATGTAGGATGTTTTTCAAATAGTAACTATTCTATATTTGTGTCAGCAATTATTGAACTTCTCAAATTTAGGACACAGACCCACATTTCAAATCTATATATTCAAAATATTATTTATCAGAAAGGAAGAGAGACGACCCATAAAAACTATAAACGCAATAGGAAATTCTAATAAAGCGAATTTTTTTTTATTTATCATGTTTAAGAATATATTTAGAAGAATTTTACTTTTTGAAATCATTAAATGCTTAATGATTCGGTAGTTTGACTAAACGCTTATTCATTCGTTCAGTTTATATAGTATGATATGCCAGTGGTGTAATAGCTTCATCTTGTCACCCGGCGATAGAGAAGACACTTTGATAGAATACCTTTAAAATCCGGGTAAGTTAGTGCAATAAAATGCAGGCAAAATTCAAAAATAGTGAGCTCCTCTGCTCCATATATGTCATCTGTTGAAGAGATAGGTCAGCTGAAGGTTTAATTATATAGTATAATAATAATAATAATAATAATAATAATAATAATAATAATAATAATAATAATAATAATAATAATATTAGCGAAGGAGATGGCATACAACACCCCCAAATGAAAGAAAAAATAAGAAAAGAGTACTACAGGCGTGTACGTCTGATACTAAATACTGAACTAAACTCAAAAAATAGAATATCAGCTATAAACACATTGGCTGTCCCAGTGCTGCATTACAGCTTTAATGTCCTTAACTGGACCATAGCTGAAATTAAGCGAATGGACGCCAAAACGAGAAAGCTTCTCACTTGCTATCGCATGCATCATCCGAAAGCTGATGTTGATCGTCTGTATGTGCCCAGATCCGAAGGAGGCAGAGGATTAGTTCAACTAGAACTGTCTTACAAAACTACAACAATTGGCTTCCAAAAATACTTGGAAACTACAGAAGACTGGATGATGGTATGCGTCAAGGAACATGAAAGTAGTAAGCGTCTTTACTCCGTAATGAAAGAAGCCAAAAAAATCAAACTGGAGCTTCAAATGGGCGTAGAGATGCAACTACAGCACAATACACCGGCCGAAACTGCAAAATACTTGAAAAAGACAGCAAAGACGAATGCAACCGACCAGATACAGAAGCGATGGCAAGATAAACCGCTTCATGGCCAATACTCTGCCCGTATCAAACAAGCTGATGTAGACAAAACCCGTACCCATCAGTGGCTACGCAGTGCAGGGATGAAAGCGGAAACTGAAGGTTTTATCCTTGCTGCGCAGGACCAATGCTTGCTAACTAGGAATTATCAAGCACATATACTAAAATATTGTGTCAGCCCAAAATGCAGATTCTGAGATAAATATCCAGAAACGATTGATCATCTTGTATCAGGTTGCACGATGTTGGAACCCACTGAATATAAAACCCGACATGACAGAGTGGGCCATTATCTGCACTGGAAAATCTGCAACTTCTACGGGAATGAAAGTGAAAGAAACTGGTACCAACACCACCCAGACCCAGTTACGGAGATAGGACCTGTTACAATTCTATGGGACTACACAATTCACACTGACAGAACAATCAAAGCCAACCGCCCAGATATTGTTATTAAAGATCACAAACAAAAACGGTGCCTCCTTATTGATATGGCAGTCCTTGCTGACTGCAATGTATCTTTGAAGATATTCAAAAAGCTGTCAAACTACAAGGACCTTGAAATAGAGGTCTCCAAAATGTGGCATATGGGAATATCAATAATCCCTGTTGTAGTTGGAGCCCTAGGACTGGTTGGAAAAGATTGCAGTAGACTAATTGCAGGGATTTTTGGAAGCCCATGCCTCAAGGAGATACAAAAAATTGTTCTGACAAGTACAGCCCACACTTTACGAAGGGCTCTATCTATGTAATTATTTTATTTTATTTTTTTTTTTTTGTCAGTGAAAAGTGTCATGATGCCATTTCTAACCTTAGGTCCCTGGGTGGGACCCGGAAAGAAATGTGTAAACGCCAGAAAGCAAAGAAAATAAAAATAATAATAATAATAATAATAATAATAATAATAATAATAATAATAATTTCTGTAAAAGATTTTAATTAACGTATCTGGTAGAAATGTGACAAGTATCTTCGATTACTCTCTGTAACTAAACGCATGTTGTCAACAAGGCTCCTCGACAAAACTGCATTGGATTTTCTGCGGAGAGGAAACATTTGAACAATAAAAGCGAACACTTTACTTAAGCATCATCATGTAACGCTTATCTTTCGAAACATTATTATGAACTGCATTATTATCAAATGTCTAATTATTTTCTACATAATAACTTTCGATTCAATTAAGAAACTGCTTTCAACAACGTGCATATATTCTGAACAATATTAGTTATGATCAACATATTTCTGTAGCAATCAAAGGTATTTAATAAAAAGGCAAGAAATCGATTTAAATTATTAGGTTGGTGCAAAAATAATGACGTAATAATGTCGTTTTTTGACGTTAGAAAATACGTCAAAAAACGACATTATTACGTCATTATTTTTGCACCAACTTAATATTATTTTGTTTACTTACTCTGGGTTCTGGTTGCCTATTATCTTGTCATTACGGACCCTAAAGTTTCATCATCAGACCCATTCATCATCTCTCATTAATGAAATCTCATCGTGCGAGGCAATCTGCGAGAGGAGGGCTCGGTAAACTCGGTTAAATTAGAGGTCATGACCCTCTTATTGCAACAATATTGCTGATTTTCGCGCGTTTATCGTTATTATATTAAAAACATAATTTGAAGTGTTCCATGCACACTGGGATAAAATCAGATCAACTCAGAAAAGATTGTTAATGTTCTCATCAGGTAGGACCTGAAATGACATTCTGTACGGCTATCGTTTTCTATTTGTCTAGTCTGCGAATTATGTAACATTATATTCCTGATTAAAGGCTTCATACATTTTAGAACCATATGTTCAGCTCAATCAATATAAACTGTGTAATGAATTATTAACGAGGTGAGAATTTTCAATATTGTCCAGACACTATACACTGGAATTTAACGAATTTTTTACAAAATGTTGGCAATAGTTATTTGCGCGAGCTGTGAAAAAACTATAAGGTTTTACGCAAGTGTTAACAAACCGTAGCCATTTGCATGAGTCACACGATACTTCAGTGTTTCAAATTAGTAACGAGTGATTTCATAATCGTGTAATTATGGGTTGCAATTGTGACTTAAGCGCTTCTGAGAAGTTTGTTGTAACAACTGAATTTGTAAAATGTAAATGAACATTAGAAATATCCAAAATGATTGGAAGTTATCACTAAACTATGAAGAGTTTTGTTGAAGCTTTTACGTAGGTACGTAAGAGCGCCGATGAGGGTCACTCGAGAGTTGGTTCCCAATGAACTTTGTCGGGAATTAAACATGAAGCTCTCAATAAGCTAGCCAACAGAGAACATTTCTGGTGCATTGGAGAAACAACTGCCAGATTACTCGATGCCGTTTTTGAAAAAGGTCAAGAAAACAATGAGACCGATGACAACGCATCTATTGACAAAAAAATTCGTACAAAACTATCTGTGTGGGCAGAAGCTAACATGAAGGTCAATTCGAGGGTTTTGTCCAGGGAGAATATTGGTGGTATCATTCAGGCTGGTATTATTGGCGGTTTGTCAGTAGAAACTGTCTGACGGTATTAAAATGACCCCAGCAGATTATGTAGCAATCCTGAGAGAGTACTTTTAATCTTAGCTAAAGAAAGTAAAGGATCACGTTCAGGAGAGCCATCATATGTATGCAAGATGAATGTTCCATCGTATGAATCGCATAAAACTAAGGAGTACCTTCAACAATTTTGTTTGTGTGGTTCTCGGAAAATGAATTGGCCAGACAATTCCCCATACTTAAAGATAATCGAAAACTTGTGGGGTATTCTGAAACGACGGGATTACGAAAATGGACGCCAATTTAGAAGCAAGGAGGTCTTGTTGCAGGCAATAGTCAATTTATAACGTTAGATTACATCAGAGGAGATCCAGAAATTGACAAGTTCCATGGACCGGGACGTTTTTGTTGACGTTCTCATTTTACCTCAGAACAAACGAAATAGCGGTCGCCCGGCCGAGAGAATAAAGAAAAGAAGACTTAATTATGATCGCCTCAATAAATATAATATATATATATATATATATATATATATATATATATATATATATATATATATATATATATATATATATATTTGTAACCTAAGCAGGTATACTCGTCCGCCAAAAGCTTAGGTGTTTTAGATTGTAACTGAACAAACGAATACCCAAGGGAAAAAAAGGGGGTGGGGAAGAACTAAGAACATGTACTCCCTGCGAAAATAATCGTCTAGAATCTAAGTTCAAAGTCCAAAGAAAAAAACCTCCGACACGAGTAAAGTAAAATAACTGAACGAAGTGCTCAATACGCTTATTAGAGAGAAAAAAATATATATATACAGATACATATATATATATATATATATATATATATATATATATATATATATATATATATATATATATATATATATATATACACAGATATATATATATATACACAGATACATATATATATATATATATATATATATATATATATATATATATACACAGATACATATATATATATATATACACAGATACATATATATATATATATATATATATATATATATATATATACACAGATATATATATATATATACACAGATATATATATATATACACAGATATATATATATATATATATATGTGTGTGTGTGTGTGTGTATGTGTGTGTGTTATTTGGCGCGCAGTGAGCAGCTCCTTCTAACAAGGAAGGGTGTAAGAGAACCTAGGTTACAAGAAAAAGTGGAAAAATAGTCAAGTAAATACGATGGTATTATTTGTTCTACTGTCACACAGGCACACATACGTACACATACACGGATCTACTGAACAGACCAAAATAGTAAATAAGAATGAAAAAAACGAGGACTAAAGGAATAAACAGTAAATGAGCAGGACTTTATGGACAGAAAAAAAGTGAAGTCGAATAGAGTAGATAAAAAAGAAAGAAAGGACCCAATTTGAGCAACAAACTGATTTTTGATATCATGTTTTGATTGGTTTTGACAAAAGTTGAAGCAGATTTATTGTTTGATTTTGATTGTAACGTTTAATGATTTGGGTGCATCCATTTTTTTTTCTCGGGCAGCCTTTTTGGACACATGGATTTGCGAATATAAAAGCAATGTAAAAAGTTTTGAAAAGGAAAAACTGATGGCATTTTCTTATGGGGGCATTCCCGCTGCTGATTTCTGTGTACATTAATAAGTAGAATTTTTTTGAGACTATCAAGTTTAGAATTACTTTATTAATTGTAATTAAATGAAAAACAATTGTTTTCTTTTTTAATTTTTGTAGCAGTGGGTGGATTTTGTTTTTTATTTTAAGAGCCTTGTGTGCCCTTTTGTCTTCATTGGTTGGTTAATTAAATTATTAATTTGTGAATTTTGAGGAATTATTTTAGAGGAAAACCTAAGTTAAATTTTTGTGGGACTAAGTAAATTCGGCTTGCATGATTTCGGATTTCCGAATGTGTTTGGGTCTGTGTCTTGGGGTGGAAATGGTCACACCTAGCTATATAGTAAGGTATCTCATGATTTTGGGGCAGTAGAATGGGTGCCTGTGCGCCATGACGTATTTATATCGAATACATATCCCCTAAAATACCCCCGTAACCAAGATTTTCCCCCACCTATCCGATGGATTAGTGGAATTGGTCAGGGTTTCTTGTGGGATCAAACGTTGCTATAGAAGGTAGTAATGGATTAGTTAGGAGGTGTTGAGCGGGAGTTTTTCCACTTGTGGAGGGGGAAGTTGTAGGAGGAGATGGATATGGTGCGAGCTGAATTTTGACACACAGAGGCAGATGAACAATAACAGTAACGGCAGGAAATTAATGGCGGCAAAAATTGTGAAGATCTGTTCACGTGAATCTGGTAAAATGCAAGTAAAAAAGAAATTAATTGGTTCTTTGAATAAATAGGGTGATAATGCACCATGTGTGCTCTGTCACTGTGAGTGGGAGATGAGTGCAGATCATATTATATTTAAGGTGTAAAAATTCGGTGGAAATGACGTAACTCAGTTTTGCAACTGTCTGGCGCTCTCTCTGGCGTAGGGCTTTTGGAATGCATTGTGTTTTCTTTTCTGTTTTTCTTTTTTTTTTTTTTTGACCAATATATTTGTTTTTCAATGAATTGTATGTAAATTCCGTGTAGACTCAAGTGAAGAGGCAAGGAATATTTCCTCCCCAGGAATATCGGATTGCAAAGGTGGTAACTGCTGACTTTGGTAGAGAGGTTAAAGTAGGATTGACTTGCATCCAGACTGGCTTCTGAGGCATTGACCTTGGGTCACGGAAGCTAGTGACCAAGCATGGACAAAGGCACTGTCCGCTATTGATTTTGCTGAAAAGAAAAATATTTGCGAGGCGTAAGAAGAAACTGGTTAGTACTTTGTTATTTATGTTCAGTCTTTTTCAGGAATTGTTTTTGTGCATGGTGAATTGGTCATGTGACCGTGGCCCAATGTAAAATGTAAAATAAAGCGTGCCTTGTATACGTTAAATTATAGATGGTATTTTAGCGTAAATAGTTGAAATAAAATTCATAAAATAATCTTTTTTGATAGAAGGTACGGAGATTTAAATATAATGTACTTGAAATAAAATTCATAAATGACTTTCTTATCGTTAGGTAAGAAATTTTAAATAATAGTTTCAAACTATTATTTTATAGTGGTAGTGTATTTTGGCTAAGACCCTTTTGGGCTGTCCTTTAAGGCCAGATGGTAGACAAAATAGATATGTGAAGTTTGATTGGCTGAGCCGACGTTGGAATATATGCGCGATATAGAAAGTGATTTCAGGTAGTTAAGAACTTACACCTCGATGTATGTAGGCTCGTTATTTTCGTGTAGAGAACTTCCTCTTCAGTGGGGCTGATAGAGCGACCCCACTGGCTCCTTAAAAATGTACACGTCGACGTGTTTAATGAAATAATTCAGGTTAAATTCAAATTTTGTGAAGATCTCATTTTAACTCCAAACAAATCAACTAACAATCACCCGACCGAGAAAAGAAAGACAGGGAGGCAACTTAATTATGATGGCCCCAAGACCACCAAACAACACCCACTTCCAAAAACGAAGAGTATCGAACACGACCTTCCACAAGGTATGAGAAGGTGGCAGAACACAGACACCATACATGTGCCAATGATCATACAACGTTGCATTCCACAAGCGAGTGAAATCCAAGATTACCGTTGCAGCAATAGAGAAATCAAGAAGTCGGTTATTCGTCCTTTCTCTCCCAGATTACATAATGTGGCACCTTCTTTCAACAGGGAGAGCAAAGCAAAGACTAATGAAAAAATCGTAACAGCGTTAAGGTGATACGCAAAATGAAGATAGCAACTGAGGGACAAACTTTTCTTTCTCGCTATATCTATCTTTATCTCTGTCTCTATCGCTTCTATCTATATCTCCGGCTTTATCCCTTTCTTTCTCTATCTTTCTCTTTCTCACTCTTTATTTATCTTTCTTTTTCTATCTCCCCTCTCTCTTTCTCATTCTTTCTCTGTCTTTCTCTCTTCCAAGAAATAATAAATACTACGTCCCACAAAATAAAACATAAAAAAAATCGTGTGTAAAATAATGTGTCAGTAATTCCGTCTACTGTTACAACGTTACCATTTCTTTGAAGAATGGAGGATAGACAAACAAAGACAACACCCAATAGAGCACTTTTTCACAGACATTTTTCAATACCTTTTCATAAAATGAATTTTTAAAATACCCGTCTTTTGTTAGACCTATCTTCTAACGAAAAGCTTTCCACGATAATAAGATTTATGACTTATGCATATTCATATATATTATATTTATACTTTGCTTTTCTTCTTAAAAGGCAGCTGGAAAGATACGCTTCGCTGCCGAGAGATAATGGATCAGCAAAAGCATTCTTTGAAAAAGGGAAAAATAAAAGGAAAAAGATAAATAAGAACAAATATCTCAGTATTGCGTTTCTTCTTGTCTGATTATCCTGACAAATATCAAATTATTGATCAATCAGTCACTTAGTTGTCTGTGACAAAAATGCTTTCAATCTATGAATTTAGATTAGATTTTTACGCATCTTTTCGTATCTATCTATCTATCTATCTATCTATCTATCAGAATATGTGCCAATAGCATCGGTTATCGCTGTGAACTAGCGTGCCAAAATTCAAATTATGAGTTTCACACAGATACCCTTGGAATGGCATGAATCCATCTATTTTCCATCAACTAATAGCAGCCAGGCAAAGGGATGTACAACTTCAAACTCAAAACCTATTTCCCAAGGTAACCACAATAGATGTGGTCAGTCTGTAAGATTGCATTATACAAAGATGTTATGTAAAGATATCCATTACTAACTTAAATAAGATGCTTTTAATCAAAATTGCTTATGTATTTTCCTAATTTTTGAATGGTTTTATACACTGGAAACATAATTGGGGATCACGAGAAAGACAATTGTATTCAACGTTCACGATTTTAATGGCGTCTTCTGTCATTATCAAGAACTGAATGTTATCAGTATGGTAGCAAGTTTTTTCAGTTATCCTGATCTTATAAATGAAGTCATGTGCAGAAATAATTTTACAGAGCTTGACTGAACCGGAAAGTAGAATATATGGAATATTCTATATCTACTATTATATTTTTATATGATTATAAAATATTTTTTCACATTTTAAAATGCCTTCTCATGTATAGAAATCTATTTAATATAGGGTGCGTATATATATATATATATATATATATATATATATATATATATATATATATATATATATATATATATATATATATATAACATCGCATTGAGGAATTTTGGATTTTCCTTGCTGTGTTTCGCTGTATAGTGTTTTATTTTCATTTACCAATGTTAATTGATGCATTTTCTTTGTTTTGGAATTGTCATCAGTGCATGAATTGCTCTAAGTTCTGAAATGTAACAAGTTAACCTTCGTGATTGAGTGGTCCTTCTACTTCTTCTTCTGTTATATGCCCTATCTCTTCAGGAAGATCATGGCTCTCCACTATTTCCTGTACACTCTGGCTCTTAATATATTTTTCTTATTTTTCTTTATCTCCGATAAGCCTTGCTCCACCATTTCTTTTCTCAACTGTCTACAGATCCATTAAATAAAAAATTTCAAGCCCACTTCCCCCATTATGTGGCCTAGAAATTTCAGCTTTTTCTTTCTGATTCGACGTAAGCGTGCTACTCGAATTGTATATAGGTCCCCCACTTTTAATTCTGAAATAACTAAATGCAACAGCATCTTATACTACAACATTTTTTCTCTCACTTGCCATCCGTAGAATTCTCTTCCTTTTTTACTGATAACTACAATCTTCAAAAAATGAAATGCAGCATCAATCACCATCATTTGACATCTTGAATCCCAGTCATAGATTTTTAATTTCTCATTCCTTCCTATAATCAGTCATTTCTCTCACTTTCACTTTCATTGTAACGCACTGCATCCTTGTGACATTCCCGCTTTTATTGGATTAAAAATATTTCAAATAAATAAAATGTATAGCTGTTGAAACTTGACTAATGCATGGAATAATAATGCAACACAAAATGTACTGAATCAAGAAAGTGTACACAATATTTACATATAGTCTTTTGTATATTCCTGGGAAGACCGTTCCTGGAATGTGTGTTGACTGAGTCGCAGTCGGGCAGAGTCTCTGGTTGAATCTCCTGATTCCTTTCACACTCTTCCCGGTACCAACAATATTTATATGGTCGGTACTCCACTATGCAAATTAGGTGGATGCTACCACAACAATAACCGTCCTTTGTGTATGCAGTTTATCTAAAAAATCGTCGTTGTTTCCATCTTAGGGCAATGATATTATCAGCACGCATCTCTAAAACTACTTTTCTATAGATTCAAGTCGCTTCTTCATCTGTGAGGAGATTGTCCAACATTCACTGACATAGTGATGAACTGATATTACGAAACCATTCATTACTCTTTTTCTTTTGTTCCATTGTACCCTTCTTATGTGGTTTTCTTGGGCGACAGTCTTAAGGCGACGGTCTAGATTCACTTATATGTTGCATTCTTCTCTTTGTCATCTTCCGGCCGGGTGTCGCTAATTGTTTTCTCAGAGGTAAACTGAGAACTTCAACAAAATGGATTTTTAAACTTACCTATTTTATTAAACACGTCGATGTGTACATTTTTTAAGTAGCCATTGGGGTTGTTAACCCAAGCGACTGCGGAGCAGTTTTT
Source organism: Acanthosepion lycidas (assembly GCA_963932145.1). NCBI lineage: Eukaryota > Metazoa > Mollusca > Cephalopoda > Sepiida > Sepiidae > Acanthosepion > Acanthosepion lycidas. The sequence continues at coordinate 123,397,032 of OZ010577.1, read as the reverse complement.
GCAACATGAAATTAACACGTCTATATTCTTCGACGCGTAAAAATTAACAACTTGAAACCACTTTCTATCTGTAGCATTTCCACGTTTCGCTCAGACAATCAAAAAACAACTTCTAATGTTTTCCTGTATCTGACCTCAAAGGTTGAAATCAGAAAGTCAACGGAAATACAATTCTTAAAAAATCATAGTCCGCTGGACTATTTTGTAACACTTTGTTTCTAACGATTTTTTCTTATGTGATAAATATAATAATTTAATGATGTTTTACGATTATAGGTACCGGAGACTTCCCTTCCCGAAGGAAACAATTAATAAGGAACATTATTTCTATTGATTTTTGAAGTTTCATAGGTGCCGCATTTATTCTGGGCGTATAATATCATGACTCTCCATAACTTATTACGGATTGCAGGATTTTACATTATCCATTACTCACACGGTATTGTAATCTATTTACACAACCACATTAGATAGGATAATCGTTTTGCCTTCAGCATGTCCTGGGAATTATTGCAAGCTATTTTACCCCCTTTCTGATTCTAATTATAACACGCCATTTTGTTTCCATTGAAATTAAAACTTCCTTGTCGTTTGCATCTTCAGTCTATGATATTCTAAGATTCCGTCTCTAGAACCATATCACTGATCCCTTAAGTTTCCATTTCAGAGCCAGGAAATTGTGAACCATTCTCTGCATGTAGAAGGATTGATATAAAATAGTCGTTCAGTAGTCTTTCTATGTTTCTCAAGAGATTTTCCGTATGTCTTAATACTTTGTTTTACATTCCTCTCCGATCTTTTGAACAGAAACACAGGCTTATCCATTTTTTTCTTTGTAGGATTGAGTTTCTGGTTCTATCTAATGTATTTTTAATTTCCTTTCACGCCAGATATCCCCTTTCATCATAGTGACATTATCGACTTGCATGCAGCGACATGATTAAAAAAGAACATGCTTCTGGATTACACTGTCACATTTCATTTCGCTTATTATACAGATAATGATAGTTTTAAGTTCATAATTTCTGTACTAAATATTAAATGTCTGCTGTTTATTGTACACAATAAATAATATATATCGGGGTATTATATTATTATAGACCTGTTTAACTGAGGTTAGTTAGGGTCATATGTAGAATACGTTAATGAAAATTTTGGTTTTGATGTTTTTGTCATTTTTACAAAGGTTCTTGAAGGATAAATCTATTTGCTCGTCATCATGTTTGATGGAATTATTCTTAATAAAATAATTTTGTTATGTTTCTCAATTCTTTATAAAATACTTTGTGCGAAAATTAAATTATTTTTGCTCGCTTAATCACGTTTTTTTTTTTTTTTGTAGCAAATATTTTATATGTGTGATGTCATTTAATTGTGTAATTACGAATACAATAGATTTTACTTGTTTTTATATACAGTAATGTAGTAGAATTGTAATAATTAGTTTCTACTAAAATGTCGAGGAAACGGATTATGTTATTAATACTTTAAAAAAATAGTTTCACCACTAAAATGCAACAATAGATCTTACAGCTACATGAAAAGACCTCTGATGAAGAGGTTTTTAGGAGCGTAGAACCACTTCTAAATTGCTGATTTTCTTTTGTCCACCCTGATCCTGGGTGGTAGCACCTGTTAAGGTCCCAACTATGAGCTAATAATTCCAAACAGAGCGCAAAAATCTATTTTTACAGTAGAATTGACAATGATGTATTTTCATAGCAAAGGAATTACGAACAATATATTTTTGTAAAATAAAATTATAAATATTACCAGAAATATATATTTTGTAAGGAAAAAATATTATCAGTAATACACCGAAAATGAATTACCAACAATCCATTTTAATAAATAAAAAAACGATATTACTAGCAATACCGTTTTTTAAAAGAAAAATTTCCAGAAATATATTTTTGAAGAATAAATTACTAGCAATACATTTTTGTAAAAGAAATTGGTAATTCCCTGAAGAAAATTTCAATTATGGGATTAAATAATAAGGAGTTGATATGCCATTATAGAAGAAAATAAGAAAATAAGAAAACAACCATACGCACAAACAGGATCCTGGCGAGAAGAAACTAAGAGAAATACCAGCATTTACCACGACTTCATTGGTAAATTTAATATAGAGAATTGATTTAACAAAATTAATATGACGCTTAAAATTATCGCCACTCTCCATCTTCGTGGAACCTGTTCTTTTATTTTACACAATAATATCTGACATATTTTACTCTATATAATTTCTTATGTAATGGTGGAATTATTATCGTCGTGCTTGGCGCGAAAAGAATACACACACACACACACTCATATATTTGTGTGTGTTTCCTTGAAGAAGACTTTCATGACATCGTGTATGTAATAAGTAATAACTCTCCAAATTATCTTTGTATCTGGGCGCTTGGACCGAAAGACTAAGCATACTCAGCTAATTTCCTGTTAATTCTACACAAGAAGCTGGGAAAGAGCGGGATAAGAATACACTAGTTAATGATGAGTGTTTAGGATTCAGGTACACACTGTAAACATAACAATGTATAACAAGAGGGAAATAAAAAGAGTTTGGATCAAAGACTCTTATGATTAAAAGGATATATAACCGAAAAACCAAGACAAATCGTGAGAAAAAATAAAGATAAATTAAGAAAATGTAAGTTAAATACTTATTTGAAAAAGAGAGTTCGAAAGGAGGCTTAGAAATAAATAAACAAATAAATATAGAACTAATGAAACCAACAAAGAAGGAAATAATAAAAAAGAAAAAAAAGAAGGAATCAAAATGAAAGACTGAATGAACAACGAAAGAGAAAATGAATGCTTAAATGCATAGATGAAAGAATCAAAGATACAAGAAATGGATAAAAAAGAAATAAATAAAAAAGGAATTCCTGAAGGAAAGAAACAAAGAAACAGGGAAGGTCTTAATGAAAGAAAAAATCAACGAATGAAGAAATGCAATAATAAAAAAAAAAATTAACCAATGATAAGGAATAAAAATCATTTTACAAAATATAGAAGAAAAAACAAAGTGAATAAAAAATGAAAGACGGACAGAATGAAGAAGGAAGGAATAGATAGATGAAAGAAGAAAATAAGTAAGAAAGAAGCAATTAAACAGACAACAACAACAAAAAAGAAAAAGAAAACAAGCACAAACGGAAGAAATGAAAAAGAAAAAGATTAAAATCACCTGTATATTATGTCAAGTGTCATGGACTCCGCATCAGCTCACCGGAAGGACATCAAATGTTATTCGGATGAAAAGCTTGCAATAAATTATTACCAGACAAGAGACGGCTCATTAAATCGTATTCTAACTGATCTACCGGGTTATTAGAAGACAACATGATATGTGGCGTATCAATCAAAGGTTCTCAGCTGAATTAAACTTATAAATCTCACCATCATTATTGTATATAGTTTGAAAAAAACCAGTCGATCGAAACGGATATGAATGATTTTGTGCACAGGTTGAGGTGAAACTCATGTTTGTAATTATATTCTCATTTGCTTCAAGCCGAAATTTTCCCCTCAGGTGAACATTCAAACAAGCCACACCAGCATTTTATATATTTCATGAAAGGTGACGGGATTATCCTTCTATCATCATTATAAGATAGCTTCAGATTTTGATGCAAAAAAAAAGAGAAAAAAAAGCAAAACAAATGAACCTTCAAGTCTTGAGTGTTTCCTTTCTTCCATGAAGCATTTTATCTGCGAAACGTATTTGGCTCAATTTTAATTGGTACAATAACATATATATTAATTAATCTTAAGTTAGTCAATCGCCAAATGAAATAACAACAGATGTGTTTCGCACAGTTCATATTTCCTCACTCACTTCCAATCTATTATTATTCTCCTAGTAGAAACGTGTAAAAGAGAATACCGCGTCGAATTGCTGGCATTCTTCCTATCGACGAAATTAAGCAACGTCAAAGCTGGTCAGTATTTAGATAGGTGACAGGACAGCCTGGAAATATCGGGTCCTGAAAGACTGGAGGTACTGGGGTGCAATGGATAATGGCTCACAATAAGAAATAGAAGAGACGAGTTCGATTTACAGTCTGATTCGTTTGGATGATCGCGAGTCTAAGTGAGGCGCAAGAGGGTCAAATCCGACTCTACGAAAACGCAGTAGGCCCATTCTTCCCCTGAATTTAGGCAGCGCATGCATCAAACGAAAGACACACGCGGAGCTTGGAAAACTGTCAAATTTGTTATGTCTGTCTATCTCTTTTACACCCACACCCACAGCGACGATTGTACACACACACACACATAGAGAGAGGCATACACACACAAACACATGTACAAGTGCACAAACATACACACGGACACAAACACAAGTTCACGCAAGCTCACGCAAGCTCACGCATGAATGCACGCACATGCGCACACTCACATAAAATTGTAAGTGGTGTAATGGTTAGCAATCTTGTCTTACTTGACCAGTTACCACTGAGTAATGATTTCGATCCTTATTGGGTGCGCCATACTATCTATCTCTCTCTCTCTATATATATATATATATATATATATAGATACACACACACACACACACATATATATATATATATATATATATATATATATATATATATATATATATATATATATATATATATATATATATATATGTGTGTGTGTGTGTGTGTGTGGGTAAAGCACTACGCTTCAAGTAATTTGAATTTAATTCTTGGGACCGCTGGCGTATTTCGTATAGAGAAAAACCTTAAAATACTCTAGCTTTCGGCAATGCGACGATGGCCTAGAGGTAAGATATTTGACGTCTAAACTCACTGAAGAGCTTCAAAACAGTCTGTCTGTAGATGACTATATATATATATATATATATATATATATATATATATATATATATATATATATATATATATATGTATATATATATAATAACGCAGACAGAATGTGTTGGTAATAAAACTCTCCTCCATGTTAGATAACAGACTTAATATTTAATTTAATTGGTAAAACTCTCTTTTCGTTTTACCAAAGTATGACAGGCAAAATAGATATTTATATTAGTGCGCGCACAGATACAAATGCGCACCCGTCATATATATATATATATATATATATATATATATATATATATATATATATATATATGTGTGTGTGTGTGTGTGTGTGTGTGTGTGTTTGTGTGTGCGTGCATATATATATATATATATATATATATATATATATATATATAGAGAGAGAGAGAGAGAGATACATACATACTAGCAGCATGGCCCGGCGTTGCTCGTGCTTGATTCAAAAATCGTACGACTCATACAGCAATCGCTATCACTTGGATTAAAATATTTTACCCTTCCTTGCCTTTAAAGAAGTGCCATTTGCCGTGCTAATGTTGCTACATGCCTTACTTCTTACTTCTTGCCTATCTCACACTGCGAATTTTTTCTAAGCTCTATACTAAACATTAAATCGGTTACGAAAAAAGGACTAAACAAAATGAACACAAAACGATCAGCTTTAAAAAAGGACTCTTAACTGGAAAAACCGAATGAAAAAAGAATGTTAACAACAAATACTTTTTCACATCCAACTCAGTTCTGCGGAATGAGAATCAACGTTGAGTTTAAGCAAGCGAATGAGCCAATTGGAGTAATGTACCATGCAGATTTCAATTTTTCCCACTTGCGACGAATGCAGCTATTGATTTTTTTTTTGCATGCTAACATGCTAGTTAACATTCGTGTCAGTCAGCTGTTGGCTCTCAAGCTGGCCAGTAGAATCTTCCTGACTATTCGTGGCAGCCAGCTTTAGGCTCTCCCATTGGCCAGTAGAAAATGGCCGCCAACTACATGAAAACTGCCGTAGAAGCATGAAAAATCGATTATTTCCACTATCGATGGGAGTTGGGAAATGCAAAGCCGGTATTGGCCTTCACGCTAACTTGGGGCATGTGCATGTACATTTTGGTGCAAAACGTCAAAAATTGCGGTCGTGCATTCATTGCACACACTCACACATATCCTGACTTATATTATATATATATATATATATATATATATATATATATATATATATATATATATATATATCAACACATTAGAACGTGTGTGATCATAATACTATAACTTGCTATCTTTTGTAATTTTAATTTGGTTTACCTTTTGCTATCCTTCCCGATTCAGGCTGCTCTAATCATTTACTCAAGCTCGTTAGGTATGTTATTCACTGCTTTGGTCTGTTCATCTTGAAAAATACCTCATTATCGCAAATTACATGACAGCAAACAAGCCAATTTTTCTTAGATACTGTAAATTGATGAACTGTAATACAAAGAAAAAGAATAACTAGTTAAAACGTCTTTTGTGGCTTACAAAGCCACATTTTAAGACTGCTAGATGTATTCATTAATCAATAATAAAAACGCAATGTCGCAAACTACCATTAATTTGATCCAAATAGCCTGCTAATGATGGAAAAATATGATTTAATCGTCTGAACAAAGGAAGAAAGGAGACAGCAGTTCAAAGTATCCCTTATTTCAAATCAATATATTCAGGTTATGAAAATGACTAATGACGTTTGAAAGCCATTGGATATATAGACTACAACAATACTTGAACTAAACTTGAGTTAATTGATATACTAAAAGAAAAGTGATTTACTTGAACTCCTCACTAAGGTAGAACGTGGCACGGAGGCAATTTTTACCTGCCTCCCCTCCATAGGCATAAAGAGTACAAACTGCAGAGACCCCGCGTCCACTGTCAGGCTTGGTGTCGATATTACAGCAAACAAACTTCTCTTACTGCAATGAGGAAGGTGCTGCTGAAATACTAGAATCCCCAGGAGGGAACAAATACTGAGCTAAGGTTTTTGTTGTACAGAACTTTAAGTTAGCAAATGATAAGCGTAATTTAAAATTTAATTACAAGTCATATCTTTGTAAATTTAATAGCTAAAAACACCGGGATTCGTCCCAATCTAATAATTTTTTTTACTTATTAAAAGGATAAACATGTAGATTAATTTATAGGTTAACAAATGAGGAAAAAAATTCATGGAAAACTAGTGACCAATAATATTCTGATCAAGCAAACAATCCCTCTGTTTACAGAGAGAAGGCTTGCGGGATCTGATATATATATATATATATATATATATATATATATATATATATATATATATATATATATATAAGGACTCCAGAACCTTGAGATGATAAAGAATGTGACCGTGACAAAACAGAGAAATGGTCCAGAATAAAGTTAGTAATACAGCTCTTGCTATTAATAATATGTTGTGCAATAAATGATCTGTATGTATTCTAGGAGGTAAATACTGTTTTATCCTAAATTCCAACGTGATCTAGTCCACAGCTACATTCATATTTGTAAATAACTGAGTTAACATGATGGTGCTGGAATAACATCCATATATATATATATATGGATGTTATATATATATATATATATATATATATATATATATATATATATATATATATATATATATATATATATATACGTATGTTTTTGTGTGTCTATGTGCGTTTGCATATGCGCGTGTTCGTGCGCCTGCGTGTGTATCCATATGCGTGTTTTTGTGTGTCTGTGTGCATATATATATATATATATATATATTTTCTTGGTTCATACACATATATGTGTATGTGTGAGTGAGTATGTGTGTGTTCATGCGTGAACGATGGAGAACCAATAATATATTTTGTCTTCGATTATTTCCGAGTATACCTCATACATATTGTATTCAACTCTGTTTTCTTTGATTTGGTTTGTTTTACAGCATATCAGCCTAAATGGGTTATTTAATGCCGACAAGATTGTATTGCTGGTAATTTTTTTTTTTTCTTCAAGAAAGCATTGCTGGTCATATTTTTTTTTCAAAAATATATTGCTGGTAATATTTTTCTTCAAAAATATATTGCAGGTAATACTTTTTTCCTCAAATATGTATTACTGGTAATTTAGTTTTTCAGAAATGTATTGCTGATAATAATTGTTTTTCAAAAATGTATTGCTGGTAATAATTTTTTTCCTTCAAAACTTTATTGCTGTTGATTTTTTTTACAAATATGTATTGCTCTTATTGAAACCTATTTGTACACTTTCAAAATGTCTTGACCCCATTTTGATATATATATATATATATATATATATATATATATATATATATATATATATATATATATATATCAAATACGTGGTGCAGTTTAATTTATATTACAACAAATCATTCATAGGAAAAGTAAATTAGTATAGATAATGATATAAAATCTCGACGGTCTCAGTTAAATTTTCAAAAATTCAAACTTAACTTTGCGACTGCAGGCTTCACGGTTTTTTTATCTGTTATCAATAGCACATTAAAAAAAAACATATTTCGATTTGCATTATATTTTTTCGTCTCGGATAATACTTGAATTTTTCCTCAAAAAAACTTAATAACCATGCTTGGTGATGACCGAAGGACCTGTCGAAAGTACTTGCATATTTAAGGAAGACCTAATACAGTTTATAATTTTAAGAACACAAAGATCATAACATCCATCGAGTTTTAAATGTAGTTAGCGAATTAATATCGCTATTTTACATCATTAACTTTACTAATTTACTTTTTGTATGAATGATACACTGCAATATATATATATATATATATATATATATATATATATATATATATATATATATATATAATACAGTTCAAACGTTTGATGAGACCCCGGAATTAGCATGGGAGGAACTTGACAGAATATTGAAAAATATAATGAAAAGAGCCGATAGAATTGTTGAAAAAGAACTGAATAAATGATTACAAACTTACACTTTGGGAAACTTTTGCAATGAGTGCCAAAATTTGTGATGTATTAATCAAGGCTAAAGAGTTATATTTTGAAGAACGCACATTTGATTCATATTTTTGTTTTCTTTTTCCATAATAAAATTTCTATGAAAAATCAAGTTTCACATTTTTTTTTATCCATGTATAACAGTTTTTGCTTATGTAAAGTAAAACAACTACTTTTGGGTCTGATTTAGAAAATTAACAGGGGATTAAACTTTTGAACTATAGTGAACTATAGTGAGTGCACTCACACACACACACACACACACACACACACACACACATATATATATATATATATATATATATATATATATATATATATATATATAAATATATATATATATATATATATATATATATATATATATATGAAGAGGGGATGCACTGACTATATTTCTTCTGTGAATTTGATCGTATGAAAAACTACGAAATTAATTTTGAATAAAATACCTTTCGTTTCATAAAGATCTTCAGCACTGCTTGAAAACATTATTTGTGCATGTAACAGTCATTTATTTTCAATTTTCGTGTCCATATTCTACCAGCTGGCACATAACAATGTTATCTGTGAAAAAGAAGGAAAAATATTTAAAAATACATATATTTTACAACAGAGAATGTTTAAAGAAACATTGCATTTGACAGAAATTGACAATTTTCTCATTACAAGATACGCCATTACAATCGACTTACGTGATGGATATTATCAACATGAATTTAGCAAGAAAAATTCCAATTTCTTCGAAAACGGAAGCTTTTGAATGGAAATTATAGAAAAAAGGAATATTTTCTGACAACATGAATAAAACAAGCATATTATATTCGTTAAAATATATTTGTATATAGCTATAGGTATATTCTTCATTCAACATCATCACTTGATAAGACACCAGAATTTTTTTAAACAAAATGGCTATTTTTGTAGTGATTTTGTAACATATTTATGTTATAATTTTCGAATAAATTATTATATTTGTTCTACACTCTATTGAGCATTCTTTTAAGGATAGTATGTTTTGGTTATTAGAATTTATTCCGTATACATCAATCCTATACTTCAATATATATATATATATATATATATATATATATATATATATATATATATATATATATATATATATATATATATATATGCGTGTATGTGTAAGAACGTGTGTGTATTTGTTAAATGAACATCTAAACTAATTTGTACATATTTTAACGAATATATACATTAAATCAATGCATTCAGAAATAATTTAGCTTAATTGTTTAAGCATCTTAAGCTAATTAATAAGTTTCGTTTAAAAATTCGAAAATAATATTTATTTTACGAAGAGAATAGATTTGCAAATCTATCTTTTTGTTCGATAAAGAAGAGCAGATAATAATTGCAGATATCTGCGATATATTGGCAATTACATGTATTACTTCAGCACATGCCAAAAGTTTACGCTTTAGTTTCCGTAATAGCTTCATGTGAATTCAATATACACTCGCACTCGCGAGAGAAATAGCCAGTAGCATATTTGAACATGATACTATCATTAGTGAATATCACATACGTTCATAAAGCCGAAAAAGAAACAAATAAATCTTCTTTACATCAACACCATGATCATCATCACCACCATCCGTCCCATGACTGACTAAGGTCGTAGGTTTGATGGCTAGCTTAACAGCTGACCAGTTCTCTCTACATAACTGTGATGAATGTAGGAACGCATTGTGTTTATAGTGCAAGTATACCTGACTGAGCCCACCCCTTTCCCGGCCAAACCCCAGCAGATGGCCTCTAGCTTGCAGGTTTACCACATTCACGTTCACGTGGTCGGCGATTCCATCTTTGGAATATTCCAACTTGGCCGCTGATTTCATTCTAGGAGGCTCTCCGCCCAGCAGGCGTGTCAGCACTGCACTGACTTCATACATTGCTATGGATCCCACTCTAATACATTGTGCTAGATTGCCGTTGAATCTACAATACGACTCATCCATATTTTGTCAGGTATTTTTTTAAATCCTGGTGTACGTCTAGTCACAACCCGACCCTGTAGTAAATAGTACTCGGTTACATAAACCAGTAGTTTTAGTAGATCGAATTGACATTAATTTATTTTCATACATATTTTTAAGGAAGTCACTATTATTTATAAAGCTCTATTTTATTTGTTACAAAATCACAGTTGTAAACGTCAACTATATACAGAATTATACTGGTAAAGAATAGCTTATTAACCGTCACTAATCGGTAATCAGCCATGGATACAAGCTTACCATATTTCTTTTACCTTTCATTTGTATCAAATCGCTAGTTAAGTATTCGCTGTATTCATCTGCTCGGTTTGCATGCAAAATATTTTGTGAAGTTCTTCAAACCATCCATCCAACCGCACTCTATGATCAAGAACTGTCTTTCCGATTACAAGTGTTCTTTTCATTCCAATGTTCCTTCACACTTCCTTGTTTCTTGCGTGTTCTGTCCATGATATTAATAACACCCGTCTGTTAACCTATATTTCCGTCGTAAAACTATATCTCTATTCACCGCCATATTGAAGGAAACATTACATAAAATATCAGTGTTATTTTTCTTGTGTCTAATGGAAGTATCTTCTCTCATATTTTATTTAGATTCCAGAAAGTTTCTTTCGCTATTACATGGCGATTTCTGAATTCTCCGATTTATATTCGATTGTACGTTATGATACTAGAAGATCCTTGAAGATCTTCTGAAGATCCTTGATTCTGATGTCGTAGCTCATATCTTGAAGTGTTCTTTTTTCTGACGACAATTCATTAAATGGCCATTTGTGTTGTTATAGTTAATAATTATTTCTGTAGTATTTTGCAAGAATAATTCCAGTTCTATAAACTAATTTCCGTATATCATGTTAAAATTCTGTCCGTCAATAGTAACTCTACGTACATCTGTTCATTCTTTTCACTGTATTCGTTTACTAAATCCGATTGAAATGACATATACCTGCCTTACGCCATTTTCTCTCTTTTTACTCCACAACTTAATTGATATGCATTAACTGCAATTAAATTGTCGGAAACTTAGAGGAGTGTTTTTCCATTTTTCACACTGTGCTCGGAATTGTTTTTGTCAATGGCTAGCTCTCACCGCAGGCATGGGAACTTAGTGCTCCCCTATTTAAGACGTAGTAAGAAGAGATCGGTAGGTAAATTTTGAAAGGCTAGACCGTAATTTGAACTACATGACTCACAGCTTAGGCTGTTCCTATTTCTGAAGACAATATTTTCTGTTATTACAGTTAATAGCCCATTCTTCTTGCTTTCCTTTAGTAATTTTCCTAGGGAAAATTCTGTTTTCATTTTTCAGTTATTTGCACATCTTATGCTGATAAGACTGTGTCCATAGATAAAAAAATGGCTTGCTCATTTAGCTATTTAGCTGTCACCAAGAGATGTGTTCATATTTTTCCGAAGGGCATTTTTTCAAAAGTGAATACAGTCGACTAGAGCGGAATTCAAACTCTGGTCACCGATTTCTTTTTATAGTTTGAAAATAATTTCAGTATTATCAGTTCGTTATCAATTTTCTTCGTCTTTATGTGTTGTGTCTCTTCAGGATGTAGGTGATCATTGGACCTCCACAACTTTCTGTTTTTTGTAGGTTTTAATAAATATATTTTCTTTATTTCCCCTTCATCCTGTTCCATCATTTATTTACTCAAGTTTACTAAGTATATTAAACGTTTTCCTTCTTCCCTCTTGCCTTCAATTTGTCCTGTGAGTATCAGCTTTTCCAAGTCCTCTTTTGTCATTATGTACCGTAGAAATTTCAACAGTCTTTTCCTGAGGTTATGCATAAGTTTCCTTTTTGTTTCCGTTTTCTCTAAAAAATAATCATTGATCAAATGATCTATGTTATCCTCTGTATACTTTGATTGATCTACATCTCTGTATCTTTAAGTCTTTATTGCACCTTTGAGAAGAGAGTCTTTTCCTTGTTCCTAACAAAGTTCTTCTATTTCTTGATACTGTGCTTATCTTTTTGGAATTCATACTTGCCTTTTCCAATTCGAGTCCTAGCGAAATTACATTGCTAAGTCTTTGTGTAGTCCTGCTTCGAAATATGAGACAATCAAATTTAGATCACCAATAGGGGAATAAATCAAGAGATTAAATGCTTCTTCTGGTATTAAATATAAGTGATTGGTTTATAAGTGTTTTGCTAAATGATTTGTATTGAATCCACTCAGGCGTTTAACTTATCATTGATACATTTCACAAGTTAATGGCACAGCTGTACAATCATATCAAATAGTAATTAAGATATAGTGATATGAGTTGATTTTAACCACGGAAACATACGACGTATGTTCAGAAATAATCCATCGATTTAATATTAATGGAAATTTGCCAATCCTTCAATATAATGATTTTTCAAGGGTAGATTAGATGTGGCACAAAACCGAAAGTATGGGCCACCAGTGAGGATCGAAGTCACTATTCAGTCGTAATTGTTATAAGGCCAAGATTGCTAACCATTACACAACGCCGAGTTTCCCAGTCTGTCCTTAAATATAACGTAAATGCGAACTAACTATGGAGACAGTCCCTTACTACTTCAAACTAGTCATATTATAAGTAAACGAAAAATATAATGACCAGTAAAACTATGCATAGAGTTATAACATGCTTTGGAACATTTATAATTAAAGCTTCGGCTACTTTCCATGACGCCTGTATTAATTAGTCTGAAGACTAACTCCAAATGGCTGGTATTTACTCACCATCCCCCACCACCACAACTGACATTAGATGTGACAAATGGTCGAGATTATTGTGGAAAAACTGAGCTTGTTCACTCGGGCCGATATTCAAAATATACCCAAACTCAGCAAGCTAGGCTCGGACACTTTTGATATCTATTCATCTCAGCTGAGATCCCGTCCGTAGAAAGAGCCCCGACTGTGTCGTACTCAGCCGTTCAGTCGCGAGCCAGGCAGCGGACTGCCTGAGTTTTAACGGCTGTTTTTTCCCCCATCAGGAATAAAATGAGATGCTACACAGTGTAGAGGTTATTATGGGGAACACCGCATTTCCACTAGAGTCAACTGTCAAAATTTACACAGCATCCGCAAAAACGCGTTCGGGTACATTGCTTGTGTGGCACCATTTAACGAGGCAGAAAGGGAAAAAAAAGAAAAGAAGAAAAGGAGAGGCTAAGGACTGAATCGTGAGTGATAAGCAAGAACACACACACAGCTAAGAGACAGTGGATAAAAGGATATTTTGATAAGTAACAAATGGCGAAAGAGTGTCATTACAATGACAAGGAAATTTTGAGTAAAAAGAAAGGGAAAGAAGGAAAGAATCAGATATGTTTTGGGATCGGCTGTGTTATCTAAGGATATGAAAACAAACTATTGGTACGAGAAGACATCTTATTATCAACTACAGACCGGCTGGCCAAAGAAAAAAAATTCAAATGAAAATGTTATTTCGATAAGTGACGAAAAACAGGCAACTAAAGGGACTTTGGACAGATATAAAATTATGTTATCAGAAATATGTACCGAAGGAAAATGAATGGGAACTTAGAAGTGTCTTTTTTTCTTTCTTCGAGGCGACAGACAGACTGGAACTTTGGAGATGTTTCTTTTTGAGACCGTGTTAGGAAGACCACACATTCTGATAATTAGCGATAAAATACCTGACGTAAACCACGTGTAGAACAAGAGTTATGACCGCCATTGTCATATTGTCCCGTTCGCGGCCAGAGAAATGATAACACCATTAAGAGGAAGAAAAGGTAAAGAGAAGAGATAATTTTTTTTTTATTTAAGCAAGATATTTCTTTTCTTCCTGAAACAAAGCCGCGGATTCGTCCACGCCCGACTAAGACATCATTGGTCGAGTGGTGATCACGTGACGCACGAGGGAGGCTGTTGCAGGCCATCTGGAGGATGAGTAAGAGAGGATGCTACGAAGATGTGGGGAGGGCAGTTCACGCCCCTCTGAAGTATGATGAGAAGGTAGGAGTGAGAAAAGGTTCCCAAAAATGGAAAAAGGTGGAAATTCCTAACCAGAGAGGTGGATATGTATTTAGAATTATCGAGGAACCCCCCGGCGCCGACAAAGTCACCCCGGTTTTGGTCGGCGCCCATATAAACTAAGCCACAACGAGCAGAGTTGAGTCCCAGCAGTTCCCAGAGTAAGTCTCCAGTTGAAGCAAGCCTCGGAGATAGCTGACCAAGATTCACGCACATTCCGGACCCCTCTTCAACCCAAGAACAATTATTTTGAAGAGCGAGTTAGATCCAGATCACCGAAATAAGTTTTTTTTGACTTTCGTCCAAAGACCCACCGAAACAGAAATTTCTTAGAGAGCAGACAACTTGAAGTGTTAAAACTTGCCTAGCGGAAAACGACGTGTCACAATCCATAGAACGGGTCGGGAGATAGATGCAGTCCTATGTATCGAACAACTAGACATAAAGTTTGTTACCTTTTTCTTTGATACTTTGAACTTTTGAGTTTTCATTTTATTGTCTTTTATGCATATTTGTGTGGTATCACCCCCGTTGAACTCGGTTTGCAGTACGGCCCCAACCACTGTTTGATCTCGTCTGCCTAAGATCAATTCACAACGTGGGTAGGCGGACTGGGGGATCAGTGCAGTTACCTTGGTAACCAGGCGTTGGAAGCGAGTTGGGAACGACGAGGCTGATATCAAATCTAACCAGATTCCCACGCGAATCACCAAAAGGTTAGAACGTCACATTTGGAGCAGCGACATCCGAACGGAGATGCGAGGAGCGAACGGCTGGCGCCGCAGGGAGGACGTCACAATTGGTGCTGTTTAGGGACGTCACAGTTGGTGCCGTGGTAGACTAGGATAGAACGTCACGGTTGGCGCTGCGACCAAGGGACGACGTCACACTTGTGTGTTTTTCTCAGACAAGTATCTGTCCGTAAATAGAGACCCGATTGTGTTTCCTTCTGCCCGAAGACAGAGATCGGCATCGGACCGCCTGGGTATTTAGCCATGCCTCTCCACTGAGACGGGATGCGACACAATTGCCTAAGCCCACGCAGCCTTTGGTTGCGCTGCCCACGGTAGCAACCGATCCTCCTCTCTAGTGTTATTAGAGTGGGTAACACCGGAAATCTGTTCCCCAAGGCCAGGCATTTCAAAGTATAATTTTCCTCAGATGTATCTTTGTCCGCGGAGAGAGCCACAACTGAGTTGCACTCTGCTACATAACAGACGCAACTGAGAGATAATATATATCCCACAATACAGTCGCGGAACGTCTTACTCCAAGACGGGATGTGGCACAAGTTTGGTTTTTACGGCGATTTCAAGCCATATGCTAGGGCAAAAATTCCACGTAGTCCCAGCATTCACGGGGTAGGGTTTGTCTACCTCCCCAGCCGAGACACTTCCCGTAGAAATAGCCTCGTCTGGGTTCCTCTCTTTCCCAGAGGTAGTGTGTTTGACTAGTTAGTTGTAAGCCTGAAAGCGAAATGCGTGACTCTAAACGGCTGATATTTACCAAACAACCCCATAAGGCAGGATGTGGCACAAGGCCAGTTTTTAAGTGGGGTAATTCTGAGCCTGTAGTCCTGGGCAAAAATTTCCCGTAAACCCAGCATTCACGGGTTAGAGTTTGTCTACCTCCCCAGACGAGTCTTTGCCCGTCGGCATAACGTAGTCAGGCTTCCACTCTGCCTTTCGCGCTCCCGACAGCAAACGGCCTGACACAACAGCTGGTATTTACCAGACCTCCCAGAATGTGGCACAAGGCCGGTTTTTACGTGGGGCAATTCCAAGCCCGTAGGCGTGGGCAAAACTTCTCCGAAGATATCACATACACTGGTAAGCTCTGTTCCTCCCTGCCTGAAGGCAAAGTGTTCGACAAGTCAGTCGCCAGCTCGAAACGGCTTCTTCACTTACCTCTGACCTGGAGCTTTTGTAGTTATGTACTACTTCATGTAGTCACTGCGGAGGGGTACTATTTACTCCGCAACTGATAGACGGAAAACAAAATTAAGAAAAAGCATGTTCAATAATACTCAAAAGAGATTAAATTAAACGTAAGATTGGGAATAATTAAAAAAAAAACAATGAAAAAGAAAGAAAGAACGAATGAATGAATAAAAAAAGAAATCAATTAATGTAAGTGAAAAGATAGATTAATGCAAATTATATGTCCGTACATGTGCAATAACATTACTTGATTAGTTGTCACAAGTTGTTCTGGTTGACAATCTTTTACAGCTCCCACGGCCCTGGGTGTAGTCAACGAAATGAAACTGTTGATTAAATGGGACGATAGGAGCTGACTAAGCAGATGCATTCTCATCACAATATTTTGATAAAAACACCTGAAACCACATTGAACAATCGATCACCATAGTTGAATTATTGTTACCCTTAATTGTTATAAGGTTGAATATGTTCGCTTATTGAAGGCAAATTTAGCACAATAATAGGCGAAGTAACCTTATTTAAATTAACAATTCTTATTCTTAAGTTTCTTTCGAATTCATTCTTCGCCAATGTAATTATCACAACTGTACGAGTGTTTATCAGTTTCATATATTTAACTGTTTTCTTAAAGTCATTGTCTTCATACAGTAACCGGGGCCCGATAAACAGTCGTCAAGTGACATGTTTCCGCATTATTCAAAATGGCTTTGCGGTCATAATCTGTATATAAATAAGAATATGGCGCACGAACACACAGATATGACTTTATATCAAGATAAATATATGAATGCTGCAGAAGTCTTAAGCTATTTGAAATTCTAAGACGAAACATTATTATTATTGTTTTACCATTTTATTATAGTGTTATAATGCAGATCTTTGTTAATTCAACGATAGATTTGCAGACTGCATGTATTAGAATTTTAACTCAATCTAAGAAATGCAGAAATATTTTATAACTATAAACTTGATATTTTCTAGGTACATGCATTTCATTAGATCTCCTCTTTTAAATTAATGTCTATCGGCTTAGAAATCGAAAGTTTTAATAAGGAAAATATGTCCTTCCCCTATAGATATTCTCTTCACTGTTTAATATTGGGATGACTACTAAATATAAAGTTTATATCAATAGGATTGAAGGGAAAAAGAAAATCACTAATAAGCAGTTATCAATGATGTCACACTTCAAAACATGATATTTATCAACGAAAAGAAAGTATAGATAACTTTTGAAAAAAACAGGAATCGATTTGACACTGTATTTATGTGTTGAGTATCTCACTTCTAAAATGAAAAAAAATATTATTCGATTTTGATTAAAGTGGGTTGGGAAACATCTAATGTGTGCTAATCTAGAAAAATTTGTCAAACATTTCTCAGTATTTTTTATGGGTGAAGAGTCATTTTATGTAACGCCTTATACATCTCGGGATAAATCTCTATTTACTCTCATATTTAAACCAGAATAAAAAAAATTACATTTAGAAGATAAAACAGTGAAGATAATAGAAAATCAAAGTAAAATCCTTATACAAAATGTGTTTGGCAATGAGTAAAATGCATATTTCCAAATCTATCATGTCTTCTTTTAAAAGGTGATAAAAAGGTTTCTTTTATTTATACATGCGTGTAACCTGTTGATGAGCAGGGTTTCTATTTACAAACTACCCCTATGTGCAATGTCTTATTTTCTCTAAATAATGTTGCTAAATACGTTTTTACTCTATAAATGAACAGCAGAAGTCCTGGGCTGGCATCTTGACTATAGTGACTTACTCACAGACGTGAAGTGGCTTCCCTCTGTCTTTTCTACAAATATTTTCATGGCAACTTCTCTGACGAGCTACTTTCACCGGTACCCCAACTGGATGAATTTAAGTGTATTACTAGTTTGGCATCTCGCTCCCACCCTTTCACTTTTGAAACAGTCAAATGTAACTTCCTCTTCCACTCCAACATCTTCTTCTCTCGGACTTCCCGAGAGTAAAACTCGCTTCCTGTTACTTGCTCCCCTGATAGATATAATCTTCAAATATTGAAAGGCAATGTCAATCGACATCTGATCCCTTGGTTTTGATTTTTATCTTTTTTATCCTTTCTTCAAATAGCCCTCTTTACTTTTACTCTCTGTAACACTTTACTTAGTGTGAAATCCTTAAGCTTAGTAATAAGTAATTAAATACACAAAATATTCAAGACATAAATATAACTGAGAGATTAACATATTAAAAAAAAAAAAATGGAAAAATTTGGTAGCATTTTTCAAAATGAAAAACGCAACCAAATTCTTTCTAGTGTTATTGAAATCATAGAAGTCATTTGATATTTATTTTTTGTTTTGTTTTTTACATTAAATTTCACCCTGTAGAAGGCCCACGGGACACTTCAGGTAGAGGGTTAAATTAAGAAGCAGTTTATGCCAACAGGAGGGGAAGATAACGTTTAACCGTAGACTTAAACAGTTTCTGATTCTAGTTACAAAACACACTCACATAGGCGTGGTTCGCAGGAAGGAGCTGTTCAAGTGGAGTTTACTTCTTGCTGATTTCATTTTATATTTTGAAAAAGAGAAAAATATGCATGGTTTGTAAGTGGCATGGCGGGTTGGTTTTGAAAATAGACAAAGGTATATAATCAATGATCTACTACGAGTAATTCTTACACATTCAATATATTCAACGGATATGTCAAGCTCATCCTATCATTTGTTTTACGTCTTGTAATCGGCAGTAGTTTGGAAATATTTAGTGTATAGAAGAAAATATAGATTGATTTGTTTTTTGTTATTTTACGGCTTATCAACCCTTTATGGTTTTTTTTTAAAGCCGAAACGAATTTTGAATTGTATGAATAACTCTAATTTTTGTGAGTGAATATTGCATTACAAATTATTCGAGATTACAAGGATTTTTCCAGGTGCAAGTTCTAGTATTTAACATATAGTTAGGGGTAATATGTAAGATAGCTTTCACACAAGGGTATTTCCACAGATGAGATTGTAGGTTCTCAACACGGTATCTATGCTGATGACACAACTATTTATTCCATTCTAAATTCTGATAGATTCAATAAGTTCAAAATGGCGGCTGATCTAAAAATGATCTAAATTTTGGGCAAGAAATGACTTGTTAAATTTTACGTCTATGAAACGAAATACCTCTATTTTATCGTCTCAGAGAACCTTTCTTACCTTTCATCGGCATGGTAGTTTTCTTCTAATATGAAGTGGAAAGATTATATTGAATGCATTGCTAAGTCAGCTGCCAGGAAAGTTGTTTCCCTATGTCTTGTTGACAAGATTTATCACCAGCATCTACTTTACATATTTATAAGTCAAACATTCCTCCTTGCTTTAAATATTGCTGCCGCTTTTGGTCTGATACTGATATTTAGAGATTCCTGATAAAATAATCTGAAATGTTAATTGTCATGACCAGGCATCTCTGTTTCACTCACTGCCGAAATGTAGCTTGTACCTTTTTTTATAAATATTTTCCTGTTATTTTTTGACGAACTTTCCTCTATGGTATCTAGACTATGTCAACTTAAGTGCGTTACTAAATTTCCAACAAGGTCTCATCTTACTACAGTTAAGGTGGCTAGACGTAACCGTAAGTTCTATGCTTACAGTTTTTTTCATTCACAGTAAATTTTGATCTTCAAAAGTGTAATTTGATATTCTAATCGTTATGTTCTGCTTTCTTAATTCTTGTTCTTTTAAGGGTTTTTTTTCCTTTCTCTTATATCATTTCTTTTCAGTCATCCATTGTGTTGTAGAAGATTTATTGCCTCGATGGGGGTAAAATTATTACCATAAACGCGGGTTGATGGGAGTAGAACAAGAGCTATTCCATTTGTATCAACATCACGTAGTGTTGTCTATTTAGTTCTTTTTTTTTTTCTTAATAGCCAAGATTAAATTATTTAAATATATAGTTAAATCCGTACCATTTAATTGTTGCCAGTGAGATGTTATTCCGAACCTTTCATGACTGTGTTTATTCATTTAAACGAATTTGCTACATTCATTTATATGATTTATATATTTAATCTTCTTTACGTTTTATAGTTTGTTTTATGTATGTATGATTTTAAACATTGACCTTCATTGATTTCGTTTTATTTCATCTATTTCAGATTACTTTTTCGTAGTGATTTTGTTTCTGCTTTTAAATGTCCTTTGCGCAAGCAAATTCAAGATGTTTAACCATTCATGTGTTCTTTTTTTTTTGTCTCTATATTATTTTATATTTCTTTTTTAGGGTTTTGTTTCAAAGTTGTAACAATTCTAATCCAATCTTTGCAGGCTGAATTTATAAATTCTATGCAGGTTTGTAACTGTCATCATTATTCTTTCCTTAATCTGCCATATGTAGACTTGTAATCTTTGGATAGTCGAGTCAATCAATTATTTATTATTGTTTTTGTTTTATTTTCCGGTTGTCAGCTTAATATTAGCCGAAGTCATACGCCTACTTCGTGCCATTGTCATGCAAACACAGCTCTAACCCGAATACAACCGTATCGATCGAAATAAAAAAAATTGGTAGTCTATGGCAGCTGCAAAACGGCAGCGATCTCAAAGTGTTAATATATATATATATATATATATATATATATATATATATATATATATATATATATATATATATATATAGATAGATAGATAGATAGATAGATAGATAGATAGATATGTTTCGTCATGAAGAGATGTATCTTCTCCATATTGCTTGCATTTTGTGATTGCTTATTGGCATCACTGCTGCATTGATAATGTTGCATAAAAACTAAGTTGATCACCCAACAAAAAAGAATTAGAATATATTCAAGAGACGAAAAATTTAATGACAATACAGGCGCAGAATAAGAATGTATTTAGAGATTTATTGAGTTTTGAAAATACCGACAAAATGACAGATATGAGGAAATCCCGTAGAAAAAGTAGAAATGCTGTTGGACCAATCTTAAAAGTACAGAAGGATATCCTGCATGGAAAATTGCCATTTGATATAATATAAATTACGGGAAATCTATTATCGGTGAAAGATTCTGAGAAACTCATCACGAAACCAAATAGAAAAAAAAATGATACAATTAGTCATTAAAATTCTCACTGTTTTTCTATTATTATATATTAAATGTTATTGCAACATATAAGTTTTCTGTATATTTTCTACGCCCAGTCATGAAACAGATTGTAAAAATGCTTAAAACTTGAGAACTAACGTTTATATACAGAAACCTGTTTATACGGACAGACGTGTAGCAATTAGGTAAGATAAGTATATTTATATAACTTTATAGTTTAATAAAAATACTGTACAATTCGCGCTACATAATGAGCGAATTGGTAACGGTTCAATCCAGTTATGGGATTTGTTTCCTTGATGATAAAAGTGATACGGTTTCGATTCCTCACACGATTTTTCTTTAGTAGTAATTTTCGATCTAGGCAGATTATTATTATTAGGTTAGTGCAAAAATAATGACGTAATAATGTCGTTTTTTGGCGTATTTTTAACGTCAGAAAACGACATTATTACGTCATTATTTTTGCACCAACCTAATAATTTCAGACTGTAAGAAATTTAAAAAATAACAAAGAAAAAAAAAATTCAGAGACAGCAACAAATTCCCGTGTATCACTAACAATACCGTTTATAGTAATAATAGATCCGAATGCGGTGAGGCAAAGTGGAAAAGATGCGTTTCGCCGGAGAAGAATCTGCTCTCTTTGGCTTCTTCAACTTGAATGAAGGAAGACAAAACTCTACGTGAGGAAATATCTTCCGATGCCTTAGACCATAAATCACTTTGATTACCCTAGCTTAACAACTCTTAATTTCAAAACTTGGAGAGTGTCTGTCTGCTTGTGTGCATAGTGTACCTCTACAGGAATCCTTGGAGAAAATGCGGCCAATGTGTACATTTAAAGATGCGCACTAATCCAAACGAATTAATCGAATATAATAACTAATAGGAAATGATATAATTTGTAGCTCAAACTTTATTCTCATTCACAATTAATTTCTAATTTGAGTACGTTTTCGTCAACATACGAGGGTCATTCAATAAATAAGTTGAATTTTTCGATATAAGGACTTCTAATACAGATAGAAGCTTACTTTGTTTTATTTTTCAACGTAGTCTCCCATCACTGTCACACACTTTTCCCATCTGTGCACAAGCTTCCGTATTCCCTCAGCGTAAAAATCTTTGGACTAATGTCTCAGCCAGTCGCTCGCAACACTTTTGACTTCATCGTCACTTTTAAACTTCGTGCCTCTCATGAACGCTTTCAAGGGACCAAACAGGTGAAAGTCTGAAGGGGCAGAGTCTAGGCTGTAAGGGGGATGAGGGAGCAGTTCCCAGCCCAGCTCGTTGATGGTCTGCACCGTTTGGGTTGCTGTGTGAGACCTTGCGTTGTCATGATGCAAGATGACTCCTTCTGACTGATGACCCCTGCGTTTGTTCTTTATGTCTTTCTTGACCTGTCTCAGCGGTTCACAGTAGTTCTTCCGTCAGACTAAATGAGGTCATTGACTGATTCGATCACCTCAGAAGACCTCACTTCTGTAGGCCTCCCAGGCCTGTCTTCATCCTCAACACTGCCCCGTCATTCTTTAAACAATTTAGCCCATTTGTAGACATTTTTTGGCTGAAACATGTGGCACCATACACAGTTGACATTCTCCTAAAAAAGTTAAACTGGTTTGCACCCTTCAGCAACCAAATACTTGATAACTGACCGCTGTTCAATCCTGGAGCAAGCTTCTTGGCCGGCCATCTTTGTTAATCGGCAAAACTTTCAAAGTTTTTTTTTTTTTTTTTTAAATCTGAAAAAGAAATTAAATCCATGTGAAAAAGAAGTAGAACAAAAAAAAAATTAAAAAAGTAAGCTTCTATCTTCATTAAAAGTCCTTATACCGAAAAATTCACCCTATTTATTAAATGACCCTCGTATATGAAGATATAAGAAGATACAATGAAAATGCTATGAATTAATGTTTATTTATCTGACTTTTTATGAAAAATATATTTAGAGTGGTTTGCCGCATTGTATTCTTCTATTATTCATATAACTGGTGGTTATGAGAAATTGCGCTACAATTTTTTCAAAAATGCCAATCATTACTATTTTAACCAGATCATTTTATTTATATTTCCATAGTAAATGAATACATCTTTTATATTTCGATGCTTTTAATAAATGCAAATTTATGTATGCAATTAAATTGTCCATTTTAATACCTTCAAAATAAACATGAAAACAATTATTTGATAAAATGTATCTATTTATAACCGTCCACTTCTTAACACGACTGTAATTACTTTGATAACGTAATACTTGAGAAATAAAATATTTAACCATTTTTATTTTTAAATTTTAGAAAAAAAAATAACTAATCGGTAACTATAAAAAAAATCAATTTTCATTTACTATGGTTAAAGGTAAGAAAGTTTTACGGCACTAATCGAGTAGTATGCACTAATCGATTTTTGGCATATAAAGTTTTAGCGCACTAAACGGGAACGCATTAATCAAGAGATTCCAGCATATTTATCAGTGTCGCTTGGTATTGTAGGATTTAAATCAGGGAATTTTTGTTATAAATGCACCTCTGGAACATCAAGCCTTCTTCAGGTGTATACTGAATAGGGTCAAATACAGGGAATTTCGAACTTATTTAATCTAAGGGTTAGACTAATCTTCGCTCACTGTCCACGTCTAAGGATATCAGTTCTTATTTTTAGTACTGCTCAGTTATTGCTCGCCCTATTTTCAATAATTCAAGTACACACTACCAGCCCAAGAGATTGAATTCACAATTAATGTCACCAGATTCACGAAAAATTGTCTTTATCTGAGAGGCCTGTAGGACAATTGCTTTCGTTTTTGAATTCAGTGATATAATAATTTTCCCATTTTTTACTTTTTTTTTCTTGCAAGTTTTTCTTGTTATTAAGTTTTCTTTTGATCACCTGTTAGGTTTTACATTTGATTTACCAACAGGTTGCTTTAACTTTTAATATATATATAAAGAAATAAGGTTTTAAGGTACGTTATATTATGGGATAAAGCGCTAATTAACAGAGATAGATCTACGTAAATATAAAATTGAACTTTGAATTCAACACTTAGAGGCAACACACTTTCATTCTAAACGCAATTATCAGAACACCAATTATGATTGCCTCTTCTGAGTGTTGATATCAGTATTCAGTTATATATATATATATATATATATATATATATATATATATATATATATATACTCTTATGAAAATTCATCAAAACAAAACGAATAATTCCGTTATTATTTAGTTTTTCGTATGTTTCCAAACGTAACATGACCTAGTGGTGTACATGTTAGTACTTCGTGACCACAGGATAGTTTCCAGGATAGTCTATAGTACATTGATTTCCTCACTCGCTTGGCATTGTGTTCGTACAGCTTTGCAAATTTTCCTTACCTTCCTTGGAGTAACGTCCATAGCAGACAATGGCCGAGGACAACTAATCGACAGTCATAACAATAGGGTTTTGGCGTAATAAAAATCTGATGCAATCACGGATGATGCAATATTTTTCAACGGCAAACAAATTTCATCATAAACCTCGAAAATAGATTCATATTACTGCACACCACGGCAAATAACCTAATTCGAGTAAAATATAGCATTTGATCGCACCCTCTCAGTATAGTGGGTGTAAAACTGACCATAAGTTGAAGAAAATAAACTAAAACGGTGTTTCAATTATTTTGCACAAGTATATACAGTGTAACCTGGATATAAGAGAGTTGTCAGGACCAGAGAAAATCTCTTATATCCGGGTTTCTCTTATATCCGGGTTTCTTATGTCCGGGTTACACTATATATATATATATATACACACACACACACAAATATAGGTAACTATACTCGTTTCGAAAAACCTTCGAATTTTTGATTTGCTAATAATTTGTCTGGCTCACTAGGTTTATCTCTTTCTCTCTCTCTATATATATATATATATGTATATATATATATATATATATATAATATATATATATATATATTGAATGTGTGGGCGTTGCCTCGTTAAAAAAGATATGAGATGGCACTTGTTGGTTCACTGTTGGCATTTTCGAGGTTACGTTAGGCACTGAGAACCCTTTTCCCACTTCCTTCCCCGCTACATTTTACCTCAGTTATAGATATTACTTGAATAATGAAGCAAGCTCTATTATTCAATTGTTGATTCCAGGATGGCAACAGTCAGTGCAATGACAATTTCAGCTGAATTATTTTTCTTTTTGAAAGAGGAACAGAGGGCGAATAAAATTAGCATTTTCACTTTAGCATTTTCTAATCGATAGAAATTCTTGTAGCGAATGTTAAATATTTTATATGTTCATAAATGTCACTGATTTGAAAAAGAAATAAAAGTTGATAAAAACAGCTTTCTTACTTGGAATTCTTTGATCGATATTTATCCAATAGAAATCTGCATAACATGTTGCGATAAGATTTGTAATCCGATTACGAAATAAATAATTGTCAGTAAAATTCAACATTTATTTGAGTCATCAAACACTTATAAATAACCGATATCAATTGCAATCTTCAAGCGTTGATTCGTTTCTTTTAATTTTGCGACATGTGTCTCTAACATCCTACTTGGCGCCAGTTTTCATATTCCATTTGGTTTGCTTTCGATCAATTTTTTACCTGTATACAGCTACACAAAAAGGAAAGGAGTAACATCGGATCAACTACCCGGCGAAAATATTTGCATGGATGACAAAGCAGGTAATGGCGGATTGCCAAAATGAAAAAAAAAATACTAAAAGCTACAAAATGTGTGAAGAGACACGATCACGCATTACCTGAAAGAACAGTGAACCTAGAAGAATAATATATGTTTGAATGAGGGCAATGTAATTCTCAGGGAAGTTAATGACCCAATTAAAATGTCGAGTTTCAACGGTATATTAAACAAAATGTTAGAAAAAAACTCGCCATTAAAAAGAAACCTGTTAGTTGACTTGAGAAACATAACTATTTTAAGAGAAATATTTAATAAATCTTAGCCGACTAAGTCCAGTGAATGTCGGATATTACCTGTAATGAAGAGATAATCGGTTCATTACAATTAGCATCGCGATATCTGCTCCGATGATTTTTTTCTCACACATGCATAACTGACCTCATCATATTAATGGAAATTGGTTTTTCCACAAGCTATAGAAGAAGAAGATACATATATGCCACGCTTTATAATTATAAATATTGAACACCAAACGATTTTGTTGCTTTATTAATGTCGAATATAATTTTTGTAGTCAAGGCAGTAACAACTGATAAAATGAGAGATATAGGCCCGGAATACATAGATGCCAAATATTAGACATATTTCTGCTTCTCATTCAAGTCAATAAGCCTGACATAAGTCCGTTTATCCTAATATAAAATAAATATATTTTAGCAATGGTTTGGGTTTATACAAAAGTAAGCTAAGTCTACGCAAAAATTTTTTTTGTTTGTTTTATTTTTCGCGGGAAAATGCAATGCTGGGACAACTTAGGACAACAAAGTTATTTAATTAATATCCAATGCTACCAATAAAAACTCGCACAAAAGTCCAAATTTATAGATTTATTTATGTATATGTAGAATTAGAATAAATCCTAACGAGCCAGGCCAACCTACCTATGTTTCACCTAAACGGATCTTTAGGGTAAACTAGCTAAAAAAGGAAATGTTGGAACTTTCCTTTTTTAGCCAGTTTACTCTAAAAAAATCTATTAAACAATAGACAAGAGTTAACGGTTTTTTGCCGACATCATCAAATTCACGCATTGAATAATAATGTAGCTTAAAAACAAACATACAATAAATTAACTTTTATAATCCATAGCCCCAATAAAAAGTTTAAACACCCTACAAAAAAAGATACCCCTTTATGAAGTCGTCAAAAACAAATGTTACGACAGTTTCTGTATACAGAAAACCGTTTCATAAAATGAAAAAAATAAATAAATCTCCATAGACACGAAAACCAGACTGGTTGAAAATTCAGACACCCCCACCTTACCTGGACTTGACATCTATGAAAGTAACTCTATGCTGATACATATTATTAGCACACAACACCCCTACGTATTTTAAAAATTCGCCATGGCTGTTACCATGGAAATTTTGATTTTAATTGAGAATATACTATTAAAACACGTAAATTTCAGAAATAAAAAATTAAAAAAAAATTTCGCTTGAAGATGGAACAGAGCTTACTTTAATTCAATTTAATTCTAATAATTATATTGAAGTTTTCGGCTCTTGTTTTTGAAACATGAGACCTCTAATGTAGCGTGTTCGAATCATATTTTTAAATAAATAATTATATATATATATATATATATATATATATATATATATATATATATATATATATATATTTATATATTGAACAATAAAAAAATATTAAAAAATTAAAATCTTCAGACACACTGGTTATGTATATTCTTTCGTTTTTTTTTTATTATTATTTCATTTAGATTCCTCGACTAGTTTCGGCCAAAATGGCCATCATCTGGAGAAGAAATATTTCTGGTTGCTGGTAACAGTGAACTACAGAAATGAATGTCTTGATGGAGAAAATGAACTTTTGTCTGTAGTTTTCATTTGTTTTTTTTTATTTTTTTTATCTTTTTAACATGAATCTTTTAACAATCCTTGTGTTGGTCAAACAGTCTCTTTTAAGTTGTTATTTGAGATAAAAGCTGGATATACATGCTGCTCCGAATTCTCTGGTCAGTTTGACAGTTTTATTGGACCAGGTGAGGGGATGTGTCTATGTTTAGTGTTTGTGTGTGTTATTTGGTTCTTAGGGAATGAGTGAGTATGATATGTGTAAGCGTGTGTATTGCTGTGGGTGTGTGTTATCATTTGGCTCATTAGGGAGTGAGTGAGTATGATGTGTGTGTGTGTATATTCGTGTGGTTGTTTGTATCAGTGTATAAGTGTGAGGCCTCAACACCTCCGTAAGCATGTCTGTCTTGTGTGGGTGAGAAATGTGGGTAGGTTTTGATTTGTTTTTAGACGTTGTATCCACTTATTTTCATGGGACTCTAAATTCTTTCTAATGTTATCTGCTCTGAAATTTTCTATTCTCTCAATTATAGTGAATTTGTCATGGGTTTTGAAATCGTGTTTTTCCATGCGGAAATGTTGTTCTACAGGTAATAATAATAATTATTATTATTATATATATATATATATATATATATATATATATATTGTGGTAGGATCCGCGTAATTTGCATAGTGGAGTACCGACCATTTAAATATGGTTGGTACCGGGAAGAGAGAGTAGGAATCGAGGAGATCCAACCAGAGACTCTGCCCGACTGCGACTCAGTCAACACATTCTTCAGGAACGGTCTTTCCAGGAATATACAAAAGACTATGTGTAAATATTGTGTACACTTTCTTGTTTCAATATATTTGTTCTAAGTACATTTTGTGTTGCATTATTATTCCATACATTAGTCAAGTTTCAACAATAGATAATAATAATAATTATATATATATAATAATAATAAGTATTATATATATATATATATATATATATATATATATATATATATATATATATATATATATATAATAATAATAATAATAATAATAATAATAATAATAATAATGGACTCTCCCGTCGGTTTCGACGTATGGGGATCTGCCAGCTTATTGATTTACAAAAGAGTCCTCATATGGAGCAAGTGTGAGAATTATATATATATATATATATATATATATATATATATATATATATATATATATATATATATAATATTATATTATGACGGAAGCCATCATTGTTAACTACCTGTTAAGACATTGTTTATTAAACGTCGAAATGTACAGTTTTGTAGTAGATATTATATTTTCAAATGTAACACTTTATAATAAATACTTATTGCTATACTATCGTATTGAGCCTTGTATTAAATGAATGTTTTGGACGTTTTGAATTTTATTCTTCGTTCTTTTACATTTGTATATATATATATATATATATATATATATATATATATATATATATTAATGAGAAGTTTAATGCTCACTCACGGCAATTTTCACTGGGTGGAAATATTCAACCAAACTTATCATTATTATCTTTAAAAATGATGTCGAGCTCACTTATTGAAATGAATATAAAATATATTTGGTAAAATATTGATACGAATGTTTGGCGCTGGCATTTGTATATTTTATGCAAATAAAGAATGAAAAACCAAGTTTTATTTACATCTTTCAACGCTGAATGAAAATTGGAAAACTCAAATGTACATTTACTCGATTAGAAGATTTGTTGACAGCTAATGACAGCTCGAAGGCAAGCAGAGATTATATTTTACGCATGCGTAAGTTAGATTTTAAAAAAATCTAAATTAGCCTTTACGAATTCCATCTTAATTTAAATTCTTTTTTTTTCTCATTGGATTTTAACTTAGAATGATATACAGGTCACATGAACAAGATGGCATATTGCATAAAACCAGTGATTGCGTCTGATACGGTTAACTGGGTAATGCTAGAAAACTTATCACATCAGAATCCATCTTTCACATTCATAAATTTATCATTCGTTCGAGCATTGAATATTGCTACTCCATCTGGTCTGGTGCTCCGGCTACGTATCTCAAGATTCTAGAAAAAATGTAAAAAAGTTCAGTTATAATATCTTTCCCGATTTGGGATCTCGACATTAGTCATATTCACACCTCCGCAACGTCATTCCTATAAATATTTTATTGGCATTTGTTCTAATGCCTCCTTCATCCATCGCCCTCACGAATTCATGGGTACTACTAGATTGGAAACTACAGCTCATAGTTTTACTATTGCAATAGTTAAATGTAACTGTAGGTTCTGTTCTAATACTTTCTTTTCTAACCTCCAAAAAGTAATCTCAGTCCTTTTCAATTTCAAAAAGCTAAATTTATCGCCAACAGCCAGCTTCTGTCTTCGTGAAATCTCTTCTTTTATTGTAGTTTATCCTCACTTAAAGTCTTCCCATCCTCTTTCTTCCAGTAACTCTTTTCGTCTTAGTGGCATTAACACATTGTAGTGAAATGATTAAAAATTCACAATGTTTTTACATTTTTCATTAATGAGTATGGGAGAATAACGCTCCTTCTGCGGGTTTAAATTTCATTCTTTACAGAACACATGAACTTTTATGCCATCCCTCTACTAAACTTAAGTCTGATAGGTTAATTAATCTCGAAAACCGTTTCTATATATTCCAGGATGCGGCACGTTTATCTTTTACTATATAATCTATATGGACACGGGGCTGAGTGGTTAGAACGGTCGCATTCTGACCAGGAGACCCAGGTTCGAATATCACCATGGTGGATTTGTCAGAAAGGAGACATCCTGATGTTATTGAACTGAAAGGGTCGATATCAGCGCGCGGCTCTTTTGAAACGAGCCTGAAAACCATACCATGAGTTGACCCAAGTCAAGTATTGCTCTCTGAGAGCTGTGCTAGAACGAAGTCACAAGTTATCGTTGAGCGTGGTGGTTGTGTTCAAATTGATGATCACGCTAGACAACAGGCTCTGTCTTAACTAACTGCTCATCATAGTTGCAATATAAACCACAGATGGGCTCTGTTGGCGTTGAATAAACATAAATACGCCTTAGCAAGCATCTGCTATAGGTGTTGGCTTGCATACGAGCATACGAGTGGCCAGCTATACTAGAGCATGTATCAAGAAACAACGACTAACTACAGCTCGCTGTGACTTTTCATTTCACCCACAGGTTAAATGGAAATACACACTATTCATAAAAAAAAAAAAAAAAAATGAATGTCTGATTTTCCGTTACTATAAAAATGTATCATATTTTAAACATATCAGTTGTTCATGACTCACTGAGAAGCAATCATCATGGCTACAACCAACATTGATGGGCATGCTCTCTAACATCTGGAAAGACAAATACAAAGACGAAAATATAATTGACTCTTGCAAATGCCACCCACACAAATACTTTTTTGTTATGCATATCATATGAGAATAAATTTCATCTCTTAGCGCAATATACAGAGTCATCCTTGGCATGACAATGAAGCAACATCCTGAAGCAAGTCCGCTGATCAGAAGTTTTTTAGGAGCTTGGAATATAATTGTTGTTGTTCACAAGTCCACCCTGACCCGGGGTGTCACTACCTGTTAGGATCTCAGCTATGGGCCAATGGTGAGTGCCAAAACTGGGGTAAGAATTTGTCAGTACAGATTGAAAAATTAAATTAGTTACCAGGAGTTCTTTGTAAAAACAACAAAATATACACAAGCTCCATAGAATATTAAATGTTCGTATTCAATGACCCATAATGAGTTGATGTGCCGTTAAGGAAACAAAACAATATAGAGGGTGTTTCCGAAAAATTAATATAATTTCGTAATCTAATAATTGATCAATTGTCATTGAAATGAAGTCAATATTTGAATTTTTTTTTATGTTTCGAAAAGAAAAATACGATTTGTGCGTTTGGCATTGTTCGTAAATGAGTGCAGCGTGAATTTGCGAGAGAATCCGTTAAAAATGCACCATTTGCAATGCAGATTTAGTCATTTCACAAGATGTTCTAATGTTAAAGCTGTATGAGAAGGCCAAACGGAAGTCGATGGCGACTATTATCAGAAGGGATAGTCGAGAGGGTTTCGGAAATATAAATGCGAAACCTCAGGAAGTCGATAAAAAGAATAAGTGTGGAAACCCAGTTTCCTTTAACAATAGTTTGGTATGTCACAAGAAAACGCTTGCCAAGGACATCCTGCAAACTGCTGTCGTTCAGGCCTTTAAAACCGATGACAAACAAAGAAGGTAAACCTAGAGGAATTCAAACAAAGAATCAGTGATCTAGAATATGCGACCGGACTTTCCTTCGAAACGAACGTAGTACAGTTCATTCACCGAACGTATTATAGATCGGGAATCGTCAACCATGACGAAAATCTATCTTCTAAAAAAAAAAAACAAAAAAAAAACTGATTTCTAAATTTCTATTTCTGATGCAAATTGACTGTAACTATCACTCAGTAAAACGCTACATGCTGAAGATTTAGTGTACTCCATCTTGGGAAAGTTCTAGGTATATAAATACATGGTGTTTCGATAAATGTGATATCATTTCAAATGTAAATATCTGAGTAACTCATATTCTCATCAAATGACACTAAATGGCTTATTGGTGAGTAGAAAAAGATTTATCAGTGTTTTCACTGTAGATTGTTATTCAACTCATTACTTCAGCAGGAATACTGCCTTGATGTGTACCGTGTCACAGGCGATGTGCATATTGAAAATTTCTGAAATCTTTCAAGAAGTCCAGATACTGTGAATTCCTCCTTCTAAATTTGATAGATAAATCTTCTAGATCAGTGATTCTCAACGTGGTCTAGCTGGACTACAGGTTGCCCACATAGCATTTCTAGTGATCCACAGAGAATTCGCAGCCATAAAAAGTTTTTAGCCATTTCTTTCCCTACATGATTTATTTTCCTACAACATGGACGGTAAAATATGGATTATCGCCTGTTGTGGATTTTGTTTCAGTAGAAAAAGAAATAAATTAGATTTCAGCAGCAGAGGAACAATCAGACTAAGATTGAATGACACAATCAAAATTGATTATATCTTGTGGGAGAAACACCATGATGAAGGTAGTTACTAGCTGAATGGACTAAGACTGAATGACATCATCAAAATTGATTATGGCATCTTGTGTCAAAAACGCTACCATGAAGGTAGTCACTAGCTGAATGGACTAAGAGTGAATGGCATCATAACAATTGATTATCATATCTTGTGCGAGAAACACCAAGATCAATGTAGTCACTAGGTGAATGGACTAAGTCTGAATAACTTCATGAAAATTGATTTTGATATCCTGTGTTTACCCATGTTTACTAACATAAATTTTAAAGTATAAACAGACTAATTTTTCTTTTCATTGAGTATTTTAGTGTGAAAATTCAACAGACTAACCGTAAAAGTTTGAGAGGTCCACTTGAATTGTGTGAAGAAAAAATGGTTCACAGTCTGAAAAAGGTTGCGAAAAAGAGCATTGAGATGTGATGTTTCAATAATTACCAGAAAATAAACAATAATATTTATGTACGATCTCAAATGTTTTACGCGCCTTTTTGCACACTTCTAATATATATATATATATATATATATATATATATATATATATATATATATATATATATATATATATATGTATGTGTGTGTGTGACACCATTTAGGGACGCAAAAAGAAGGGAAAAGAAGGAAAGGAAAAAGAGAAGGAAAAGAGAGAGGAAGAAAAGCGAGACTTAACTTATATGATAACGGGTGGTCACCCACGAGAAATACCATTTGAAAATGTTATTTTGATAATGGAAGACACTGGTGAGGGTTCTGTCGGGCATTGTCTTGGGGCTGGCTGGCAGCGTCCAGGTTGATAAATTGTTTTGTTTAGATAGATAAAAAATAAGCTGTGTCTTTGTGGTAGGCGGATTGTCGGGGGTGGTGGGGTTCCCTGCGAGGAAATTTTAAAGATAAAGTCACCTACGAGAAGAGACATTTGAAAATGTTGTTTTGATAAATGAAGAATGGTGAAAATTCTTATGGCCATTGTCATAAAGCTAATTGACAAACACCAGGTGAACACAGAGTTTTAAATAGATAAAGGTTTACTTGTGTCATGATGGCAAACAATTTAATACGTCATCTGTTGACCACACACAAAGAGAGTCATCTCTAGGTGGGGTCTTTGTCGATGGGAGGTGTCATTGAGAGAAAAAACATCCGGGCTGTGTTGGAATTTGAATATGACAGCGAAACAATATTTCGTTGGCGCCGAAGAATGAGTGTGTCTGGTTGACTAGCCTCTTGGTGACGGCGAAAATTTGATTGAAGAATTCCATATGCCGTGACGTTAGGATAAGAATCGAGATTGTCACTCTACGGGTCGTATTGTCTTCTTGGCAGCCAGAGAAGAAGAGAGAAACAAAAGAAAGAAAAGGAAAAGAAAAAGTCTTTTTTTTTCTTTGAACAAAAAAAAATATTTTTTTAAGAACAAGGCTAGTCTAGTCACGCCCACACTGTTGATCGACCATTGGTTGAACGCTAACCAGCCAGGCGGAGGTGATCTTGTGACGCAAGGAGGCAGCCGCAGAGAGTTTAAGTATGAGGGATTACTACGAAGAAGCAGGGAGGACCGTTGACGCCCCTCTGGGGCATGGGGAGGTGTCCATATGAAAATAAGAGAAGGTGGAAGTAAGAGAAGACTTCCAAAAATGGAAATAATTAATTTTTCCTGAACGAAAACAAAAGAAGGTGTTTATGGATTTAGACTTATCAAGGAACCTCAAACCCCGACGAGCCCACCCCCGGTTTTGAATCGGCGTCCATATAAGCAAATTCGCAGTTGAGAGCTCTGAAGCCCCGCTACTAAGAAGCTGACCAAGATTCGCGCAACTTCCGAACTCATCTTCTAACCAAGAACAATTTATTTTTTTTGAAGAACGACTTAGACTCACACCACCAAAATAAGCTTTGTGAATTTCGCCTGAAAACCACGTGTCACAATCCATATAGCGGGTCGGGAGATAGACGCAGTCCTATGTATCCAGCAACCAGATATAAAGTATTGTTATCCTTTTTTTGATACCATTTTCGACTTATTATTTTATTTTCTTTTGCCCGTACTCGTGCGATACCGCCCTCATTCGAACTCAAGCTTGCAGTACGGCCCCAACGCTGATTGATTTCGTCTGCTTAAGATCAATTCACAACGTGGGTAGGCAGACTGGAGATCAAAGTAGTTACTTCGGTAACCAGGCGTTGGAAGCGAGTTGGAAACGACGAGGCTGATATCGAATCTAACCAGATTCCCATCCGAATCACTTAAAGGTTAGATCATCACAATTGGCGCCGAGACCAGGATAAGACCCGGGATCGGCTGACGTCACAATTTGACGTAACGGTTGGATGTTACATATATATATATTTATTTATTTTAGAGTAAATAATTTGTTATCGACAGTGACCGTTTGAAATGAGTTAATTTTGAAACTTATTTAAACATTATATACTGTATACATTTAACATATTTTATTGCTATACATTATTTATATAGATACACATATTCAGGTAACTACTCTTTTTATCAGAAGCAGAATTAACACCATTTACCGGTGTGAATGTCCGAGAAATTATATGCAAAATTTATGTCCTCCGACAGGAATCGAAACCGTATCCTTCACGGAACTGTCATATAACCTGACGTGCTATACCGGTTTTAGCTACGAGAGAGCGTCTTGTTATCACGGTTGATTTTACTGTTTTTAGACTACAAGCTTCGCATGATTACTGTCGAACGTCCTTATCTGCTCGAAGCGTATCTTAACGTAAACAAATGACGTCATATATTACGAAATAGAGTAAGTCAGATAATTATTTTAATATATTTTATTGCTATACGTTATGTATATAGGCACAAATATTTAAGTAAATGCTCTGTTTATAATATAACATATATATGATATAACAAGACAGGCTATATGGCGGTCCCGTGTAGGATACACATTCGATACCTGTGGGAGGATGCATATTTTCTATGAAATTTTTCGGACATTCAGGCCGGTAAATATTGTTGATACTGTTTATTTTAAGCAGAATATTTACTTAAATATTTGTGTTTATATAAATAACGTATAACAATAAAATATATTAAAATTCTTGTCGGATTTGATCCATTTCATAATATAGTGTATAATTTAAAATGGGCTTCTTCAGCAACGAAAAAGGCAAGAAATATGAATTATCCCTGTGATAATAGAGATTTAATATCCGGATATGCTAACGATGTTTAGGCAAGTTTCGATCGGGAATTCATTCCCTCAAGGACGCCTTTGGAAATTTACAACACAGTTCTGCCAACTTTGAACTCGTGCAAAGTTTACTCGAGGAAATTAATAACACATAGCTCGTAATAAAGAAAGGAGAAAATTCAATACAAGTCAGAAATCGATTATAAACATATTCATGAACGCGGAAAATGTCTAATATTTTTCAGCAGTTCCGTCAGCATGTAATACCTCTCTGTTTTCATGGTTAATGAGCTTTTGTACCTCGATCGCGTGTACTTAAACGTACAACTTGATTGGAAACTAGATGTCATCTTTTTAATATTGAAGTAGCTAGACGTAACCGTAAGTTATATTCTAATATTTTTTTCCTCGCAGTTCTTCCTTGCATTGTCAATCGTCATTTTCTGTTTTCTCGACACCTGTTCTTTTTTCCTCAATAATGTTTTCCCGTTCTCATCTATTTTCAGTAACCATGTACTGTTAAATCATCATTTACCGTTCCTTAAAATTTCGAAGGGATAAAAAGCACCCTATATTAACCGTCAGTATACGAGTAGTCAGAGTAAAGTGTAATACAGCTTTGGTATAAGTTTATTCACTGGTTCTGTTTTTACTATAAACTCCTTGTGTCTTAGTAGTATTTACGCATTGCTTTGGGTTAAATGATTATCTTTTAGATACACAATATTTTGGCATATTTGAATATTTAATATGAGAAATTATTAATGACTTTGCGGGTTCAATTTTCGTTGTTTACGAAACCCATGTTGTTTTATGCCGTTTGTGTACTGCATAACAAGCTTAGACAAGCGGCAGATAATTAATCTCGAAAGACGTTCCTATATGTTCTGTTTTACCATAGTGCTT
Organism: Acanthosepion lycidas; assembly: GCA_963932145.1. Taxonomy (NCBI): domain Eukaryota; kingdom Metazoa; phylum Mollusca; class Cephalopoda; order Sepiida; family Sepiidae; genus Acanthosepion; species Acanthosepion lycidas. The sequence continues at coordinate 123,359,433 of OZ010577.1, read as the reverse complement.
CAGATTTGTCGTGTTCCACGAGAACATGTATCAGGAAACAAAGGCCGACTAGGGCTTCCTGTGACGTTTCATTCCGCCCACAGATCCTATGTAAAATATTATTCAGAAATAAAGAAAAATGTCTGAGTTTCCATTACTATAGTGATGTATGATGTTTTTCACATATCATTTGTTCATAATTCATAGAGAACCTATCACTATGTCTACAATCAGAACTGATTGACATGCTCTCTGTTATGTTAAACGACAAATGCAAAAACGGAAATATAATCGACTTTTCAAAATGCCTCCCTCACGAATATTTTGTTTGCTTCTTATCATATGAAAATTATTTCATCAAGTAGAGCTTGAGGCTGTTTCAGAAAAAATGATATATTTTTATAATTTAACAGCTTGAATCATTTTCGTTCTCGAATTTTAACAGAACCTGTTGAAACAACTCAAAATTCTGTTTACTGTTTAAATTTTCAGGAATAGTAATGCCATTCAGCGGAAAAGAAAATATATTTTGCGTCTTGGAGTATATTCATACAAACTGTGCAGCGTGCATTTATAAAGAATATTCACTAAAATTGCACCAACTGCATTGGGGATTTGTAATGGTGATTGCAAGGCAAAGGGAACTGCACGACCACAAGTATCGAAATATATGTTCGAGCGAGTTCGGGAAATATTATTGCTATGCCTCATGAAGTGCATTAGAAGTGCAAATCTGGAAAGCAAGATTCATCTAACTGCAGTTTGGTGAGTCGCAAGAAAACGCTAGTGAGTTGCACCGTGTGTGATGTAGTCCGTATATGCCATTAAAATAGATGATGAGCAAAGACTCAAAACTTCTCTGTCAATATTCAACAGAAACTTGAAGAACACATAGCCCGAGGAACTCAATCACTGAATTTCTGCCCCAGTCACGCTGCTGTTGAACTACCAACTGTGTCGTGTCAAAAGTGCTGCGCATATTGAATACTAGTAAACATCTGTGAAATCTTTCAAGAAATTAACTCATCCTGGAATGTTTCTTGATAATCTTGAATACATTTTATTTTTCTTAATAATAAACCTGTTTAGTTTCCTTATCTTAGTGATATTTAGTCAGATATTTTGCATCTAAAATGCTATCAAATGTTTTGAAACATCGTGAAAATATCTTCAAAGACGAAGAATACTAAATTTACACATATGTAGATTTTAACTGAACAGTATTTGCAGTGAATTTCAATGATTGGAAATAAAAATTCCGAACTTCATTTTTTTTTTCATTTATTTAAACGAAATACGCTATTCTTAAGGATAGCTTATCTGTAAAACTGTCACTACACGAACTTCAATTTGTTCATTTGGAAAGAAACTTCAGTTGTATATTTTGCAACATCTTTGAGATGGGACGGTTTAATACAGGAAAATAGGCAATGCCTTTCAATTACTTTTTCTATTTTTTTATCTTTTTTTGCCATTATAAAGTATATATCAGAGTAGATACATTTTATCCATTTTAAATGAGTTATTTTGGACTGATATCAGACACTATATACAGTAACACTTCAAAAGAGCTCCTTCAGAAAAGGAAATGGCAGGAAACATGAATTCTCCCTATGATAATGGAGCTTTAAGTGTCCGGATATGCTAACGATGGTTAGGCCAGTTTCTATCGTGAATTCTTTCGCTCAAGGACGCTTTCGAAATTTACAACAGGTTTGTTAACGTTAAGTTCCAGCAATGGTGACTTGAGGAAAATAAAAAGCCAATTTCACGTGAATTATTTGATTATAAAACATCTTTATGAACACGGACAATGTCTAAAAATGTTCATCTAGTTTGTCAGCATATGAACGACTCAATGTTTCACTGATGTGCTGTATGCTCCTCATTGAAGAGTAGATTTACCAAAAATGTTGTGGCTTTTGAAGATGACGCTCTATTAGGATTGCTTAACCAAAATAAAATTTAATGTAGAGAGGTAGTGACGTAAATTGGAATATCACACAAAAAATTAATAATAAAAACTCACACCAATTGACACTAGTAAATTTGCGGTTATCTTGGGCATATTGCTGGACGTCATAACATATATTCTCCTTAACTTGCACCAACTGACTGTCATGTTTTATATAACAGACATATTATCTTAGAATGAAAACAATTTATTAAGCATGAAGTGGCTAAAATTACGTTGTCAATAATATGTTATCATTAATGAAGTGAAATATTATCGTGATAAAATTGATCAAATATGAACAAATTAAACAATTGTCTTCCTCTTAACTTGATCAAGTGAAAATTTTGTTCGAATTATATATATATATATATATATATATATATATATATATTCAACACCATCATTTGATAAAACGCTAGAAATGTTGAAACAAAATGGCTATTTTTGTAGTGATTTCATAACTTGTTTATGTTATAATTTTTGAATAATCGCTTTAATATTCTGCATTATTCAAGTGGAATATTCTAGAATGTTTCAATAATGCTAAATGTAGTTACTTTTCGCCTAAAAATTACAGAGAGATCAATCTGTAATATATATTTGTGCAAGAAGGTTTTCATCATGGCAAGAGCTACAGAATTGACAAGTTCACAAAAATAACTGATTCTTAAGCTCTGGAAAAGAGGGTAAAAGTTACAGAAAAATCTCAGACAACATTAATATTCCATTTACTACCATTAGCTCTTTCAATGCAAGTTGTAAAAATTCAAAATTGTTGAAAACCAAAGAAGAACAGGTTTTCTAAGGAAGAATTCTGCAGTATCTTCGAGGAAATTAATACGTCAAATTAAAAGGAATCGAATGGCTTCTTGTCGTGAGTTGTGAGATGATTTACTTTCATCAGGAATCTGTAAATAAATGGAAAATAAGCAATAAAATTCATTGGACAATCTAAAGTCATAATCCAGTCGAAAATCCCCACTGCTATAGAAAAGACTCAGAGATGTCAGGTTGAAATTCGTTCAAAAATGTAAGTATAAGGGAAACTTGCATTGGGAAAGAGTATTACGGACAACCGAAATCAAAATGGAGTTGTTTGGAGGGAAGATATTGATGCCTTCAAACAAAAAACACAGTTCCAATAGTGAAATTTGGTGGTGGCAGTATCATGGTTTTGGGATGTTTTTTCTGCAAGTGGTACTGACAACATATAAGTAATAGAATGTGGTAGAATGAATACCGCAGCATGTGAAAATATTTTGGAAGCAAATTTAATGATTCCGGTTGAAAATTTGTGATTTGATCTTCCAACAAGATTATGATCATAAACACAATGCGAAAACTACGAATAAATGTCTTGCTAAACATAATGGAAATATGCTGAAATAGCTAAATCAGTCCCCAGATTTTTACCCAATCGAGAATATATGGCGTATTTGAAAATTCAAACCCAATCGAATGCTCCAAAGAACATCCCGGATCTGAAAGACATATGCGAAAAAGACTGGAACAAAATACCAACTAACATTTGCAAATGATTGAGAATTGCAAGAACAGATTTGTTGCTGTGGTAGTGAATAATGTCTATTCTACAAAGTATTAAATAAAGATTATGTATTATTTTTTGTATAGTACGAATGTGTTTTTTACAAATTAAAATAGATAGATGGGATTTATTTCTAGTAAATGAATTTTTTCTCTGTTTTCTCTTCATATTTAGTTATTATGCATTTGTATGCAGTTAATCATCGAAAAGTAGGTTTATTCATTTGTTGGGAATACAATAAAGGAAAATTTTGTATGTGTACGAATATGTCTCCCCCTCTTTGAGTACACACACACACATATATATATATATATATATATATATATATATATATATATATATATATATATATATATATATATATATATCGTTACAGTATGTAATTTCCCACACCCTCCCAGAAGAAAAAAAAACACTGCTAGTTCAAAGCATTTAAGTTTTAAACCAAATTTTGTCAATCTATGTGGATCATAATATTATCTTGTGCCTTTGTCGACATGAATTGACCTCTTTGCATCACATATGACATGTATTGATGTTTCTCGTGCACAATTCCTCCGAGAAAATGTCTTCAAAGCTTAAACTACTTAGCAACTGTGTTAACTGAATTTCTGTTTGTGGGGTTTTCGATATTTTTACACCTTTCATGAAAACTTGCGTGCTGTAATGCTATAAAGACACATACCTTTAGCTACTACTGAAGAATTCTGGTTTTAATCTTTCAACTCTTTGCAAAATCGGATATCAAACGGCCGTACGACTTTTAGGAGCTGACCAATTACTAATTCACGATGCTCTGCTTTTAAGGCAATGATTAAAGGGTGCATTTTCGTTAGTCTGTTATTCGTCAACACTTATCTGAAAAGAAATTACAACCCTAATAAGTTATAAAATAGTTATTAGAAGATATACCTTTGAAAAGGTTATAAAACCATTTATACATACACACACACACATATATATATATATATATATATATATATATATATATATATATATATATATATATATATATATATATATATAGTAGCGTCTAAAACTTAGGGACAAAATTTTCAAACCTAATATTTGTTAGAAATAACAATTGTGAAAAGCTGAAATTCTGACAACTTGTAGTCGTTATCATCCATAATAACATACTAAAATTTGAATCATTTGCAAAGGATAGAAAAAGAATTATAACAATTACTTATTTATTTTCAAAATAGGATCGTCCAAAAGTAAGGGACAAAATTGAGAAAAACAAAGTAAACCGTATGCTATATTCAAATTTTTTGATTTTCTCTAAAGAATAACTATTACTTAGTCATTTGTAAACGTTACCAAAAACTTGATTACTCTGTGAGACAAGCTATTGTGAAACTACACAAGGAAAAGCACACCATTAGAGAGATTTCAGAGAAAGTGAAACGTTCCAAGAGTGTTGTAGGCAGGGTTCTACAATGATACTAGCAAAATAGTGCTTTTAAAACCGGCAGACCCCGCAAAACTTCGGCAAGAGAAGATCGAATAATGCAGCGTATGTCATTAAAGGACCGTTTTAAGTCTTTCACAGAAATTAAAAGGGTTATGAATAGTACCTCATGTGTTAATGTGTCAAGACAGACTGTTTGTAGACGACTGCAAGAAATAGGGCTGTTTAATCGAACACCAGGGAAGAAATCACTTGTTAGTTCGAAGAATAAGAAGAAAAGATTAGAGTTTGCAAACAGGTATGCAATTTGGACATAGGAAAATTGGGCAAACGTATTTTTCAGTTATGAAAGCAAGTTTAATTTATTTGGAAATGATGGAAAAAACAATGTAAAGAGACGTATTGGTGAAAGATTAAGGGCAAAGTGTACTAAGAAAACTATCAAGTTTGGGGTGGAAGCGTCATGGTATTTGGAATGTTTTCTAGCCACGGTACAACGCCTCTTGTCCGGTTACAAACTCGTGTAAACGCGCAGATCTATAAAAACATTGTTCAAGATCATGTTGTGCCATTCATACAGAATTCAGGTTTCGATAGGGCTACCTTTATGGAAGATAATGCCCCATGTCACAAGGCAAAGGTGGTAATGAGATACCTTAGCGAGCAAGATTTGGAAATTATGGATTGGCCACCGCAAAGTCCTGACTTAAATCCAATAGAAAATCTTTGGAAGACCTTAGGAGTGAAAGTTATGGAAAGAAATCCCACTAACACGGAGGATTTGTGGGTGAAGCTTCAAGAAGAATGGTCTAAAATTAGTATCGAGGCTTGTCAAGGACTGATTCGTTCTTGTAGTCGAAGATGTGCAGCTGTCATTGAGAGCAAGGGCTCATTTACTAAATATTGATTGTACATGTATTTTTATTGTTTTCTTGCTGTTTACATTGTTTTTCTCAATTTTGTCCCTTACTTTTGGACGTTCCAAATTTGAAAATAAATAAATAAGTGTTATTATTCTTTTTCTATCCTTTGCAAATGATTCAAATTTTACTATGTTATTATGGATGATAACGACTACCAGTTGTCAAAAGTTCAGCTTTTCAAAGTTGTTATTTCTAACAAATATTAGGTTTCAAAATTTTGTCCCTTAGTTTTGGACGCTACTATATATATATATATATATATATATATATATATATATATATATATATATATATATATATATGTATATATTGTCATGTTCAGAACGCATTTTTTTCATACATAGGAAAACGCTAAGATGAAATAAATATAGACCGAAAGATGTTTTAATTATGCTATATATTGACAGTTAAATATAGATGTTGGAGCATGCGACGCTAGAGTTCTTGTTCAACTCGATCAAGTGAACATTTTGTTTGAATTATATATATATATATATATATATATATATATATATATATATATATATATACAAACACTTAAATTAGGCAAAAATAGTGAAAAATTATATGATTGTAGAAACCCAGATGACTGCTCATTGGAAAATAAATGCTAAATAAATTAAATCTGCGGTATACCAATGTACTATCTCATCCATGGATAGTCCTAATACTAATATGATATACATTGGGTCTACGAAGAATGAATTTAAAGCCAGATGGAGGCAGCATAAGTGATCTTTCAACAATATAAATAAAAAAAATCTGACATCTCTATCTAAATATTTTTGGCATTTGAAGGAAATGAATAAAACACCAAAAGTAAAATGGAAAATTATAAACAAAACTATAACTTGTAAAACTTGGAATGACCCATGCCCTTTATGTCTACATGAAAAACATCACATTATTAAGTTTCTAAATAATAAAAATCTATTAAACCATAGAGATGTGTTAACGGTTTTTTGCCGACATCATCATATTTTTGCATTGAATAATTAGCATAAAAACAAACAACCAATAAAATAATTTTTAAAATCCATAATCCTAATAAATATTTTAAATGCACTACAAAAAGTATAACCCTTTATGAAAAACAAAAAAACCAATGTTAGCGATTTACGACAGTTTTTATATACACAAAGCCTTTCAGAAAAAAATCAAATAAAAAATAAATAAATCTCCATAAACATTTAACCAGACTAGGCGATGTCATCTTCCGCTTTAAATTTAGACACCCCAACCTTACCCTGACTTGACATCTGTGAATGTAACTGAGATATTGATACAAATTATTAACACCTAGCCGTTACCATAGAAATTTTGATTTCAATAATGAATATGCTTATAAAACACGTAAATTTCAGAAATAAGTTATTCAAAAAAAAATCGCTTGAAGATGGAACAGAGCTTAGTACTTTAAATCAATTTAATTCAAATAATTATATTGAAGTTTTCGGCTCTTCTTTTGAAACATGAGAACTGTTATGTAGTGTGTTGGAATTATATTTTTAAATAAATAATTATATTTATGCTCTACTTTTGTATCGAGCTCTATTTTTTTTTAAATAATAACAAAAATACCAAAGAACTTTGGATTATTTACCTAACGAGTTCTTTCCTATTTTCTAGTGTAAGTGTTATCGGTACGAAAATTGGGAACCAACAAGTAATGTCCTAATTTCACCTTGTTTGAACTCACGTGCACATGCACTTGAAAACATCATGAATTTATCTATTCTCGACCTAATTATTATTAACGTAGACTAAGCTCGCGAGACTTTGGGTCTTGTCCAATGTAAGAAAAAGAATAGTCAGAATATGTTTCCCAAGAATCCATGACAATTTACAGATAAAACCCATATAACAAAAGGAGGTTGTGGAGAATTATGATCGACTACGTGTTGACGGATCACTGTATTTGAAAATAATGATACTGCAATCTTGTTGAACTTGGCGAGATATACTTTTCATTCGCTTTTTGATGAAATAAATGTTCCACACAAATCAATCTTATTTTAATTGGCGTATTTTCAAATGAAGTTTGCGTTAATTTCTATTTGGGTTCTTAGCTCTATGAAGATTGAAGTTCTTTCTGTTGTGACGCTATTGTCGTGTATTTCGTTTATTATTTCAGTAATCTTGTCGAAGCCTATTACAATCCATTTTGTCCAGGTGCTTTATTTCTAAAACTTACTTCAGACTTTAATATTTCAGGTTTTTGGGTAACTTCAAGATTTCTTCACAATAGATCTCCAAAGAATTCGTTCCATGCTTGGAGCAGGATCCTTCTTAGTATATGTTATGCAAATTGTGGTTGTTCCGTTTTGTTTTGTTTTTTACGTTTCAATTCTGGTGTTCTTTATTAAATATTTACTTTCTGTAGCACATTTCTTTCTTTACAATTTTTATTTTGTCATTCCTTATTAGTTAGCAACATTTTTCGCAATTAATGTGTTTAATGTTCTAAAATCTGGAATATTCCTTGGCATTATTTTTATTATTATTTTATTTTCAACATCGCGTAATTTTCAGTTGCAATCCACCATTTTCCATTGTCTTTTTCTTGAGAAGATCTCATTCGCCGCTCTCACTAACTTTTCCTTGAATATGTTTTAATTTGAATTTTGATTCTAATTAAAGTTATTATATTTGCATTCCACCCTTTCAGCGTACATCTCTTTACACATTGATTTATTCAAGAGACTGCTTGGGCACTTAATCATGCGGTAAGTGTTAGCAAATTTTTCTCACTATATCAATTGCGACTGAAGAGAGTCCTATCTTCATTGGGTGCCTCATACTTTCGACCTTTCAATAGTTTGCTGCATTTTAGTTTCAGCGTTGGTTTGTTCTTCTTTACTTTCCGCAAGATTCTTCTGAGTTCGCATCTGAGAGGACTGTTGTCGCTTACGCTATCTACACTTGGATAGATTTTACAATGTAAAACAGCATTTTGAAAATCTTATTGATCTTTTAAGTATCAATCTGATTATTCCTGACCCATCCTTGGATCGGCTTAGATTTTACTGAAACTAATTGTTTACTATTTGGTCGTTTGCTGTGCACCACTAAATACGTTTGTTACTTGTTCCTAGTCTAAACTTTATAATTATTTCTCATCATCTTTCCTTTTTGATTTTGGCTTTCAGGTTTCACATAATGATTGTAATTTCCAGCGATTTACACTGAATATTAGCGTTAACCAGCTTTCTTCTTCCGTGAATGGAATAAATAAGTGTTACTTACTGTAATTCTACAGAGAATCTATTTAAAGATTAGGTTAACCATTAGGCATTCTATTTTTAGCCAGATACATAATTAAAATATCATTATTCCAAGCGTGTCATTATGCTGCGATTAGTAATGTTTTCGTCTTCATTCCACTTTCAATCTTGCGGAAGATTTTATTGCGGAGGTTTTTCATTTTATTCTCTTTTATTCAAAGAAGCATAAGCACAAAATCTCATTATTATATTTGTGTTGAATGCCAATGCATATATGACATTTCAGTATTATCAATATTTTTTTTAATATCTGGGAATTAATGCATAGATATAGTACCACAATCAGGAACCTTCGGTAATATGAACTTTTCCTCAGATTTTTCATCACTATACTTGTTAATCTTGCCGTCCATTCCTTTCTGTAGCAGTACCTTTGGGCAATCAATGTCAGTTTTTATTTTATCTATATCTCAATTCTGCGACACCGTACCATGTGTATCAGTGGCAAATGATGCGATTTTGACGTTCATGAATCACCAAACCTTACGATTTCAAAAACCAATATCACATAATTGATTAACTTCTTTTTCTTTTATCTGGTTTATGCTTGTTATCAAAGGACCTGAATGCAGTGAATCAAGGAATAAAACTCAGCATCATCATCATCACCACCACCATCATTATCATCATAACCATTAAACATGAAAACGTATTATATTTAAAGACAAGGTTTATATTGCCCAGGAAACGGTTATATTTAAAATAATGAATGCAGATTTTTAGAAAAAAACGAAACTGCTAGTTAAGATCTAAAATATTACAAGAAGTTGCATGAGGAAAACCTTATTGGTAGAAACAGATATATATATATATATATATATATATATATATATATATATATATATATATATATATATATAATTTCTTTACAGTTGTAATTAAGCTACATTTAGTAAATGACCATTTTCACCTACGAATTTTAAATTTAAAATTCGCAGGATTTTTCAAACTGTTTCTGGTATCAGTTTGTTGTTTACTGTTTATTTGGAGAAAGAAAGAGAGAGTGTGTAAAATTGCAGAACATTAGGTGACATGGGTCATCACCACCCCTTATCCCTCCACAAACTTTCCTACGTCCATAATATGATTCCAGTAACGATGTCTTCCGCACTTTGCCTCCAAATAGTTATTCAATTACACACACTTTCTCTTTATTTCTCCAAATAATGGTGTACACTACTAACCGATACCAGAAACAGTTTGAAAATCCTGCGAATTTTAAAATTAATATTCGGAGGTGAAAATAGTCATTTGCTAAAAAAAAGTATCTTAATTCCAATCGTAAAAAACAATTTGCTGTATTTATTGAAAATAAACATGGAGCGCTCTTTTCTGAGTCAGTTTTAATATATTTCTAATTTTATGTTGTGTTAATAAGATTCGCCTGGATTATACTAACGGTTTACTACCTATACATATATATATATATATATATATATATATATATATATATATATATATATATATATACATATATACAGAGAGAGAGAGAGAGAGAGAGATGGGGAGAGAGATAGTGAGAGACAGACAGAGATCTTATTAGATATACATATATATCGATATATCTTACCAGATATATATATATCTATGTATGTATGTATGTTTTATTTATAAACATGAATATGCGCGCGTCCATGACGGAGTTTGCAAAAAAAAAAAGCAAATAGGAAAATAAAAAAAAAAGAATATTCATTACAGTTGTAAATATTTAATGCACAGATAACACCCTTAAAATGTGGAAACAGTACCAGGAAACAGCGGAGTCTGGGATATAATAAGAAGGAATGAACAACTACAGTTATGTAATTTTTGTGTATATATATATATATATATATATATATATATATATATATATATATATATATATATATATATGTGTGTGTGTGTGTGTGTGTGTGTGTGTGTGTGTGTGTATAAACTATCCTCTATCTTTGATGTTGTGCACTTTATATGATATAATATATATATGATAAATATAGCATACATTAAAAGTATATTTATTCACACACACACACACACATATACATACATACACACACACACACACACATATATATATATATATATATATATGTGTGTGTGTGTGTGTGTGTGTGTGTGTGTGTGTGTGTGTGTGTGTGTGTGTGTGTATTGAATAAAAACAGACCACTTCAAGTTTCCATGTAATAAGATATTTCACCACAACCCCTGTAACAGGGCTCTGGATCATCAGACTTTACTTCCAAAGATTGAAATGAAAAATGAAAAGAAATTCACACGTATTTGTTGGACCTCATCAAGCATATGAAAAATATGAATCAAAAACGTGTGAATTTCTTTTCATTTTAACCTTTGTAAGTAAAGTCTGATGATCCAGAGCCCTGTTAAAGGGGTTGTGGTGAAATAACTTATTACATGGAACCTTAAAGTGATCTGTTTTTGTTCAAACATATCTGCTCTGAATTTTGCATTGAACTCTCTGGATATCATCCTCCTTGTCTACCCATGCGGATTACCTAGTTTTGCATAAACTATATATATATATATATATATATATATATATATATATATATATATATATGTATATATAAGCAACATTAATTAGACGCTAATTGTACTCGAAGTTAATTGTGTTTTCAAGGACATGAATTGAATGTGGTACGGATTTCCCTTGTCATATATTTTGTGAAATACACTTTCTAAACTACTTGTTCTTTATTTATTTTATCTCTCCTAGATGTGATATCCCTTTTTTTAATCTTTTTTTTTGAAAGAGTTATTTGTGTTTATTGGGACTATAAAATGACACTATATTCGAACTTCGTATTCTCAGTTGAATAAAGCTTTCTTAAAGCCTACACTTCTTTTTTAGGTCATTACAATTGATCCAGGCATCGCTTTATTTAACGGGTTTCGTATTTATCATTTTGTCATTCTGAATTTTTATGAGAAATTTGGTTTATGTACTATAGGTCTTTTTAAAAGTAGTTTTAAAATAACATTTCATTGTTTTGGTTTTCCTTTCATAATCATTCGGCGAATTTTTAGATCTCACACCATTTACGATTACTCACTATAAAAGCACGAGGTTTATGAACACAATCTTATAACGCGTCGAGAACTGTCATAATTTAAATGATTATATAGGTTTTTCTACTATATCTCTATTACCATGACATATATTCTAACGTGATACATTCCTCAGTTCCACCAGCTTAGATCTTCATAGCTAGCTCCCCGCGTGTCATGTTCACTGTGGCAATCTTCCCAGATCCAATTAACCGTTTATACCTGACGATGAGAAATGTAAATAACATGGAATGCAAGAGATCGTTTGGCGAGCTGTAAGAACTTCCATTGTCTTCAACAAGATCCTGTATTTATCCAAAAAATATAACGTGCATGGTAAATCAAAATATTCTATGAATTATTGTTTTCTTGAGATTCAAACGATTGATTCGAAAGTGTAAAACTCCTCCTGAAACCTACACAAGGCAACAGATGAAAAACGTCTTGAATTATTGAAAACAAAGGGCATACAGTTCCGTCGGAAAAGCGCTACATCACGTGTTCCCTTTTGTGATTTGACAAAAATTGTTACTTAATAGCTTGCAAATGTTATCACCTAAGGCGTATACAGCAGATAATGCGTATTTCTATTTCATTAATTTTTTCTATATTACTTTAATCCTGATATCGCAACTTGATTTTGTTTGCTTTCCCAACAACCTAACGTCGTTTAACTCTCCTCCTCCTTCAATAAACCGGGTGAACTTTAGAGTACTACTAGATTGGCTACGGGGTTTTACATTTAAAATGGCTCGATGTAACCATAAGTTCTAATCTAATCGTTTCTTTTCTTGTAATTCTCACCTATTCTTCCGGTTCCTTGCTTCCGTTACACGTACAATTTACAAACAGTTATGTGCAACGTCAATCGCCATCTTGTGTCTTCATAAAAGCCGTTCTTTTATTTCTTTCGTTTTAACTAAAATCTTCTCATTCTCTTCTACTCTCAGTAACTTGCGTCTGATATTATCGTCTTGCCTCGAATGAAATGATTAAAAAAATGAATAACATTCATTTACTAGAAGATTGAAGGACGGCCATGTAACCGTTCATTTTTAAGAGAGTTCTCAAAAGCTTTTGGAGGACTGAATTCGGTGGTCGATCCGTAGATGGTAAAACGCCAATATATATATATATATATATATATATATATATATATATATATATATATATATATATATTTATTTATTTATATATATATTAATATATATATATATATTTATATATATATTTATATATATATATATTTATATATATATATATTTATAAATATATATATATATTTATATATATATATATTTATATATATATTTATATATATATATATATTTATATATATAT
>OZ010577.1:123298441-123343441 GCA_963932145.1 Acanthosepion lycidas | reverse complement strand
ATATATGAAGTAAATTTCGAAAAGATAAAATGTTCTTATTTTATTTGTTAGAAAACAAAAACTGTAGAAGGAATGTTTGGTATTAAGTCAGATATAAACGATACATGGAAAATAGCAGAACAGTCAGAGTCCGCCATCTTTTGTGCCAAACAATACCGGAAAAGGAAAACACTCCATTCAAACTGTGTGGGAAGTTAAGATAAATTTAATGTGAAGTACTTTTCAAAAAAAACTATGCAGCATTGAGCATAATCCAGATATTAAAGAAGGGCGACCTGTGACACATGGATCTGAATTAGGGCGAAGATACAACATTCTTCATTTGTACAACACTACGAAGTTACTCAATTGATGTAAGTCTAAAGTCAGTATTACGATTTACACAGCATTTTTAATTATATTTCTTAACTAAACGCTCCATACTTCGATTATATAATAGATAAAAACTAAACTAGAGTCCGTTAGTAATGATAACTTTGTCTTTTCTCTGGTTGAAAATAAATGTCCATATGTCACTAAGCTCGCCATATCAGAAAATAAGTGAGAGCGCAAATTATATAGCTCTGAAATACGATGATTTTTTTTACATACTCATATTTATTCTTATTTGAAAGCCTGCTCTATACTGTTTTAAAAATACTTTAAACAAGCGAAGTTATAATTTTTTTGCAAGAGATTAAGTGATATATGAAGAACTGTTCATGAGGTTTTGTTGGAATGATAACTGTCAAATTTAGAGCTGAAGAATTCTTGGTGAGGCGAAAAGAATTTAATTTCGGGCTCATTATGTATGTAGTGTCGGTGACACTCGTTTAATCAATATCGTCGCACAATCGATTTCATGTAATGTCCCCAAATGATTGTCTTTCAACGTTAACGAAAAATATCCTAAATGACTTCTAATATTATTACTCAACTCATTCGCTAACTATTTGCTCTCTCATTCTCTGTACTGTGTAGACACCTCTTCTATACACACATACATATATACGCACACACACGGGCGCGCGCGCACACACACGCACACACACACATATATATATATATATATATATATATATATATATATATATATATATATATGGATACGATGAGACAAATTGTAAAACATTTCGCCGACGTGACGTGTGTTGGGTTTGGCTTCTTTAGGTGAAAAGAATGAAAAACAAAACTGTATGTAAGTTAAATGCTTTGAAAACGATGAGAAGGCCAATAAATTAAATTGCTTATCAGATTCGATGACCAGAGACCAGAAAGTGATTGTTTGTTTGTTTGTTTGACATTAAGTTTATATATATATATATATATATATATATATATATATATATATATATATATATATATATATACTGTGCATTTAGGCACAAAACCTTCATTTATGCATGTTTCATTAAAACGACGGACAAGGTTAAATATTTTATTTAATTTTTCATGCGTTCGAACGTGCTTTTTTTTTTTGGGGGGGACACCACGTGTGTAGATACTCTCCATATATTCTATAGTTTCGAGCGGTTTCGGCTATACTTTTAGCCATTATCAAGGATGATTTTATTTTTTCAGTGTAATTGAGTGTGTGCGTTATGTTCAAAGAATAAGATAGAATGAAGCTTTGGTTGTGCCCGCGTATAGTAATTTGTTGAGTATAAATGGATTGATGGATGTCAGATTAATAGAATTATTAGTATACACGGAATTTAGTATAATGTAGAACCCATTTAAACATACACACAATTACCAGATCCCATTAGAAATATAATAGTAGAAAACACAAACATAATAGCCTCATCCACTTATAAAAAATGATTAAGGATAATGGAAGCCCTAATAATGCAAAAGAAAATGCTACACAACAATATAAACTACGAACAAGACCATAATATGGTAACCGTGTTCGGAAAATAAAATATCTTTATAACAGTAAGAACATACACTCAATTAAACTGAAAATTAAAATCATCTTTGATAATGGATAAAAGTATAGCCAGAAGCGCTCGGACTTATAGAATGTTTGGACAGTTTCCAAACACTCGGTGTCCAAAAAAGAATGCACTTTTTCGAACTCAAAAAAATTAAATAAAAATTTTAATCGTAGTATCTTGTCTATAGTTTTTAATGAATCAGGCATATATATATATATATATATATATATATATATATATATATATATATATATATATATATATATATATATATTTCAAATGTAAATTGAAAGAATAGAATAGAAATTCAAACGTTCATAGCATTAATTTGAAAGAGGGCTCAACACCAAGAGTAGAACAATAATTATTTATTATAAAGATATTGCGGACGGACAAACATCTACTCACGAAAATATATGCATTTTTCTTTCGATGCGAACGCAATCGACAGCTGAGGAACAAAAATGGTTATAAACGATTCTATTTAAAAATGCTATGTATGAAAGATCATTTTCTTTTTTTTCATTATTTAAATTTATACAAAATTTATGGAAAATAGGCCAGGAAATTACCGTGCCGAAGACGGATATATATATATATATAAAATGTGCTCAATTCTCTTGAATGAGAATAATAAAATATTTGACGCTACCTCTTCTCCTTGAATTACGATAAAATAATATGGTTATGAAAAAAACTGGTGTGTGAGGAAGAACAATTTACCGAGCAAATCGGTGAGACCACATAGGTGAAAACCGGGATGCACAGATTTGAGATGTTGGTACCTATTGTGTTTTAAACCATCCCATTCCGTATAGATCTCTGTTTTTCCTATATTAGCTCGTATACTGCATTGTGTTACTTTTGCTTTCGTGATGATCGTTGATATTATTTATGCTTCTTATCTTACGTTTAATGCCGTGAAATTCCAGATTAACGCACTCTCAATTAATTTTATTCATAGTAAATCGTTTTCCCTCCTGATTGGAAGGGCAGTTATTAAGTCGGATATTTGATCAGTTGTAATACAAAGAAATGTCAGTGCGTTTAATGTGTTGTTATGTAGCATATCTCATGTAGTTTTTTTTCATTTAGGTAGATCCGCCTATGTACACCATTGAACATTTTGTACAATCTATTTTGCATATTCCTGCCTATTTTGTATATTCCTGTTTTTGGTGTTCTCTCCCTTGCTATTATCTCTCTTATTGTCTTAGAGGTGGTCTTGATTTATTGTACATAATGGTTTGACAAGTTATTTTAGATACTGGCTGTTATGCTCGTTTTAATTAGAATCATGTCATTATGTTTGTTATTGTTGTTAGAAGGATTATTTGTGGACTATATTTTTTTTTGTTTGTAGAGTTTCTACACTTTGCGTTTGACGTAGTAGAGAAAATAATTCGGGCATTGAAAGTAAAATACGCGATATCAATTCATGATATGGGTGGTGAAGTTGTGACTTATCGTCTTGGCCTTATATATCTCCTTTCTCTCTCAAGTTTTTCTCTGGTATTTTTTCTGCAATTCCCATGTGCAGAATCATTAGATTACTCGGATTCTTTCTTGCGTCTCTTGTCCTAAATGGGCCTTGGGAGTGACGAATTTTTTTTTTTAAATCCATTCACCGCAAGCAAGTCGAGAAGCCACTAGTACGCAAGGAGTAACAGAAGATTTGGAGCGAGAGCAGAAAGGGGTGATAGAGGAAAGGATGGGGAGAAAATAGTGGATAGATCAAGGCAACTGGAGATGTCGATTGACATTAAATTTTAATAGTTGGAGATTATAGCTGTCAGGGAAACAGGGGAGAGTTGCGAGATATGAAGCTATTAGAGTAGAAGAGACGGCTACATTTAACAGTCTCAACAGTGAAAGGGTGAAAGCTGGATGCCAGCCTCGTAGGATGCTTGAATTCATGAAGTCTGGGAATCAGCGCATGCAGCTCATCGGAGCAATTTCCATGAAAATATTCGAAAAAAAAAAGAGAGGCGACGGCTCGCCTTTGAGAGTGCGACTGCAGATGAGATGCAAGATCAGGGCCTATTACATTGCATATCCGTCTCTGGATCTTATCAAGAACCCCGAGGCAAACAGAAGGGGCTACAGACTATATATGGCAGCAATACTCTATGGAAGGGCGAATGGTTGATTTGTAGATTTGAAGGATCGATTCCGAGGAGAAAAATTTCCTGGCGCAGCACAGGAAGACAACAAGCCTTTTTCCATTATCTACAAAATATCAGTTGCCTTCGTCTGTTAACTTTTTTCATTAAACCACATCTATGTCGCTTAATGGACATTTTCTTTAATGTGATATATTAATATTATTTAAAGCATTCAGTATTATTTTCGTTATTTATATGCATATTCTTCAGTACTTTAATAGTATTCTCAGTTTCACATAAGGCATATTTCATTATCGCTCTTCACTTTTGGAATTATGCATTCCCATTGTTTATTATCTTATTAAATATTGCACATTTGCATAATTTTGATATTCCCGATATGTGCAGTTGTGGCTAGAATTATTCGTTCTAACTCAATATTTGCATATTTTCTAAGGAAATGCGAATATTTGTAAGTACTTACTGAATTTATCATGTATAGTTCATTGTGTATTTAGTTTTGAATAATTTGCGAAATTTTTAAAAGTTACAGTCTATTATATTCATCGTTTCTAAAAAATGATGTAGACTAAAATTTAGCAAATATGAAATAATATTGCTCTATGGAATTTGTAATGTTTGTATTTTTTTCTTAATTTAACATTTAATACAAACAATCTTTGAAAATAAAATAATATTGGCATGAATCTATAACATTCTAAAAGGTAATGAAAAAGACAATATGTGAGTGCCACTTAACGCGGTAACTCTTTCGTTCAGTAACCGTGTTGAAGACTGTTGAACTTGACAAGATGATTTGATTTAAGTTAGTTGGTGGGCACAAACAAGATAATAGATATGCAATATATTACAAGCATTTGATGGGCACAGGCAAGATAATGGACATGCAATACTTTACAAGCATTTAAATGTTCCTAAGTCTAAATTCCGTAGCATTATCAAGAAGTACAACGAAACGGATTGTGTTGAGAATAAATTAAGTCCTAACAGAAAACGGTTAATTTCTGTGAGAATGGAAAGTCAAATTGTTCGAGATGTCTCCAATCCTCACGTAATTATGGAAGAGTGGGTGAATAATTTTGTCCACAACTGTAACGCAGAACATCAGTTCTCTATTTTGTATTCTGTCTTCATACAGTTAATGGCTTATCATTGCTTCTTATTTTACTCAATTACGTTGTGTAAATCTACTTTCTGTTTTCTATCTGAATATGCCATCAACCCAGTCTCATCGGTATAATGTATGCTGTTAAGGTTACGTCAGTCAATAAATCATTATGGGTTTTCTGGTTTTCGCTTTGTACAGGAAAAGAAATCTGAAGGAAAACAATTGCTCTCATATTCTTCTCTGTGGCTTTACTTGATAAACTAAACTGGGGAAATAACATTCGCGCTGTGTTTTCCCTGAAGAGTTGGCAGATTATTTAAATATAATTTCCATGTAAATTCTCATCTACGATCACGTAAAACTTTAGCATATCATGAAATATCTAAATCTACACTTTCGTTATCGAGTAGTTGTCAAAGTCTTATTCAATAACGTAGGTTATTGTTTTTCACGTTGAATCATGTGTAATATAATGGTTATTTTTAAAGAGATTACACGATGCTAAAAACTAACAGGAAGGATACAGGTTTTATGGCCATACGCCAGCAAACTATAATCTATCTGGTAAGAGTTTCTTTTAAACAATTATATTAGAAATTAGTCAATGGGTAGTAACACTTGTGAAATCAAATAGCTTTTTTTTCTGATGTTTTATGAGCTATGGCGCTGATGGGATTTGTGAGTTGCAATCTTGTTCCTTCGTGAAATGTGCACAATTAAATAAAAATTTGAGACGCATATAGCCAGGCGTCTTCATTTTCTTCTATTAGAAATAGTAGCTTTGAAGAACTAGATCTTATAATAGTAATACTAACGCGGTGAAAAGCTCGTAATGCAAGAAGAATCAATACGGTCAGAAAACAGATAATAACAGAATATCGTGTCCAACAGCTTTTTTTATAGTGATTGAATATTTCATTGACATTAATATTGCAGAGGGTGATGTCAGGAAAAAGGGGATTTAGAAGTTATTATGAAATGATTAAACATAATCATTAAGCAAGAGATCAATAAAAAAAAACAAGAATTAAGAAGACAGAAGATAACAAGTGACATTGCATTTAAATATTTGAAGATCAAAGTTGACTGGAAACAAGAATCTTTAAAATAATTCTACAGGCTAGAAGTTTGATAAAAGAACCTGTCAGCATAGAACTTACGGCGACATCCATTTCAATTGTTTTTCGAGTACCACTCAAGTTAGAGTGTTACAGGAAATAGTAATTATGTATGAGTTGCGCAATTTGATTTGAATAATTGGTGGTGTATTGTAGTCATAATAAGAATAAGCAGGGTAGATAACGAATAACTTTTGACCTGAAGAAATCATGATTCAACTGTTCAAAGAAGCGCTCAAGAGTTCCGCAAGAGGCAGTTCTGGAAAAAGAATCTAAAATTTTCTTCATAAAATTGTAACAAAATTAAATGAGGTTGATTCGAATCCGTGGATTTTTTGAACTGTGCCAAACTTGAAATGAGAAGATTGCGCAGATCCAGCCCAGATATTGCACCACTACTCCACATTTTATCTAAACTTCCTCTTTTTAATTTGTTTATCGCTTAGATTTCTTTGCGTTGTTCAAATCGTGTGCCATTGCATGTAGATTCTAAAGGCGTTGTTCTCATAAATGTTTAGGCACTCAACTTATTATTATAATAACATAACGACAAACGATTACAGAAACCGAATAAAAATATGTGACAACAAAAAATAGAAATTAAAGAATATGATCTATCGAGACATGGGATTATGAATGATGCTGAATTTTCATTTTTGTACATTGTAATTAAAATGGAAGCAAGAAGCCGATAGATAATTCCACGGTCGAGAAGAGCAAGAGAAAAAAAAACTGTTAAAATAGATTTACATCCAAATGGTTCAACAGTAAAAGGATGAGTTCTAGTTACCAGTCTAGTAGTAAGTTTACATTTATGAGGTTGATGAACCGAAGGAAGGATCCTATTATAAAATCCATGGAAATCTAAGATAGGGGAAGCCATGTTACCATGGTGAGAAAGAAACTGATTTTATTAAGTAGTGAAGTAATTTATTGAATAGAAAGAATCGGTAGCATTGCATTACTTTATTTATCTTATCATGGTTTACCTCGCTGATAACAGAGACAGAAAAAAAAGTAAAGGAATTCCCTGCGAAGAAATGAATAAGATTTTCTTGAATACCCCGACAGACAAATGTTATTCCCACTGTTTAATAAAAGAATAAACATAGGATGTCTATTATTCACTATAATAACGTGTATATATATATATATATATATATATATATATATATATATATATATATATATAACTGGGAACATGGCCTCTGATCAGGAGGTTTTGAGGGGCGTAGTATTATCTCTTAGTTGCGGCTATTCCCAGATCCAAACTCACCCGAGGTGAGACCACCTGTCAGGGTCCCAATAGTTGACGAATAGATCCCCTCCAAGGAGGGTTAAAAACACTATGAAAATATAAAAATACATATATTTTTGGAAAAATACATAAAATACATAAATAAAATACATAAATACATAAAAACGTCAATGAAACCAGATATACAAACTGATTTTTACAAAGAATACATATTTTATTCATATCAATCTATACTAAAAATCTTGCTAGCATTCAAGAACACATTGATGTTATTTTGCCGTAAAACAAAATAAACCTTACTAAACCAAGCAAGGCCACCTGGCCACTAAGACGCAAGAGTATGCAGAGGGTTTAAAGAGAATGAAAAGACTTTATAAAGCATCGGAAATCCAGGCTTAAACAAAAAAAGACGTGATAAAAATTTACTCCTCTCTAATATTTAATATGTATTTAAGAACATTGAATATTTCAATCAAGTTATACTATTATTTACATTGGCTGGACTGTTGTCCTCTTCCTTATTGTCATATTCCCGACGTTTTGGTAGGTGTACGCTCCTTGTATAGAATGCTGATTGTAATTCATTGGCGCTGTTTAAGCTTTTGATATTATACCAAAAAGGCGCGAAACCAGTGAGATAGCTGCAAGAATTACACCATATAGAGATTGCTTAGAGAGGCAAGGCAGATGGTGGTGATAAAATTATAAGTATGTCTTCTCCCGGTTATCTCTCACTTTCTTTCTCCGGGAAACGATGCTATTGTCATTCATATAATGAAAAAGAGACAACAAATAGAATATTGTTCGTTGTTGATGCAGTATATGACGCAGCGTTTGAATTGAATCCGGATACGATACGAAACCTAACAATTTTTGAGTCACATAATGAGAAAATAGGTCTTGTAGAATTAGAAAGTTACAGGACATAAAAAGGGAAAGCGAAGACGTGAGATATGTTACACTGACTCTTCTAAGAAAGTAATAATATAATATAATATAATATAATATATATATGTGTGTGTGTGTGTGTGTGTGTGTGTGTGTGTGTGTGTGTGTGTGTAAAATACAATACGAAAACTGTAATAGTTGTCGACGTGGACTTTTTCAAGGCGAAACGAAATGAATTTATTAAACAAAGTTACTAATAATAACAAAACAAAATGTCCTTAGCAACTGGAAAGTTTAGAGAACGCTATTTTCATACTGTTAACTGAAATATATTGTTTTTAATGATGTGTTGATGGATTCAACCATTTTCTTGATACTTTTCTGTACGTTTGTTTGGGAGAGTAGTAATTATGTTAAAAGTGAAATGGTGAAAAAGCCTGAGCGTAGATTAATATTTGGGTAATATTCAATGGCGGCACTCTCGAGGATTTTCCTTCTGAGTGAGTTATTTTCTATTTTTATGAATGTAGCATTAAAAATATGGTTAAATTTATTTCTATTTCATATATATATGTGTGTGGGGTGGTTGGTTGGTTGTGTGGGTGTAATTTAATTTAAAGAAGTTAAAGGGAAGTTGTCTATACTATATTTCCCTTCATTCTATAATTACGACCATGTCTGTTACGGTATCTCTCACCCCTTTCTATATCACCTTACATCAATTGAACACTACCCACCAAAAGTGTAAATTTAAATTCATTTTTTCATACTTGGAAGTGAGGGCTGATGATCCAGGGCACAAGAAGATCCGTGTGAAAATATATTATAACCTTATGGAATCTTAAAGTTGTCTGATTTTCTTTAAATTAAATTATTACCTCTGATTTCACATTGAGCTCTCTGGATTTCATCCTCCTTGAGATCATCCATACGGATTACGAAGACTTTAATTACCCAAACACACACACACACACACACACACACATACACACACACACATACATACATATATATATATATATATATATATACATATACATATATATATATATATATATATATATATATATATATATATATATCCATACATAGGTATATATATGTATATATACATATGTATGTATGATACCACAGAACTTAGAGATAGTTTTAAACAGATAAACCCGCATATTCTGAAATATGACCTTTCTTTGGACAATACCCTATAAGATGAATCGTTGTCGACTAGTATAATGTTAACTAGAATCCCAGAGTAATAGCAGACTATGAGGAAAGGAGGAACTTCGATTAAAATAAAAATTAATATTAAATTGGGGAAAAAAAATTAAAAAGGCGACAAATTGCAATAACCAGAATAAACAGTTCCAGTGAGTTAAAAAACATAAATATAGACTAACAGGCCACGCATGAAGTGTATATATATATATATATATATATATATATATATATATATATATATATATATATATATATATATATTTGAAGTAAGGTTCACCCTATACAAGGTTACTAGGAGGCTTCTCGTAGCAGAGGGTCACATTACAGGCTAGTTTATGCGTATACGATTGAAAGATAACTGTTAAGCCTTGCCTTGTAACATTGTAATAATCGGTGAACCATCGTCTTGGGAGTCGTTTTCACAGAGCAATCGTTCGAGGGAAGAAGCTGTTCCAGCAAAACTTAAGTGTCACTGAGGGAATGTGTGTGTTTGGCTAAAATATAAGTTTCATGGCGGATTCTTCCTATGAAGTTTAGACTTGGAGTAACCAAAGAATATAGTTCGTCCGAGCACTTTCCATTGAAGTAGCAATAGAGCAGTGAGAGGCTCACCATTTCCCGCCTTTGATATAAAGGCTGGAGCGTGGAAACTAATTTGTCACTCAAAACGACTCGTTACACTTTTGAACTCTGCCGAGACGGGAAAGAGAGGACTGGACAGTTTCCCGACCAAATATGACAACATTATTTCAATGCGGCAGGCATATGTATTCTGTAATTATTTAAGTTTTCTAACTCTGCTTTTATGCATCGTACCCACTGATTATGATTTAAAATTATTCACATTTTACCGTTATCATTGTAGTAATCTTTTCTTCCATGTCAACATCTTAGTATGCGCCACAAGCGATGATCTAGGTGAAAACACCAGACCTGTCGCTGGAGTGCATAAATGCATGATGACCTACTGTATTCAAGAAATATGCTAGACTTCTGACTTCCTCTAAACGGCCCTATCGATTGAATGAAGGGTTTAGATCTTAAGGATTACCAAGTAGAACTTATAGAAATAAGGTGTCGACGTCTTAGTTTTTTTTTTTTTTTTTATAGTTTTCTTATGTTGTGCATTTGACCGGGCTGATATAGAGTCGTTAATTTATCATATTCTACGAAAGGGTTATGAAATATGTTAAAAACAAACGATATCTTATTTCTCGTTCTAATCATATTCTCGAAATGATCCAGTGAATCTTAACATGAGACACTTCGGAAGCTCAAATGACATCTAAAAGCGAAGATGGTTTGCAACTTCCCCGAATGGAAGATACATCTATCTATCTGATAACCTTGCCGAGGCTGCTTTCTTATTTCCTTACTGGCATGCCGCATCGTCCGAAATAACAGCTGGGTCTTCGTATCCATCAATGTGCATGCATGACAATCCCGTGTGATAATGCCTTGAAGTAAGCGATATTTCCTCTATTCTCTGTAGGCTGTCACATAACTGAAGTTAACAATTACACCCGCATTTCAGCCATCCGTAGTATCATATTTACTTCGAAAGTTTTAGTCATTGGAGCCAATGCATATTTCAATAGTCAAAGATCAGAATACCGTCAAATATTTTATTTCGACGTCTGCCGCTGCTTTGAAGGTTTGTTCTTGTTTTATGTGCTGTGTTCCTTCAGCCCCTTGGCGATTATGGTTCTCCACCTCTTCATGTGCTTTTTCGTTTCTTAATAATGTCGTTTTGTTATTTATCCCAGATTCTATTCTGCCATCAAAGTGGTCTAACCCATTAGGTATGTCACGCGTTGCTTTTCCCTGTCTCTCTTTTCCTTTTGCCGTCCTGTGAGTATCAGATTTTCCAAACTCTATTTTCTCATAACTGTCCCATAAATTTCAGCTGCATCTTCCTGATTAAAGGATAAGTCTCCACTTTGTTTCCATTCTTCCCAGAACCTCGTCCTTGCTCACATGTTTGGCTCATGGCATTGTTAGAATCCTTCTGTAGAACTACATTTCCGTTGCTTTGATCCTCTTTTTAATCTGTGAGAAGAGTTTCCCTCATTCACTGCCATACAGGAGGATTGATATCATGTAGCAATTTAGTAATCTTTTCTTTGTTTCTAACGAAAATTTCCTGTCGCGTAATAATCTACTTAAATTTTGGAATGGGTCTTTGACCATCCCAATACGTTTTGGGATCTCAGTGGTGCCCTTTCCATCCTCTGTTAGAACACTTATCAGATATTTACATTTTTGTACCTGCTTGATTCTAGTGTATCCAAACTTTAAATTGGATTTTGGACACATCGTGCGTACAATATAGAAAAGTTATAAAATTATAAATTTTATATTTTTCATTTTTGAAATATTATCAGAGAATAAAACTTTATAATAGAATACATATCCTCTTTCATCCTCTTTCTAACCCTACATAAAATTCCATTGAAACAATCGCTTTTTCTCTATTCTTTTCGTATAAATTATGGAAAATAGATTATATTCATCACTCTATATCTGTCAAGGTTGACAATGTAGGTCAAATATTTGAGCTTCTAATTTCTGGGCAGTGCTATTGCATCCCCGCTACAGACTTCCCAGTAAATCGTCGTGAGATATTCTTTGAAATTATCTGGAAATGGAAAAGAGATTAAAGTAGTAGAATTCATGTCTTTAGTAAAGGAAATAATACACAGCAGAGTGGAATGATTATGTTGAATCAATTGCAAAATCTAATGCTAGGAAAGTTCGTTCACTGTGCTGAGCAACTATAATATATCTCCAGAATATCTCTTGCACATTTACAAGACTACAATTCGTCTATGCATTAAATATTACTGCCGCATCTTGTCTGGTACATGTGCAATATATTTAGAGATTCTTGATATAACCCAAAGAAAAATATGTAATATTATCTGATCTGACTTGGAAACTAAGTTTCAGTTCATTTCTTCCTCCATAGCATAGCATATTTGTAATTTGTTTATTAATATTTTCATGGCAATTGTTCTGATCAGCTTTCCTCTTTAGCACCTAGTGTTTACGCCTATAAGCTCAGGACTAAATTGGCAGTAAGGTCTCACCATTTACCTGTTTAAATTGCTAAACGTAACTGTAAGGCCTATGCTAAGTGATTCTTCTCTCGAATTTATTCACTTCTGGCAATCCCTTTCAGCCTCTTTTTTCTAGTCAATTTTGATCTTCAAAAATGTAAATGCACCCTTGTACAAATTAATTGAAACAAAAATAATTCCGTTATTAATATTTCTTCGTATTTTTTCAATGGAACATGAACCAGTGCACATGTTAATACTTCGTATGCCTATTCCACGTAGTCTTTTCTTTCAAATTGACCACAGATTCTTGATTGGATTTAAATCAGGAGAGTTTCCAAGCCAGTCGATGGTACTTTGATTTTCTGACTGGTAAGGCTTACCATTGTTTTCGTGCTGCGTTATAATTTTCGTATGCTTCCTTGGAGTAACATCCATCACAGACAATGGTCGTAGGACAACGAATCGACAGCCGAGACAATGGTGTCTGGGCGTGGTGATAATCTGATGCAATCACGGATGACGGAATATTTTTCAAGGCCAAATAATGTTCATCATACACCTCCAAAATAGATTCGTATTTTTCACACAGCTGCAAATGACCTAATCCGAGGAAAAATAGAAATCAATTGGACCTTGTCCTTCCAGTGGATCTAAAAATAACCGTATGTTGAAAGAAAGGAAACTAAAGCGTTTGTTTAAATTAATTTGCACAGGGGTGCATATTGTCAATCGTTATCCTTTGTCTTTTCAATTCATGTTGTTTTATATTTCTCTCTCCTTGGTGATCTTTTCTTTTTTTCTCTTATTCTTTCGTACCCAGTAACCCCTGAAGTCTTATTATCTTATTGCTTTACTTGGGGTGAAAACAGGAAAACAGCTATGGTGTTCGATTCCATTTAAATCCTACTTCAACTTCGCACAACGCATTGTATTCTCTGAAATAAAAAAAATATATTTTGTAAATCACATTGATCTTAAATAAGAATTTATCATTCAGCTTGAAAAAATTTCTTATCGGTATCAGCAAGGACAATCGTATTATATTCTTTAAATCTAAACCTGATGTTTTATAAACAAATATGCGGTCAAGATATCTGTTGGTTATTTCGGGCTTGGATTTCGAATAGAATGTTCATACTTTTAAGCCATGTCTTTTACTAGAAGTTGTGCAGATTATGGCTTATTAAGAAAAATGTACATGACATAAACCTTATTTTAATATTTTCATCTGGTTTAGGAAATATTTACAAGCATCCTGCGTCGTTTATATCGTATCATTCTGCAATATATATGAGTGCATTCAGATAAAAATGCGTTGAAGTATAGATATTCTAAGAAGCGTAAACAATATTTATTCACATGTTAAGCATTCATAATATTATGCTCATTATTGTTGCAGCCGATCCTTTCTTCATCACTAAACTACTGAAAATAATATTATATAAGAAAACTGTCACCTTTCTTCAACAGGCATGGCTACCAGTGAAGTAAAAGGGATTGATATCTACCGAGAGTTTATTAACACAAACAAAAATATTGCCATCGGAGCGATACAGAACAAAAAGAACACATGGCTAGTTGAAATATAAAGTAGTTATTCCATAAAAAAGGAAATAAATCAAAGTTATTGTATGGAAAATAGAAACATTTCGTTAACAACAAAATCCACTGTCAGCATATCACCATTTCTGAACAAAGAAAAATTCAACTTAATGATTGGCTGAAGATAAGTGCTTTTGTTTAGAGATTTGATACAACGCGCAACAAATTAAAAAAGCAAAGACTGCTTCTTTACAAATTCAAGAGTTTTTAAAGGTGTTAGTAAACGGCTACTACTAGTACTACACATATTCTCTGCAGCTAATATGAAATTACTCCCCCGATGCTGGTTTGAGTCATATTCTAATTCATAAAATTACCTCACGCAAGTAAGATACGATTTGGTACAATGTATGCATTAACATTTTCTTTCTCTCAAGAATTACATTTTTTTCTTTCATAATCTTGTAATTTTATTCTTGTTTTTACTAATATTTCTTTATTTCTCTCTCTTCCTTTCTCTCCCTCTGTATGTTTATGCGTGTATCATACAAGAAATATATATATATATATATATATATATATATATATATATATATATATATATGTGTGTGTGTGTGTGTATGTGTGTGTGTGTGTGTGTGCGTGTGTGCGCGCTTCCGCGCGTGATTTGTGGCGATATAATTTTGTTCGCATGAGATTTGTGGATCGTGTATGATAGTATTGTGACGTGTTTATCACGTGTTTCGCTGTGGAATATGAATTCCTCTTGTGGAGGATAATAGACACATCTTGTCGCTACAAAATCCTGTGGATAAAGAGAGAAAAACAAGATATTGAGAAAGAGAATTTGTACATAATTCATTTATAATCAGTGTGTGTGTGTGTAAAAAAAAAAAAAAAAATTCACATTAATAAACATTAATGAACTCTGAAAACTGAGTCATTTTTGTAATAATTTCACCTCACATAAGGCTATAACGCCACTAAGACGGAAGAGATTAACAATAGGGAGAAAACTCAGAAAATGCCGAAGAGAGAGAAAAGGCAATAAAAGACCAGTATCTAGGAGACAGAAGATGTGGATTGACGTTGCATTTAAATTTTTGAGGATCGTAATTGTCAGGCAACCAAGCCTCCGGAAGAGAAACAAACTAGCGTCACGTGGAAAAGAAGAAAATATCTGCATCGAACTTACGGTTTATTAACCAATTTCGACAGAGTTATTATGTGATCAACATGACCAATGATTCATGTGCTTAAAAAAAACTATAGCTATTAAACTTAATATTAACTGCAAGATTTTAAACCGTATCTCTACTGAACTTAAATTCGTGGTGTAGAGGCACCAATTAAGAAAGCATATCAAAACTATTACCATGAAAGCCACGTTATGTCGGTGGAAAAGAGACAGCAGGTCGATACCAATGACATTGCAGATTCTTCCTTGGTCATGATCAAGAATATCAAGATACATCACACATGAACTAAACTTAATGTATCAATAAAATTAAATGCAGGGATCAATGATAGCGATATAAATGTGTAAGAAATGGTGTGAAAAATTGTTTTGCATGACAGAAAGTACAAAACTTCCTAATAGCAGACCTAGCAATTGATTTGGTACAATCTTTCTACTCCATATCAGGAGAATAAGTTAGCTCGCGATCGCCCAAAGATTTATTCTGGAGGCTGGTGATGACAGTCAAAAACGGTTTTATTTTACGAAGAACGTAAAACTGATGAATTATACGAACAATACCAGATTTATTAATCATGGTTAATTTACCCATGTCTGCCAACTGAGAGGAGATGCGACACAAGGTCGGGTTTAGCGAGCAAGTACACCCCGGCCAAGCTAAAAATTCCACCCCCCCGCGCAACCGTCATTTGCGCTGGTCTCGGTTCGATTACCAATTCCGCTCTCTAGCGCAATGGAGGGTGCAGCCTCTGGCAGCTGTTCCCCAGGTCCGGACACATCACAGTAGTTATTTTCCTCAGCTATGCCTCTGTTAACGGACAGAGTCACAGCTGAGTCACAATCTGCCCCAAAACTGAGAGGCAACTGAGATATGATAAGCCTTACTGACATCAGATAACGGATTGATATGATTGTATCATCATTTCATAAGAAGCTATAATATACTATTAAAACGGCAACAGGATGTAGCGACATTAACTTCATTTTGAAAAGCTATGTTTTCTTGTATTGTCAGGATATAAAGAGTGCGATAGGTAAATTGTCGCCTGTTGATATTTTTACTTTCGTGCACGCGCGTCTTTTTCTTTATTTTGCCGACTGTATCATAGAGTAGTGTCGGTTGGGCACCGTCTGTGAGAAAAAAAGATCACCATGACGTAATTCACTTCGCCAGAAATTTATGTGTCAATCTGAGGACATTGAAGAGGTTTGGAAAAGAATTATTTTTCTATAATATTGGTAAATATATATGTTAAAATGAAATGTCTGTGTTATTTTCGTATTTGCGTAATATATCCAACACACATTTTATATATACAAATTTTGTTGAATAATATAGACATCTGTCTATTTATTTAATACTCATCCTTTTCAATTCTCTAATCAGTTTCTTGATGATAAGATAACATTTGTAAGCAGTTTCAATTTCTTCCAAAAAACATCCCCATGAGTAAGCTACAAAAACAAACTTAATGTAATTGTGATAAAATTTGCATTTCCTTGTGTTGGAGAATTTTTTTGAAAACACGCGTTATAATAATTATTTTAATATTTTAAATTTATCTGTAGTAGCTATGAAATTTTCTG
Organism: Acanthosepion lycidas; assembly: GCA_963932145.1. Classification (NCBI taxonomy): domain Eukaryota; kingdom Metazoa; phylum Mollusca; class Cephalopoda; order Sepiida; family Sepiidae; genus Acanthosepion; species Acanthosepion lycidas. The sequence continues at coordinate 123,326,417 of OZ010577.1, read as the reverse complement.
TAAAACAACCATCTGACCAGGAAGTGCTAGAGTGCAAAATGACATTAAATATGTGCTATATGCACTTTAAAACGTTGCTGCTACAGTTATAGTAATTTTTGTTGAGTGTTGTTTTGTTACTTTTGATATAGAGGGCCTCGATCTTGCTTTCGTGGTGTAGAATATTGATGTTGTCAACAAGTATTTTCTTGGATTGTGAGGCTATACAGGAAAGTCTTTTTAGATGTTGTGCAATAGAACTTAGAAATAGGATCAGTATAAAAATAGGTATAATACGTCTATATTATTCTATGAAACATGTCTGAATGAAGATAAGCTACATATATATATATGTGCGTGTGTGTGTGTGTGTGTGAGTGTGTGTGTGCGCGCGCGCGCACGCACGTGTGTGCGTCCGCGCGCTCGTGCGTGTGTGTATTGTAATTGTTCTGGCGATATTATTTTGGTTACATGATTTTTTTTCGTGGGAATTGTATGTCGGTATTCGGACGTATTTGAAATGTTCGCTGGGGACTGCGAATTCTTGTTGTTGATGATAATAGACACATCTTGTCACTATGGAATCCTGTGGATAAAGAGCCTTAAAAAGAAAGATTGAGAGTGTTTGTTTATCTTTTATTTTATACTGTTTATACAACGCCATCTAGCAGGTGACATGGTGTTGAAATACAAAACATGAAATTCATAATGAATTGAAATTTAAAACATAACAAAAACGATGTGATTTTTGGCTAATGTGGAAAGATTTAGCTTTTTTTATTTTGCTTATACGAGGTCTGATCGCAAATTATCGTTACTGTCGCCATGGTAACGAAGTTAATGTAAGCAGAGTGAATTCGCTTGGCACAGATTGACCATAACCTCTGTTGCGTATACACAATGAGTTACAACGTTCTCATTCATTCCTATACTTCATAGCAGTGCTTGCAATGAAAGTGTGTAGTGTGCAGGTTGTCTCACTACAATATAGAGGTGCCATCAGTGAGCATGGCTTGTGCAGCAGTTTTTGACCAAACACAACATCGTCCAGGTCCAATAAGCACCATATTACTCAGAACTCGTTCCCTTGAGACTTTTGCCACCTCAAAAATTAAATCCCTCCTAAAAGGAAGTAGATTGCAAGACTACAAGTATATCCAAGCGAATGCAGCTAGTCACCTACTCGCTATCCAAAACATTGAAATTCCAGCAATATTTCCATCAATGGAAACGATTCTGGATAAAATGCGCGGTTTCAGAAAGGGACTACACTGAAGGTGATTAAATCTGAATTCTTACAATTTGTAATTTTTTTTTTCTTGCATCAGTTTCGATACTTTTTGTCAGTCCTCGTATATTAATCTATGGAAAAGAAACGATGTCTGCGAATCAAGATGTTATTGATGAATGAATAGATTCAATCTATAATTCATGAATATTGACAAGTAACAACATATTAACGTCTGTCTCCCATGGCAATATAACGTATTATTTGTCTTAACATATGCGTCTTGTCTACGAATTTAACATTAAGTAAATCTTGGGTATTGCATCAGAACAAAGCTGTAAAGAAAGTAAGAAGAAAGGACTATAGGTTAATTCTAAACATACGCCCGGATCTGTTAAACGGTTCATGCTTCGCTTATTGGTTCGATTCCAGCTTCTGCGGTATGAACAACACTGGGAACGGCCCGTGGTATGTTCAACAAAGAGACTGAGGGCGGAATTACACAAGCGGATAAAAATTTCGTATATTGTTATTTTAGTGTATTGTTAAATTCCGTGCTAATATATACTTGAAAAACACGGTGTGTAAAATTAGTAAAGGTTTATTGTAAATCCAATACAATAAGAATAAATTTCACAGTTATACACAAGGTCGTCGCAAGTCAATGCAGTAGCGAGTTCTACTAATGGAAGTTCAGTAGTTCTCGGGTAAGTCTAAGTTACACTCAACAGATGCCAGCTATTAATATTTACCAACCTCCGCACGAGGTAGGTTGTGGCACGAGGTCGATTTTAATATGGGGCAATCCGAGAAAGTAGGCTCGGCCAAAAATTCCCCGTAAACCCCGCATAAACGAGATCGGGTCTGTCTACATTCCTGGACGAGATTCTCCCCTTCGGCAAAGCCTCGTCCGGGTTCCTATCTGCCAGTAGGCTCGGCCGAAAATTTCCTGTAAACCTCACATAAACGGGTGTAGGTCAGTCAACCTCCCCGGACGAGACTCTCCCCTTCGGCATAGGCTCGTACGGGTTCCTCTCTGCCTTCGGGTAGAGATTTCGACAACAACCAAAAACTGATAAACCGATTCCAGTTGGTAGTATTTACCAACCTCCCACAGAATAGGATGTGTGCCCGAAGGTAGAGAGTTCGACCAACACAGCTGAAAAGATTCTAGCTGGTATTTTTAACAGCCACCCCACGACAGTCGTATGTGGCACAAGGCCGAGTTTATCCTGGGTTCTCCGAGCCCGTTGATTCGGCCGAAAGTATTCCCTTTGAACCTGTATAAGCGGGTTCAGTGTCGGTCTACTTCCCTAAACGAGACTCTGCCTTTCAGCATAGCCTCGTCCGGGTTCCTATCTACCCGATGGCAGAGTGTTCGACCATCACAGCTGAAAAGATTCCAGCTAGTGTATTTAACAGCTCCCCCTACGAGTTTCGTATGTGGCACAAGGCTGAGTTTATCATGGGTTCTCCTAGCCCATAGGCTCGGCCAAATGTATTCACTTCTGAACCCGTATAAACGGGTTCAGGATTGGTCTACACGAGACTCTGCCCTAGCGCATAGCCTTGTCCAGGTTCCTCTCTGCCCGAACGCAGAGAGTTTGACCATCACAGCTGAAAAGATTTCAGCTGGAATACTCAGTCAACCCCCACGAGGGTTGAATGTGGCATAAGGCCGAGTTTAACGTGGGGTCTCCGAGCCCGTAGGCTCGACCAAAAAATTCTATTTAGACCCCGCATATACAGGATCGGGTTGGTCAACTTCCACGAACGAGGCTCTGCACTTCGGCATATCCACGTCCGGGTTCCTCTCTGCTCAGAGGCAGAGAGGCCGAAAAGATTTCAGCTGGAATATTTAGCCACAGCCCACGAGGTTTTCAGGTGACATAAGGCCGGAGGGGTTCTCCGAGCCCGTAGGCTCGGCCGAAAATATTCCATTTCGAACTCGTATAAACGGGTTCAGCGTCCGTCTACCTCCCCGAAAGAGACTGCACTTCGGTTGAGCCTCGTCCGGTTCAGAGGCAAAAAGTTCGACCTGGCCGATGAAAATATTTCGGCTAGTATATTTAGCCACCCCCACCATGATGGTTGCATGTGGTACAAGGCCGGGTTTAACGTGGATTCTCCAAGCCCGTAGGCTCGGCCAAAAACTGCCCATAGAAACTGCATAATGGGATCGAGTTGGTCAACTTCCTTGAACCGGACACTGCCCTTCGGCTGAGTCTCATTTGGAGAAGTCGACCAAACTAAGCAGAGGCATACAGTTCGACCGTCTAGCCGAAAAAGATTTCGGATAGACTATGTAGTCGGTTGACTTACAGATACTTATAGGCATTTACTATAGTGTAGTCACTCATGGGAGTGACAGTTTATTCCATTACATCAGATATCGTCTCGGTGCGAAAGAAAACTTTATTTATGTATTTCACCTAGACATTTCTGGAGATGAGTAAGACACACTTGTAGAATGTTTTCTACTAAATCTTTCTTGTCACATAAACTAATGAACCAAACTTTTCATCTGTCTGTTATAACGCTGTCTCCCTCTGTCTATACATAACTTGTTCATTTAACAGTGACTGCTATAACTTAGTCCGAAAATTCCCGACATTCTCGAAATTGCTTGAACAGGAAGTGTCTGTGTACTAATTTATACATTGTATCTACTGGTTTCCTATTATTGGAAACCTTATTAATTTGCTATCGATTTTGAAGTGGGATCTTATTTGTTGTATCGATACAATGTTAAATCGATCCCTGGCCTTTACAGTTTTATTGATCTAAGCCTAAATCACTTATTTTAATTTTCAACATTGAAAATGAGCTAATATTATTGATATCTGTTGTGTTATTTCCATTAACTTTACTTTTAACCTATTTTAACTTGTTTATTAAATTTACAAACATTCACTTTACAAATATTTGTTGCGTTCAATGCTGTCTCCTGGTCCTTCTACATATTTTGTATTACCGGAAATGACGTTTCTTTTTCTTAATAGTTTTTATTAGAAGAGAACGACAAACGTGGCAGCTTGAAATCTCCGAGGCAATGATAGGAATGACGTCACGTGAACACATGTCGGTCGTTGGCTAGCATCTATTGACTTGTGACCTTTGGCCGTCTCTTGGACACGGGTGTGAAAAGCATATCGTCACTTCAAAATTGTCGCAGACCTCTCTGTTTGATTCGCACTGCTTTGGACTTATATCCAAACCTCAGATAAGAGCAATCAATCACTGTCAGAATGCCACGCGTACATTCGCATTCTGTAACATAATTTTTGTATGTTTTTTTTTATGACGCACACGACAAAATTTTGAGCTTAATAGTAAACTTAAATGAAGAATAAATTGAAACATAATTTTATTACTTTATGTAAATTGTTGTTCTTTACATATGTATATACATATTTACATATGTATATAGGCAGCAATCTCTCTTTATACATGTTTCGTTAAAGACGACTGACAAAGAAATGCATTAATCTTTTAATCTTTTTATTTGTTTTTTCTTGTATTCGTACAAGTGTTTTCTTTTCTGGATACAAAAAAATCAAAAAAATTCTTTCCAAAATGTTGCATTTCCTATCCCTTTCCGTTATAAATTTAGCCATTTTCAAGAATTATTTTACTTTGAACTGAATATATGGATTGTGTTATGTATGTACCAAGAGTGATAAGGATGTGTTATTTTCTAAACATAGTCAGCACATTCTGACCCTGTTCATATTGATATGGCGTTTTCTTTTATATTATTAGTATTCCCATTATTTTAAATCTAGTTTATATGTGGATGAAGTTATTATTCTTGCATTTTCAACTAGTATGTTTTTGATGGAATCCGGAAGGTATTTCTGTGTGTTTAAAAGCGTTCCAATATAGCTGTGATTGAATTGGTGTAAAGTAAGTCGTCAAGATAGGCATGTAGTAGTATGGCCGATGTAATTCTGGGTTTGATTTGATTAGGAACACAGTTCCTTAAGCGGTATTTGAACTTGTAAATAATGTTGGTTCTTTGTAGTTTTCATTTTGCTGGTGTGTGGGTATTTTTGGCGATATCTTTAGATGTTTTAAAATTTTTGTAATTGATAATTTAATTTTCTTGTTCTGATCGACTGGAGTAGTGCGTTTCTTTATGATATTTCTAAGTTAATATTTATTTTGCTTATAATGGACGTATATATAGGCTTTATACATGTTAATGTTATTGTTTTTGTCTGTGTTTAGTATCGTTAATAGTTACTATGGAAAGAAATAGTCTAATCAGGTGCATGATGAGGTGCTTGGGAAAAGCATTGTTAACTAGTGTCTGTTTTGGATTGATGAGTTTCTGCTTGTGGGTTATTTATATAATAAGGTTTTGAAAGTGTTTTTTATCGTAGTTTACGAGAACTTCTAAAAATGGGAGTTTATTCTTTTGACTCAGTCCGTAGGACAAGTCAAGGATAGAGTTTTTTTTTTTTTTTTCAAATGTTCTTTTGAGATTCTCTGCTTCTTGTGTGTTTTTCGCTAAAATAAAAATAACGTCTACGTAGCCAATATATATTTTTGGTTTACAGACATGTTTAATGTTTTCTGCGCGGGAAATTTAGTAATTGGAGAAGCACTGGCAGAGTGGATTTACCATACTAAAACCATTAGTTTGAGAGTAGACGTTGTCAATATGGTCATAGAAAGGGACATTTGTTGTGTATGCATGTAATAATTTTGGTTTGATTGATGGAGGTGGAATGGAATTATTTGTGTATACAGAGTTAAGGATTATGTCAATAGTTTGATCAACAGGGAGAGTGACGCTAAAATACCTTGTGTTGATTTTATACTTTTGATAAATTTTCAACATCGAGTGAGGCTAAATTCTTTGGTTTGGTTTTATACTTTTTATAAATTTGAAACAATTCGTAGATTGACGTGATACTGTAATTAGTGGGTAGGTATGGGGTAATTGTGTCATTATGAAATTTACATAACTCGTAGTTAGGTTTTGCGATCTGGCAAATGACTCGTGGTATCGGGTATCCGGTTTTGTGTCTTTTTTTTATATTTGCGTATAAATACCATGGTTGGTAGTCTTTGATGATTTGTTTTGATTTTAAGGGAAGAAAGGTCGGCGTTATTCGGTGTTATCAGTTTGTAGACGGATATTTTTAGGGTCTCCAGGGAGTTTACTCTTTAATTTGGTGAATTTAGATCGGTCGTCAATGATGTTTTGTAATGTTTATGATAATCGGCTCTATGCAAAATTACATATGTGTTAGCATTGTTGGCTCGTCGGATGTCGGATTAAACTAGTGTCCATAAATTCTATGTTGCCCGTATTTCTATGGAGAGGTGACTGATTGCACCAACTGGGGTCAGAGATGAAATTGAACCCCACAGTGTTGACTGTCAATGGTGTAGAGTTGTCATTAGGGAGCACCCAATATAGGTCAGCGTCCGTGGTGGTTGACGAGGACATAAAATAATCACCAAGGACAGCTGTATCCAGTAGGGGTAGGATGGTGTCAAGGGAAGAAGTAGGAGAAAGTGTTTTTCAACTGACTCCAGTAGAGAAATATAGACACGAAGAAGGCGAAGCTGCTTTCTGTGAGACTTTGGTGAACTCAGCAGTGGTAATACCTATTATGTTAGCTAATCAGGAGAACAAGACAAGGAGCGTAAAGAAGGCGAAAGAGGTAGGAAGTACTCTAATATTAAGGTCCGTATAAAGAGTTAAAATTCAGTGAAGAAAGAACAGTCAAGTAAAAGAACGAAGCAATATTTCCTGTAAGGAAGTCCTCGGTTTTGGCTCGAAACCTCCCAGAAGCGGAGAGGACTTTAATGATTGAGAATAAGAGAATGAAATGGCTCTATCCCAACTTCAGAAAGCAGTTGGGAGAAATAAAACACGATTAAGAAGAGACAGAGAGAGGGTCGAAATAAAATGAACAAAAACAGTGAGGGAAAATACAAGAGAGAAAGAGAAACTTGAAAGAGAAAAGAAAAAAAGGAATGGATAGAAATAAATAAAAAGAAGTAGAGAGATAAATAGCCTATATGAAATGAGGAGTAAGCGAACCTAAGACAGACGGGCAAGAACAATAAATAAAAAAAATATGCAAAGAGCCCTAGCGATGAAGTCCAGGATTCTAACTTGAAACCTCCCGAACAGGAGGAAAATTCAAGTAAGTGGGAGGAAGAGGACGAGAAAGCTCCTAGAATGGTTAAAGAATAAAATGAATTTGAATCAGAGATTCAATTGCTTCGTCCACCGCAAGGAAAGTTGGCTCCCTGTGCCGCGCCAGGAATTTTTTCTCACCGGAATCGATCCATCAGATCTACAAATCAACAATTCCCTTGCATGGAGTATTGCTGCCATATATGGTCTGGAGCCCATTCTGTTTGCCTTGGTGTTCTTGATAGGCCCCAGGAGCGGATATGCAATATAATTGGCCCTGCTCTGGCATCTCGTCTACAGTCACTTTCACACAGACGCGCCATCGCCTCTCTCTGTTTTACAAATACTTTCATGGCAATTGCTCCGAGGAGCTGTATTCGCTGGTTCCCAGACTTCATGAGTTCAAGCGCCTTACGAGGCTGGCATCCTGCTCTCACCTCTTCACTGTCGAAACTCCTAAATGTAGCCGTCTCTTCTACTCCAATAGCTTCATGTCTCGCACCACTCGCCTGTGGAACTCCCTTCTTTATTCCAGTGCCCCTGAGAGCTATAATCTCCAGCTATTCAAATATAATATCAATCGCCATCTCCAGTTGCCTTGATCTATCCACTACCCTTCTCCTCATCCTTTCTTCTATCACTCCTATCTGATCTTGCTCCAAATTTTCTGGAACCCCTTGCGTCCTAGTGGCTTCTCGCCTTCCTTGGGGTGAAACGCTTAAAAAAAAGTTACCCCTTAAGAAGAGACTGAGAGGGGCGAGAAACCCGTATCTTAATAAGGAAATGTGGTTGTAAATGAGGGAGTGGATGGTCTTGGGTCGGTGCGCAACGACGTCGAGCTCATTCAGAACTCTCTCCAGTAATTAGCAATGGGGTTTGCATAGAGGGGTATAGAGGTGAGGATAGCACGACAGGGAGGGCGAAGAAAATTACTTGTTGGTGCTGTCATTGGTCTACACACTGGCCCGTGTATGTGCGGCGGCTGTATTGATGAGACGCTACTTCTCGGTCGAAAGTGTCACACACCTCGGGGAAAATAAGAGATTGAAGTAAAAGGAGTACTCCGGAATAATTGATTATAAATATAAACGAAACCATGAGTGGTGAGATGAAAAAGAACAATTCTTATAACTTTGTAGGAGTAGCTGGTACTAGGGGATTGATACTACTGATGATGATAGCAGTGATGACAGAAGGTTGAAAACACAGCAGAAAATGCATTTTTTATGAAAAGGAGTGAAGGGATAATGTGGAAATGGTTAGTTACTATTTTCGATTCTGTCAAGTTTAGGAAGATCTAAAGTAAGCTACTGTAGATAAATATTTTAAAATAAAGTTGATTATTCTATTTAAACCGTGATGAAAACAAGTGAAAATGGCTACAATACCTTCCCAATGACTCATAACAATTTATAGATATCACAGAAAAGAAATTTGTTGAGCGTTATGATCGTCTAGGTTCATCGTTTTTTTTTTTTAATTCGCCAAAATGTAGCAAAGAACAAAACAATTAATGAATGATTGCAGAAAACGTCACATTTAAAATAGCATTTTTTCAGCTCCCACATGTTAATCAGATTTTCATAGAGTAAATTTCCAGTTAACCCTTAACACAAAGAGTTTTTTTTTTCAAATATACAGTGTGTTGCGTGAGTATTATAATCGAGTGTTTTATTTATCCCAAATCAAAAATGTTGGACCCGGTATTTCAGACTGGGTAATAAATGAAAAAAGCAACGACACAAATATATATATAAACAAATGATAATGTATGAATTAACAAAACATGTGTAAACATAGAAAACAGAATATTGTTGCATGTTAGAAAGCAATGAAAATGAATAAAAAAGCGTTTAAGCAAATTAATTGTTTGTGTCTGTCATTTTGTCCTAAAGAAAAGCGTTACATGAAAGAATTTGAAGAGAAAGGTACAGGCGTGTACGCGCGCTTTTCTTCTCTTTCGAGCTACATCTTACCTTCCTCGGGTGAAATGGGAAAAAAAAAGGATGACAGAGAATATCACTTTCTATTTAAGTTTAATTAATGGTCCTTAAATGCGTTTGTTTTAGAAAAGTAAGTGGGGTAAATCTGTACGTGTAAATGAGGTTTTAGTCAATGGAATGTTGCGTAGAAATATTTGATCAAACTTCTAAAAATTCGGAATTCATTTTGAATTTTCATCTGCCGCAGACAAATAAATGATATCTAGGAAATATATTTTAGGTTTAATTGTTGAAGTATTTGTTGGATCAGATTATGACTTTCTTTGATTAACCGTCGATCCGCAATGCATTTACAACACAAGAGGAAAAATCAAAAGAACAACTGTAGCTGACCACTGACAAGTTTGAGTGTCACAGATGCATTGGTACAGGTTTTTTTTAAATCTAATATTTCTTGGTAATGCATACATTCTAAATTATTATAAATGGTTAAGTATCTGTCATTGTTCAAACGGTGAAAAGCTTGTTGGTTGGAGAGAGAATTTTTCAGTACATTCTAGTAATTATTACATCACTTAGTTGTCTGAGATTAATCTCAACAGAGACGACATTTCATTCTGTGTTGTCATACAGAGGAAGAGCAGAGAAACTAGAATGGGCAAACTGAAAGATGTCAGATAGATAGCAAAAAACCGAAACCTCTCCAGCAAGAACACATGACGAATAGGGAAAGAGAAATAATGGCATTAAATGTTAACCAACTCGAGTATTTACAAAAGAATGATGACAAATATGAAACAATGCATTCAGAGTTATTTCCCTTCTATATATTGATTTATCTAATTAAAAAGGAGTGGAGAGAGAGAGAGAGAGAGAGATAGAGGGAGTGAGAGATGATGATGTAATGAATATGCATACACCTGGATTCCCCCTCACAGTAATATGATTGGCTGGTATCAGCCATAAATACAGACTGATGTGGAGGTACAGGGACGACGACTATTGTCTTCGCCTATTGCCTACCACTACGACGAGGACCAGTCCATTACGGTTACCTGCTAGATTGTCCTACACGGTTACAGTAGTCAACAACCAACTTTGCTACTTCGAACAAATATATCCCTTTCCGGAATATATCAAGAGAGAGAGCTAGAGCGTGAGAGATAACATGCGAAGAGACCTGTGAAAATTGCTAGCTTACCCCATTAACTGCCAAATATTGTCATTTTTATAGAAACTAGAACATCAAATGTATATGTGTATAAAACATCAAACAATAATATTGATGAGAAATGATAAACAAATACTTTTCAAAATAGTTATTTTTCTACTCGTGAAATGTAAAATTACAACAGAAAATGTCTTCTTACGGCTAATAATAAAAACTTTAAAGGCTAAGTGTTGTAAAATATACCTCTGCAAATGTAATGTATGTAAGCAATTCAATGTAAATATTAGGTTGGTACAAAAAGAATGTCGTTTTTTGACGTGAAAAAATACGTCAAAAAACGACATTATAATACTAATACAAGGAATAGTGAGTTTAACTTTAACAGATCCCCAAATGAGGTTCATGGTAGGTAATGGGTTAAAGAATGAAAGAGAAAGGCATTTATTTTATATAACAAAAAAATATTTTTAAAATAATCTCTGTTTAATTGTTTTATTTATATAGCATGTCTACTTTATATATATATATATATATATATATATATATATATATATATATATTTCTATATATATATATTTCTATATATTATAAGTTAATAGACTTAAAATATGGTTTTTCGCTACACAGTTCCAACCATGTTTCAAAAATGGAAGCTAAAAGCACCGAATTTAATATTGTACTTAAATTAAAGACGAATGTCTTTAATTTAAGTACAAAATTAAATTAAAAACCATATTTTAAGTCTATAACTTATAATATTAATGGTCTGTAAATTTATATTGAGCACTTTTTTGTAAAAATAAAAATATCTATAAGAACACCGGATTATATATCTTACTGTTCTTTCTTTTTATTAATATACATATATATATACATATATATATATATATATATATATATATATATATATATATATATATATATATATATATATATATATATATGTATATATATATATATATGTATATATATATATATATATATATATATATATGTTATTTATATAGCATGTCTGCTATTTATATAGCATACCTATGTTATTTATAAAGCATGACTATGCTACTTATATTATTTGTATAGCATGGCTATGTTATTTTTATATCGTGTCTATGTTATTAATATAGCTTGTCTATGGTATTTGTATAGTATTACTATGTTATTTTTATAGTATGTCTATGGTATTTGTATAGTATGACTATGTTATGTTTATAGTATGACTATGGTATTTGTTTAGTATGACTATGTTATGTTTATAGTATGACTATGGTATTTGTATAGTATGACTATGTTATTTTTATAGTATGACTATGGTATTTGTATAGTATGACTATGTTATGTTTATAGTATGACTATGGTATTTGTTTAGTATGACTATGTTATGTTTATAGTATGACTATGGTATTTGTTTAGTATGACTATGTTATGTTTATAGTATGACTATGGTATTTGTTTAGTATGGCTATGTTATGTTTATAGTATGACTATGGTATTTGTATAGTATGACTATGTTATTTTTATAGTATGACTATGGTATTTGTATAGTATGACTATGTTATGTTTATAGTATGACTATGGTATTTGTTTAGTATGACTATGTTATTTTTATAGTATGACTATGGTATTTGTATAGTATGACTATGTTATTTTTATAGTATGACTATGGTATTTGTATAGTATGACTATGTTATTTTATTTATATAGCATGTCTGTTATTCGTAATGCATCTCTATGTTATTTATATGTCATATTTATATATTTTTTTAATAATGTTTTCATTGAACTTAAGTCAGTAGGGAATATTTATTGAACATTAAACAATGCAAATCTCGGATAGAAATGAGGCTTAGATAGACTACGTAAAGACTGCCTCACGCGTCCATTAATTGCGACTTCTCGGGTTGATTTGTGGAAGCTGACTGACTGTAGGACTGATCAATTTCGTCGCCTCATGAACTGAAGTCACTAAACGACGGTAACGTGACCCACTGTGTTAATCACGGTTAAAGGGAGATAGTCGCTTCCTCTATCTCTATAATAGTATTTGTCTTTGTTACTGGGAGATTTAAGAGACTTCTGTTCAACTGACCCACTATTTTCGGTTTATTTTGCAGTAAATATTGCAGAACATTAATTTGATCTTATTAGATATTTCCTTATGATATATATATATATATATATATATATATATATATATATATATATATATATATATATATATATGTATATATATATATATATATATATATGTATATATATATATATATATATATATATATATATATATATATATATATATATATATATATATGTGTGTGTATATATATATATATATATATATATATATATTCTTTATAATATTTTTTATCTTTGTTGTTATTTCTTATTAAGTACTCCAATTACATATTACAATTTGCTGCGATGTAACACTTTCTTATAACTAGCTTTATTTACTTTTGAATCCGATTTTAAATCTTAATAATTTAATTTTAATTTAATTTTTTAATTATTTGGCCTTTCGAACTTAAGAATTATGTAAATTAAAAAGACTTAGTTTTGACTATAAAAAGGTACTGTTGATTATTTACAGCTAATTTGATTAAATAATTCAGTGATTATAATTTGTGTCACATGGCAATAATTGTAAGTGAAATGATGCATTAAAATAAGTAACCATGTAATCGTTTTAAATTCTCTAAAATCCGTACCATAAGTACATAAATGATAAAAAGTAGATAGATTTCAGTTTACTTGATATATTCAAATGATTTATTCAAAATATTTAAATACATATGTTTACATTGTTCTCTTTTTATTTCTAAGCTTAAATTCGTTTGAAAAAAGGCAGCAAATATATGGTAACAAGATAATATGAACATCGTAGTTAATGATATACAATGCTATTTTTATTAGCTTTACATAATGATGAGACATTATTATCATTTACTAAATATGCGACTAAAAATAAGGGAAGAACCGGTGAGGATCAAATTCATTACTTATCGGAAGTAATCAAAGAAACTAACTCGTGAAGCATTCATCACTTACTGATGCCTTAAATGAGTTCTAAGCATAGCTTTTAAAATATAAGATACCCAATGAATACTGAAAAATGTTAGATCCCCAATGATGATTAAACTGACTACTCAGTAGAAATGACCAATCTTACTAGCTTGATAATCAATAATTAAATGCACCCTAAATATTTACACAGCTTAACTTGTGACAGATGGACATAGGTTTTGGGCACTAAGTGAGGATCTAAAACCATATTAGTCGTACTAATCATTCCGACTACCTCGTTAAACATGATCTCAGTTGAGGCGCCCACGCTTTTTCTGACTGATTCAATTAGAGCCCGATTTTTTTTTGTTTTATAGGTAAATGTCAAATCCAAAACTCCATCCCTTACTAATTAGCAATCCGATTCCATGCTGTGAGATCCAAGCAAAACTCATAATAAAGAAAATTTCAGTTCCAAAAGAAAAAAAATCTATCATAATACAAGACAAATCATTGGAGGAAGAACATTTTATATCACACGACTTGACAAAGACACAATTTGGCATAGGCAAACACAAGTAGCATCCAATTTGGTCGACATTGTTCCTTCTCACCGAACCGAATCAAGAATCTTTGCAGAGTAAATTTCCGCTTCAAAGATTTAGTTAAACGCAGCACGGGTCCCTCAAATCTGCTTATCGATAGCAGGAAAGGTTATTGCTGGGAAAGCTAGAATAGCAGCAAATTATTTCTCTTGTTAACTAAACACAAGCACACAGACTCACAACCAGAAATACAATTTCACAGACTCACACTCGAAGAGTATTTAGATATCTGTAAATGCATGTATGTATATATGTAAGATTACTAATAGAGAGAATAAAGAAATGGTACGTCGCCGACCAATGAGAGATTAGCTTATGGTTTAGCATAGTAATTACTGGTGTGGAAAACAAAAGAGTATACCAAGTTTCTATTCTGCTTCTGTTTCCTTATATGAGTTTTGAACATTTTCTGAGAACAACATAAATACTAATAATTTCCTTATCTATTCATACAGATAATAAAGAACACCAATTTTTATTCAGGACGTTTTTGCGCCGATGATACACTTGTAGATTATGACTTCGTACTGATGATATCGACCTCTGGGAATGGCCGACAAACTCACCGTATCAAACACGATAGTGAATCGTACAATATTGTGATCGGGTTGTTGAAGTGACAGAAAAAAAAATCCAAAAGAAATGGGTGAAAGACGCAGAGAAATGGTCAAGTTTGATACATTCAACGCTTTACAGATTCAGTTTCTTACAGGCTCATGTCTGTTTTTAGAAAATAAATAATATATTTTATATAATGTATATACTCGCCTATCATGCAGCCTTTCGAAAACTAACTGTGAAACTATTTTTACTACAGTAAATGGATACATATCAACGGCGTAGCCAGGGCCAGCGGTATATTCAATAGTCATATACCCGATGTATGTTACGACCCCCTTAAAATTATCTTCAAAATTAGGTATTCAAAATTACATTATAAGCGAGTATATACGGTGCCCACTTATCATGTTAATGCACATTTCTCATCTCGTATTTCTTCATCAGTTAATTTAATTTTATATTTTTACATTGGAATAAATCACTTTTTCTTCATATTTTTGGATGTTCAAAATTTATCATCCACACTGTATACCAAATTGAAATATTAAACCAGAGAACATATAAAAACAGTAGGACATATTTGATTGAAGACGACTAAGACTCTTAGCGAATGCTAAATGTTTAATGGCAAGTTAGTTTCGGAATTAATTTCTAACACTTGACAATTTCTTTATGGGAAAGATGTAATGAAAATGTTGAGATTAGAAAAAATTAACAAAGTATAGAGAAAATTTGCAACAAGAAGTAAAAAAAAAACATGGAAAATTATTGTTACATCACATTAATCGTATAAAATATTCTAGCGAAAACGAAAAAGAGCCTATACTTTAAAAGACATATTCTATTTGAATATATATATATATATATATATATATATATATATATATATATATATATATATATATATATATAAAAATTCATGAATTATTCATACAAAAAATAAATACAAAGGTTAATGATTTAAATGGCGAGTAATCCATCTTCGCGAACAATTCAAATAATATACAAAAAACCCAACCTGTTTATGAATGAAAAGATCCTTGTTTTATAAATTTCAGTTGCATAAGCTCTTATTATTTTTACAAGCTTTTGTAAATTAATTGCAACTTTACTGATATATATTATATATATATATATATATATATATATATATATATATATATATATATATATATATCTGTGTGTGTGTGTGTGTGTACAAAAACGAAAGATAAATAATCTATTTAATTTATATCAGTTAACAATTTTTACAACAGCGGAAATTAGCATTAGATGCAAACATTTTAATGCCTTAACCAAAGTAAAGACAAAGCTAATTCACAAATAAAAATAATAATAAGCCATATTAATATATTACGTCCCGGCGGCACTTTAGAACTCAGCTAGTACTCATATATACGATCCCGAAGCAACGAAAATACCCTCTTCACTTTATCACTCCCCGAAACATCTGACTGCAATTGATTTATTTTATATTTACAAGAGTCAGATTAGGCGAAAAAAGGAATATTCCTGCCAGATTTGGAGCTGATTGAATTATGCTTTTCCTACGGCTAATCAACCTTTTTCCTGGTTATCTAAACCCAGAAAATATTTCTAGATTGTAAGAATTCTTCTTTTGAAATAATAAGTCTACCTAATTAATCCATAGCTGCGGTTAAATGACTGAATTCTTACCTTTTCCAAAGTTATTTCCGCGTACGTAAAAATAACTGACCCAACTGGAATTCGAACTCGGCTCTCCAATTAACAATTCCATCCCTTCACGCATTACACCACCCGCACATCTAAAGTTACTGCACATGTTATTCCCAAGCGGTCCCCCATCTGGATACTTCCCAGGCTCATCGTTAATTAACTTCGGTGATCGTGCGAGAAATCATGTTTCAGCCTGGTATGGCAATATTTTTTGGAGCTGCTAAATGCTTATTTACAGATTTGAGTTCAAATGTGTTTAACGCGATCACATGGGAGAAGACCTGTTTTTCAGTCTACGACTTATTTCTCAAAAAGTCAACATTGAAGGTCTGTTGCTATTTGATTACTATTTCCATTTGCAAATGTACAAATTAACCCCGATATTTAGTGCCACCAGTTTATATATTTACTGTTAGAATATGCAGTGTTGCTTCCAAGACATCGAACCACATTTATTTGTGCTATGATCCAAAAGACCGCAGGAACTTTCACTCAGGCAGCTTCTTTGGTCGAATTTTAATGGTTGCTTCCTTGAAGCTCTAAACTTCATCTTCTCATATTATCTATTCTCCATTTCTTCAAAACATAATCTTCCTACCACTTTCTCTTCTATTCGTATCTTACAACACTTTCATATTTTCTATTTCGATTAAAATCTTCAAAATAATAGTTCTCGAAATCTGCATTTTATGAAATCTAGTGAAAAATATCCTGCTTGTTTTCATGTAATACCGTTACGAATCTCAACTTTGGACACGATATAATTTACTCAGCTTTCGGACTGGAATGAAATCAAACTCGCTGTTGTCTCTAAAGTAAAGAGATTGCAACCATGCGGCAGTACCTACCTAATTTCACTAAATAGGATGAGATCCTGGAAAATGACACCAGCGACAAGAAAAATTTTCTCCTTGGCCTGTATGTGTGGCATTACACATTAAACTATGTTTTTTCAAATCCTAGCTCTGTAGGGAAGTAGATAATTTCCTTTTTTCAACGGCCTTTGATAAATAGTCTGCGTTGTTCTCCTTCTTAAAACATGATTGAACCCTAATCCGGAGGTTTACTGCACTATGGTTGCAACACTCTTATTGTACAAATGAGTGGAACTGGTTACTGATGCCATCTTAATATTGGACACAGGGAATGCAAAAGTGCTGTACTTTATAACTACGTCCAATTGCCCCCGTCTATTCTTTCCTGTATATGACGTATATATAACAGTTTGAAAGAAAAGAACTTTCAGCTGTGTATTTAATTAGTGTTTGGCTTTGCAAACTAAAGGTCATGAAGAGATTTCTCCTTTCTATTCCTGGGGAAAACCACAATGCACAGGCAAGTGTTGCTGCAAGTGAATCTGTTTAATTCAGAGACGGTGGAAGCTTGGGAGATCATATATCGCCATTTCAACTTGTCAGTAGCCTGTCTTATAGAAAAACAATAGTTGATTCCAGAGTAGTGAAACTCTTTTTTTATTCGGTATTTGTATCCTTTCAATTGTTTTGTTCCATTCCAGTGACATAAGCAAGTTTAGCCGATGAATTTTCTTTGAAATACGATTTTCTTCCATATTCGGCGCATGTTGTTTCAGTGCCCTTAAGTCTGTTGACAGACTACAAATTTTGTTTATGCTGGGAGGAACAAGTAACACATATTTTTTTTTAAATTAAAGACGTAGTGATAAAGGTATTAGTAATATAATCTATTGCCTTACAAGGAAATATGTGGCATTTGTTAACGGTAGAAATTTATAAAATCTTTTCTTAAAACAATTTTCACGGAAAATAAGATTTCGAGTCCAGTATTGATGGGAACTTCATTCGTAGAATTTTATCTGAAGTAATGTGAAAGGTCAACCGCTTGATTATGTTATTATTTTCTCTTTGAATTCAATGTGCTACCCATTTTCGTTGTTGCTGTTCTTGAATGTCCCGAAGTGATATAGGTTTCTATTATCTAGTACAGTTCTTTGTTTGAGAATCTGCGGCGCCAATCAAAAAGATTTGAAGAATTATAGCCCTCGCTCAGCTTTGCAGACACTGTTTGCTCGAAGACATTTTAAACCATTGATCTGAGAAAGAGGCTGTCTATAGTTGAAGGTTTCTGATTGACTTTGGCGCCATGTTTGTCATTTAGTGAATGTTTCGATCCGACGACGATATTTTAGTATAAGACATGAGCTTTTAGGTGAATACTTTTGTTCTCATCGGACTAATTCTAGTTCAGTCTATTCTATGTTTAGTCTTTTAATCTCTAGTACTAAATTTCTTCTAACTCATCCATACACTTTTTGACGTTGTTAGTATTTATTAATACCACATTCTGAATTTTTATGATGATTCTAGTGTAGGTGCCATCAATGCTTTCATTGAAATTTCATAGTTTTTGTGGGGGTTTTTTTTCTGGAAATGTTTATATTTTATATCCTTTGTTTTGTTATATATTCGAGAAGTCGGGTATAGCTTTAGCATAGAATCGAGAAGATATTTCTATAGCGAATGGTGGAAAGCAGGAAGACTTTGAAGTATCTTATTTTCTCTTAAATTCATTGTTTTTCCACTTACCTTTATACAGATTCCAAATGCATTGTTTGCCCAGTGAATCTGTTTTCTGTTCCATTTTCGAAACTGGTGTTATCTGTTGTCATTAGTAAGGGAGGTGTAGTCCTGAATAGCTCACAGATATAGCGACTGATAAACCTGTAAAGGTAGATGTTAATGGTGTAATATGAGTTTCCTCAAGATTACTTCCAAACCGAATTGTACCGTAAATTTGCAAAGCAGGGCTCTAGATGCTAATGCAGCAAATTTACTTGAGTATTGTCTGCTAACCGAAAATTTCTAATATAAGCAAATCCTAATATTTGGGACCGGAAGGCGCATCAGATTGAACAAATTCTCAATTGTAAGTTTTCAGAGGTACAAGTTACCTTCATTATCCATTTTCCTAGTAACCTATTTAACAACAAAGCAAGATTAAAAACTGTGTGGTTACAAGAAAAGATCATTGCTTCAGGCTGACTGCGATCGTGCAAGATTACATACGTTTATATCTATATCTGCATTTCTCTCTCTCTCTCTCTCTCTCTCTATATATATATATATATATATATATATATATATATATATATATATGTATATATAAAGAGTTGTAAGTATAAGAGTTATAAGCATATATATATATATATATATATATATATATGTATATATATATATGTGTGTGTGTGTGTGTGTGTATAAAGAGTTATAGGTAACCCAGCTTCTGCGATGCAGCCTAGCTCTCAATAACCATTATATATCACATCTCTCTAAACGACTTCAAACTTTCAATTCTCACAAAATCAATTGGTGAAAGACATCTAAACACATTTTAAAGATAAATCATAAGTTTTATATTAATGTTCCCATAACATCTTTGTCGTACTCACTATGAAACTTCGTAATTTTCATTTCAAAACATTAACCACGTCCTATAGTTATAATTTCTATTTACAACGTAATATTCCAGTACCATATATACTAATTTCAAACATGGAATAACCGATACAATTTATAAACTTATATCTTCATCTTAAGTGTGCATTGTATTCAGCCATGTTTTGTACATATTACGTGAATTATCGGATATATTGATAGCGCAACTTTTTCTGTCATCGCCAAATTAGTTGTCTAAAAGGCGGAAAATATTAATTGTCTCATAATATGAGATGAAATATATATAAAATATTTCGCAGAAACTATACGTGAAAGAGCGAACGAATTAAGTAAATTAGATATTAGATATTCATTCAAATAAATATCGTCTAGCGCAAGGTTAAATTGGTGCTTTGTTTTCGTGTCTGCAGTGGAAATCCATCATACAAAAATACTTATTTTACAATACTTACGGATATTATATACTGGTATAAGCAAGAAATACATAAGCCATAGCCATTATTCAGAGACCATGTATGAATATGCGCATGCCTAGTACACTATGTTCATTACAGTAACTTTTGTCTTTGTTAAAAATCACTTTCAGGTAGAAGTAAGACAACCTGTTTTAAGATAAATATTTATTGTTACATTTTTGTGTTCATATACCATATTCTTCTTATACGTGACATGTCCCTGTAAAATGTGAGGGATCAGAGCTCTCAATCTTTATAGCTCTTATAAGACCTATCTATCATTTTCCTTGCTCTGTCAACCATTTAAATAAGTTCGTTAGTCGGTGATTCACTTCGATATGACCTGCGAGTGTCATGTTTCGCAAGCCCTCTTTCCTCATTGTGTGCCAAATAAAGTGGAAACTATCTCTTCTGAATTCAAGTATCACATCCCTTTATGTTTACTTTTTTCACTAAAACTTTGTTGTTACTCACATGTTCAGTCCTTGGTATTCTCTTCTTCCTTCTGTAAAACCACATTTTTGTTTTGTTTTGTTTTATTACGTCTCATCTTCCTTATCTGTGAGGCGATTGTCCAACATTCAGGCCCATAAAAGAGGGACCGATGTTACATAACAGTGAAGTAATCAGTTTTTTTTTTTTTTAATTTTTTGTTGTTTTTCTAACAAGATTTCCATGTTTCATAATATATTGCTTAGCGTTTGTAAAGCATCTTTCGATATTCCTATGCGCCTTCAGGTTTTGATATCGTAATTTCTGTTAAAATACTTGCTAGATGTTTAAATTGTTTTAATTTTTAAAAAGTTGGTGTCATCTATTCGTAATTTCATCTGAGGCTGTTTTTTTTATCTGAAAAACATATAGTCTGTACCGAAATTTATATTTAGTCCTTTCGTCACGCTTTCCCATAATGGCTTCGGTGCAATTTCTTCTAGTTTAATCTGTGTCTGTTTCATGTGCATATCTTGTTAAGATTTTAGTCTCCAAAAATGAATCCTGGTAGGACTTGTAATTCTCTTACGATCACGTTATAGGCTAAATAATCTGAGTTAAAAGACACATCCTTGACTTATCCCGCGTCTCATTGATCTTTCATACGAACCCAATAGGAGGATAATTATTGATGTTGAAAGTAACATATGCAAGATTATTTACTTCTAAAGGAAACGTAAAATTTAGTACTTTTATTGATGAAAAAATATTATTTTGGAGAAACTACTAAAGGCCTTGAATTAGTAAAACTAACCGCAAGTCTTATGACAACAGTTTCTTTTCTCGTAGTTGTCAGTAGAACTCTCTACCGTCTCTATGCTTTCCAGTGAAATTTAATCTCTAAACTTTTAAATCCAATGTCAATTTTAATCTACTCTTCTCCGGATTACTATTAAATAGTCCCGCTCCTTAGTAATGTTATAATTTCCTAATTCTTCCACATCCAATAACTCACTGTGTAGCACTAGCTTTACTGCCTTGCTTGGGGTGATAAAATAAATGCATTTATATAATTCAAGATGTTAATAGTCGTAATCAGAATTTAGTATTTAGAATTACGTCCATTGTCAAGAAAGAGATCCCCGAATCGAATTATGATTATGGAATTCAAATTGAATTCTTTTTTCAAGGGATATGCTCTGCCATTCTTTCTGAGAGAACAGAAATCATTGTAAGAACTTTGGCTTTCTTTTATACATCCGAGTTGTCAACTCTTTCCGCATAGTTTTTATTATGCTACGGGTTTGGATGGGGTAGCCTAATCTTTTAATATTGTAATGCCTTCATCAGCGAGAAACATCACTGTTATACGTAAAGGAGCTATCATCTTCGAATGTTTCTTCTTCCGATATATCTGCTAATAGATGGGAGTTTCGTAAAGTAACAGAATTTTCGCTCTTAAATTATTTACTTTCTTGTACATCTGCTTTCTGTGTGGTCCTTACCGGTTAATTCCCATTAGTGAATTGTACTGCTTTTGATGAATATTTGGGTTCGTTTCTTCATAATTTATTCTTTCGTCATTACCTATCCATCTTGCATATTTTTTTTATCCCAGAGCAGACGACTTCTTCCCCAGTATTTTGGTCTTATTCAATGTGTTTTTATATTAATAATGGTTTTTATCTTGCAATACATCTGTTTTGAATTTTTTGAAAGTTTTCTTCTTTAGCCGGCAGTAATGAAGATTTCATTCATTACTTTACGAACTGTTACTTTTGGATTGGATACTGATAACCTCACTATATTTCTTTGATCTCTTCTGGCTAATTTCAAATCTCTACATGTCATTATCGTAACCAGAAAGCTACTAACATCAGCATGCTTTCGGTTCAACGCATTATTTGTGACTTTTCCTCTACTTTTGTCATCATCTTTCTGTTTGGGTACTGGAATCAACTACTGTTAAAATGAAACGTTCTAGCATTCAGGTTTTATGTAATCTGCATTTGAGGATTTACCACGAGAAAATTGTTAGCTTACCTTTATCTATGATGTTAGTCCTATTGAGGTATAGCAAGTGTCTCATAAGGTTTGCATGCCTTATTATCAGTATGACAAAGCGTTCAGACCCTAATACAACCCCGTACTGTATCCAGGGAATATGACAACGTGCATAACTGTACCGATTGATCACTAACTTTACTACTGAGATTATATTTTCGAACATTTAAAGATTCTTAGTAGCAATAAAGTAAGATCATTCATTTTACTTCATCAGTTAATTATTTTGCATGTCACTCTCTAAATAATTCCGAAAGTAAAATACTTATCGTAAAGCAATACAGGTCATACAGGTCATACAGAATATTCATTATTTGATCTAAAGCGGAAATAATTAAACCTCATAAATGACATCATCCCTTTACCTTAGAGTTGGGTTAAACGTCACTTCCTGCAACTCTAAACTTAATTGGTATTGGGAGTTTATGTGACGCTGGCCATCTGAAAATGTAATTTTACAAAATTCTAGATTCCGTACATATGCTCAAATGTGAAATAGCGCAATCAAAAATAATTCATAACGTAATTACTAAATTTCTTTTAGTTTAATGAAGGGAAACAAACTTCTAAGATTGAACTCACAGTAGTACTTACGTTCTGCGAAAATAGATTTTTAACCTTTACGTTAGAACTCATAACTTTGTCTGTGTTATACAACGTTTAAATATTCTGAATCGAGGAAGAACATCTTAGTGAAAACAAAATGATTGAAAACAGTGAATAGCCCAAGAGAGGAATTTTCTACGCATTATTCTACGATAGGCGCCCCTATGCGTGACGAGATAAGGTAGAGATTTCCTAATGATACGAAGCCATATCAATGTTATCCGATAAAATAGACTCTCACATGATACGTAAGACAATATGAGAGAGAACATCTAAGGAGAAGCTGTTAAAAGATAGGCGTACAAAGCTCTTAGAAAAAAATAAACAAAGGAAACACAAAAAAAAAACAGTAAAGACAAAGAAAAGTGGTAGTAGCAGACAAGAATTTGAAAGCGGAAAATATTCGAATGAATGAAAGAAAACCAGGAAATGATAAGGTAAACATGACCCAAGATAAAAGGGAAGAGAAGAGCGAAAAAAAAAAGTGTATGAAATGATACAGAAAAGAGAAAGTGATTGAATGGAAACGAAATCGGGAAAAAATCTTTCATTTTCTCTTCCTCTCTCTCTCTATCTATCTATCTATCTATCTATCTATCTATCTATCTATCTATATATATATATATATATATATATATATATATATATATATATATATATATATATCTTTAAACACACATATATGTAATAAACTTAACAAATCTGTTTGTATATAGATAGCAATTGGTGTATATATATATATATACACACACACACACACACACATATATATATATATATATATATATATGTCTGTGTGTGTGTGCGTATACACACATATATATATATATATATATGTATGTGTAAGTCTATGTGTGTATATGTGTGTGCATGCGTGTGTGTGTGTGTATAGTAAACGTAACAAATCCGTTACTAAACGATCCAGGTGATTCCTAGTGATATAAAATAATTTCATCTGACTGAAACGTTGAAGTGGTTAAATTCTTTATTAGTTTTTCGACTCTTATTATCTTTTTTAGCTTTGACAGCTAAATTTCTATTTCTGACACGAACTTACACTACACCGGAGTTGATACGACAGACGACGAATATCTTTGTTTGCTGAAATAGCCTATTCCCCATATGAGGCGATTTCGGATTTTATGTTTTATTAATTATATAAATTAATGTTTTGAACGTTGCAATTTTATTCTTCGTTCTTTTACATTTTGTTACTTTGCTCCTGTTAAGTTTGAGCACGTTTGCCATTAATCGAAACTACTAACATGGATATAGTTAATTTCGACATTTCGAAATATATTCCTATTCCACAGAAAACAGATTTGATTCATTTATATCCTGGAAGCAACTCCAAATGTTTGAAGATTTACTTTCGTAAGGAAACTTAGATATATACAGGCGTATTTATCCTCTGTTAAAGACCGTGGGTTGTCAATAAGGGCAAACTGAATACTGCACCTCTCATTGACAAAAGTTTTAACTTTGAGAGAGATTTATTTGATATTATCAATAATATAAGTTTTCATTACCGAAAAAGTAAATTTCAAAAACATTTGGACCCGTTGCTTCAGGATATAAATGAATCAAATCTGTTTTTTGTGGAATCAGATAAAAATTCTAATTTCTATAAACTGGATCCTATGGAATACAAAACTTTGCTAAAGAAAGGTTTACGGAATAACTATAAAAAACGTCAACATTAACTATTCTTATTGTATTGATGCTATGAACTTTTCGGCTAAAAATATCAGTGATAGGTTTGCAAAACTCATTACGAAGGAGGCGTGTATGTTATTAGAAGATCACAAACCTGAATTTCAACAAAAATTACGCACTAGAAGTATTAATTCAACTAGATCTGAGATTGATAAAATAAATATTCTTAGAATGAGTCAACTTTCAAATAAAAACTCATTTGAACTTATACAGTGGAGAGGTACTTCTGAAGTCATCAACTGATATAAGAACGTCGAAGACAAAATATTTGTACTTTCATCCAATTGGATATCGTTGATTTTTATGCATCTATCTCTAAAGAACTTTTTCATTTAGCATTGGAATACACTGAAATTTGTTCAGACATTTCGAGGGATGAAATCGACATTATGTTGAACTGTAGAAAATTAGTCTTAATACACGACAACGAACAGTAGATTTAAAATTTGACTGATAATTTCGATATAACTATGGGATCTTTGGATTCTGCAGACTCATCAGAGTTAGTTGGACTGATCTCATTGTACAACCACACGACGTATGAAGAGAATCATTTGAATAGTACGGGACTTTATAGAGATGGTGGATTCTTATTGTAAATAAATCTACTGGAAGGATGGTGGATAAACTTAGAAAATTAATCCATACAGCTTTTTAAATCTTTTGGACTTAGAGTAGTTATTAATTCTAATGTTAAACAAGTTGATTTCTTAGACATAACATTAAATTTCGTTTTCAATAATTTTCAACCTTACATGAAAAACAATTCCAACCCGATTTATATCCACCCTAGTTCTAATCACACACAGTATGTAATTCAGTATATACCATCATCAGTTGAACGACGTTTTAATAAACATTTTCTATCAAAGAAAAATTTGAAAAACATAAAACATTTCATGTTAAACTTCTTAGGAATAGTAGGTTCAGATCTTCTGAAATTAGATTTGTAGAAGATTATGGTTGTTCCAAAATGAAAAACAGAAATATGAAGATCATATGGTATACTTCTATATTCAATCAATTAGTTCGTACTTAATTGGGGCACATTTTTTTTTTTAATTAATTGATAAACATTTTCCTAAAAATAATTCTTTATGTAATTTTTTCAATCGGAATGCTCTAAAACTAAATTTGTACTAATAATTTAGAGAAAATAATTTAAAAATATAACAGTAAAATCTTGAATATATATAAGAATATAAATAACATAGAAATCCGGATCAATGTCCTTTATCTAACAAGTGCTGAATTAAATCCCTTGTGTATATGTGTTCTAATTCATCAGAAGAAAACAAAAGGTTTACTAAAATATATATTGGAATTACAATTAATGAATTTAAAAAGTTTCTATTATCATCTCTCATCGGTTACTAATGCGGATAAATGAAATATGACGTTCTAAACATTTTTGGTAATTGAAAGAGCAAAATAAAACATCTAAAGTTAAATGGAAAATTCTCAATCTTAAATCTCCAGATCGGTGAACGAACCATGATTCCACTGCCTGACGGAGAAAATCGAAATAATGATGTTCTTCAAGAATGACATATTACTAAATCAAAGATATGGAACTAAGTCAAATTGGAAACATATTAGAAAATTAACATTACAATCATGCTAAACTTCAAAACTCAATAATCACTCATTTTATGTTATATTATCATTATATAAACATATTAATGTTTTCATCAGTGATTTATTCTAGCTTAAGATAATATATTGGTTAGTATTACTAAATTACTGGCAGTATGCTTAGTCATGAATTGGATTATTATGTTTATTCTCGTGCTGTATTGATAATAGTTTCTAATTTAAAATATTATAAAAATATAAAAGTTTAAAATTTATATTGTATTCCAGTTTGTAATGCCAGGTTTATTTTGTGAAGAATTGCATTGTTTCTTAAATTGTCCTTTATTTATGTTCCATGGATAATTTTGTATGAATATGTGATTTCATAAAAAAAGCGGTAAAATTTGAAATGAGTCATTGTAACCAATGTATCTGTTGGGGTTTCGTTTCCATTCAAATTTGAATTCGCTTATTCAATATAATTTCATTTGCTTAACTTGAATGAATATCTTCTCATAAGTTATATTTTTAACTCTTCTTTTGTATCTGTGTAATTTTGAATATATTCCTCTCTTTCTTTTGTAGTTCTTTTTTTTTATCTATTCTCTTGGCAGAAGGGTTAATTACTTATGCTTTCTTTTCTTTCCTCTTTGTTTTTCTTTTAATGATTTCTTATTTTCTTTCTTTTTCTTTATATAAATCAATTTTACATTGTATGGAAAATTTTCCACAAACGGAAAATGAAGTGATGTTTCATAAATTGCAATTCTAAATAAGATCATTTATTACCATCATTGGTCGCTACCTGCTGAGACGTTTTATCAAACGTCGAAACAAAATGTATTATGTCCTAATGTAACGGTCTCTCTCACTCTCTTTCTCTCTCTCCCTCTCTCTCTCTCTCTCTATATATATATATATATATATATATATATATATAGCTTCCTAAGGTTACAATATTACAGAAATAAAATTGTACAAGATCTCTTGGTGAATAACTGAATTACATATTCTATTTTAATTGTTAGACAAACTAATATATACACACGTCAACACACACAGACATACACACACATATATATATATATATATATATATATATATTCATTGATGCATGTTTCATTAAATAATATAGACAAGTTTTGTCTAATGTAAATTCCTTTCATATTGTCTGATACGCTTAATAAAATTATCACACACTACCACGGGAGAGTGAAACAAGACTTAAGTATGGAAATCCATTGGTATAAACCAATGTCTTCTGGTATCAATTATAGGCATTCAAGAATGTTTGTGGAGATTTCGTAGTTTATTTTGTTCAGGTTAGGTTTAAACTGTTTTAGACATAT
>OZ010577.1:123278441-123293441 GCA_963932145.1 Acanthosepion lycidas | reverse complement strand
TAGATTTTGTTCAATATTAATCAAAATCCATTTAATATAACGTATTGTTCATATGGTTGGTTGTCTGGATGTCATAAACGCCTCAAGATACAGTATGTCATTTTAATTGGATTGCTTATCTAGTATCATCATAACATTTAAGTATTTAGTCTTTTTTTGCATTGGGTGTTGTGTAGTATTTTGATATTATCCACTAATTTTTACTTCATATTGACAATTTGTGTTTATGTTATTCGTGAAGTGCTGGTTTATATATACACGACAAAAAAACAAGTTAAGCAATCATATAGTGTAATGTATGTTTGGTCAATGTGTTAGAATATAATAAATATTTAAACAAATAAACTTTGCAGGCTGAATTTAATTAAAATTGTTTTGAACACGCACACACAATTTGAACAATAAAAATATTAAAAATTAAAATCTCCAGAAACACTGGGTTGTATCTTGATATTCTTTCGTTTTTATTATTTTAATTAGATCTCTCCAGTAGTTTCGAGTAGTTTCCAGCATTGCCATCATCGGGAGAATTTTTTTTTTACTTGTTAGTAACAGTGATGTACAATTAATGACTTGAGAGAGAAAATGAACTTTTTTTTATCATGAATTTTGTTCTGCCCTTGTGTTAAATCAAACAGTCTCTTTTAAGTTGCTATTTAAGATAAGGGCTGAATGGATTCATGCTGCTGTGAATTCCGTTGGTCATTTTGACAGTTATATTGGTTCCTGGAAAGGGGATGTGTCTCTGTTAAATGCGTGTGTTATTTAGTTCTTAGGGAGTCAGTGAGTATGATGTTCGTATATTAGTATAGGTGTGTGTTATCATTTAGCTCATTAGAGAGTGAGTGAGTATGATGTGTGTAAGTGAGTAAATTAGTATGTGTGTATTTGTGAGGCCTCAGCACCTCTGTAATTCTGTCTATTCTTGAGAAATGCGGTTAGGGCCTGATTTGTGGGGTTATATATTAATTATATATATGTTGTTAAATTTGTGATTAAACCCGCCTGGATGGAGCGATTTTAGGCGCAGAATACACATATCTTCATAGTCTTCTAATTTTTTTCTAATGTTATCTTCTCTGAACTTTTCTATTTTCTCATTCATAGTGAATTTGTCATGGGTTTTAAAATCGTGTTTTTGTAGGCGGAAATGTTTTTCTACAGGTAATAATCTTTGATGGGGAGCCGAATTAATTCGATTGCAATAATTATTAATTCTGTAGTGAAATGGCCATTCAAATTTCCTACACATAGTTTCTGGCATAGTGTGCATTCTCGGAGGTAACTTATGTTATGACTTCTACAGTTAGAGTCTTGGTTGCTTTTGAAAGTAGATTTAGATGCTGAGTTAGTGAGCAAATTGGTGTGTCTAATGTGTTTACAGCATAAGCTCCTTTTTGTTGTTACATGATTGGAAAAATCCTGTTGCTTTTTGTTTTTGGTTTATCACGGATAACCTTATCCCTTAAAATATGGTTACTACCTATAATTTCCTTTAGGTTCTTAGGCCTAAGTTATGCTAGAAGGCCGGGTTCCGCAAACAATTTTTTTAGGTTTGAGACTTTTGATTATCTGGGAGTGTCGAGGCAGAGTGAGGATGAAAGTGGTTACTAGAGGGATATTGCTGCGTTTATTTTTAATCTTGTACATTTGGGTTTCTTCCTAGGGTGTAGGAATTGCTTTATTTATTTGTTCCCTGATTAGGTGTTGTTTTAATTTGATGCTTCAGATTTTGAGTGAGTCTGTTTAGTTCTTCATTGTTGGAACATATCCTTCTGAGTCTAATTGTTTGTGAATAGGGAAGGTTCTCCGTGAGGTGTTTATGGTGGGAAGACTTAAAGTGTAGATAGTTTTGGTTGTTGGTGATTTTAGTGTGTAGTGTCGTTTGTAGTATCCTGTTTTCATCTATGTAAATGCGGTTGTCTAAAAATGTTACCGACCTTTTGGAATTCTCATAGTCAAACTTAATAATATACAATACTAGGATTAAAACAGACGATGATTTTACATATTTTTTGTATCCACCGGGAACAACTGGAAATCGCGTTTTTATCACCACAAAATGACAGTGAGCAAAATTGCAAAATAATTTCAAAGTATGTTTGGCGATTATAAAACAACGAGAAGAACGCAAATATTAGCTGGGAGATAATAGCAAAAGATAAACCATACAATGTAAAGGGAGATATATGTAACTTATGTTTTCTGGAGAAGCTTATATTAAAACCCTTAAATAACACTAACTTGCTGAACACGAGTTCTGAATGGGGATCTATATTTATCCCTAATTCCAAGCACCTGTTCAAACATATTGACCCCGGTTAAAAGAGATTACAAAATAGATTTTACGAATAATATAATATGCAACAACTATTAATATACCTAGACGCCACCATTCTTAATGTTTATTATATATCTATACACTCATATAATTTAATATTACTTTACATATTAATTTATAAAGTGTGTATATGAAATTTCACTCTCATAAGTATAAGGATTAGTTCCAAACAGATTAGATATGTAGAGCCGAAGTATTACTTTTATTTGCACGTTTATATTATAGTTAAACTCTGAGTCCTAGTTTAATCTAATTGGAATTTTATGCAAAAACAGTGTTCTCCATCTTGAATACTTGTACACATTAAAATTTAAATAATTTATTTTTAATTCTTCGATTTTCGAACTTAAGAACTGATATAAATTATAAAAAATCACAATTGTGAATCACCACCACGAGAACGCGGCCTCCATAACGGTCAGAATATGCTCCGCATCTGATGATAGCAAGAACTGCATGAAACACCGAGTCGTGCAATCGACCTTGGATTTTATGCATATTCACTAATGTATAGTAATAGCACAGACACATAACATTGAGCACTGCATTTATAACACCTGATATATTGATACGTAGGTGCTAGTATATGTGCGCGTATGTATATTCCCTGTCATAAACATAACTCTCTCGCGATATATATATATATATATATATATATATATATATATATATATATATATATATATATATATAATTATTTATTTAAAACTTATAACATAAATATGTTATAAAATCACTACAAAAAAGCCATTTTGTTTCAACATCTCTGGTGTCTTATACAGTGATGTTGTTGAATTAAGATTATATATATATATATATATATATATATATATATATATATATATATATATATATATATATATATATATTTGAATAAAAACCGATCAATTTAAGGTTCCATGTAATAAGCCCTTTAAAAAGGTTGTGGTGAAATAACTTATTACCTTGAACCTTAAAGTGATCTGTTTTTATTCAAACATATTTTCTCTGAATTTACATTGAGGTCTCTGGATATCATCCTCCTTGGGTCTACCCATACGGATTACCAAGTTTGGCATAAACTATATATATATATATATATATATATATATATATATATATATATATATATATATATAGAGAGAGAGAGAGAGAGTTTTAAGACATGTTATAATTATGAGTTAAGGTGCTCAAGGTATTAAAGTTAGAACGTATGTCAATATAAAATGATGATTGAGGTAAACATCAAGTGACGACAAGCTGTTCCATGCTTAAACACAATCCCCAGTCTATATGAGTTGTGTTTTGGCTTGACTATTTTTAGATGCTCTTGAACCTGGCATTATTATTAATCTTTATAATTACTCTAACTATTATTATTTAAGACCCGCTAGTGATTGACAAAGGAGGACACATATGAAGCAACAGTGTGGATTTTGAAATGAGATCACTGTTAGATTGGATGACCTTTTTGTTCTTGCTCCCGCTTCAGGAAGATGATTCAGACTGTTGACTGTTCTGTTGAGTCCACTAAACACTTTTATCTCCATTCTACCCGCTCCAAGGCTAAGCGCTCAATGTTGTTATGTGGTATATTGACTGCTGAAACGTTGCTTTTCAGCTTGTCTTTGTATCTTAGCCATGGGAGTCGTACATTCTTGTAGCCCTGATCTAACTGGCTTTACATTAGGATCTTGGGTATCCTGTCATCAGACATTCTCACGACTGAGACTGTATGATAAAAGTCTCGACTCCTGCAATATTAGACATGTTCAACAGGTCTACGTTAGATGTCCTATCTTGAAGTTTAACTCCACAGATTGCACGCAGACAGCTTTTATGGAAAATATCTAGCTGGCGTATATGGTACCTGTATGGAATCCACGACTCTGAGCCGTACAAAAGTATGGCAAGTACAACAGTTCTGTAAGCCCGAATATTCATATCCAGTCGAATACCCGGTCATTCTACAAGCGATGGCGAAGTTTGCCGAAGACACTGGTAGCCTTAGCAATCTGATGCTATATATATATATATATATATATATATATATATATATATATATATATATATATATATATATATATATATATATTCATTGTGGCACAAATGCTTTCCACAAATACCTATTCTCTCTGCTATTTTCTGATTTAGTATCCAGTAGGCAGTAACCAGATTGTGATCCCACTTCTTTTTACTATTTAATTATTTATTTCATATGTATTAGGTTGTTCTATGTTAATGATATTTGTACATATTACACTTCTAACGACGAAAAAAAAAACATTTTAATTAAACTATGTTTCCCAAAATATTCTCATCCCCTGTTAATGTAAACAATTCTACATAGATACGTTTTTATTTCAGATATTTACTATGTCAACTTAGTTACATTAATATAACATTAAAACAATGTCAACATAGATTCATTAATAAAATATTAAAACTGAAGACAATCTGGGCTACATCGAGAAATACCAATATCAGAATCAATGTGTTAATAGAATTTCGTTGGGAAAATATTCTTGACTGGATCCAGAAGGAATTCTTTATCACCAATCATTGGTACTTGGTTCCTTTTAATTTTGGTAGATTTTTGTAAGAAATAACTTCGAACTATGTTTTCGTCAATGGCGCCATTAGTTACAAATCCACAGCACTAAACAATAAAGCTGAGGAATCAGGATTTTTTTGCACCTAGAGCAGTTTTACAGCTTCTTTACCATCGGGGTTATTTGTTTGAAATCTTGTCTAAGTGGTTAATAAAATCCTATAATATTGAAATAATCTTGAATATTTGATATGTGAATCCATGAAAAATATCACTATATAACCAGTTTTATTCTTTCTGAATGGCATATAATATTAATGATGCACGAAAAGTTCTCCTAATGTCGGTGACTTTTCTGGAAGTTTCCGATCAAGGCACTATACAACCACCTATCCGTTGTGGCCCATAAAAAATCTTTTGACCCTTTGTCAAATCTTCTGCACACACGTTCTGACATCGATTCTCTCACACAAACTGGTCAGGTAATTGGTTGGATGCTTTTGTTGTCTCCATTCTTCTCACAAATCTGTAAGGAGATTGTCCAGCATTCACTGGCATGTCCGTGATAGACCTCTTTAAATTAATTCCTTGAAGTCTACTGCACGTAGTTTAAGGGTTAACTGTTATTTTAAAATTGCCGTGTCGTTCCAGTAATTCTCTGTACTGTTTTCTCTCTTTTTCACATGTGTAAAATACCAAAGGTATATTGGTAAATGAAGAGGTGAGATGTCTGTCTGACTTCTCTAAAATGTTTAATTCAGAATATTGTCTTCGGATTTACTGGCATCCAAAGACAGATATCCGCGTCAACATCAGATAGAACCATATATTCCCAAATGCATAATACCAAATTAAACGCAACAGGTCATGCTAAGAATTTAAAGAGGCTCACCGCTTCCACTATCCACCCTCGCTGATCATCGTTACATTCTTGGAAGCTCCTTATTATTTCCATTGTAGTTTGATCTAACTTTTTTTAAAGGAAATTTAGTTTTTTTTATATTTATTTTAGAAAACTCTCTTATCAATGATCAGTGAATTTTAATTTTTCAGCTGATATCTATCTATCTGTCTCTATATATGAATGCTTCGAAGTGTGTTTTTTTTACTCCGTCTGCTCTCTTATTTTTTGTATGTACATACATACACACACACACACACACACACACACATATATATATATATATATATATATATATATATATATATATATATATATATATTTTCGTGTATATATGTAGATAGGTTTATATTAATATATATTTGGACAGCAACATTTCTTTTGAATATAATTAATTAAATATTGCAAAGAGACAGTAAAGATTTAATTATTTATTTAATTTTTCCGTCATTCTTACGTGTTTCCATTTTGTAGGAGTTAGGGACTCTAGAAAGTTTACATAATTTTTTGTTCCATGTGCTTTCGGGCCCTTCTTTTAAAATTTTCAACGGATTTAGTTATGATAATGTTACTTTCCTTTATGTTTTTTTTTTAATTGTATTTTGATTTAGTTTTTTTTAATGTGGGGTTTCATCCTGAGCATTCGCGTGTTGAGCACGGCTTGAATTTGCGTCTGCATCTTTTTTATTTTTTTTTAAATTAACACTACATTTCCACTGTTAAATGAGGTGAACTTCATATGAGGAGAGAGATGTTTGACATTTTAAAAAAAGCCTTTCTAATAGCGAGCTGTTTCTGTGTTAGATAATGTTCACATGGACTTTAATGGTTTTGCCCCAATACTCATCAATACAATGGGCACTATTGTAAGTGTAATATGCTGTCTAAGCTGTCAGAGAGGAACCCGAACGAGTGTATACCTAAGGGCAGAGTTTCATCCGGGGAGGTAGACAGACACCCGATCCCGCGTAATCGGGGTCAAAGGGCAATTTTTGCGCGAGCACAAGGGCTCAGATTTCCCCATATTAAATTTGTCCACTTGCCGCATCCTACGTCATGGGGAGGTAGGTAAATATCGTAATATGCTGTCTACGCTGGAAGCGTCAGCTGTCAGTGAGGGTAGATCTTGCAGTGTTGAACACTCTTCCTTTGGACAAAGAGGAACCCGGACGAAGCTATGCCGAAGGACAGAGTCTCTTCGCTTTTTATACATACCCGTTTTCCCGTATGCGGAGTCTACGCACAATTTTTGCTCGTGCCCACGGACTCGGATTTTCCCACATTATATTTGGTCTTATGGCACAACCTACCAGATGGAGAGGCAGGTAAATATCATAATATGCTGTCTAAGTAATCGCCCGATGCCAGTGGTTTACCTACTCCCCGCTGCTATTTTGTTGAAGTTATAATGATTAAAATAACATTTCCAACCTCCATTTTGATTCTTTCCCTTTCAGTAACCATTTCTAGATTATAAACATTCTGGTATATATATATATATATATATATATATATATATATATATATATATATATATATATATATATATATATATAAACATACATATGTACACAAACAAACAAACATACACACACAAACACACACACACACACACATATATATATATATATATATATATATATATATATATATATATATATATATTGGGCACCGTGTATGAGAATAAGAGCACCGTGACGCAATTCACTCTAACAGAAATTTGAAAAAGCCATAGTGTACTTCTTGGCATTTGCATCGGAATCTACAATGCAAACCTTTCAGAGTATTTGCGTGCCAATCTGAGAAATGTGAAGAGCATTGTTAAAGACCTGAATTAGGCAAAATGTAATTACGTAGGTTTGGCAGCTCGGAAAACTCAGCCTGATCGTTGTAATAAGAAAACAACTGCCGAATATGTTGGTGAGATCATCAGACACAACACAGAGGTCGACATCAAGTGCCTTGAGGAGTTAGTGCTGTCCAGTGTCAAGAGGTAGGCAACTGTAAGGCTCAATATCTGGCCACAGGACTTTGCATCATGCCACACAAGGTGGATAACCGAATCATAACTGTTAGACAACTTCTGCGACCGCATCTCCCCTTACATCTGAACATCTAACTACCCGACTGCAAACCCCTTGATTATTATGTGTGGGGCACAGTTGAGCAAGAGGCGAGACACGAACAAAACGCCTTGTAACGCCAAAGACGAACTGATACAAGGATTATGGCAGCATTCACCAACATTAAAAAGAGACCCCCCCCCGAGAAGAGTTGCAATTGATTCCGAAGTCTTCTGGAGACAGTAGTTGAGGCTAAATGTTCTCTTTACTGTTGCAAGATATATTTTTTATATAATTTCTATAAATATCACTGCTAAACTAAAGCGCGAGTGTTACATTCATTTTTTGTGTAATTTAGACGATAATTCATCCATCACGCTGTCTCTCTCTGTCTCTCTCAGTCTCTCTGTCTGCCTGTCTGTCTCTCACTTTATACATACATACATACATATATATATATATATATATATATATATATATATATATATATATATATATATATATTTAAAACGTTATATGTATATGGTCGAGTTATACGCGTCTCAATGAAGATTCTCTCACCAGAAAAAAATAAACTTTTCGCTTATTATAGTCAGTGCACCTTTCTATATATGTGCTTAAGTAAATCAATATATTCGCAGACTAATGATGAAAAGGGCCATTTATTTTTCCACAACAAACATTCGTTTTTGAGATTATTACTTTTGTTGTTAATGTAGTTAACGCAACGCTTTTCTGTAAACCACAAAAATCGAAGAATATTCTTGGAAATGCTCAAAAAATAATAATAAAAAAATACTCATAACGAACTGTTACTCACTGATTTAACATCATGAAGTTTAAAATTTAGTATAAAATTTGATATTCTTTACAAAATATTATTATGTTTTAAAGTAGGTCTATTTCTTACAGAAGCTGTTAGCATCAGAAATCTTTTTAATATGACACGTGTCTTCCTGTCTCTCTATAACCTATCCAATGTTCCTCTTTAGACTCGCTCTCTGACCTTTGCAATCGCGTCGTCCAAATTCTTGAAGTAAATAATTCTGTTTTCTTACTACTCTTTCATTTAGTATGGCTTCTGAATATCAAATTTACCAAACCGTCTTTCATCATAACGTTTCATAGAAGTTATAAGTATCACTTTCCGAAATTAAATATATGTTCTTCTTGTTTCAGTTTTCTTTAAATTTCCTCATAGTTCAATTTTTCTGCCCATGATATTATCAGCAGCCCCCTGTCGAACCAAGTATTTTCCCCTGTAAGTATATTTTCCCGCGTTTATTGATATAGAAGAAGATAGATATTGCATAGCTGTTTTTCCTTTATTGCAAATAATATTTTATATTGAAATATTTAATTTAGTTTCTGGCAGGCGTTGTTCCTATTCCAAAGGTACATCAAATTTCTGTGATACATTTTCGAGCATCACTTACTATACAAACGAGATAGTTAATTTCGTTTTTAATTCTAATGTCTTCAATTGGAAGTTCATACATTTGGCTGCCTCACTTATTGACGACCATAAAATATGTCTTCATATAATTAATGGTTACTCCTTTTATTCTCAGATTCCTTGCAATATCATTTCGGAGTATTGTTGATTTCTTTATAGGCTGCAATCAGTGTCACCTGTGTGACTTAAATTGATAAAAAGATGTCCCGATATGATTACATATTCTCTACGACTTGTATCGGTGTAGAGGTTAAATAATTCAGGTGAAATGTCTGTTGTAAACCTGCGCATATATGCCGAAGAATTAATAGGGAATGGGGTAAATTTTCTCAGAATATCAATTATCACAACGTCTATTAAAGCCTAATCTTTGAACTTAATAAAGCTTAAGATAGAAAAAGATAAATGAAACAATATTTTTTCACAGAATTGAGGATTACAATCCGCAAATGTCACGCCAAGTAAATGAATCGGTAGTTAATGGATAATTTAATTTTTTATAGTATACTTACATTGATGATTTATGTTTTAAAATTAAATTATTGTCACCTCACAGAAGTATTTAGCAAAATATTCATCAGAATATCACAAGCTATTAACATATTAGACATTGTTAGTTACGATTCAAATCATATATACTGACCCTTTGTATAGGACCATACAAATAACAAATATGAAATTTTCCATCGACAATTCGGGGAAATACGAAAAATAGGACAAAAATTCAATTAATCAAACGGTTGACCAGTTTTTCTTTTTTGGTTTCGTTTTAAAAGTTCGGCGAAAATATGAGTTTACTTACGATCAAATCTCAGATAATTATTTCTAAGTATGAACGTTCACTGACATGAATGTTCGCTCAAATAATTGAATATCTAAATAAACGGGTCAATAAAATTGATAAATGTTTTCTTGTGATAGTCACTTTAATAAGACATTTCTACAAAACTGGAGCTTGGAACTGTTTTAGGAAAAAAATCAGTAAAATCATTAATATAATCAGCGAACACAATGATTTGAATTGGTGAAGAGAATGAATTAATTTGTTTTATAAAAATAATAAATGATAGCACTCTTTCTAGCTGACTAATCTCTCGCTCCCACTCATATACACTCCAACCATATATATATATATACATATATATATATATATATATATATATATATATATATATATATATATATATATATATATATATATATATATGTATGTATGTATGTGTTGTGTGTGTGTGTGTGTCTCTGTGTGTATAATCAATGTTAATATTTGGTAACTCGAATGGATAATTCCAAAAAGGATATAAATCGAAAGAGATCTCTATGTGAAGAAACAAACAAATATTAATTCATTATGGCAACGAAAACTCACAATCCCATAGTGATACTTCATTAGAATCGAAAAATTCGATTACAAATCTTTGGAATCTAATGGAATAAATATCATCATGGGGATTGTGAGTCTTCTTTTTCATAATTAATTTATATATATATATATATATATATATATATATATATATATATATATATATATATATATATATATATATATATATATGCGAAGTTTGATCAAAATATTAGGTTGGTGCAAAACTAATGTCGTTTTCTCACATAATAACATATGTGAGAAAACGACATTATTTTTGCACCAACCTAATATATCTGAACTGATACTATAAAATGAAAACTATAACACATATCAATTCGGCATTTAATCTCCTTCAAATTAGTACCCTTCTGAAGTAACACAGCTTTTGCAACGTCCTTTCCAATGATTCAATTTTACCTGGGGTTTCGATCCTAGCTAGAGGCAACCGGACGTCTAGCCACACTGAAGCGCTGTGAAACAGCGAAACATATATATATATATATATATATATATATATATGTATATATATATGCACACACACACACACACACACATATATATATATATATATATATATATATATATATATATATGATGGCAATAAAGTCGCTATAGCGTTACTTATAATAAAATAGCAAAACATTGAAGAAGGTGGTTTGAAAATTAATTAACTTATTATTGTTTAGCAAAGCATTTTATCCTTATTAACCAGAACCATTTTGATAATAAATTTCTGAACTCTCGATTAATTACTTTGTCTAAATTGTTATTTTAAGTAACTCTATCTTGACTTTATTTTTAAACTGTATATTTTTTATGATCATTTATAGGTACAATGCTATTTTATGAATAATACTTGAGCCTAAAAGAAAAATACAATTCTATCTTTAGGATTTCGTATTGGCGGTTCGAGTGAGAACTTTATTATGTCTCCGCACAATATTTGGTATTATTAATGATATTCCGTTAGATGAAGTTTGAAATGATTTGGGCACCATGACTTCTACACTGTAGCTGTATCCTGTCAGCTGTTGAAACCTTTCTGCCCCCTCATTTGTTCTTTATTTGTTTGGGAATTTGATACAGCTTCTGGGAATCATGGCGTATAGAATATTTTCATTGGTGAATAATATAGATGATGCACCCTCTGTCCAATTTTCCAGCATATCTAAACTTATCATTATCAAATGTTAAAAAAGAATAGCAGGTGGTAAATTTAAATAGTATCATCAGTGATATATCTACACTTATTTTGTATGTACATATTGAAGTATATTTTTCCAGGTGTTGTAATTGAGAATGTAGGTAAAACGCAAGGAAGGAAAATGAACTGTGTCAAGTCTGGTCATCATCCAAATAGTTTGGTGTTTCATACAAGGCTCTGCTGGATGGTAGTCAACGTATTATAAGCTTTTTTTGTTTGGAATAAAACTATTGATTCTAATGTGTTTTGCTTTCAATTTTGCATGTTGGATAAACTGCTGTCAACCATGTTTTACTCAATAAATATCTTTAGATGATAGAAAAATAAGATTTTAATATTTTAGAAAAAGTCATCATGTGCAGTTATTTGTTAAGAAAGAGTAATGTTTCAGGAGGATAGGAACAGAAACATAATAATAAAGAAGCAAATGATAGTAAATATACTGTCTTTTCTATTATATCACTATCGAAAAAACGTACGTGTCTTTATGTCATATTTGGCAAAGTTAGAATATATTACCAAGGACAATGTGAAGGGAACAGACAAGAAAATTCTGACAAAATATAAATTTAACAAATGGTAAACGGTTCCTAAATCAGTGAGATAGAAAGGATTGACAGAATAATTCCAGAAGCCATCGCGACCATTTATTCCATTGAGAATATAATCGGGAAATATGTCAATAATATATGGAAACGTTTCGTTCGACGTGAATTCACCAAGATTATACGGAAAGGCAAAATACATTCTAAAGACAGTTTGTCACTGGCTGTTAATGGCAGCTAGGTGAGCAATTGCTGACCTCTATACAACTTGGGAATAAAAAAAAGGGGGAAACAAAACAAGTCGAGTTAAATTAGCTCGTAAAATTATTTTGTGTTTGAGATGATATCATATATAAACCGATATGCGAATGAACACATACACATACAGACGACTCACGTATATACAATGAAGGACATGTACATGTTTATCCAACTATTTCTCTGTCTCGTCACACACTATCTCACACATAGTACACACCATGTATGTATATATATATATATATATATATATATATATATATATATATATATATATATAGAGAGAGAGAGAGAGAGAGAGAGAAGTATATGTAGTTATACAGATAAGTCATTATGCAGATTCTGAAAGAAAAGAAAATATTGTGTCTTCTCTCTTTCCTTGTCATCGCATGTAATTCACTGGTGACTATCAATCGCAAAGTTTATAATTCAGCTCATAGATATCAGTTGGGCTGATGTCTTATTATGACACACAAGCATACACAGCGAAACACACACACAAACACACCTTAGTGTAACTGTTTGACACCTGAAACAACCTTCAAACTACTCTTTCTCTTTCTCTCTCTCTCTCTCTCTCTCTCTGTCTATATATATATATATATATATATATATATATATATATATATATATATATATATATTGTGTATATTTAGGCAGCAATTTTTCATTAATGCATGTTTCATTAAATAGTATAGACAAGTTTTGTCTATTTTAAAAAGTTCCGTTCATATTGTTATCTTATAAGATTAATCACATTATCGTTGAAGGACGAAAGGAAAACACCATATTGATACGTTTAAAACTATATACATATATCTATATATATATATCTATCTATATCTATATATATATATATATATATATATATATATATATATATATATGTATATATATGTGTGTGTGTGTGTGTTCGGGTATGTGTGGGTGTGTTCGGGTATGTGTGTGTGTGTCTGTGTGTTTTGAGAAAATATTAAAAAATTAAATTTACAGTCAGAATGGGATGTATATTAATATTTTTTTTGTTTCATTACTTGAGTTAGGTTTCACGACTAATTTCGGCGAGCATAGACATCATCCAGAAAAAAAGAATCCCTGCTTGTTAGTAGCTATATATATATACATAAATATATATATATATATATATATATATATATATATATATATATATATACGTATGTATATATATATATATTAATTTTTGATTACTTTGTTTATTATTATTACATCTACTTGTGTTTATGTGTGCATTCGTTATTCGTTTATTATTTATTTAATTTCTATTTTTATATTTATTCAGTTGTTGTTTCCTTTATTTATTTTTCTCGGAGCTTGCTTATCATTATCTTAGTATTTATTTATCGTGTATAATACGCATACGAAACTCATGGTTTAACAAGCTTTTAAATCAATGCTGATAATTACGTTTAGTTTTTATATGGATTAACATTTATTTACTTACACTGTTGATTCATTTAAAAATGTTAATCTATCTATTTCTTCCTAAAATCTCTATTTTTCTCCAAGAATTGCCACATTGTAGGAGATATATCCTCATGGATTCTTACCTGAACATGGCAATCTTAGATTCAAGAGTCACTCGTTATTTCGCAATCTTATCCTTATATTCTTCACTTAAAACCACAACCACTTAAAACCATTCAAAAACTATATTAAGTGGATCTTAGTCTTTTGTAGTAGGTGAACATTTTATTAAAAAAATATGCATTCTTTTATGACAAATGTTTGTATAATTCGTCTCGCTAACACTGTTACAATTCCTCCCCATTTTCTCTATGAATTTATAAATGTCAGTATAGTGTTGCGTATTTATTTTATTTATAAGACAAATGAATATAGCTGAATCTAGAAACGCCATTAACCATCCCATCCAGTTAATAAGACTTCATTGTCTAGCATTGTTTCAATTTAATCAAAGGCTATTTTCAGATATATTTGCGGCAGATTTTTTTGTTTATTTTTCGGACGTTAGGTAGAGTA
This sequence comes from Acanthosepion lycidas, assembly GCA_963932145.1. Taxonomy (NCBI): domain Eukaryota; kingdom Metazoa; phylum Mollusca; class Cephalopoda; order Sepiida; family Sepiidae; genus Acanthosepion; species Acanthosepion lycidas. Next base: position 123,278,776 of record OZ010577.1, on the reverse strand, counting down.
AATAGGTTTTTACGCATAATTATCTGTTCTAATGAAATGGTGTAAACATATAAACAAGTATACTGATCTTGAAAATGTAGGAAGGTGACTTCTTGATGTTTCCGGCCTTGTGTGGTGATCCAAGCTGACGGCATCGTCGGAAATAGTAAGTAAAACACTCAACATTTTAATCCAATCTTTCTGCGTGAAATTTGGTTATAGAAACTCTTCCGAGGTTGTCGATGGTTTTGCTATCATGAAGATAGATGCCATCGTAACCGAGGACATGATCGTAATTTTTAAAAATGCTTATCAAGCCAAATTCCCCGGGCCCCCTCCATTTAAGTGTATAAACT
>OZ010577.1:123223441-123273441 GCA_963932145.1 Acanthosepion lycidas | reverse complement strand
AGTCTATTGTATTTGTACAACCCTCTATGGATGTTTATGCAGAGCAATTTTGAACTTTCTTCTTCCACCTCTATCTGAAGGTATGCGCCCGAGAGGTCGATTTTAGAAAAAAAATTTCCACCATTGAGTTTATTGAAAATTTCTTCACGGCTTGTGAGAGGATAGCGGTGATCTTGCAAGGCATCGTTTAACCCTGTGGAAAAATCTGCGCATACTCGTATTTGATTGGACTTCTTTTTTACGTAGACCGTAGGTGCTGCCCACTCGCTGAAATCTGTTTTTGACACAATACCTGCTTGTTCGAGTCTATCTAACTCTTTGTTGATTTGCTCAAGAGCAGCAAAAGGGACATTCCGTTTCTTTTTGAATACCGGTTGTGCACCGTCTTTCACCTTGAACTTTGCTTTCTTTTTAGTACATTTCCCAAGGCCTCCAGAAAAAACCTGGGGAAATTGCTGTTTGTGTTCCTTTTTTAGATTTACCAAATTGGACGTTGTACTTTGTACCTTGCGACAAAATGCACTCATTGGGCAATCCCAAAGATTGAATTTTTCTATCCAATCAGTTTCAAATAAGTTATCTGAAGTTTTCAATACGTAGGCTTTGAGCTTTTTGTAACTCCATTTAGTGTTACTGTAAGTATTACATCGCCTAAAATGTTAATCTTTTCGCCAGCTACGGATTTTGCTGTTTTTTCCGTTTTTAATAAAGTCGGCTTGTTTAATTTTAGCCTAGTACGCCAGTTAATGGTTGAAATATCAGAACCCGAGTCAAGCTGGAATTTAATGGACTTATTGAAAATATCCACAGTTACATATTTTCTTAAATTCCTATCGACAATATTGTCAGATTGACCTTGCCTAATTTTATTTTTGGGTTTTCTCGTTCTGTTGGCGTACCAGCACGAACTTAAAGTATGTCCACTTTTATTGCAATTTTTGCAATATTTTTTGTTCTTAACTAGACAGAATTTAATCCAATGCCATTTACCACCATGGTAACATGGTCCGGGTGGTTTCTTTAACCTATTTGGGTTTTGGTTACTGCGGAATTTAGGACATGAAATTTGCCTTTTGTCTTTTTGAGGGGAATAGGAGGTAGACTTGATTCTGATTTTATTAATCTGAGCCGCACCTGATTCCTCGATAATGTTTGAATCACGCTTTACAGATATTACTCTTTGACAGTCATCTGCCAGTTTTTGGAGAGTCAGTCTGACTTCGGCGTCTTCTGCCTTGTGCGAAAATTAAGCACTTAAATTTATCGGCAGTCAGTTCGGCTAGTTTAAAATCATTACAGGGCTTGTTTACCGATGCTGCAAATATTAGAAAATCTTTCTGGTTGTCTTTGACTGTGTTCAAGCATTTCCAACGTTTGTGGAATGACGTTGTGTTAGGCGCAAATAGTTCCGATAGGAGCTTAATAATCTCTGAAAAATCCAAGTCAGTGCTTTTCTTGGGTAGTATAAAGTCTACGAACCCACTATGTTCTGTAGTTTCCAGTTTTCTCTATAGTAGACGTACCTTTTGTTTACTGGGCCATTGTTCACAGTCTACGTTGAAAACTTCTTCGTAGCGCCTGTAAAAAAGCCTCAAAAGTTGTGTCGTTCTCTGGTACGTATTCAAAGGTTTCCATTGAATTGTAGATTGTACTCTGGGAGAATATTGTATCTTTTTTCAGAGTGTGAGCCTTTTAATGCATTTACGAGTAATTCTTTAAGTTGTTTCTGTTGTAGTTCAGCATTCTGAAGCGTAATTTTTTGGAATTCCATTTGTTGTTTATGTAATTCCAAAAATAGTTGTTGTCTTTCTTCTGATTTTTGTTGTAGATCAAAATTTACTTTTAACATTTGGGTAATTACTTTTTGAAAATCTTCCATATTAAGGCAGACAAATGACAGAGATTTTTTGTTGCTTTAAAACCGTGTACCAAGGGGAGGTACACAAAAAATCTTGATAGTTTTTTTTCTTTCTTTTTTTTTCTTTTACAAAAAAAATATGGACAGAAAATTAGTTAAACTAAACTAATTATATGTTTAGCTTTTTTGCAATTCCGTGGTTCCGTTAATTTTAACGTAATTGTATAAATTTTCACTACACTTATGTATTTTTTTTTGTTTTTTTTAGTGGTACAAAAAAGAGAAAACTCACCTCAGTGAATTTGAGGGGAGAATAATTTTATGCCCGAGTTCAACTCAGTTGCATAAAAAAAAAATTATTTTTTTGTTAAAACTTGAGTACAATGGTAGTACTTCTGCTCTTGTGTTGTCAGTTTGTTTTACAAATAATGTTTGTTTTTTTCGTGTGTGGGTGTGTAAGAAATCGTTCTCATAATGTTATTTGGACAGACTTTAATATTCCGTAGATGTCGAATCGTTAGTTTGTCACTGCTGTTTGGTATTGGAATATATAATTTGTATATATATATAGACGCTGGATGTTGCGTTTAAATCGCTAATGTAGTAATACCAGCTTAATTTCTCGTTCAGCACTGCTGTGGGAACGCGTGGAGTTTGTGTATTTTTCGAGTACATTGTATCTATTGATATGGTGAGAACGAAATTCTCGAATCTTTCTGTCGCCACTGATGTGGGACTGGCAAGGTATTGCGGTTTTCGACGTGAATGCGTTTCTCGAATTAATCGTCGACACAGATGTGGAACTGGTAAGGTATTGTGGTTTCGCCGTGAGTGCGTTTCTCAAACCCTCGTCACCACTGATGTGGGGCCAAAGTCGGGACCACAGAAGGAAAACACGGAGCACGGATTAGATGTAAGAAAGATATATTATCAACAGGTTACAGAGATAGTGTAAGCGGAGCTTACTATATGTTAGTGTCCAATACTGGTAGTCGTACGCGGCTCTCTCTGTCTAGAGTGTTGTGTCGCATACTTAATATAGACCTGGAAGAGTCTATTGTGTAGGTAGTTCCGGTTTCACAATAAACACCTTTCAGGTCTTAAAAATGGCACGCAATTTCACAGCAAAATAACACGAAGAATCGCAAGACAAAACGTTATCAGCGATAAGCTGTCCCTGCCTGCCAAGCCAGGGTAAATTTAAATAAATGGGACAACGACTAGGTACTAAAACAGCTGTTTCCTTAAATCGTCTAACTTTTCAAGCGATAACACGCTTGATTATGTTGGAAGGATATCCATTATCTATTAGGTTGGTGCAAAAATAATTTCGTTTTCTAACATATGTTACTATGTGAGAAAACGAAATTATTTTTGCACCAACCTAATAGAAAAATACTGTGCAATTTCTCAAGTTCACCGTTCAATAACTTTGGGGAACAAATGATCAAAGCACGTTGAACCAGTGTTTCAATCAGACCTATCTTACGGGACTTGGGGACAAAGGAATTCCAACTGGTATATAAACCAGTAAAAGTGTGTTCGCGAAAGACGGAAGTATCGAAATCCACATCCCTACGTTGAACCAAGACATCCAAAAAGGGCAGAGACTCCTCTTTCTCCATTTCCATAGTGAACCTAGGTGAAAGATGAAGGGAATTTAAACTTTAAATTGTCAGCGTCACCAGAAGATTCAAAAACGGTAAAAGTATTATCAACATATCGTTTATAAACTAAAGGCATGTTGATTTTCTCGTTACGAATAAGTGTTGACCGAAAGATATCTCAGGTGCTGTATGTCTATGAACAAAAAAAAGGTTTGATTAATAAAGTGGCGTCTCTGTTATATATATATATATATATATATATATATATATATATATATATATATATATACCCAAGTATAGAATTAATGTATACGGAATAAATTCCAATAACCAACAATTACTATACTTAAAAGAGTGCTCAATACAGAGTAGAGCGAATATAATATTTATTTAAAAATAATAACATAAATATGTTATAAAATCACTACAAAAATAGCCATTTTGTTTCAACAACTCTGGTGTATTACCAAGTGATTGTGCTGAGTGTAGAATTTAATTTCAACACGATCACTGGATATGACACCAGAAGTTTTGAAACAAAATGCCTATTTTTGTAATGATTTTATAACATATTTATGTTATAATTTTTAAATAAATGGTTTGATATATATATATATATATATATATATATATATATATATATATATATATATATATATATATATTAGGTTGGTGCAAAAATAATGATGTATTAATGTCGTTTTTTGACCTGAAGAAATACGTCAAAAAACGACATTATTACGTCATTATTTTTGCACCAACCTAATATATATATATTTGTGCGTGCGTGTGTGTGTGTGTGTGTGTGAAGCATCAACATCATAGAACCATCTCATGACTTATCGAACATATATGCATCATGTGATTTGGAGAGAATTCGACTTCAGTGCTGGCACAAGGCATATTAAAAAGGACATCGAATAATCTAGTCTCATATATATATATATATATATATATATATATATATATATATATATATATATATAAAGACAAAAAAGAAAACATATATCAGCCAACGCGTTTCGTCCACAAAGAGACATTATCAAATCAAATGAATGGATTTTAACTTGTAATAATTATTTATATACAAGAACTAAAATCAACTCGCCGACTGAGAGAAATTTTTATTTTGTCGTTATTCATATTGTCCTTTAACAGGTATTGAGAGAAAGAACCGATGTGCATTTTGTGCAATAAACTGTTCAGATGTCGAACGAATTTGCATACGTTGCAAATAATAAGGATATCGAAGTTGCTCTTGAAGTACCCTCCAAGCGGTACTATGACATGTTAGACATGATAGGGCTACATAAGACGTGTGCTGATACCTGAATCATCACAGACAACCTGTAGAATGTGTTCTTCGTGGTCAGGCGTTCGAGCGGATCTCGGTCTTCCTCGATCCATAGTATGTGTTGCCACGGACCCTGTCTCAACAACGCAACAATAAACAACTACAAAGATTAGATGACTCGGTTGCTTTTGATCTAGAAATGCAATCTGATACAGCCGTGTAGCCTCGTGTTCATTACCATTCGCAGTTGCGTATGTAAAAATCCTATCTGCTACTAACGATATCAATATCCTGCCTTTGAGAAACGGAACAATTCTCACTTAACTCACGAATAAACACTTTAAACGAAGTCAGACTAGCCATATATGTACACAAATGAGAAATGTGACATTGTCTATAAGGCAACACAGCGGCATCTACCGTCAAGCTAATTTTAAATTAATAACTAAGAAGGAAGTATTTGGAGGTATATGTTTATATGGCCATTTAACCTTGTTTGAGTGTGTGTATCCCGCTCTCTTCATTTGTAAAAGAAAACTTTATATATATATATATATATATATATATATATATATATATATATCGCCAGGCCATTTTCATGCTCGATGCAATCGGCGTGGCCTGAAGATTGCATCTAGCATAAAACAGACTGTCGCTTCTATGTTTTGACTTCTATATTCACTTTTATATATATATATATATATATATATATATATATATATATATATATATATATATATATATATACATGTGTGTGTGTGTGTGTGTGTGTGTGTGTGCATTTAATTATATGAAAAGTATGTTTATTCATTTTTGGGCAATAACATAAATTAAAAATTTGTATTTGTACAAATATTTGTTCCCCCCACCACCACTGTATATATAAATGTTTTCCCATCGCCACTTTTAACTGGTGCTCGAACGTTTGTGTTCCCACTTCAAAATATGAGCCAAAGAACCTTTCCATGTCGAAAGCAATGTGCATATGCTAAAGGTAAATGATACCACAATGTATTTTAATCTTTTTAAATTAATCGATCAGAAAAAATATACATACGTCTATAGGCCAGCAATTATTTCTTTTGTTACCGTTTAATCTTTTTAAGCCGTAATGCATCACGGCTTGATAAAATGGCGAACGACATGCGAGTATCTCATGAATGGATGGATTTTGGAAGTTCGAAACTGACAAAAAAGAACCTCTATTATTTCATGATGAAAAGAATTAACGTTAATTGTCTGCATAGACAACTCCTGTCTCGAGAATTAAAAAAAATATATCGTTCACATTTAGTTGGTTACAGAGACGATCTTAAGGGGAAAGAAATCGTCATGTTGCTTCCAATTCAATTTCCCTTTTAATGAACGAAAATCCATTTGCTAATTTGCATTTCTTTTTTTTGTTTGTTTGTTTTTTTCTAATTTAATCTTTTTGGTTTTGTTGTAAATTTTTCAACATGTCTGAAGTAATTTTTGCACGTTTTGTAGAAACTCATTTTTAAAATTTCACTTTAAATTTTAAGAAATTGTATGTCTTAGAAAGATATTTTAAATTAAACCTCCTATTTCATGCAAGTACTTTTTAAATATATTGCTCGGGCTTTTATTTATTTGTATAAATATAAATAAAAATCCCGTGCAAGATGTTGCAATATCTTTTTCTTCATTTTCCACTCAAACTGCTTGGAAATTATTATATATAGATATAAAATTCCTAGAATAACTTGTTGAATATTTTCCATTGTAAACACAGTGATATGTAAAACTTAAAATAGAAGACATTTCAGAGTCAATTAGTTTTGTTCAGTTTGTTAACCAGTGTTTATTTATTTTCAGATGCTCTCCTTAGTGTCAAAAATTATTGCTCTATTTACAGGGTGGTCAAAAAGTCTTGTTCTCCTAACCAACTCTTCCAAACTGTACGAGATCGTGTCAGCCATCTGAAATAGAAAATTTTGCTATGTATGGGAGAAAAGACTTTCAGAACACACGGTATATCTAGATTTGAAATTAACTCTAGATGCTAGATTTAGTCCCCGGTAAACTTTTTAAAAAAAATTTTAATTAGTTTATTTTGATTAAATTTATCTTTGTCTTCCTCCCAAATAACAATAATCGACCAGTTTCTTTTTCTATATATTGTTTTCAGGTACCGTTGACAGAGGCATCATAGTGGATGTTCCGCTTCCATATCTCATGAATGCTAACGTTTTGTGAACCGTCCTACAGTCCTGAATTGAGAATGGATGTGATCTGAGCCAATAGCTCTTGTCTGTTACTGCCGTCAATACTAGCCGGAGGTTATTGTTCGTAACTGTTAAGGACCTCGGGTGGGTTTCTGCGCTATACAGGGTAAACAGCGGTATCTTCCTTCAGATAATTTCAGTACACACATAACACCAAAGAATGTTAGATACCAAATGTTCCTACGCATTCAGAAATACCATATCACATCTGTATGGTATCGTCAAACATAGCCAGTTCGGATTTTGAAAGATCAAGTCACATTGTCTTGGTTATTTGTTCACACTGACTCACGAGATATCATTTACAATTGAAATTGATCTAGATCTTTCCATTATGTCCGTTGACGCAAAATATCGTTTTATTTACATATACTGATATATCATGAATTTCGTCACGTCTGAGTACAAAGTTTCAGAATACAGAAGGATGCTTAATGTCCCATTGCCCGGACATGTGGGCAATAAGAAATTTTAGAGAAAATGGAAACAAAAAACAAACATATGCGTAGTATCAGGAAGAGACAGTTAAGATTTCAAGGGTAGATAATAAGGAAAGAGGGATCAGAATATGTGATACTCCCAGGACAGATTGTTAGGCAAGAGAGACTGAAGAAAACAATGCATAACGTAGTGAGCTTGATTAAATGGATGGAGGAACAGGGTTTAGGAGAAATTAAAGAAAGACAATATTTATAAAGTTCAAGAAAGGACAGGAAATTGTGGAAAGTCACTATCACCTTCGTCCTGAGGGGGACACGGGACACAATATAGAATAGCTTTCTCATGCTCTCTCATATGAAAATTTAAGCATACTTTCCAATGTATTTTATGGCATCAAATGATATTTTATTTTTAATACTTCATTTGAGATTAACTCTTTTAAAAATATTCAATTAAACTTTTATTTACAGATAGACTTTTACATGCCAAATACAAGTGTTGTCAAAATTAAACTGTTTTCTGAAACTTTCTTGTATTGCTCATATCGTACGTCTTATTATTTTTCAATTACTTTTCTACGCGTGGTTGGATTTCTGCGTTTATTAAACCCTTATTTTAAAAATCTTGTGAGCTTATTGTATCAGTTGAAAATTCCCACCGGCATGTCTGTTTCAGAATATACATGTATCTGATACAAATGAGTACTAGCTATTTTTACGGGTATGGAATATTTTTAAATAGTAGTGCTGTAATCACGCAAAATTTTGATGTCTTCTTCATTGAAAAGACAGTAACTCGATCTCTAGAATAAATAAGCGGATTGATTGGAATAAGAGCAGGATTTTTTATATTATTATTATAAGGGTGATATTACCATTATTAAAGATGAGAGTACCACACAATTCTGGGAACATACTATATGTAAAGACACACACACACACATGCACACACACAAACACACATATATATATACACATATATGTGTGCGCGTGTATCATATATATATTTCATCATTTACATTACTCGGTCTGTTATCCTCATCTTCATTGCCATATTCACAATGTTTTGGCAGTTGTACGCACCGGTATCCCTCAGGTAATTGGAATTTAGAATTTTGAAACTAACCTATTATTCGTCCATAGAATGGGGTAGGTAGATCTAATTCCACGTGACATGCCTTTTCTGGATGTTTACCTTTAATATAAGAGTTTGGGTTCACCACTGCTGTGGCCTGGTATTGAACTCACAACTCTAGTCAATGGATTTCTGCCAACGTTTTTATCAACTGTCTTTCGGAACATCTGTGTATGAATTTTTAGAACTTATAAACCTAATGTCTAAGCAACCATTTTTAACAGTGATATGTTACTATTTTATTTGTTATTATTAATACATTTTTTACTTGAGCTACTATTACAATTTTTCTTATATTGTTATTGCATTTTTTACCAGAACTTATATTACAATATTTGTTATCCATTGCTTTTCTCTAGAACTTCTTATTACTGGTCCCCGTATTGTAATCATTTCTATGCTTGGTCGGCTCTGGAGTTTTTGTGGCCTAGCATACGTGCTGATTCCTTAAGTTATAAGGATAATGATATTTTATTTCTAATACTTCCTATGAGATTAATCATAATACCTCATATCAGAGAAATAGACGCACACACACATATATGTATGTGTTTGTGTGCATGCGTGTGTGTGCGCGTATGTAAGTGTTTAGAAATGTGAGCGAGATTAAATATGTAAAGCACATAAATAAAAATATAAGAAAAATGAATGGATACAAAAATAATAAAATAAAAACGAAATGCCGTCTTATGCAGATTAAATGGACGCGAATATATGTAGTTCTGTAGACATGTAAATGTATTAGCTATTCACTTAATGTTTTTCCTTATTTAGACCAGAAAAAATAGAAAAATATATTTGCGCAGAACCGCGCCCAGACAGATCAAAACAGTTAATGTCGCCAGTAATAAAAGAATCTACACATCTACGAACCTCTACGCACATGTATACACACCCTCATATATATTATACTAATATCATATTCTAATGTCCTTCCTTTTGAAAGCTTTCATGCTAAAGGGAGGTAACTAGATTAGTGACTATCTTTGTTTACTTGGATACGTAAAAACTTAAAAGAGTAGGCTTATCTTAAAGTAACAATCGGCCTTTTTTGTGTACAATAATTTTGTCAACAGATATAGAGTAACTGACTGAAGCTAAAAGCATAAATGGACACCTGAACACATCTGGCTTCTAGTTTTGAGATGTTTGTCTGCACATTAATAAAAACTGATTCACTCCAAGTATTGGGAATTCTTCATCCTTCTATTGAGAAATTAAGACATTTTATTTTAGTTCAGATATGTGTTACAGTTGACTTAATTCCGTCGAGGAGAAAAGTGTGTAGTGTTCTTGCCTCCAAAATGAGGAAAAGTTTTGACCTGTCTTAAAATCAGCTATATTTTACTTTGGCGCAAATATACGCAGTAAAAAAGTACCTTTTTCTTCAACATGTTAATTCACATCTCAACTATACTTTTAAATATTTCTTCATTCTTTGCAGAACAGCAAACATTGAAGTATGTTACTTGTGCGGGAAGGCTTGTCGGGTTTATGTAAAAAACACGTGTCTCCTGGTACGATTTTTCCCTTAAGAATTATTGTGGACACTAATGTGAGTACGAGTAATAAATGAATAATACAAAACAGTATAAAACAAACGACAATTCTTGTGATAACATATGTATTATAATTACAATAAAAGAATAATATATTTAAAGACTAGTTTCATAAAGAATTTAAATTCGAGTATGTGTGTTTGTGTGCGGAGTTTTTGTAGGCCTACGAGATATAGACACGCATGTGAAAGCCTGCAATATTCTCGAGAGTAAAGTAAAACAGTGAATATATTCCCCAGTGGAGCCACCTTTTTCCTCACGTATGACAACATCTTATAGACAGAGTTGTAAAAGATGCAAAAGAATGAGGTGAGTATATATTTGACTATGTATAAGCTTTAAGAGCGTCCCCTAGCTACGCTTTCTTTAAGGAAAGTCAAGTGGGATAAGCCAAATTACTTTTAGGGAAATAAGCTTTTAGTTAATTTGACCGGATATGGCCGGAAGAAGGATAAATATGGTGTATCCCAACTAATACTATACCATCAACTTACATTAGGTTATTTGCTTTCGGCCTAATTTCTTCACGTGTTTTTTTTTATTATGACAATGTTTTCAAGAATTGTTTTAAGGGTTTCACCCTAAGAAAGGCGGGAGTGTCACTAGCATGCAAGGGGTTACAGAGATTGAGAGCAAGAGCAAAGACGGATGTTTCAGGAAAGGACATAGAGAAGGACGGCTATCAGGATCAAGGCATCAGAAAATGTCGATTGACATTACATTTGAGTATTTGAAGATTAGAGCTATCAGTGAAGCAAGTAGGAGGAAGGGAATTCCACTGTCTGGAAATGGGAGAGAAGAAGGTGTTGGAGTAGAAGAGACGGTTCTATTTAAACGTTTCCCAAAATTTGAGATCCTTACTCTTACCGTTTCAGGGAACAATGGCGTTGTATTGGCAAATGAAGTTGATGACATAGTAGTAATTGTACAGAATAGTACGGATATATTCAGTTATATAGAGGAGGGAATCTCATTTTGGAAAAATGAAAGATGAATCGTTTCTAAAAATGAAACAAATATATTTATATTCTAATACGTTCATAAACAGAAATGTGTAATTGCAAAAATCGAAATAAGATATAAATTATGATCAGTTCTATGACGAGCAAATTATCAAATGTTTATGTTTGTATTAGGCTATTGGTTATGAGATTTTGTTAATATGCAAGATTATTATTCAATTCAAAAAGTGGATCATCATTAGTAATAGTGGAGAGGTTAAATGTGACAGATGATAAAGAAAGTATGTCTAGTTATTTTCAATGAATGCTGACAACAACAACAACAAAAATAATAATAATAATAAGAAGAATAACAATAATAATAATAAGTACAATGCACACAGACAGAACAAACAAAGCTAATCACCTTGACATCGTGATTAGTTATTGCAAAGGCAAAATGTGTTTTCTTATTAACATGACAGTTCCTGCAGACTTCAATTTATCTTTGAAGATCTTCAAAGTCTAACAAAATACAAGGATCTTAAAACCGAAATCTCAAATATGTGACGCATGAGTTTATTAACAAGTCCAGTTGTAGTTGGCGAGCTCAGATTAATGAGAAAAAATTACATTAAACTCACTGAAACAATTTATCGTAGCCCATGTCTGAAAGAAATACAAAAATAATTGTCCTCATCAGTTCGACCCGCACCATATGAAGGGCTTTATGTAAAATATGAGTGTTTTTTTTTCGAATCTGCTCAGTTGAAAATACCATGATGCCATTTCTGGCCTTAGTTCTCTGGTTGGGAGCCGGAAATGAATTAATATATACCAGAAACAAAAGAAAATAATAATAATAATAATAATAATAATAATAATAATAATAATAATAATAATAATAATAATAATAATTAAAAGGATGAAAATATTTGTTAGAGTTGTAAAGATACCACTCAGAAGTAAACAATGTCAGAAATGAGTAATCGGTAATTTACGAATCGTTCGAAAATTTTACCGAAAACCGGATAATTAATATAAGTTATCGAAATGTATAAAAAGAAATGATCAGAAAACTGTATCCAAAATTTTAAAAAAAGATTCTCTAAATTATAATTGCCTACACTTATATTTTCACTAATCTTTTATTTAATAATTAACAAGTTTTTTTTTTTTTTTTTTTAACATTTGCAATGATTTGAACTTTCAATTTTTGTAAAGATTTACGTTTGCATATCGCAAATTAATACAACATCCTTTTTTGAGCGCGTCCATTGGTCAGAAAGTAGTAATGTGACAATTCAAATTTATATGTTCCTGGGAGTACGTTTCATAAAATAAAATTTTCTGTAGGAAAAAAATGACAATGAAATCTGGACATGAAATAACGGTGAGGTAATAACAGGAAAATTAGTCACGAAAAGATATAAGTAGACATAGGAATTTGAATGAGAACAATACGGAAAGACAGACACCTGACAAATGTCAGGCGGTACAACTACAGTCACTTTGTGAGAGGAGAAACAAGCTGAGGATATTAATTTAACTTTAAATAATTTAAATGAGATATCGTTTTCGCTAAACCAGTGGTTCTCAGCTTGTTTTTATTCATGGACCGCTTTTACTCTTATTTTTTGACAGACCCCATAATCATTGGATGAAAAAAAAAAAGTTAATTTTATTTTTTACAAATACTTAAGTTTAGGAATTGTATTATAGAAATAATAAATGTATAGGTCCTGATCTAGCATCTCGTCTGAAGTCATTTTCTCACAGACTTGCTGTGGCTTCCCTCTGTCGTTTTTACAAATATTTTCATGGCAACTACTCTGACGAGCTACTTTCACTGGTTACCCAACTGCATTAATTTGTGCTCCTAGTCTGGCATCTCGGTCCCACCATTTCACTGTTGAAACGGTTAAATGAAGTCGTCTCTTCTACTCCAACAGCTTCTTCTCTGCACTTTACGCCAGTGGAATTCCCTTCCTCCTACTTGCTCCCATGATAGCTATAATCTTCAAATATTCAAATGTAATGTCAATCGACATGTTCTGATGCCTTGATCCTGATCCCCGTCCTTCGCTATATATTTTCCTAACACTACTGTTTATTCTTACTTTCATTCTTTGTAACCCCCTTGCGTGCTAGTGGTACTCGAGTCTTGCCCGGGGTGAAATGCTTAAAAAATGTATGCTTTATTTTTAAGTAAAACTAATTTAAAGAAAATAAACTTGTAATTAACAATTAAATTCTATGGAACAATTATGTATACTAGTGAAATAACTTATAAACAATTTTAAAATATATAATTAATTATTATCTTTTAAAAAACTGCAGATTTATTCAATGATATCTCATTGCTGCTCCGCGAGTGTTTTAATATTCGTCTCCATCAATGTCAATGATATTCGAAGAAAATATTTTCACAATGTCTAGTCTATTACTGTATTAATTAACTGATAATAATATATTAACCCTTCATCTAACAAAAAACTAAAACTTCCATTCAATACAAACTGTGTCCAACAGACCCATTTCTATTTTTTTTTTTAACTATTCATACTTTTTCATTTTATGATGATATCAGGTCGGGATAATCACATGTAGAGCAATAACAATTTGAATAAAAATGGATTCACTGAAATAAAATAAAAAAACAGTATATGTATGCATTTAGTATGACATTATAAAATTAATTCAAATTACATTTTGTAAAAAAAATCACAATTCATCGTTGCATTTTGCACAGAATATTTTTAAATGAGTGCCAGACGTCTTTGGCAAATACGATAGACAGTTTGCGTTTTTCTATCCATTTTAAAACCATTACTTTCCATTCTCTCATTGGGTGGTTCATCATTGAAGTGTTTGAATAATAATTTCCATCAGATTTGTTGTCATCATTCATATCAACATCCGATTTTGAATAACTATGTCTGATATCATCACTTTCATTATCATCTTCAGAAAAAAAAAATGGACGATATTATTTTTTAATTTAAAACTGGACCCACTTGGTAATTGGAGGAGAAGTCACACACCAGCATTTTAATTCTGGTTCTAAATTTATTTCCTTTATGTAGATGATACAAAATGAAGAATAAATAAAAGTCACAAAACATAATTCGTATGGAATATCTATAAGGGTGAAAAAATTAGTTTTGAAAAAGATATGTGTCCATTGGCCCCATTCGTAGACTGAGATTTTTAATATGTTATTTCATTTTATCAATATTTACAATTACTATCATTATTTGTTATTAATATTTTAAATTAATTTATATAATAAATTATATTCGTCATATATTCCCCTTTATATATATGTGTGTAAATTTAATCATTCCTTCATATTCCCCTCAGTGTTATACAACTTATACAATCAAAACACCCGGTAAAGTAAAAGGGGCGCTTTACTGCAAGTTTTAGAGTTGTTTTTTTTTCTATTTTTAGTAATTTAAGATGGCATAATCTACTGTAGAAATTCCAATTCTCAGTTGTAAAAAACGCTCGGAAGTGAAATGCTTTATGCAATAAATTGCCGAATTAAACGGTGGTAAGTTTTTTAAAAGATTGACCTGGATGAGGAATGCCAAAAGTTTTTGACTATTAATACGCATGAAGGGCTCTCAAATCTAAAAGAATCTCTACTATAAAAGTAGCCCCAAGTATTTCCAGCAAATAATGGATACGGTGATGGCTGAACTAGACGCTGATATGTGTATTAAGAGTGCTACAAATATACATTACGTAAAACTAATTCAGGGAGTATTTCTGAGAGTACAAGATTACGGTTTTAAAATCAATGAACAGAAATGTCATTCCTTTTTGGACAAAACCATATATTTAGGTCAGATAATCGACGAAAAAAGAAGATGATCAGATCCCACTCGGACAATTGCCGTTAAATAACTGCCTTCCTCGACGAATTTGGGGACTTTACACACATTTCTCGGATTAGGAAATTATTATAATACTTATGTGCCAGATATGTACAAATTGCGAGCACCTCTGAATAATTTACATAAGAAGGGTATGGAAATGGATTTGGTCAGCAGAATGTCAAAACAACTTTCAAAGGAATTAAAAAATTACTAACGTCAGAGTTATCACTGATATTGTACGGCCCGTAGTGGCAGATAATAGTTGCGTCGGTCGCGAGCGAATACGGCATAAGAGACGTAATGGGCTATAAATTCGAAGATGGTACAGTGAAAACAGTCGCTCACGCCTTAAAAAGTTTGATAAATACGGAAAAGGCTGCAGTCAATATGAAAAGGAAGAGTGTGCTATAATTTTTGCTGTCAAGAAATATCACAGAATGGTTTAAGGAAGACAATTCATATTGCAAACTAATAGTCGCCATTATTTTGTTTTAAGAAAGAGATACTCACACATACTGCAAACAGACTACAGGGTTACGATTTGGTTGAACTAGGTTATCAAAATGAAATTTCTATCGTCGAAGAAATTGGAACACGCAGATGTTTTTTTTTTTCAGATTGATATTGAAATGTAAAGAAGATTTTGAAGATACCGTGAATGCTTGGCTGGAATCCGAAATCCAAATTAAAAGTATTAAAGAATTGCCGGTCACAATAGACGATGTCAAAATTAATTCTAAGGTGATAACAATTTACATTGTTAGAATGATGTCCTCATCTTTATTGCCATATTCCTAACGTTTCGACCGTTTTATGCTCCGGCCTTCTTTAGGTGATTGGAATATCGAAACGAACTCTTTATTTCGTCAACCTGGGTAGATTGTTTTAGTTCCACATGACATGCCTCTTCCATTTAACACAACTCTACAAGATTTTGTTCACCACTGCCTAAGACAGATATTAAACGCACGAATCTTTGAATCAAGTCACTCGATCCAACTAACCCTTATTAACCCATGTGCCCTTGAATGCATGCATTTTTGGACTTATAAACTTAATCTCTCAGTAACCACTTTTTTTACCATAACTTATAGTGCAATTCTTGTTGTTAATATTGCTTTTCTCTAGCTCTCCGAGTTACAGCTTCCTATATTGTATTCATTTCTATGATTGGCCGGCTTAGGAGATCTTTGTGGCCTAGCTTATGTGCTGCTAACTTAAGTATTCGTATTTTCTGTCTATTATTTCAACCTCATGCCACAGGGAGCAGCGATCTCCTTTTTCTTTCATATGTGTTCAGGTACACCTGATTTTTTTCTATTTCACCCCGTGTTAACCCTTTAAGATATTCTTGCAGTCTTACCTGAAGGGGGCAAGCTTTTCCTCTATATGTCTTACCACAGCTACACGGGATGGCGTACACACTGTCCTTAGTCAAGTTTTCCTCTATGGGGAGATCTTACTCGGAAGAGGTGAGTACGAAGTGTTGAATCACTTTTGAAGTTCGTCTCGATGTTATATAGACTACAGGTCATATGTTTTTTTTTTCGATAATCCCTTCACATCGGGTAGGCAGACTGAAGTTGTTTTCTGAGTGTTGTTATCCTCTTGTACACTTTTATCCCAGTTTTTCTGAACTGCTACCATGTACCTTCTTGCTTATATGTCTCTGGGTCGCAATTTATGACTTTGAACTGGTAAAATCAACCCCGCTGGACGAAATAAAGCGTTCTGTTCGAAATTCCAATCATCTGAATTGACCAAAGCGTACACGTAGGGCATCCGGGAATAGAAAGAATAAATGAATTCCTTGATGAGAAGCTGTGTACATTAGCCAAATTTGTACCAAGATATCCAAAATACAGTTAAAAATATAATTGTTCTAATTCAAGAGTAAAAGCAGCACCTGTAAGTTATCAGGTATGGGCAAGCACAAATAAGCCGTTAATAGACGACTCAATGGTTCATACTATTTGATTGTGGTCGACAGTTTCACAAAATGGTCCAACATATTGAAGTGTAAACAACATACTATCTCAATAATGATTACATTCTTGCATGAACTGACACTGTATCATCCGATAATGAAACTCAATTTATCTGTCTATATTTCTGAGATGAGGTATTATGTACAATATTTACATTATTTGGACTATTGTCCTCATCTTTGTCACCATATTTATTACAACGTTTCGGCCGTTGTATGCTGTGGCCTTCTTCAGGTGTTTGGAATGTCGAACTGAAACCTTTATTTCGCTCAATGGGGTAGACAGGTCTAGTTCCACGTGCTATATTTAATGAATGTCAGTTATCAGTTATCTCCTGTTAATTTCCCTCTGAAAGTTCTCCACTGCCTTAACCGGGTGTTGAACTCACACTCTTTGAATGAAGGCGTTAGTTAGATCCAGTGACTGGACCCAAGGAATGTGAGTTCAATATCCGGTTAAGGCAATGGAGAACTTGGATATTCTATATATGCACAGAATAAACAACCAGTACAATTTCATTTACCAATAGACATACTTTACGTTATTTTTTAGTACCTATCATTGGACATTATTGTTTTTCTTCCTTCTCCTTTGTGATTTGAGGATTGTTGCCAATTGATCTGCAACAATAGACCCATGATTTTTTTTTGCAAAATTTAGTCCTGTTGTTAAAAGAATTATGATTTTTTGTAATCTCAAACAGCAAATCGACAC
Organism: Acanthosepion lycidas; assembly: GCA_963932145.1. Classification (NCBI taxonomy): domain Eukaryota; kingdom Metazoa; phylum Mollusca; class Cephalopoda; order Sepiida; family Sepiidae; genus Acanthosepion; species Acanthosepion lycidas. The sequence goes on along the minus strand of OZ010577.1, from coordinate 123,255,775 downwards.
GTGGACTGCAACGGGAGAAAACTGAAAAACCTTCTAAAAAACCTTCTTCGACTTTCTTAAACTTTGATGCTTTTTTTGCATTCTTGAATAATATGTATAGTCTCTGAGTTTATAAATTCGATAATTTGGTTTCTGGTTTTTATACATATACATTAGTTAGCGGATAATCATAATTAAAACAGACCTCCCATATGTATATTTAATTTAAACTGAGTGTGTTACATCTATTGTCCGGCATATTCAAGGAATCTTAATAAAGAAAATGTGTTCTTTGAGAGGAATTTCTAAAACATTTCAATTACTAAAATTAAAATTCATTAGAAATTGCTTTCTTTACGTTTCGGATATAAAGGAGAAACATATGGGGTCTCAAAAAACATACTTGAAAAAGGATGCGTGTTTTACTTAAAAACGAAAATAGAGATTTGCTTTACAATGACGTTCTTCGTAGCCGACCTGTAAAGAATTCGGTATCCAGCTGTGGGACGCAAGTTAGATTGCTGCCGGAAGTCACCTTTCTTTATTAAAAGATCTCGGTAGTCAAAGGCAGATGGCTGGACGTTATACATAATATAAAATAAAAATGGATTGCCTATTTCAAATACAAGTATCCACTATAATAACGTTTTAAATAATAAAAAATGGTCTGATTAAAAATTAATATCCATTAATTCTTTACAAACACTGTAATATATATATATATATATATATATATATATGTATGTATGTATGTATATATATATATATATATATATATATATATATATATATATATATATATACATACATAATTTATCTACTGAAAAGAAAATAATTATAGGATCACAGAAGGAATTACATAAAATTACATATATATACATGCATATATATATATATATATATATATATATATATATATATAAACATGCATATATGTATATAGACATCCATATATATATATATATATATATATATATATATATATATATATATATATGGTCTTAAGGTGTGCAACATTTATGGTTTATATATATATATATATATATATATATATATATATATATATATGTTCGTCGAACATCTCTTAGATATTTTAAAATCTCTCGGTTTTAATTCGCTGCAATTTATTTATTTTATATATATATTATTATTAGTCGTAAAGTTTAAAACGGTTTTTTTTTTTTTTTTTTTACCTATAAGCACTCTTGGCTTGACTCGCCGTAATCTATTTATTAATTTTAATGGCTATTTTTCTTATTTCTGTATATAGTAATTATTGGTGGTGAAATGAAACGTGAGGGGAAGTGGGTGGGGAAAAGGAAAAAAAAGAAAAGAATTACCTTCTAAGTATCCGATGAGGGGGTGTCCACCAAGGAGGGAAGTAAAGAGAAGGAGAAAAAAATAAATTGAAATTACCCGTGAACAGCTTATGAAGAATTTGCTTCGCTGTGATTAGCTGTTGGTCAATCTCCAATCAAATGTGTGTCTACGGGGTATTTATAAAAGTCAGTGTTAACAAGCACTTTTTAGAGGGCGCCTCAGAGCCTGATCAGCTCTGAAGGGGGGGTCGATTTGGTGAGGTCAGTATGATGTTTGAAAGACCCGAAACTGCCCAATGATCCTTTTCTAGAACATCACTGACGACGCCCTCTAGCGCTAAAAGAGCGTATATTCAAAATGTGTGTGTGTATATATATATATATATATATATATATTTATGTTTAACGTTCTTTTATAGATACAAGTATTTAAGTAAATGGTCTGTTTATAATAAACAGTATTAAATAACATTTACCGGCCTGAATGTCCGAGAAATTTTCATAAAAAAAATCGTCTTTTGACAGGATTCGAACCTGTATCCTATACGGAACCGTTATTTAGCCTGACGTGCATAACCGCTCGGCCGAAATGGATCGTTCGGTTGGCACGGTCGAATTTACTGCTTATAAACTTAAATCTTCCATGAATCTCGTATAGGATGCAGGTTCGAATATTTTCTATGAAAATTTCTCGGACATTCAAGCCGGTAAATGTTATTTAATACTGTTTATTATAAACAGAGCATTTACTGAAATACTTGTATCTATAAAAAGAACGTTAAACATAAAAATGTCTTTAATAAATATATATATATATATTGTTAGTTAGTCAGAAAATTAAAATCGCTTTTCTAAATATATTTAAATAAGTGAGTAAAAGTTCCCTGCAGCTACGTCGAAATTCCCTCTCAAAGTTACGAGACTTATATATTCATAACAAAAATGCTTTGTCCTTTGCCAATCCCGAGTCAAGCAATTCGCATACAAAGCTTTTAACTGTGATTGCACTTATATGTAATCTGTACATCAAAACACGCATTGTTTTCAATTTTAAAGAAATTTCAATAAAATATTCGCCTAAGGCTTATGTCATTGACCGGTTGTTGCAGTATTTATCATTGTGGAAAGCGTGACAATGGAAACTGCTATCTGAGTTCAACTTCCAGGTGAGACTCTTGAAGGTCAACCGAGAAAGATGCCAGAAGAAAATTATTAAAAGTCAATTCCATTTGAAAGATATGACATCTAAATAGAAAAGGTCATGAAAATATTGCATAACACATTTGTATTTCAACAGGAATTTAATCGAAGAAATATAAGTTCCGTTTATACGACAATGTGGATAAATAGTTAGAAAGTAATTCTCTCAAAAAGGTGCAAATCTCAGACCTATTTTCATTTGGTGCACATTGTCTTATGCGTTATTGCTTGTCTTGCGCAGTATTGCTGAAATTATTTCCTTAATTGGTATATCTTTTTCTCCAAGTCTATATATATATATATATATATATATATATATATATATATATATATATATATATATATATATATATATATATATGAGAATAAGTGAATTAAATGAGTTCGACTGGAATTTGATGTCGGCTCTCGGATTCCTCAATCCGAGCTACTATCGATCGTGCCTCCTCTCTCACTCTCTCTCTCCCTCTCTCTCTCTCTATATATATATATACATATATATATATATATATATATATATATATATATATATAATAATGGACTCTCCCGTCGGTGTTGACGTATGAGGTTCTGAAAGTGTGTGCGATAATCTGAAGTGGCTTTTAAGACGCCCTAGTGATTTACAAAGGAGGCCATACAAGGAGCAAGGGTGAGGATTCTCAAATGGGATCACTGTTAGATTGGCTGACCTTTTAGATCTTGCTCTCGCTTCTTGAAGATGATTCAGACAAGCAGATTGAATATACACACACATATATATATGTGTGTATGTGTATGTATATATATATATATATATATATATATATATATAAGAAATATACAAATATATATATATATATATATATATATATATATATATATATATATATATATGAAGAAATATAGTTTTAAGTTGTGCTATATGTTTGGAATAAAGTGCTCAATACCAGAGAGGTATCGCATGTACATAAAAATATAAAAGTGGACATTGACTCAACACTAACCGGTGACAGGCTGTTTCATGCTAGACGCGAACGTCAGGCGGCCTGACGATTGCCTCAAGCATGAAATAGAATGTCGCCGCTGAGTTTTAACTTCAATGTTCACTTTTATACATACACACACACACACACACACACACACACACACACACACACACATATATATATATATATATATATATATATATATATATATATATATATCCTTACAGTCATTAAATCCTGTTCTCGCCCCTTCTTGTTGTGTTCCATATAATTCAAAGTCAGTTCGAAAAGATTCCGATTGATTAACAATAAGATGGAAATGAGCCTCTTCACACTCTTATCAATAGGTTATGAATATTAATATTAAAATGATACAATGGTCAGTTTTCAGTTTGTGTCTGACGATTACAACTCACTGTTGCACAACCGATGCAGAACAAATTTATTAGCCTAAATTTTCGCTCCGTTATTTTACATCGTGCACTGTTTTATTACTCCTAATGTGTTAATAATAAGAAATATTTTAAAAATCAAACACTGTGTAATCGCTTGCCATTTTATGTCATTACATTTTAGATTGGCACATATCACTGGGGCTTTAAAAGCAGAAACTACATTGGTTTTTGAGAATGCTTTTCCGATCAATTGAATATGTCGCAAGTATAATTAATCGATTAGATGCCTGTAAGAAAGCAAATACTAATGACTATTCATATTGTCTCTAATTCACGGTGAAGTTAACAATATTGTCTCAAATCCTTAACCTCTAATTTCTTGAGTGTGCAAGTGTGTTTAAATTACTTTGGAGACAGAATCATTCTTTCATCTAAAGAACTATTAGACAACGAAAGCGATAGCCTAAGAATATCTTCTCTAATATTAAATATCTTGAGCATGATATTTTTAGGGTGGCAAATTAATTCCATCTGTTGGATTGACCCTTTAAGTCAATCAAACAGATGTAATTTGAAAATAGATAAGACAGAAAAGAAAAAATACCTTAAATTCATAAAATAATGACCTATATTGTATACAGAGGCACACAAATATGTTAACAAACAGAGAATTGTAAAATGAAATTAAATAGCATTATGAAAATATTGGATAAAATATAAAAATATATAGCCGATAAATGAAAGTGGGATATCCAAGGATTTAAAGAGCGTCGGGAAACCCGGCAAAAATAGGAAGGAAAAAAATGTGACAATCCTCTTCTAAATAACTCTTAGAATATTGATTATAAGTTATCTCAGATTTTTAAACACAAGAAAAATATACCGACCTAAAAGTTCTTCTATAATCTGACATTAGGTGTGTAACAGTCCAAATAACACTGATAATGGAACAAAGACTAACTAAGTTTTAAAAGGTTTTACTAATTGTTACTTAATACAATGTCCAAGAGACTCTCAAGGTAGAGGGTTACTTATGATCTTGGTGCACGTATGAAATGCAGTTGATGCGGTCATGCATGAAAAATATTGTTTAACCCTAAACTTGAATACGCTAAGATTCTAGTGATCATGGACACATCTTCCTTGAAGTTTCTTCCATGAAGTAGTGGTTGTTGGGAAGATATTTTCTGAATAGAACTCTTCCTAATTAATAAAGAAATCGTCTTATTTTATAAATGTTTCGTCCAATCAAGACGTAGACAATCGCAGCTCTCCATAATTTTCCTCTCTCTTGTAGCTTTTAATAAATGTTGTCTTTCTGTTATTTTTGCTAAACCCTATTTCGCCATCCACTTCCTCAGTCTCATTAAGTACGTTATGCGCTGTTTCTCTGTATATCTTGCCTTAAGTCTGTCCCGCGAGCATCAGATTCCCCAAGCCCTCTTTGACGTTGTGTTTAAGATTTCTTATTCGAACTAAATGGGGATGATCAGTTTTTAGTGTGAGAGTTTATCTGTGAAGATCAGAATTGGTGGAAGGAAGGAAAGTAGCTTATCAAAACAGTTGCCATGGAAATAACGATAGATTAGCTACAAGCTTTCAAGTTTCCGTCTGTAGGCTAGGAGTTGTAGAGTGTAAAATAATTCATCACTCATATGGACACAAAGACACTTCTGAACTATATCAGATATATAAATAGAAGCGATAGACGGGGAGCTTCAACCCATGTATTTCAGTTGGACTCAGTTTTTCATCTCATCTGGCTCATGTAAATATAGAGCATAGCAGAAAAAGAGAGGTCAAATGAACTAAACATTTTTCTAGAAGTTTAGCGATGGATCATATTTATGAGATCAAATCGTTTAAAACTCTGTCCCAATAGGTGTCAAGGCAAGGAGACTGCTTGAAATTGCACAATCTTTTATGAAATTCAGGCTCTGCTCGGAAATAATGGTTTGGTGGGTTTCGTTTGGTTTGTGTTTTACGGCAATGGTTTATTTAATGCCGACATATTTTTTTCCTGGTGATATTTTGTTTCGTCAAAAATCTATTTCTGGTAATATTCTTTTCCTCAAAAATGTATAGCTCGAAATATTATTTTAAAAAATGTATTGCTGGTAATATTTTTTCTTCAAAAATTTATTTCTAGTAATATTTTTTACAAAGTACTTCTGGCATCAAAACCTAGCTTTACACTTTTATAATGTTTTTTACTTCAGTTTCGGGGTTAACTATTTGCCCATAGCTGGGACCCTAACATGTGATACAACCCCGGGTCAGGCTGGGCCTGGGAACACCAGCAATTAAGAGGTGGTTCCACGCCTTCAAAACCTCCTGATCAGAGGCCTTGCTGCTGGTAGTAGTTTCTCGTCTTACCCAGGACGCGGATGCAGTTTATCGTCATACGCAGGACGTGGAAATAGTATTAGGCTACTAGTTTGAATTAGGGTAAATAAATTTCACATGACTTTTTTCTTTATTTTTTTAAAATTCAATCATTACAGCTAGCTCAGTTTCTGGTGTTCTAGATTTTTGGCAGTACACTCAGATATTGTTTTATTTATTAAGGCTAGAAAAAACATCGACCTGAAATGTAGTCACAAAAGCATAAAAGATTATAACATGGATTCAAATTTCTCATTGTTGGTAAAGCATAAATTTTAATGTTTTACACAGCAAAAAGATGGGTGAAGAAATCGTCTGCTGAAATGTAGTAACTGTACAGCCATTTATATTCCTTCGAATAAGATGTACAATAATGATAATGGCGTCTTACTATTTTATACATTAAAAATAGACTAAAGATCTCATTGGCTGAAAAACAGTGACAAAGGAACAACATATATATCCAATTTGACCCTGTAATTTATGGAATAAATAGAATGCGTCATTTCTGTTTTTCAAACATGCTCTTGTCTTACCAGCCATTAGGCGCTTTTATTGAGTAAGCTGACCTCTTAACTCAATGTTGCGTCTCTATTTATTGAGATTTAGCTAAGTTTTTTTCTTTCTTTATGATATATTATGTAGCTCGGATTTACTTTACTGTTATTCTGTGTTAAGGAAATAATCTGTAGGATTTACTTGGAAAGTGTTATCTTATTAGTTACAGGAATGACGCCCTGTTCATCTCTCCAGTTGAAGGTCAGACGAAAAGCTTTCAGGCGACCAACAATGAAACCTTACGAGATCAATTAACATCGCTTGCGTTATACATCATCGAATAATAATTCTAGCCCAAGAGTCACAAATAAAACAGCATGACTTTTCATCAAACACTCCGGAACACGTTAGGCAGATGCAATTACTATCTATTAACACATATATTCGACGAGACGCATTAGTGAGCAGTTTTATAGATATCAGCTGTTGATTTGTTTACAACAAAGCTCGTACATACTATATTAAATGATATTTACTAAATCTTCCTTCTTACAGTAAATATCGCAATTACCATATACTTCCGCGTATAAGTCGATTTTTAGATAAGACGAGTTAAAAAAATGCAGCAAATATTCTGGAATTTATCCTATACATCGCGTATAAGACGACTGCTTCTCGATTATGTAAACATGATGTTATTGGAAAGATTGTTACTTATTGTATCCTTAGAAAATCAAACAAACAAATTAACAAAACCGATTCTATATCATGTTTTTCTTACACACTTCCCCAAAAAGGGAAAACAGATTTCTTTACGTTTCATAGCATGTTCTATTGTGAGTATTGATTCTTCGCCTTCTTCCATTTTTTATCCCCATATCTAAGCAGTTAGAAACAGCCTGGTGTACCAATGGCCATTTACTTATACTTCATCGACAATAACAAAATGCTGCTAATCGCATTAAGATAACAGAACATCCCATGGCAACCATGAATCGATTTTTACATTTTCACAGCTGAGCTGGCATGGATAAATGTTGAATATGGAATTATTATTGGAATAAGTAATATATTATGAAGTTATACCAGGAATATATGATAGAAATGGTTTTATTAATTTTATTACCAGTTTATTTGACAATTTGAATCATTTCATCTACGTTATTGGTTATCACACCGAGGCCGAGGTTAGCATACCGATAGACATTACTCAGAATTTAAGGTTTGTTTTTTAGAATTGTATTATAAGACGACCCCCAAGTTTTAGCGTGATTTCTGGGATTTAAATGTCGTCTTATACGTAGAAATATACGGTAGGTGTGTTCTTTTTATGTGGTAAGTGTGTCGTAAAATTTAGCTCTTGAGACTTTTTCAAACACCGACTACTAGTGTGTGTGTTAGGTCTCCCTCACTATGTCGAGCCTAAATAGAATTCACACTCAATTTCACACCAGACGATCGAAGAAGCCGAGTGCAGGGTTGATGTGAGATGATCCACATTTCGCAGAGATCAGATACACGTGTTCATATTAGCTGCATCTTTGATACACATGTGAAAAGTCACATTACAGAGACAGATATATTATCACAATCCCGAGAGGTATGAATGCAGATTCTCTGAGACAGCATAGATGAGAATATAAGCTACACGTTTTGTCCAGGGCCCCTTCCCAGATACTAACCGAAGGTGACTGACAACGTCAGAATTTGGATAAAATATATTGGTTCATGAGATTCAATACACTCGTTTTGATTTATCAGCACAACGATACTGAAATCCCCTGAGAAATCAGCAGCGACTCCACCCACAATTCTGGATGATTGGCGAGAATAGACCAAGATGAAAACCACGAAATGGAGAAGTCTAAATCAAGTAAGTACGAACAGTGTAATATCTGGGAAGCCTTCTAATAGGTGGCGGTAATTTTAACACTAAAATCCCAAGGCACATTGGAATAGCAAAGTCTGGCTTCCAAGAGCTAAGAACTGCATTAAGAAACAGGAAAATGTTACTAAAAACACAGAAAAAAAAACTGTTATGTAATGTCAATCCTCGTTTATGGTAGAGAGTTTTTGAACAATAACACATGTTCTACAGAAGGATTATGAGAATACAATGGAGTGAACATGTGAGTAATAAGGATGTTTTAAGGAACATGGAAATATAAAGCCCCCTTAAGAGACAGTTCAAATGTCAAGAACAACGCGGAAAGAGGGTTTGGAGTATTTGACACTGGCAGGACTTTAAGGTAAACTGCTTTCGAGCTGTTCCGGGATTAAGATGGATAACGAAAAGGCAAACGTTACTAAGAGCTGCAGAGGATAGAATGTCGTGGAGAACCATGAACGCTAATTTTCTGAAGAGACATGGTGCATAGAAAAATAAATGATACATTATTTTTACGATAAGCAAAAATAAAAACAAATAATATATTTCTTCGATTATTACATGCATATACCATCTGTGCATAAACGCAAGAGTTTTGTGATGAACAATTGAAATCGACTTTCTAAATAAATAAACGGCAAATTCTGTCTGCTCGTCTGTATGTCAGGAAGCCCTCTGTTACGGACCACCCTTGCTCTACATAGAATCAGGAATATCACGGGAGTGAATATGTGCCCTTCATCTGGTACTTGAACACTCAGCAATGAGATCTGTTCCTGGATGAGGAGGGAACAGTTAAAAATATCAAATTTTAAAATAACTGAAAATATTAGTGATTTTAAAAGTGTTTAAGTCATATAGAGTTTAAAGTAACAGAAAAAAAATACTTTGGGAATTTTTTTTTGTTTGTTTTATATTCAATTTATAATATCTCAAACAAAACATTTTGAAAAACAAACAAAACATTTTGAATTGAGGAATTTCTTCAAAATTCCAACGAATCAGAGTTAACGTGAAAGGTTTCATGACGTAAGGATTTGAAGTTCAGAAGTGATTGTGATTTGAAAATTATCTGTTATCTAATCTGGAGCAGAGGTCCCTTTAGTTCTGGGCCGGAGACCCAATTAGTTCTCAGCCGGAGGTAACTTAAACATCGGCACATAAAGCGGCTTTTATGCTGGTATTAAATAAATAAACTTCGGCTAAACTAATTAGCATGGCATTTCTCCTAGAAGTCAAGTTTCAGTAACGAATTTTTATTTCAAAATGTTAAATTCATTTAATTTTGTGTCGATAAGGAAAACATTTATACAACTGACGTGTAACGTGTTTTGGACCAAAATTATTCGGATTCCAGATATCATTACTTGCGAGATCGCTGTTTTTAGATGTAGAAAAATTAATCAACTCTCGGCAAATCAGAAACGAAGCATGACGAGAGAATGAAATCAGTCAAGTTCATTTATGCACCTCAAAAACAAAATGACAACCATTAGATTTTTGAACTGGAGAAAAAAAATTGTCAAATAGACGGCATTCCTCGTATCGCATTCTGGGATGGACTCGCAGCGGACAAAATCTTTCATTTTTTATGGATCTTGAACTCTATCCCCCTGACAGATAATTTACGAAAAGTCATAAATCCCAGATCCCAGTCCACACTCGATTCAGACCAATATAATTTTAGCGAGACCGATCGGAGATAGATAAGAATGTTCTATCAAGTCATTCACCTGTCATGGTTATTGTCAAATGTCTTCACGCAGGTTAATTTTAATGAGCATAATCGTATATCATTACGAGGGAAAAGATAATCAGTTGGGCAACGTTTTGAGAAAATAGGCAGGTTGCCATGAGTTCCCATGTTTGTATTAAGAAATGTTGACAAAAAGCTCGTGTTTTCATGTAGCCACAACATATTTCGATTCTTTAAATTTATTTATTACAGTTTTAAATGTAATGTCTCATACCGCTCCGTATATTCAAGAGCAGTCACTGTTTTGTTACTTTCTTACTGGGGTGATACATTCAATCCTCATGTCTGTAACTATATAAATTATATTATGTGTAATTACAAGAAATTATACGACTCGAAATCAAATCCTATTTTCCTGGAAATGTTAAGACAAATTCTATATTTAAGGTTCCTCGTAGCTCACAGGCGTTGTCATTGTTCTCTGTTATGTCTTTATGGCGATTTGTCTTGGACAATACTTTGTTAGATCACGTATAATCGAATACATCAGTACCTTCTTAAAGCCACAATATATGTTTATAAGGAATTTGTAGTTCTAAGCGCATCATTGTTGTACCTTTTAGCAATTAATATGAAGGCTATATATTTGGGTTTTATTTGATAAAATGTGAGATATACTGTGGTAAAAATGTCATCTAATTTACAAATTTTGTTAATTTCTAAAATATTTTTAACTAATACATATGCAAGACCGCTTTTTGTATTTTTTAGTTACTTAAATAATGTACAATTACATACGAAACACTATTACTTCTATTAAGTGCCAGGCTTACGGCGACATCACGTTCAACCACAGTACTTGGATGGGTGATCGCCTGGGAATACCAGGTGCGTTAATCTTGGATGTGCGGGTGGTGTAATGGATAATGGCTGGGAATTTTTAATCGTGGAGCTGAGTTTCAATTCAGTTTGGATTCGTTATATTCACTTATGCGCAAATACTTTTGGGGAAGGTAGGAATCCAACTTTTTCCCCAGCTATAGGTTAATTAGTAACGCTTCTATCACTAAACCATTATTATCTGAAACAATTATTAGAATCTAAAAATATTCATGGTGTATATAACCTGCAAAGTGTTGATGAAGCATAGAAAACGAATTAATCAATCATTTTTTATGTGCCGTAGTTGGTGATCATAACTCTCCACCATTTCCAGTTTACTGTTTCCTAATTAAATATTTCCTCTTTTTCTTCCCTTTTTGCAAATGCCTTGACGTGTGGCAGTTGTAGGAATAGATTAATTGGTCATTACAACTTAATAATATGTCCCGTCTTCATTGACTGCCACATGCAAAACGCTACATTAAATAATCATTTCTATCATTACGATACCACTTGTGTCATTATTATAATCAAATTCGTTAATTAGGTGATCTTTTTCTTCCTTCCCTTGCCTTCAAGGTGTCATGTGAGTATTAAATTCTCCAAGTTTTCTTTCTTTATTCTGCCATTTTTTAGCAAGAATTTCTTTGCAATTCCTATTTCCCTTGAAATATCATTATAACTGACATTTTTTTCTCTCAATATTCTTCTCTTGGAGTATTTTCTGTTAGATCAAGTAAAATCGAACATATAAGTAGCAATTACATTCCATCTTAAAGCGTCAGTGTAACCAGAGGCGTCAGGAAGAATGGAAAAATAATTGACAATTTATTGATAATCATTTTCAAATAATTCTGACTCAAGCGTAAATTACAGAATTTTTGTAATAAAAATCTCAGAAAATATGAATTGAAAACATGGGTTTAAACATTTTGAAGCTAAATGTATTCTGTATATATGAAATCGGGCTCTGAAACTTGTGTTCTAAATCAAGAAATGTCTTTCATTATCTGTGTATATTTCTGAGATGAAGTATTATGTACACTATTTACATAATTCGGACTATTATCGTCATCTTTGTTACCATATTTATCAAAACGTTGAACGACACATGACAGAGTGGATAAAGGCGTTGATTAGATCTAGTGACATGACCCAAAGAATTGTGAGTTCAATACCTGGTTAAGGCATTAGAGAACTTGGAGAGGTGAATTAACAGGAGATAACTGATAACTGACATCCATTAGACATGGCATGTGGAACCAGAACAGTCTAACCCAGCGAGCGAAATAAACGGTTCAGTTCGATATTCCAACCACATGAAGAAGGCCGAAACGTTCTGATAAATATGGCAACAAAGATGAGGACAAAAGTCCGAATAATGTAAATGTCATTCATGTTTTATTTTATTTATTTTGTGGCTATAAAAACATATAAATAATTATAACCAATCTACCAGAAATTGTTCTTTTAACAATTCAACCAATATAAAGTCGAGAACTACTCAGTTTAGATTGTTAATGTTAAAATGTTAATGCAGTAATTTGGTGTATGATATGACGTAGACAGGAGTAAATATTATGAGGATAAGGAGAATAGATAACGATTGATACTTGATAGAAGACTTTAAGGTTGCCGGGATCAGCAATCACGTAGCAATGTGTTGCATTCCTCAGGAAAAAGATGTTCTAGTAGAATTTCCTCTTTACATTTTGAATGCGGATGAAATGAATTTGACTTGCTATCGTAGAAATAGCATAGCGTTTCCTAGCTTTAATGGACTGAACTCGTGAAATTAAAAATCACCCTATCATTTGCCATAGAAATAGCGGTAGACCAGAAAATTTGCTTCTGTAAGACAGAGGCTGCAAAATGAAGTATAAAGCTTTACCCACAAGAGCGCGTAAAAGTTTTTCGATACTAAGGAGAGAACAAGCACGGCAGCGATACTCTATTTCCGGTTTAATCTGACTCTTGTGTGTATAAAGCATGGCAGAAAGAGTTAGGCTCTTTCTAGAGTAATAGAATTGGGCTAATTTTCAAGCATCTTTTACAATATCTGTATATATTTCTGAGATGAGTTATTATGTACACTATTTACATTATTCGGACAAGTGTCCTCATCTTTGTAGCCATATTTGCTAAAATGTTCCTGTCATTGTACGCTCCGGCCTTCTTCGGGTGGTTGGAATGTCGAACTGAACCCTTTATTTCGCTCACTGGGGTAGACTGTTCTAGTTCCTCGTGCCATGTCTAATGGATGTCAATTATCAATTATGTCCTGTCAATTCACCTCTCCAAGTTCTCCACTACCTTAACCGGCTATTGAACTCACGCTTTTGGGTCATGTCACTGGATCTAACTAACGCCTTTATATTATGAATGCATGTGCTTATAAAACTCAGTAAATTTCAAAATAAGTTATTCAAAAATTCGCTTGAAAATGAAAAAGAACTAGGGGTTTTTACTTAATATAATTGAATTTGAAGTTTTTAGTTTCTGTTTTTGAAACATGGTAATTCCTTTATAGCAATGGAACCATATTTTTAAATCAGTTAATTTATAATATGTATGCCCTGTATATTTATATTAAGCGCTGTTTTATAAAAATAAAAAAAATAAAGATATTTATAAGAACACCATATTATATATCTTACAGTTCTTTCTTTTATTATATAAACGCAATCGTCAGGACAAATGCGCTGTTTGTTCTGGACTATTTCTATATATGTCAGTTATTTATTCTGGGTAGTCTATTTCATTGTGAGTCGTCTATTCTAATAGTTATTTCCGCAGGAGTGATTTGTTAATGTGTCTATTATTAATTTTATTTGGATTAATTTATTTTACTTTTTTCTTATTTTTTTATAATTTTTTTAATAATTATATATAATTTATTTATTCTTTTCAGTTTTCTATTTTTAAGTAACTTAGTAAAGATGTGTTTTCGTATCTGCATTTTTAGATGATTTCTGATCGTTTGCTTAGTAATTTGTTTTGGTCTGAGAAGGTAATTATAGTTATTTCTTACTCCAAGCAGTATTTGCAGTTTTTGGATAAATTGCTGTAAGCTGTTTTTCTTTACCTTATTTTCCATGATATTTTTGGTGTGATTTGGTTTTTGTTTTTAATTTCCCAGATATACTTGGAGGGTATTGCGCTGTTCACGTATTTATTATTTGTGTAAGATGTTTTGTGTGTGTAGTTTCTACGTTTCCAGAGTCATTTAGCTACTACTATATATAGTTTTCTTCGATATCTGCTGATTTTTTTATACCGTGGCTTAGTATATTACATTGTTTTGTATTCAATTGTCTTTTAAGGTACATTCGTTCTTTATTCTGCAGTTACACGTGAGTTTAATTTGTTCGGTTGGGTTGGTTTGTTGATAGTCTTCTTGTTGTGGTTTTTTATTATGTGTGTCATTTTCCTGGTGCAAGTATAGCTGAGTTTAATGTGTTTTTGTTGAATATTGGAGTGATCGGGTGATTGGAAGATGTGTGCATATGTCGTGGTTTATCATTGGGTTTTCTGTGTGGTTTATATGCACCTTTTTTAGGTTGAAAGTGATATATAGAAGGTTTACTTCGTTTAGGCTAGTTTTATGTCAAAGTCGAATGCCATATTTTTGAACATCTTTATTAGTGCTTTTCTCTTTTGGTCTGTGTTTTGTTTGTTAAAATTCCTTAAGATTATGTGATCGTCGTCCCTGTAGAGTCCTGCAACATTCCTATCTATTATTTTACTTAGTTCGTGTAATGAATACATACCTATGAGTTCGTAGGTTTAGCACGATCAGAGCTTCCCATTGTAGTGTCAATTATCTCTTTTTTCTTCATCCATGCGTCTACATTTTGGAATAGTAGTGATTTACGGGAGTGTTTATTGATTTTCCTTTCGTTTGTTTTTATTCCTATTTGCTATTAAGCTAAAGTGATGTTCTTATCTATTATGGGTTCTGTTATAGAAGGGCAGAATACTTTTATGATTCTATTTTATAAATTGTCAATTACGTTTGTTTTTTATGTTGCGGAATAACTGGGGAGACGTTCGGAATAAAGATTAAACTTCTACTCTAGCAGGCATGTTTTGTTGAAAACGAGTATCCAAATATATATATATATATATATATATATATATATATATATGTGTGTGTGTGTGTGTGTGTGTGTGTGTGTGTGTGTGTGTGTGTGTGTGTGTGAAAATATTGTAGAAACTGGTTTGGTAAATAATCCAAAGTTCCTTAGTATTTTTGTTATTATTTTTAAAAAATAGTGCTCGATACGAAAGAGAATAAATATAATTATTTATTTAAAAATATGATTCCAATATATATATATATATATATATATATATATATATATATATATATATATATATATATATATATATATATATATATGTATGTATGTTTGTATATTGTTAAATATATCAGACAACGAACATTTATTATATTTGATCATGAGCTGTTGTAACCTACGTATAGTGGCATAGTTTTGAGAGAAAATATACACAAAATCTGTCCGAAATTTGGTTATTTTTTATTATGGTGTTCATCCATCTAATCTTTCAGCTCACATCAGCCATCCTCAGAGTGGTTAGATCGATGAAGAGCATGATAACTAAAAATGTTAATGCTGGGCAGTCTTTGTCTTTAATTGCTCCCGAAACTAAATACATTATACGAAGCTTGAAAAGGCTCTTGATTAAACACAACAGGCATTTGTTGTATGTTATATTTCACAATATGTTAGAATGATGTTATATATATATATATATATATATATATATATATATATATATATATATATATATACTAGCATAAATCTTAAGGAGCCACGCAAACCTTCCTAGGTTTAACCTAAACGCATCTTTAGGCTAAACTGGTAAGACAGTTTACCCTGAAAATCCGTTTAGGTAGCTTTGCCTAGCTCCTCAGGATTTGTTCTAGTTTGTTGGTCTACTTAGCTTATTGAGTACTCCACGTATTAATCTTTCTACTTGTTTGTTTTTTGTCTTTTTTTTTGGCGGACTAAGGCTTTAAAGCCGTTGGCGATTTGTTTCGTTTTCTGATATTTTTAGTTCATTCCTTCTTTAATTCCAATTTTTCTCTTGTACCGATTTGTCCTGACATATCTGCAAGTTGAGCTATCCGAGGTTTTCCAAACGAGTACTACTACCATATATATATATATATATATATATATATATATATATATATATATATATATATATATATATATGTGTGTGTGTGTGTGTGTGTGTGTGTGTGTATGTGTGTGTGTGTACAAATGGTAGACACTTAATATTTTAGAAAAAAATCATGATTCTATACACTGCTCATCAACTAATTATGATGACATCTTTGGGTCCGGAGAAAACGAAATACGTTTTTGATCTGAATAGTTTGCATAAATATCTCAAATTAATCACATTACTACCTGCTTTGTAATTTTACCGCTGCAATTTCTTATATAAAGTGAATATTTGTATTAGCTTCAGAGGTTGAAATAGGTAAAAGAAATGTTGAAAATATTCAAAATCTTTCAGGATATAGTGAAACAATAAACTATAATTCAATCCGATCAAAGTTTGATCAGGCTATTTTGAGGAGTTTAACACTCCGATCAATGTCCTAAAAAATTAGTATTAACCTATAGTTGCAATTCTATAAAAGTTTTTGTGATTGCGGCAGTAAGAAATGGTAAAAAGTTAAAGATTTCGGGTCCTGAATTCAAGAGAAAATATGTCTGACAGTTAAGATAAGGCAAGAAAATTAATATGGAAAATCGCAAGAAACAGTTTTCAGAATACATGAAGACCGGTTTTTAACAAGACTGAACAATGCGGTACCTTTCTGGATGCGGATAAAGCAAATGTCCGTGGGTACTTCTCGAAAACGCCTACACGGGTTACATGTCAATAAGATAGAGGTCGTGTTATTTTGGGTTCGATAAGGTGATGGGCCTATGGCAAGTAGATGGTGGGAATATGACAACTCAAAGAAATATTGATTGTTTGACGTTACACGTGAAGACATGATTCAGAAAGACAAAAGCTTTCAGTAAAATGATTTTTACGCACGACAATGTTCCATCTCATTTCATGAAGACAATTAATGAATAACTAAATAAAATGGGTTTCAAAGACACTCAGTAGATGAATTGGTTGTCTGACATTAACATGATTGAAATGTTGTCGGGCATTCTGAAGAGGAAATTTTATGTTAGAAAACGGGCAATTTAAGAATAGAGATGAATTTTCCTATGTTACTTAAAATAACAACGGCTGGACGTCTTCTAAAATTAGTTACAGAAAATGAACACAGATTTCACATATTTTTCTATATTCGTTGATACAGTGATGTCATAATAAATAAGAGACCAAAAATTATTGATAAAATATATTTTATTTAGTTTTTAAACTATTGCTTACCAAAGAAAACGCCAGAGAGTTATTCAAGGTAGAGAGGTAATGAATGAGATTGTTGTAAGTGCTTAAAAAGAGGTAATGAATAATATTGACGCGAGTGGGTAAAAAGAGGGAGGTTATGTTATATCGATATGCAGCCCTAGATTTGAAGAGGTTACGATTTTAGAGACCGGAGAAGCAAACATTCTTGAGTTTGTTCCACAAAATAGCATAAATTCCTCCTCACTAATAGATTGGTTTGTTGATTTAGTTTAGCGGCATAACAACACCATTGTGGGTTATTTAATGCCGAAAACTAGATACTTCGAACATAATATTATGGCTTCAGCTACAGACAAAATTTATTATTTGTATTTTTCTATTAAATATATTCCTAGTAATTTTTTTTATATATATATAAAAATATATTGCTGATATTCTTATGCTTTTATAGGCTTTTGTTTTCTTTTGTTTTCTTTTGTTTTCTTTTGTTTGGTGTTAACTATTTGTCCATAGATGTGACTACATATGAGCTACCAGCCCGGATTACATTCGACATGTGTGTAACAGCAATTGAGGTGGTTCTCTGCTCCTCATACCCTTCAATCAGAGGCCTTGCTGCTGTGTGTAGTTTATCGTCATAGCCAGGACCCCTCACTAATAGAATAGGTAAGTAATGAGGATGAGTTGACCCTGTGTATTGGCATGGTGGCCGCACATATGAAGGTCTAGACTGTTGGAAATAGGGAATCAAGCTCGTCTGGACATCTGCCAAGAAAATAGAATCGCGATAGTAGAGAAATATTCAGTCTCTGGGTAAGAAGTTGTAAACTGGAAAACATCTCATTACCCACAAGGCTCCGTAAACATTTTCGAATTCTATCATGCCTGTGAAGAGGGGACTTACAAGTTTCATGTGGGAGTAATAATCAATTTGGCTCTGATATAACTATTGTAAATCTAGTTGATGATAGATTGGTTTGTTTTGGTTTCTTTAGTTTTACGGTATATCAACCACAGTGGGTTATTTAATGCTGACAAAATTTTAATTCTTGACATGATTTTTCCTTCAAAATTTTTTTTCTGGTATTAATTTTCTTTTGCTGGTAATATTTTCTTTTCAAAAATGTATAGCTGGTAATATTTTTTCAAGAATGTATTACTGGTATTTTTTTTTTTTTAAATGTATTGCTGTTTATAATTTTCTTACAAAGAATTTCTGGTATTAAATGCTATCCTTAAACTTTCATAGTGTTTTGACCCCAGCTTGGTGGTTAAATATTTGCCCATAGCTTGGACCATAACAGGTGCTACCACCCCGGGTCAGGGTGAACCAGGGAACATCAGCAATTACGAGGTGCTTCCACACTCCTCAAAACCTCCTGATCAGAAGCCTTGCTGTTGGATGTAGCTTATGATCTTACGCTGGACGCAGATGAACTTTATCGGCATATCCTGGAGGCGGATTTACTTTATCGGCATACCCAAGAAGAATGATAGAAGAAGTCAGGTACTTTCTAGGCCGTGATAAACACTGACGATCTTTCCTGTATCGTTAGCGATGGATCCTATACAAAAGTACCATTTTGGGTCTGGAGTGAAATTTCGGATTCATGTCTACTTTATTGGCTCTTATTTAAATCATTGCTATGTCTACATTTTTAATTTAGTGTAATCTGGACGATGCCTACTTTTTATTAAAAAATCTTATAGCGACTTATATTAGCGATTATATTATATATTATATAATAGCGACTTATATTAGCGATTAATTAAACGGAAAATTGTTATTTTAAATAACCAACATAACCCAGGTAACATAGTAATAGAAGAGAAACAAGAATGTTTTCTCTCCGTAATTTTTAACCTGTACAGTGATTTGATTCGCAGAGGACATATTGGTAAACGTAAGCTTAACAGCATATACTATATTGATATCCGACTCTGTTGAGGACGGATCGCGAAGAAAAAGAGAACATTATTCGATAAAGTAGTTGATGGAAGTAAAAAGAAAAGAATGACAATTAATTGTAAGTAGGTAGAAATGTGATCAAAAGGGGAAAATGAAAGATGTTAGCAGCATATCAGAGAGGGTCAATGACTTTTTTTTCTGGCTCGTGTAGTAAAAGACATCGGAAATTATTCTACAAGAATTCTAAACAGTATTGATATAACAAAAGTGTATTTTTAGCCAATAGTTAAATGGATTTTTAAAACATAAAGTAACATGTTCCCGGTATTGAGAATGCTTCGGAAAAAAATGTGTTTGGCGATGACTATCGTTCTCTATTCGATGGTTGAGTCGGTTTCATCATTCCGTTCATTTCGACGGATTTATTGAGCCCAATATACCAAGGTTGGCCTCTTCTCTTTTCATCAGAAGTTTTATTTTCATATTGTTTAATAGCACAAAACACATGGCATGTGAAACTATAAATGCTTTAGTATATAATACTACATAAAAATATAAATGGAATTACAGACGAAGATCGTAATCAATTAATGGAGAATAAACTGAATTACTGAGGCTGGATTGTTTAATAAAACATTTGCAAGAATTATCTAGAAAGATCGGCGGCTGACTCATTCATCTTGAAAAGTTTTAAATGCCAACAAATCTGAGGATGGTTCAAAATAACCAGGTACTCTTTTGAAAAATCACTGGCTATAACACATGCTGTTCATTCGTAAATAAATAAAAGATGATTGTTTTTAAAACGTTCTTCTAAATCTATTTACTGCAGAACAAACATGATAATAAAATATGCGCGCACACACGGGCACACACACACACACACACACACATATATATATATATATATATATATATATATATATATATATATATATATATATTTGTCATTGGTGGTGCTCGCTTGGAAAAAGTTTGGATAGTTCGACTTGTAGTAGAACAAATCGGTACCCAAGGAAAAATTAGGAATAAAAAAAGGAAAGAAATAAGAACATGAAACTAAGGCGAAAACAATCGTCCAGAGTTCAAGCTCAAAGTCCAAAGAAAAAACTCTTCCGGAACGTGTAAGAAGCAACTACGTAAACTGCTCAATACACGAAGTAGAGCAAAACCTAAGATAATCCTAAGGAAGCAGGCAAACCTACCTAGGTTTAACTAAACTGATCGTCAGGTTGATGCCGGCATCGCCCTGACAATCTGTTTAGCCGGAACCTAGTTAGGATTGCGTGGTTCCTTAAGTGTGCGTTTGTAGTAAAACCTTATAAATTTGTTATGTTTCGCATTTATTTCGGGTATTTTTAAGCCTCTTACTAAAAATCAAAATTATATTTTCACCAGGAGAAATGTTTAATTTCATATTGTCTAATAGCACAAAAAAGCCTGTGAAACGATAACTGCCTTAATATATAGGGGTATGTAAATTGAAACAGAAATACAGATATCTATCAATGTCTGCAAAGGAAAATGAATTAGTGAAGGTGGAGGTCTTAATAAAAAATTAAAATAGTCGGCAGCTGATTCATTCATCTTGAAAGGCATTAAATGCCAACAAATCTCTCTCTCTCTCTCTCTACACACACACACACACACATATATATATATATATATATATATATATATATATATATATATATATGCTTTCTTGGTATTTTAGGTGTAAATCGTAATTATACCAACGCTTTGCTTGCAACAATCCATCAAGTTAAAATATTACAGAAATTATGTTGACAAAATCTATTGGTGGAAGTCTGCAATGCATTTTTCTTTTAAATGTTAGACAGACGCAAATATACACATTTCAAAACAAATCAATCAATCTATATATATATATATATATATATATATATATATATATATATATATATATATCAATACCTTTCTACCTATCTCTCTCTCTCTCTCTCTATATATATATATATATATATATATATATATATATATATATATATATATATATGATTCCAACACGCTACATAAGAGGTATCATGTTTCAAAACAAGAATTTTGGAATCCAAAAAAATTCGCTTGATGATGGAACAGACCTTACTTTAACTCAATTTAATTCAAATAATTATATTGAAGTTTTCGGCTCTTGTTTTGAAACATGAGACCTCTTATGTAGCGTTTTGGAATCATATTTTTAAATAAATAATTATATTTATGCTCTACTTTTGTATCGAGCACTATTTTTTTAAAATGATAACAAAAATACTAAAGAACTTTGGATTATTTACCTAACCAGTTCTTTACTATTTTCTATATATTTTCACACACACACACACACACGCACATGTTTATATATATATATATATATATATATATATATATATATATATGTATGTAGAGATATATGGATAGATAGATGTGTGTGTTTCTATAGATATTATTATTTTTCTTAGATTTTTAACACGACTTGCATCTCAAACATTTATAATTCTTCCGTATTGATACGTGGTTAGTGTAACATTTATCGATATCCAAAGATTCATTTGTAGAGTCACCATTAAGTTGTTTCGATTTTATTGAATAAATCTAATCTTTAACATTTCAATATATTTTTTGTTTAATTTTGGTAAATATATGTGTTAAAATGAGATGTCAGTGTTCATTTTTTTTATAATTTAGATGACAATAAATCCATCGCACCATATATATATATATATAAAAGTGAACATAGAAGTCAACACTTAGAAGCAACAGTCATGCTATATGCAATCGTCAGGCCACATATGCTGTTATTTTCCTCGGCTATTTATATATATACGTGTTAGTGGTGCATTGGAGGTATTCAGTTATGGCGGTTATTTTACCGGAAGTCGTTTGTTTATTTATTTGGGTCAAATTATATTGCTTGTTTTTATTTTTTATTTTTTGTTACTTATTTTATTTATTTATTTATTTATTAACGTAGTAAAAATTTGTTTATATCACTTATTTAACAGTTTTGTTTTGGTTTGAGAATTTAATTAAAGCTATTTGTTCAATTTTGGGGTTAATTGTTGTAGTTCATTCTAAGTATTATTTTGGCGGGAACAGTTTTTAATTGATTATCTTCATTTGGGATTGGTTTGTTTATTTATTTACTTGGATGAATTTAGGTCAATTTATTTTACTTGTATATTTTCTCTTTTCGGTTTTAGATTTTTAAGTAACATAGTATTATTTATGTTTTATTTCTATTTTTTTATTGTTATTTTGTTTTTTAATATATTTATTTGTTTTTATTTTATTTTTTCCCGTTTTTAATTTTTTAGGTTACGTAGTAAAAAATTATTTTCATGTCTGCATTTTGAGATGAGCTCGGATCTTTTGTTTAATAATTTATTTTCGTCGGGGAAAATAATCATAGCTATTTTTTCCTCCAAGTTTGCAAGTTTTTGATTGGTTGTTGTAGGCTGATGATTTTTTTCCTTATCTTCCAAGATATTTTTGGTGTGATGTGCGTTTTGTTTTTAATTTCCCAGATATACTTAGAAAGCATTGTACTGTTCGCATATTTACTATTTGTGAAAGATGTTTTGTGTGTATAATTTCTTTGTTTCCAGGGTCCTTCAGTTACTCCTACGTATACTTTTTCTTCATTATCTGGTGATTTTATCGTGGCTTGGTATATTACGTTGTTTTGTAAACAATTTCCGTTTAAGGGACATTCGTTCTTTATTCTGCAGTTGCACGTGGGTTTAATTTGTTCGTGTGGTTTGTTGATAATTTTCCTATTCTGCTTTTTTATTATTTGTGCCATGCTTTCGGTGCAACTGTAGCTGATTTTTACTGTGTCTTTGTTGAATATCTTGTGTAAGGTGCTTGATTCTGGGAAGTGTTTGTGTAAGAGTTTGAAGAATATTTTTCCTACGTTTGTTTTTACGTTCTTGCTGTACGGTGGGTTGAACCATATGATATTTCTTCTCCTGTTGGCCTTTTTTTGTATTCTGTGGTCAGTATGTGAGTATTGCTGGGAATCCGCTATCTTTTAGGGCCGTTTCATAGTCTTTCTTAGCTTTGTTAAATAGGGATACATTGGAGGAATTGTCAGAGAGCCTGCGGTTAATCGATCTTGGTATCTGTTTGATTATAGAAGGTGGATGGTTGGAAGATGTGTGTATGTATAGTGGTTTGTCATTAGGTTTTCTATATGGTTTATATGTGCCTTCTCTTAGGTTGAAGGTAACATCTAGAAAATCTACTTCGTTTATGTTAGTTTTGTCTGTGTTTTGCTTGTTACAGTTTCTTAAGATTATGAAACCGCCGTCCCTGTAGAGTCCTGCGTCATTTCTATCTATTATTTTGCTCAGTTCGTTTAGTAAGTAAATGCCTATGATTTTGCATGCTCCTGCACCGTCAAAGCTTCCCATTGTATTGTCAAATATCCAATCTTTCTTTATCCATGCTTCTTCATTGTGGAATAATAATGATTTACGGGAGTACTTAATGATGTTGATTTCGCTTGGTTTTATTATTACTTGTTCCTAGGCTAAGTTGATGGCCTTATCTAGCATACGTTCTGTTATGGATGGGTAAAATTCTTTTATGCCTAATTGTAGGAATTGGCAGTTTTGTTTGTTATTTATGCTGTGGAACCAGTCAATAGTTGTTTTCGTATTTTTCCACTAGTTTACTTCTAATTTCTTCCTAAGTTCAGGATTAATTCTTTCTAGCATTGTTTTACTTATTTTACCTAGTTCGCTTTTGGCTGGGTTTATGAGTCTACATGCAAGATTGGTTTTGAAATTTTATTTATGGTCTTTTAGTGTGATAAAGGCTCGTGCCTTGCTAATACAATTTATTCGGTCATATAGGTCTAATTTTTGGGCGATTGTTTTAGCTTCCTTATTGATATCGTGTTCTGTTGTTTGGGGTGCCTTTTTGTATGTTTTGGTTATGTTGTTCTTGAGTAATTTATTGTGTGTAGGAGGACTTAGTTTGTATAAATTTCTCGTTTTGTCAGCAGCGATAAATACACTTGCTGAATTGTTTATTTTAGTTATATCTGCTTTTAGTTTTTTTTGGAATGCATCTTGTTTTTTGTGGAATTTTATGTTTCTAACTAGGTCAGTTAAGTCTTTCTCGAAATCGTCTAATTCTTTTTGTTGTGGGGGGCATTTTTTTTGTTTTGAAGCCGTATTTTTCCTTAAGTGTGTTGTTATTGTGAAGGTCCCGGTTTAAAAAGTGGACTTTCCATCTCATTCTTTTAGGAAACTTTCTATTTTTTCAATTAATTTTAGTTTATATATAGGGGGGGGATGGGATGGGTATGTTTTTTAGGGAGTAGTCGAGGTTAAATTTTTCCATGTCCATACTGTGTTATAAATGTAGCGAAAGTGCTCTGTTTACCAGGAGCTGAATATAAAGAAATATAGTCTTAAGGTGTGCTATATTTATGGAATAAAGTGCTCAATATCAGAGATAGAGCGTGTGTAAATATAAAAGTGAACATAGAAGTCAACACTTAGAAGCGACAGTCTGTTTCATGCTATATGCAATCGTCAGGCCACATATATGTGTGTGTGTGGTTCTTTGCTTGACACTATCAACATACACTTGCACATGTAATGAGGAAAAATATTTTACATACAAAATCTTATTTTCAACATAACGTACTTCATTGACTTGTGAATATGGCTGATTATCAAAGTTTATGTTATAATGGCGTGAGAGGCGACTGACTGACTGATTCAGCAAATAACAGGTTGTCATATTTAAACCTAAGTTTCTTTAGTGTTTCTTCTCTAATGCAAATAACTTGCCGTAGAATAGTAGTGTTTTTCTGACTTAGAATCTAGACGTAAAGCAATTTCAAATTAACCTCTTCGCATCTTGCAATGATAGCCAAGTAGCTACCATCTGTATTCAATCGGCGAAAATTGAATCCAGTAATATTGTGTCTATATATCGGCATTTATATAAGTAAGAAAATTTGAGGTCTGTATAATAAAAAATATATTATTATTCATTGTACTTATATGAAGGAAAATACGTTTATTAAATTGATTCAGTGTGTCTATTCACAGCAGAAAAAATGGCCGCGTGTCGGGGATATTTTCCGTGAATAATAAGCTTTAAACCCTTTTTTTACAGGTGCTTTATTTTTTGTAAGATATCAATCGCTTAATCTATGTTTTACACGACGTAAACGTCAGTCAATCTTGCTTTATTTCTGTTCACTAAAAATATACACCTCTTTCATAATCGACTATTGATATAGCAACGTTATTAGAAATGCATTATCATTATATAAATTATATTATAACACTACCATTGCCATTTTCACTAAACATCCGCGTTCAAATTAATATCTAAAGCAAAATCATTAACAATATTCCTACTGTATGGAAATAATTACTTTGTTCTGCAACTAATGCAGGATTGACTTTCTTAAATCGTTTAATTCTTTTTCTGAGTACACATCGCGCATCTGAAGTAACAAATCTATCATATATCCATTTTATATTCATGATTGTAGAATTCTTTGTTTAATCATCAAATATTTATCCTTCTGATTGTAATATTCAGTTTAGTTATTGCAGGAAATAACTGAAAATAAGCAAGGGGATATTGGAATAGCGATAAAATCAGTCGACAGCGATGAAAACAAGTGAAATCACGTAATGAGTACCTATCAATTTAAAAGAAAACAAAATGAAAGCTATTACTGCTACGGGATATAAAAATGTTCATGGGACTGACCATGATGGCTTTCCTGTAACAACCACCAAAAGAAATCTAATATTTAGTCATTTATTCAAGCTTGAAAGTACAACAAATAGCTTCACAGCAGCTGTATGCGCATGTCTAATCAAATAAAAATCCAAAAGCTAGTAACTAATTGATGATAAAATGAACATTTATGTACGGACTCCTGACATCCGGGATCCTAGTTTGCTCAAAGTCGGAATTTAACATTCATTTCCCATACCATTCATCCAAGCGGTTGTAGAAGTTATAGATCTAGAGAAATAAATTAAGATATATGAAATAAAAAAATAAATCTTAATTGAAAATAACACATTCCTGCTTGTTTCTTATACGCTTATTGTAACACGAAATGCGGTGCATTGTTTCATAATATTCTATTATGCAAATTGTTTTGTTGTCGGTTTATTTTGTATTAATATAATTGTATTTAGATTCTCCACTTTCGTTTCACTGTATCAGTCATCTTCATAATTGCCAATTAATTATATCTTCCTGTTTCGCTTGAGAACATTTCGTGTTTCTATTGGTACAGAGATCGATCAAATTGTTACTTAATCAATAAACTCTCCAATCAACCTAATCTTTTGCAACGACTAAAGAATGTTTCCGTTTTTCACTACAGATCTATATGTTTCGGAATGCCCCACCGGTTTATCAGGCTGTCGACCTCTCTCTTTAGAAATACGATCCTCTCACTGTATGTTTTTTCCCTGTCACTCTGTCTCTATATATATATGTTTTACCAAAAATATTTTTACAAAAGTTCGGGTCTGTTCCTCTCACCAAAAAAAAGAAATATTCATATAAACATATGTGCGCAAATCGTTAGTTTTTAAATTATTAAGTTTAAATTTTATGGTAGAGGCTGTTATTAAAAATAAGAGTAAAATCAATAATTTTAATTTTTTAAATTGTTAAAATTCTTAAAAACAATAAAAGGTCATATTAATTTAGCAACTTCCTTTTTTAATTTAATTTTATTTTTTTAAATGTCTGGTTTATTATTAGATTGTCTGGCCGAATTTATATCATTAAATTAAAATGCAGTCGGTCTGATGAGGCAGGTATATATGTATACCTGTTGAATTAAAATTATAATCGATTATGTGAAGAAAATGTGTCTTTTCCTTATTATTTATATTGTACTGTATGTAAATTTATACATTGGGCTCTCATCATGAGCTTAACATTTTAATATTTTTGTAATAATAAAAAAGATCTCCTTGGAATAATTCCTAGCATCCTAGCAGGTACGGATTTGGTTATATATATATATATATATATATATATATATATATATATATATATATATATATATATATATATATGAATGTGTGTGTGTATCTATCTATCTATCTATCTATCTATCTATCTATCTATATATATATATATATATATATATATATATATATATATATATATATACAAGTATATGATTGGTGTATATGGAATGAATTCCAATTCAACGTCATCACTTGATAAGACACCGAGGGTGTTGAAACAAAATGTCTATTTTTGCAGTGATTTTATAACATATATATATATATATTTCTGTGTGCGTATGCATGTGTGTGCCTGTGTGCTTCCGTGTATGTGGATATATGTGCGTGTCTCTGTGTGCGCATGAATATAAAAATATATAATAGAAAGTAAAGAAAAATTATCAATAAAAAAGAATGAGATTGATTTAGGAAATGCTACTGTATATTCATTTATATTTCAAATGTTTTTCATCATACAAACACAAACACAAACACACTCTCTTGAGCACAAACATATATATATTGGTATATATATATATATATATATATATATATATATATATATATATATATATATATATATATATGTATATATATGTATGTATGTATGTGTGTGTATATATATATATATATATATATATGTATACACACGCACACAGACATATATATATATATATATATATATATATATATATATATATATACGCGGTGCTTAGTAGAAAGCGTTTAATATCAGTGATACATCTAATATAATAAATATGGATATGAATTTGTGATTTTGTTTTTTTTTCTAGTTATCATTTCAGAAGACAATAAAATTTCACGGAAGTTCAAAAAGTTTCGGCTTCGTATGAGTTAGTACTGAATAGTATTTTTTGATATGGATCAAATTTCATATAATATTGGTCTTCTGTCATTCCTCTCATATGGCGCCAAATTTGAATGAGGTGTTCATGGGAATGTCTTCACTTTAGTGTATTAATCAATAAATGCGTAAATGTGGCAGATCATAAAAGGAAAATCATTAAATAACATTTATAATAATATTAGTAAAAACTACGGTGATTATAAAAATGTTTGGAAAACTGGATGTATGCAAGAAAGGGAGATATTATCTATCATTATACTTCTTCTGCTGCTACAACTACTACTTCCGTTACTACTACAACAACTAATAATAATAATTATAATAAGAAGTTGTATTAATCAAAATTAATTAATAGATGGCAGTGTGTTTGGCGAGATGACCAAACAGCATTATTAAATGTTACAAATACAGGAAATTTTCGAGAGCGATGGTCACCAACATCATGAAGACCACGGTATGTTGTAGAAGAAGATTAATGAAGAAGAGAAAAATAAAACGAAATCTCTTTAAAAACATATAAAATAAATAAAAATGATGTATGGAGAATATGTTATTCTCTTCAATTAATTCACAACACAAACAGAATTGCTGGAAGAAATTACATTCTCAAACTTAACACCAAAAATTTAGGTTCAAACAAAGACCTAGGAATAACCAATTCATATACTTTTTATAATATTACAAACTGTTACAGATACATTGTTTCTTTTTAGTATTAATATTAGGTTGTTGCAAAATAATGACGTAATAATGACGTTTTTGACGTTAAAAAATATGTCAAAAACGACATTATTACGTCATTATTTTTGCACCAACCTAATACCTTGACAGGAACCAACAATGTTTTTCTTTTTTTCTTTTTTCTTTTTTTCTTTTTTCTTTTTTTCTTTTTTCTTTTTTTCTTTTTTCTTTTTTTCTTTATTCTTTTTTTCTTTATTCTTTTTTTCTTTTTTTTTATTCTTTTTTTCTTTTTTCTTTATTCTTTTTTTCTTTTTTCTTTTTTCTTTTTTTCTTTATTCTTTTTTTCTTTTTTTTTATTCTTTTTTTCTTTTTTCTTTATTCTTTTTTTCTTTTTTCTTTTTTTTTTTGTTATGTCGGATTATATGTCATATTCATCTATTTGTCTATTTCCATTACTATTTTTCTGACCATTGAGAACTTAGATGTGCTGTAATGGTTAACTAGTTTAATAGGGTGTCCTGTGTCCTCTATAATTGCGGCAGTATGACATCTCTCTTATTAAATCACTTTTTTCCTGAGGATGTATATGTATCGATATAGATATATTTATCTATCGTATATTTATTTAGACATGTTCGTTAAAACTTTTATTTAAAATAGTATGCGATATTTTACATGTGTGCGCGTGCGCAGGCTGGTAACGTTTCAGATTGGAGTTTTATGATCAACAAATTTCTTCTTTCACACACACACACACACACACACATATATTCCCACCATAAGTTCACGTAGACGTAGTACACATCTTTACACAAACATTTGAAAATTAAACCAAGTCCTTAATTAATTAATTAATTCAAAGTCTTTTCATTCGTTATCGTCATTTGACTTACTCACAATACATTTAGAATCAGTTTGATTAGATTTTGATATTTCATAGTTACCGTTAAACGATATTTCTTGCCATCTTTTCCGACTAATATGTGCATCTTTTTTAATAATTTTATTTAATAACCTGTTGCTGTTTTACACATTCAAATTTGCTTTCAAATCTGAAAAAAAAAAAAATTAAAATGTGGTATACGTTCTATTTAATTTAAACTCTTCCTACTTTTGCTAAAATATCTATTGGATCAGCTGCAAGCCCGACTATTGCTACTGCTACTACACTACTGACGAGGCGTATTGCGGCTACCCCAATTACAAGCACACATCACCTTTTTTTTCCTGTACGTTTGTCATACTTCTCTGTCTATCACAAATGATGAAATCTGGAAAGAGTTGTACAAAGGGAAATACTGTAATTAAGATAGAACTACCTTCTCACTGGCAAAAGTGGGATGCACTTTGACCTTGGCTTATATCGACTCCAAAATTACCAGAATTCCCTGCACTACATGACAACTAGAGCTAACATGAAATTTGCTATAAGCATTTAACAACAATATATCTGTTTGCACTAAAAAACGTATTGGTTGATATTGCTGTTGCTATTGTTATTGTTGTTATTGTTGCTGCTATTATTATTATTATTATTATTATTATTATTATTATTATTATTATTATTTAAATCAATATTAAATATACTGTAAATATATAAGGAAATGTCATAATTAAAATTAATACATTGCTACATTAATACAATTGCTATTTTGAACACTTCTTTTTAAATATTATTATCGCATTTTACCATTATTAAGTAGCCAGTCTATACATATAAATGCATATTGAATCAGAGTAATGTTAGTGAAAAGCAATTTACTTTTTCACTAGTATTTCTAACACTATTTAACACGATTAAGGAACATATATTTAATATTGTCCAAATTTAGTATATTTTTCCTTTTTTTAAAATTTATCTTCTCATTTTACTTTCTTTTTTGTGAATATTGATTTTGTTATGTCTGAGGACATTATGAACACATCAAACATAATTATCGAAAAACTTATTTAATTTTCCAACCATGTTTTGAGACTAAAATTGTTGGTATCAATATAAATTAAAATAGTTATATATATATTATGCACCAAATGTTTATAATTCCCACTGTAAGCGAAAAAGTAATACTAAATTAAAAGTCATTTTACGATAAAATTTTATGGAATTTATTTGTTATTTTTATTTTGAATTCATGTAACTAAGTTATAAAACTATGTCAAAAGTTTAATTAAGTCGTGGAAGCAATTTACTTTTGCAAATCTTGATATGTTAAACATTTAACACTGAAAAAGATAAGTTAACCGAATTGTTTACTAGGACCCAGTCATATTCTGTTTTGCTTGTGAAAAATATCTTAAGCGAGAAAAAGAAAAAAAAATGCTTTTATAAATTATGAAGAATATAAAAAAGAACATTGTTCAACCGAATGGAAGACAAAATAATTTGTCAATATGTGAAAAATAGCAAGGATATGTAAATAAAAGAAAAATTGTTTTCAAATTTAGAGATTAATTTGTTCCCATCAAAATGATTCTCAATTAATTATCCTTTGACCATATTGAGGGTTGAAGTCATTTTGGTTAGAGTATAAACGTAATGAAAACAGAAAGTGAAAAGTATATTTCGAAAGCGTCAATGCAAGAAATGAGAATATAAATTCGTGTTGATTTCAGACATCTACAAGAAAAGTTTCAACTGAGTTTAGAATGAATTTACCCTAAATAACCCTTCTTAGGCAAACCTTTTCGATTACTTCGGAAAAATAAAGTTTTAAGGACTGTCTGTTAGAAAAATAAATTTGTATTAGATATATATATTCTAGTTTTGAACTGTTACCTTTGTGGGATTTCTTTAAAAAAATAAAAAGATAAACAGACACGGGGTACTCATGTACTGGGTGGGAAAATTGATTTAAATAATTAATTTACAAAAAAAGAAAGATATTATTTTGCATCAGCTACCAAAAGAGAATAAACAATCACGAGAATCCGTGCTTTGCATTTGTTCATTCATTTCATCTCCCTCTATTTCCGTCTCACTCCCTCACTCCCTATATATATATATATATATATATATATATATATATGTGTGTGTGTGTGTGTGTGTGTGTGTGTGTGTGTGTGTGTAAGTGTTTGTGTGTAAGTGTGTGTTTGTACGCGCATGCGTGCGAACGCAGTCGCGTGTCTGGGTGTGCGGGCATACGTGCGTGCGTGCTCCTAGCCATATCACTTTGAAATACCTGTCCTCATACAATTGCCAAAGATAAGCAACAGTCACTAACATGTGAATGCCGGATGCTG
>OZ010577.1:123215941-123220941 GCA_963932145.1 Acanthosepion lycidas | reverse complement strand
ACAGCAACCAACATTTTGAAAATTATCTTCTTAATTATCAGCTGAAAACATTCTATTTTTAAATAAAATCATTTAAGTTTTAAAACAAACACCCAGTTAAACGCATGCCTACACACAATACCTCATCCGCAGATATATATATATATATATATATATATATATATATATATATATATATATATATATGTGTGTGTGTGTGTGTGTGTGTGTGTGTGTGTGTGTGTGTGTGTTTTAGTGTTTGTATGCGTTTATGTGTGCCTTTTCTCTCTGTGTGTGTGTTTTACTTTGTGTGTGTGTGTGTGTTTTACTTTGTGTGTGTGTGCGTATGTGCCTGTGTGTGATGTTTGCGGTGTGATTTTTGCGGTGTGATTTTTGCGGTGTGATTTTTGCGGTGTGTATGTGTGTATATGTGATCTGTTAGACATTGTTCAGTCTCGGAAATGGCAACAGTATAAGAAAATGTAATAAACATTGAATTAATTAAACGACTTGAATAGTCCGGGAAGTAAATTCCTATCAGATGTGCCCCGAGTGACTCCTTCGTAAGTTTTCAGCTACTTGCAAAGCTTAACTTCCTCTGAAATAGGGTTACGATTTTTGAACACCCGATGGGAATCCGACTGATTGCATCTGTGACTTTTCTACCTGCTGCGCTTGGGCATCTTCTATAAAGGCATAGATACACGGACTGGAATGATATATATGATTCCGTTTTTTTTTTTCTTTTATTGTTTACGTTATTTATTACGACACGCGGCGTGTTTCATCCATTCAGTGAGGATCAAACAATCTGATGTTGTTCAGTCTGTTGCTTATTCATTGTTCCACTCTGATACTAAAACGGCCACCATTCATTTATAACTTAAAAAACACATAGAATGTATACTCTTTTTTTTTTTTACTTAGTTCATGTACACACCCTGGACCCTTTTTTTTTTTTACTAGCATCGATCATTGTTATTTAAAGATTACCTAAAACCCATCAATATTTTTTTTTCTTTTGGATGCGGAGCAAAAGACAGAGTTTCCCATACAAAAGAAACATCTTGTCACTATATTCATTGCTATAGTTATTGATTCTTTCTAATTCCTGGCTATAATACGCTAGTTAGGCACGTAAATTAATGAATTCCCTAACTGGAGCATTCGAACATGCACTGATATGCTCATGTATTCAAATGCACAAACTCCCACGCAAGGAAGCATACATGAACATTTACAAAGAACGTTGATACGCATTTATAAAACGCAGCCTGGGATTCATTATTGCACATACAGGCGCACATCAAAACATATGCAATCAACCACACAATAATTTAAGCATAATCTAATGCAACTGAGCGCAGGTAGAAGCTACATGCTTATAATGAACCGTTAGCAGAAACTACCGTAGTGCAACCGGTAGCGAGTTAAACTCACGATCCATTTCACTGGTGCAGGGTCTTCCATACACACTGACTTCTGCCCCACAGTGAACCTGACCAAGAAAAAGCTAAACAGAATAATGAAGGAATGGTTAACACTCTTGTCTAGAAAAACAAATCGCTACTGAGGTGTCTCTCAATAGGTGGTCTAGTGCTAGATCATTGTGCGAAACTTAGTGAATAAATATTGATTAACTTCGTAAATGATTGATACATTTACCAAGCATGTCATTGATACAATAGTGAGTTCGATTCTAATTGGGTGTACTTTATTTTTAACATTGAGAAATGTATCAAGAAATTAACACTAGAAACACATTCCCTAATCAGCATTCCAACTGCAATACTTATCCATCTGTTTAGATGTTTTTACTACTACCGATGAGATACATACTGTCATTTCAACCAGCTGTAATGAAAGGGGAAAGTTGGTTATACTCACAAGGTAATAAGTTTATTTTATTACTTATATTATGATTTCCGTCAGAGTCAAATGTGAACCGGAATAAATTCTTAATACAAATAAAACCAAACGTTATATATTTTTACATTAATTCACAAAAGTTGTTAGCTTTGCTTAAATGAAATGTAATGTATAATTAATTACAACCTATTTTCAGTCCTTCAAGTTAACTATAAATGGGTTATTTCATTATTCATCTGCATCGGTTTTCATGTTGTGCACCTACGTAATGCAATTAACAGTGCAAAACCAAACAGAAAAACATGTTCCAAGTACTCTTGGTAAGTTTCCAAAGATGATCAGTGTAAAAGAGAAAAAAATTGCAAAAGGTTGCGGATAGCAATTCTCCAGTGATATTAATTTTTCAAAGCACGCAATATTTGACGTTTCAACATATTAATGTTATAAGAGATTATAGTCTTAGAACAAATTGTTGTAAATGATATCCGTTACTAAAATGATAATTCCAATGGAAATAGTATAAAGTAAAAGAAGCAACCCTCCCATTCGCAAAAGAGCAATATATTTCCAATGGTTTTCATGATGCGGAGGATATGAAATTTGAGAATGTTACATGAAATCGATTTTGTCATGCATAGTGAACCTCCCTCTCTCTGTCTCTCTCTCTCTCTCTCTATATATATATATATATATATATATATATATATTAGGTTGGTGCAAAAATAATAACGTAATAATATCGTTTTTTGACGTTAAAAATATGTCAAAAAATGACATTATTACGTCATTATTTTTGCATCAACCTAATATATATATATATATATATATATATAACGTTATATATATATATATATATATATATATATATATATATATATATATATATATATATATATAACGTAGATAGCGATATAAGTGAGAGAATGAAGGCAATAATGCTGATTTTAGATGTGATAAAAGGCAATTAAGACAATCCACTTTTCAAATAAGGTTCTCGATTTCAAAGATAGAGAATTAATAGAATTAATTTAAGCAAAATTTAGTCAGCTAGCTGAAGGATGTTACCATTAGCATACCGACTCCAGAGTTTCGTAAACGTTCCTCTCTGTCCTCTCTTCAGTTGGTTTCCGCAATTTACTGCATATTTTTTCTTTTCCCTTTCGATGGTTTCTTCTCACTCTCTCTTGGTCTCTGTATATATATATATATATATATATATATATATATATATATATATATATATATATGGAGAGACAGACAGAGATATCATATCTTCATTCAAGCATATTTGTTTGAATACTCTAGACATAGTTGGTCTCTCTTTATTCTAATCCTCTCAATTTCAGGTATGAATTTCTTAGTGATGGTAACAGTTAATGAAAATTATTAACCAGTTCATTACACTATACATACCAAGTAAATGCAGTGTGAAATAAAATCACCACCTAATCTAAGTCTTAAACACACAAAAACATAATAATGAAAGTATAGCCTCACTTGACGCTGAAAGTTTATTTACCAATGTCCCAGATAAACAAACGGTTGACATAATTATAAAGAATATTTACAACAATCGATCACTACCTTCACTAAAAATTATATCTAACATATTACGGAAAATAATTTTGATCTGTACAACTGAAGTTCAAATCTATGACAATCAAAATAATATATAAGTGCAACGCGTTGGTGTTTCCATGGGTTCAATTCTGGCACCAACATTTAGTAACTTCTCCATGGCTAACCTTATAAAAAAGATAATAATAACACTAAATTCATTCATCCAACTGCCTAAGATATGTAGATGGTATTCTCATCGTATTCAAAAACCAAGATGGAATTCATGAACTACGAAAAATTTTTCAAAATCCTTCGTCCTTAAGTTCACATACGAACATATCACTAGCATTAAAATCCATTTTCTTGATGTATTGACAGACACTATCAATAATATATTTACTACTTGCTCATAAAAAAATACGTGTACTCTAAACTATAAAAGTGCATATCCTAATTATTGCAAAATAGCTAACAAATTTAATATAGCGTACAAAATCTAATTCTTCAATAAAAAAGATTTTCTTCACTGAATTAAAAACATTAAAAAAAAATTCATTAATAAAGACTTTCCTAATTACATTGTTGATATTAAAATACATCAAAAGGAACAAATAAGCCTGAATATATCTACCTACTATAACGCAATCAAATACATCCTAACTATAAACAAGTAGAAAAACATCGTAAAATAAAATCACAAGTACTCATATTTCCCTCATTGATCACAGTAATATATATATATATATATATATATATATATATATATATATATCCGAACTAGTCGATTATAATTTGCTTTGCTCACTGGTAAGGCTTACCAGTATGTTCGTGCGGCGTTACAATTTTCGTACGCTTCTTCAAGTAAAGACTATCGCAGACAATGTCCGTAAGACAATTAATCGACAATCTAGACAATAGTGTACGGGCTTGGTAAAAATCTGACAATCACGGATGACGCAATATTTTTCAAGGCCAAAGAAATGTCTTCATGCAGCACGAAAACAGATTCATATTCCTGCACACCTCTGTAAATAACCTATTCTGAGGACAAAATAGAAATCGATTACAACCTGTCACTCCATTGGGTGTAAAACTGATAGTGTGATGAATGAAAGGAAACTAAAGGGGTGTCCAATTAATTTTAAAACGGTGTACTTCAATTACATAGTAGATATATCTTTCGAAATTTACAGCTTTCGTGCTCACATACATTCATTATTTGCATTAATTCTTTGAGTTGGCAATTTACTCCTGAAGATGATCTCGGATGAGACTGAAAGTACTTGGTGAAATTAAATCTATAAGGAAAATTACATTGTTTTCTTACTCAGTTTTGCACCGAAACTAAGAAATTGATCCGTGAACTTGTAAGGATTAAAATAAAATAGACACACACACAGATATATATATATATATATATATATATATATATATATATATATATATATATATATATATATATATGTGTGTGTGTCTATTCAAGCATATTTGGTTGAATAATCTAGGGATATTTTGTCTAATTTATTTTAATCCTTTCAAATTCACGAATCAATATCTTAGTTTCGGTGCAAAACTGAGAAAGAAAACAGTGT
>OZ010577.1:123173441-123210941 GCA_963932145.1 Acanthosepion lycidas | reverse complement strand
TAATAGTAAATCCGTAGGATATTTATAATCTTTTGCGATATTGAAATTTCTTACTATTTAGCCTAGATCTTCTTCATTTATCGTAATGAATCAATATTTTCTTTAAGCCTACTCTAATAAGTTAATATATACTAAATTAATTGTTATTAAATTTATATTAATATAATATTAATATTATATAAAATTATATTAATATATATTATCAACATTATTGCCACTATATGATAGACTATTTATTGTAGTATGTTTCTATAATATAATAATATCTACTAAATATAGCCTAAAAATTTTCATGTCAGCCATTCTTGATGTGTAAATTTTTTGTGGCATATTACTTAATTTTTACTAAATGAAAATTCTGTATATATTTCCAGAATTAATTCACTGACATGTTAACTTAGTAATTAAAGAAAAGAAAATATATTAGGTTCGCTACACACCCGAAAGTTAATTTAATTATTTATAAAAGAATGTTGTTATATAAACATGTTATATTAATATGCATGCATACAGTGCTATTGCAAAATGGTTTAATCATACGAATACCATCAAAATGATGAATCTATTGCAATAGATTTTATCGGATAAACTTCAAGCTTGTGGCAGATTGTGTATCTAATTCTAAAAGAACGATTCCGATTTGGGTTTTATTAATTCTTCTAATAATTATTCAGTATATTTATTTTTGAAATTGCTGATCAGATAAGAAGCTAGGAAACAAGCGATAGTCTGAGGAGAAATTGGTTTAGAGTATGTTGCAAATGAAAGAACTTCCTATCCCAAATCCAGACTTCTCTGGCATATGTCTGCAAATTTTATCTGAAACCATGCCTTTCATTATTAACTAGTGTGTTGTTAGCCATCTCTTTCCTGGCTTTCAAATATAATTTCTTGGTGGTTGAATCAGAATACTTTCCATTTATGACAAGTCTGCACGAATCTCATATATATATATATATATATATATATATATATATATATATATATATACTAGCACATGGCCCGGCGTTGACCGTCCTTGATTCAAAAATCGTACGACTCATCCACCCATCGCTATCACTTGCCCTTCTTGCCTTTAAAGGAGTGCCCTTTTCCGTGCTGATGTTGCTATATGCCTTACTTCTTGCCTATCTCACACTGCGAATTTTTACTAAGCTCTATACTAAACATTAAATCTGTTACAAAAAAAGAACTAAACAAAATCAACACAAAACTATCAGCTTTAAAAAGGGACTCGTAACTGGAAAAACCGAATGAAAAAAGAATGTTAACAACAAATACTTTTTCATACCGAACCCAGTTCTGCGGTGTCAGAATCAACGTTGAGTTTAAGCAAGCGAATGAGCCAATGGAAGTAAAGTGCCATGCACATTTAAATTTT
Source organism: Acanthosepion lycidas (assembly GCA_963932145.1). Taxonomy (NCBI): domain Eukaryota; kingdom Metazoa; phylum Mollusca; class Cephalopoda; order Sepiida; family Sepiidae; genus Acanthosepion; species Acanthosepion lycidas. Next base: position 123,209,560 of record OZ010577.1, on the reverse strand, counting down.
TCCCACTTGTGACGAATGCAGCTATCGATTTTTTTTGTATGATAGCAGGCTACTTAACATTCGTGTCAGTCAACTGTTGGCTCACACGCTGGCCAATAGAATTTTCCTCCCTATTCGTGGCAGACATCTATTGGCTCTCACTCTGGCCAGTAGAAAATGGCCGCAAATTACATGAAAACTGCCGTAGAAGCATGAAAAATCGATTATTTCCACTATCGATGGGAGTTGGGAAATGCATGCAAAGTCAATCTTGGTCTTCCCGCTAACTTGAAGCATGTGCATGTAAATTTTGCTGCAAATCCGTCGAAAATTGCGGCCGTGCATTTATTACACACACACACATCCTACCTTATATATATATATATATATATACATATATATATATATATATATATATATATATATATATATATATATATATATATATATATATAATTTTCTGCGGGATACAGAACTTTAATTTTGGAAATAAAAACGGTAATTTTTCTTTTCATGATAAAAAATATAAAGCAAGCGCAATCGACCGGTTTGGCCCTCACTCAACAGACCTGAAATCGAGGAATTATATATCGCAAACAAAATATAAAGCCCAAATATTATACAATAGTAAAGACAGTATAGAATCTAGACTGAAATTACGTCATGTCCTAACAGATACTATTAGGTTGGTGCAAAAATAATGACGTAATAATGTCGTTTTTTGACGCATTTTTAACTTCAAAAACGACATTATTACGTCATTATTTTTGCACCAACCTAATACATCCGTTTTCTCTGTCTGGCAGACGTAAATTTTTTCCGACACCTTCAAATGAAAAAGCGAACGAGCACGCCTCAAGATTTTAAATGAGTCAATGCAGAAGTTGATGACACAATTTATGCTTTTAATGAATTTTGGATTTTTAATACGTATGTTTGCACCATTTCGGAGCACTTCATTGAAAGCCCAATTAAATATATGGAGAGAGAGAGAGAGAGAGACAGAGAGGATGAGAGAGAGACAGAGAGAGAGAGAATGAGAGAGAATGAGAGAGAGAGAATGAGAGAGAGAGAGAGTGAGGTGAGGTGTTATTTGCTAACCGCGTTGCACTTAATTCTGAATCCCAGGTATCTAATGAAGCCTAGCCAAGGAAATAACTGAAAAGAAATATATATTTTTACTCCAGATCAAAACAACGAAAAGCATATTCAGATTTCTGACAAAATAGTCATCAACTGGCGTGGAAATTTTCGGACATTTCGAAAATACTGCGCTGCACCTATCAATATATTTCACTAATATATCAGCGATTTAAGGAGTTTTTTCTTAACCAGACTATGTTTTTTCCCTGCATTTCCAACAGCAAATATCCATGAATCCGCATTGTTTTCTTATCTTTTTACTAACATTTAATCAACATCATTCTGTTCACAGATTACGTTTTTGCATCAGAGTGACCGGGAGAGTTTTACACGCCTGGCTTTTGTGTAGGGGTATACGGTGTTCCCAGTATTCTTACAGTACCTTGTTCCTTGTTTCAAGGTAATATTCCTTTTTAATCTGCTTGAAGTCTTCCGGAGAAAACTGTCTATTCATTTTCCAGAATTAACCCAAATCCCCTGGGTCAATGAGGAAACCACACGCAGACACTTTCCTCATAAACCGATGATTTTTGTGCGAAAGACCTCACACTATTACTGGAACTGTCCGCAAGTTCCAGATTAGTTACACCTGCTCTCATATCACATTTAACTTATTTCTGTCTATATCTCCTTCTTCAGGGGATTAGAATTTCCAACCGAACCCTTTATCTGTCTATATATCTGAGATGAGGTATTATGATTAATTGCATCATTTCCACTATTCGGACTGTTATCCTCAATGACACATTATCCAGTGGATAAAGACATTGGTTAGACCCAGTGACTAGACCCAAAGAGTTGAGAGTTCAATTCCAGGCCACAGCAGTAGCTAACCAAATCAACTCGAGTGAAAGGGAAATAACTGAGACATCTCGGAGAGGCATGGCACGTGGAAATAGAACACTCTACCCCCATGGACGAAATAAAGTGTTCAGTTCGAAATTGTAATCACCTAAAAATAATTCCGAGCGTACAACGGACGAAACGTCAATATGGCAAGGAAAATGAGGATAACAGTCCCAATAATGTAAATAATACAAGTACCAATTTTCTATACCAAGAAAAATTTGTAAAAAAATATATTAAAACTTTTTTTTGTTTTCTTAAGAATTTGTGGGGCGCATTATTCAATATTCTGAAATTTTCTTAATATTTTTAAACTTATTAACCAAGAGTTTATGCAGTAAACATTTAATATCAAACTATTCTTCTCAGCTTTTTGTATGATTGCCAAAAAAGAACAATTATTCATTATCATAGATTTAAGTAACATATTAAATCAATAAAATCTAATGGATTTTCCTGAAATGAAATGGACTTTAAATAGGGGAAAATAAGATTTATAAAGACAATCCACTAATGTAACAGTTGTTCTTAAAACAGAAGCACTGTCTAATAAATTGGCAACATTATATTTAATATCATGTTTCATTCAAATTAATCTCTCTCTCTCTCTCTCTCTCTCTCTATATATATATATATATATATATATATATATATATATATATATATATATATCTTATTCAACCGACAACATCTGTCTGATTTTTTAAATATTTTTACAATTTTATATTGAAATGTTTATACTGGGATCCCTATTGTGGAAATACTCTTTGAAATTCATGTTTGATCTGTTATTTTGAAGTGCTCTATAATTTCAAGAATCACGTAGTGTCTGCATGGCAATCAAGATTCACTTGCACACACCTTCCTATTCTTTAGAAATGTGGCATTTTATAATAGGTCACGTTTACATCATGGGTGCGGGAGCAGGCACCAAATGCTGTTTTATTTTAACGCATATTAACAATGTCATACACAATTCAAAATAGCAACTCGCGTGGTGAAAGATATTTTATTGAAATGTCTTTTAGAAAAGCCATGCACTCACCTCTTCTCCTCCACCTATGGGTCACATAGTAGGGCCACTGCGCTTTTCTCCCTGGGTAGCGACCAGTGTAGAAAAATGAGAAATCTGTATTCAAAACTATTTTGCCTTACGATTAGATTATAATCTCGGTTGCGTAGATGTTTAATTATTGTTATAATTGTTAAACAAAATGACTGATATACTTCAGGTTATATTTTGCAACTGTTACAGAAGATCGCGGCTTAAAAAACAAATAGAAAATAAAAGAAACAGTGTTTAACAATGTGTAAATACTATTTCGAAAATATTTATGTCTTCATGTCATGAATAAAACATGAATAAAATTTTAAAATTATAAAAAAAAACGTCTTTTAACAAACGTCGCTTACAAAGAAACGGTTGTTACTGTTAGTAATTGTGACAAACTTAATGAAACAGCCAACGTGAATGGAATGTAACTTAAGTGGAGGTAACGTTATAGGAAGAACATCTTCATTTTAAATTTTTGTCATTTGTAAAGCAATTAAATAGTTTAGTATAAAACGTACAGAACATTATTGTCATTTTTTAAACCTCCAATGGTGGGATGTTATTAATTTGCATATGTAATTGTCTTCATGCAATTTAGGAGTTGAAAAGACGCTTGACTCCGGATATAGGTCATAGGGTGAATGTTAAAATGTTCGTCGGAGTTGCAGTCATTTTTGTAAAATGTTTCACAAGTTCTGTTGATGAAGTTTGTATCTGAGTGCTATCCACATTATATATATATATATATATATATATATATATATATATATATATATATATATATATATATATATCAGATAAGATAAGCTTTACACTGAAGATCCGTTTAAGTGAAACCTAGGTAGGTTTGCCTGACTCCTTAGGATTATCTTATGTTTGGCTCTACTTAGTGTATTCAGCATTTTAGGTAGTTGTTTTTTTATCCGTTTTGTGTTTTATTTTCTTTGGGACTGGAGCTTGAACACTGTTTTCGCTTTGATTTAATGTTCTTGTTTGTTTCTTTTTTTTATTCCCCATTTTTCCTCACGTACCTATTTGTTCTGCTGCAAGTAGATCTATCCGAGGTTTTTCCAAACGAGTACCACGATTTATATATATATATATATATATATATATATATATATATATATATACATACATATATATATATATATATACATATATATATATATATACATATATATATATACACACATATGTATAGATATATACATATATATATATACATATATATATATTCATATATATATATATATATATATATATATATATATATATATATATATATATATACATCTACCTACATACATACATACATACATACATACATAGATACATACATACATATCTACGGTACGGTGGAGTTAATGGATATTGGCTTGGATTGAGGAATCGGAGAGCCGAGTTCGAATTCCGGTTGAATCCATTACATTCACTAACGTGCTAATAACTTTGGGAAAGGTCTGAATCCTCTTCTTCTCCCAACAGCTATGGGTAAATAGAAGGACATACTGGATGGCAACTGGTCTAGGAGAAAGAAAATTCTGACTTCATAAACTGCCGAGGGTCGTTTGGGGACCTTGTGGCACGTAGTGCACCAGGTCTCTGTATTCATCCCTTCAAAAAATGTGGATGATCTTTCATGAAACCTTCATAATTATAATCAAATCTCATGTGCTGTTGTCGGGCTGGTGTTATGTCTAGGAACTCTGAATAAGAATAAGTTAAGCCGGGGATATAGTGCAGTTGCGTGCGTTACACTCACTTTATCCCATAAATATAGCACACCTTAAAATTATATTTCTTCAGACACACACACACACACACACACACATATATATATATATATATATATATATATATATATATATATATTGGCAAATCAAAGATTCGATGGTTTTTCGAAACGAGTCTAGTTATCTATATTTGTATATATATATATATATATATATATATATATATATATATATATATATATATGCTGAACAAGATGATGTAACAATATAGTCTTCTTAAAAGTACCCCATATCGATAATTCATTTCTCGCTTACGTATAAATTGGACTTTACTGAATAGTTGCACATCCTTGTTAAATAAAAACAAAAAAACACAACGCATGTCGTGTGGATTCCAAACATGCCGAAACAGAATCCACCCTAATTTTCTTTCACAAAAATACGCGTATAATAATATTTTTATTATTTTTCTTGAAAAATGCTCATAGCAAAATGTGATGATGCCATTTCTGAACTTAAGTCTGTGGTTGGGATAGAATAATAATAATAATAATAATAATAATAATAATAATAATAATAATAATAATAATAATCAAAGCTAACTGCCAAGACATTTTTATCAGAGACCACAAACAAAAAAAGTCCTTCGTTATTGATATGGCAGTCCCTGCAGACTGCAATGTATCTTTGAAGATATTCAAAAAGATGTCAAAATACAAAGACCTTGAAAGAGAAATCTCGAAAATGTTGCACATAGGAAAATCAACAATCCCTGTTGTAGTTGGAGCCCTAGGACTGATTGGAAAATATTCCAGTAGACTAATTGAAGGGATTCCTGGAAGTCCATGCCTCAAGGAGATACAAAAATTGTTCTGACAAGTACAGCCCACACTTTATGAAGAGCTTTATCTATGTGATTTTTTTTCTTTTTGTCAGTAGAAATGTCATGCTGCCATTTCTAACATTAGGTCCTTTGGCATGACCCAGAAAGAAATGTGTAAACGGCAGAAGTTAAAGGAAATGAAAGGAAATAATAATAATAATAATAATAATAATAATAATAATAATAATAATAATAATAATAATAATATGCATATATCTACTTTAAATCAAACGATGGCCGTATATGAAGTTTTATTTATGGGAATAAAATCTTTGCACAGTGCTAATTACATTGTCCGAACTTCGAATATATTTGCCGTAGGTATTACATAAGATTTTTCTCCACGTGATATGTCATAACGAAGATCATGAGTATTTCGCACGGTGACATCACAATGCGCCTGTGTACCAACCGAGGTATTTGTCTGACCCTCTCCTAAACATACGATAGAAGACCATATGCATATGTATATATGGAAATATGAATCAAAGGGCCATTGTTAGAGAATGGAAGACACTAACAAGACTAAAAATCCATATCCACAATGACCATATTTGAGAATGGATCAAGTAATCGCATTGCTTCAAAAAATGGCAAGTACGTTCTCATGTATATAGTTAGAAAGTGAACTTTCTAACCGTGAGAGCCTGGTTTGAATTTCACCAGGGTCGATTTGTAGTAAGTTAACTTCATGTTATCGGCATGGAGGAGGCGGTCCCGGCGGCACTTTTGGAAAGTGTCTGAAAACCATACGAAGAATTGACTCAAGACTTGTGAGTGAAAATCGATAGACACATCCCTTAAGGAGCTGTCGCTTGTTGTGCTAACAGGACGTCACAAGTCATCATAATCGAGGGTTTAAGCCTTGTTCAAATTGTTGATGACGCTAGATAAAGCGCTCTCTCCTAGAAACGGTAACTAAGGTCTGCTCAGCAAACGTGCAGTATAAACCACAAGTAGGATCTGTGGGTGTTGAACAAACACAAATTTGAGTGAGCAGGCGTCTGCGACGGAGGTTAGCATAGCAACCCAGGAGACCGACATCCTTGGATACGTGTGGGCAGGCACTACGCATGTATGTATGTACGAGGTTATTTCCCCGCTTATAATCCCCCCCAAAAGTTTCCAGGATGAAGTTAAATATAACCTAAAGTCACTTAACCTTAATGTTGGAGAGATATTTGCCTGGAAAAGGTTGATTTCCGGGCGTTTCAACAATTTTGGGAATAGGAGGAGAAATGAACATTCCCACAGATAGCGTGCATTCAGGAAGTGAGAAATTGAATCAGTCCTAGACCTTTTAGGACACCGACACGATTGCAGTATTTGGGGAATAGTTACCCTTTCGGCGGCTGGTTTAGTCAGTCATATGAGATTACACCAGATAGATCAGGTGCAAACTCCCGTGAATGCAACCCTACCAGAAAGACCTGCAGGTTACTTGTCTGTGTTTTGTAACCAGGTTTACAAACCTATTGCGGAACTCAACCATCACATGATGCAAAGTGAAGTTTCTAACATATTTAACAAAGGCAACTTTATGTTTGCCACGTGTGTAAGAGAGGTTTTAAAAGTGAATCTGGCATTAACAATCACTTGTGGACTCATAGATGAGCGTTAGCTCCGGTAACAATGATGGAAATTATAAAATACTGAATGAAAAACAGATACAACAATGCTAACAAGTGAGGTGATTGTTTTCTTCTGCAAAGAATTGTGAAAATCATCATGTATATACGTATTGTCACATAGCCTAGGTAGAAAGATCGATCTGGGTCCACGAGACCAGTGGTCGATTTATCAGAAAGGTGACTTCTTGATTATATCAGCGCGCGGCATATTTGGAAAGATCCTGAAAACATCGCATAGGTTAACTCAAGCCGTGTGACCGAAATCGGGTAGAGTGGAACGGTCGAAAATCGCTATCTTGACCGTGGCTTTGAGCATTTTGGTCATGTTTAAAAAATTGTTCACGCTTGATTAGATGACCTTGCCTTTAAACCCAAGTTAAGGATCTTTCAGCTTAGTTGCAGTATAAACAACAGTGTACTCTCTTGGTTAAGCAAGCATATGTAATAATCATGGAAGACGGTGGGTTTTCTCGGAACGAGTAGCCAGCAATTACATTATTTATTATGAAGATTACTGTGTGCGTGTGTTGTAGTATTGTTTTTGTGTCATGAATTCATTTTAAAGTTAATGTAATAAAAGCTATTTATTTTTATTTAGTAAAGATTTATATTGGATCTTCCGCTAGCAACAAAATTAATTAATTCGTCACTTATTATTTTTAGGATTATTTATTTTTAAAACCTTTATTACTAATTCATATCTTCTCCGTTTATTCCTGTTCTTCTCTCTTAATATTTTTTTCAAAACCTTTTATCAAGTTTCTGATAGATTTTTTCACGCCTTTAGCTAAGTATTTACCACGTACACACGAGTTGACAACACGCACAGCGACAACAAAATTTTCAAATCAGAAACACGAGTTATATCTCGAGAAGAGTGATGTCAATGATTAAATTTGTTTTACACTGACTCAGTGAGTAATTTACTTCTCTTTTCAGCATTTTCTGTGAATATTAAATTCTCCAGACATTCTTTCCTCGTTATGTGTCTTAGATATTGAAACTGTATCTTTCTAAATATTTCTGCTTCATTTTTTTTTTAATATGTTAAGTCAATTCCATTCGCTATTTCAACTTTAAATAATAGTTCCAACATATTGCATGCGAAAAGCGTTTATTCATGAAAATATATCTCATCATAGTCTATTTTCTGTTGTCATCGATGTGCGGGAAGCGTAATTCCACATTTTTTCCATTTGGCTTGTTTAGAGTCAAACTAATCCATGCATCTGTTTTCAAACTCATTCACATAGTTGAACCGCTGTCCGTGCAGGGGATGACCTATGTGTTAATCTGATGGTGTATGGTAAGGACTGTGGACAGGTTGAGGCAGAACGTTCAGCCCACAATTTTGCACTTGGTCACATTGACAGGGAGTACTGTATTATTTATAGGCTTTAGGAGTGTGCCACTTCGATTGATCAATGACTGATCATTGGCTTTTAGATCATCATATACTCATTCTAGTCGTTGAGTATAAAGATGAGCGTTCATAGCACAGCCATCTGGGATAAGTTCAATATGCAACATACCCTTGAAATTCCGCCAAATGCTCAGCATGACCTATGCAAACCGCTATTTCTATTGTTCTGAAGACAGACCGGAGCTAAGATACTAATTTATCTTATTGGAATTCCGAAAGTAGATCCATTTTCCAACTCCAATTCAAGGCCAAAAAAAGATAATCTTGAAGGTTTACAAGAAGTTGATTTTAAAATTTCACACGTGGTTGAGTCTGGTTATAGGTCAGTTCGTGAAGAACTTATCGGTAGCGTCTATTCACAAGGTTGAGCTTATAGATATATAGAAAATGGCACTGAAAGAACAAATTCTGTCGACAATATACGAATGCTTCTGCTTGGCTCGTCTAATATTTTCAAGCAAAGCGCCATATCATCTACAGCAGAAGTTCTCCCCGACTTTCGTTCGTATTGAAGGCTTCCTTGAACAATCTGAACCAGTTTTGTGCCACATATTCGTCTACAGTCCCTGACCCTTCTAATTCATTAATTTATTTTACTGCTGCTCTTGCACTAAGTACATTATCCGCAGGTAGAGCAAAATGACTAATTTTCTCACCATTTATTATCAAAGCTGTAAAATAAAGAATACGCAATTAATATTTATATGTTATTTAATAAAACAGTTTATTTCTTTGTAATTATGTTGGAAATTAATATATTTATACTGTTCCGGTTTTATGGCAGTCCTTACTCTCAATGTTTTCAGCTGTTCAAACGTACAGATAAAATGAGAAATAAATCAGAAACAAAATATTTGTACTTATCATTTTTATCGTTCAATATAAACTAAACCGATTGGTTTAAACAATGCTGTCATCGAAGCCAAAACCACAATAGACAGAAAAACGAAAAAAAAAAATTATTTACATTTAGCCGGATAAGAATATTTAAAAACAATATCATCTTGAATATATATTAGATGACAACTTGCCAAATCATTATCAATTTTGCTTGGGGTTTAGAATTTAAATTTCTTTAGTTATATTAAATAGCAACTAAAATTTATATGAAGAGATTAATTAAGAAATGGAAAGTGGTTACAAAAACATTCAATATAATGTTATTTATTCTGGTACTATTAGAATTTTCAAAAGACAAGAACTTCAAATATGGCTCTAGTTGGAAAATGAATTTGCAAATGTAAATGTTTTATAATACGCTAACCATAAAACTCCTGCAACTGAAGTTGTAAATCTATTATGGCAGATATGTAAGATTCCCCTAACAGAGAGATTGCGAAATTTAGACGCACGATTATAGTTTCATTCAGATTTTTACTGATCATCTTAAACTGATGAAATGAATTTTTAAGCGGAATGGCAGCTAAAAGAAACAACATTAGGACAACATTTTCAAAACCTGGTTGATAAAACTGTGATCAGTATCGATACGAAACTTATCTCTGTCTGACAAGAGGCCAAACATAATAAAAATAGCCTAGACAATCTGCTGAATGAAAAGAATGCACGACTTTCATTGAGTGCATCAAAATTTGAATACTGGTTTTTATTTGGCTCCGAAATTTCAACTTTGTCACAGTGTTAAGATGAAGAATAATAATTTTAGCTAACAAGCATCCAGGCAGTAGGGCGTTTTTAGTTTGATTAAGAAATGTTCCCGCTGTTAATATGTCCATATATGCGCATGAACCACAATTCTTATCCTGATAATTTCTTCATTGACTTCCTGCTCTTATTTCCTGACTTGCGTCTTCGTTATCACAGTTCCCTCTCTTTCTCCATCTCTCTATCTACACACACACACGCCCCCCCACATGCCTACACACACACACACACACACACACACAAACATATATATATATATATATATATATATATATATATATATATATATATATATATATATATATATATATATATATTGAAATCGTTCAAGATGATTAGCTGGTTCTATTTTTTGTTTAGTTGCAAAAAAAAACGATAGTAGCTGTAGACAATGAGCAAATCTTAGGGACAACCTGAAAGTATCATCATCATCATCATCATCATCATCATCATCATCATCATCATCATCATCATCATAATCATCATCATCGTCATCATCATCATCGTCATCATCATCACCCCCCCATATCATCGTCATAATCAGGTCGATCTTCCGTAGATTTGCGTGATTCAAAATGCCATCATTCTCTGTCTTCAAGGACTGTAGTCTCAGTCGTCACATCAAATAGTTCGCTGAAGAATCCTACTACGCTTACTAATTCTATAGTCAAAAAGAAGTAATTAAATTCAGGGAACTCTGTCAATGTTGACGTGTTAGCCTTTCAGCATCGTGTGATTCACCGTTGGTCTCAAACTGACATAAAAAAGCACTCCTCCGTCGAAGCAGCCTATTCTCCATACTACAACCCATGGCTACTTGTGATTATCCCGACAGTCTGACATGTTGAATCTATCAAGATTACTATTCCCACCTGCAGGGTCTTTGAGTCGTAGCATCCTCACAACCACATCACGGTGAAAATCACTGATACAACCGAGACAACATTCATGTATTACAATACCTTCTCGAATATTATTCATTTAGAATTCGCAAAGACATAATAATTATTTATTAAGAATTTGTATTTATTGAAGGAAAAATACAGGCTTAATTTTTAGTTTAAATCTCTTTATAAAACGTACGAATATTAAAGCGATTGATAACTAATCTTAACTTAGCCCCTCATGGGATAGTCATTCCGTTGGCAACTTGTTGCTGATCAAAATAGTACACAATTTTATCAGTGATACTACTTCACTTACAATATTCTGCCAATTGCGGGTTCAAGAAACTTTTCAGTATCTTGAGCCAATGATACAGATATGAAATATTTTCATCATCCTACTAAGAGCAATGAAGTGTCTATGACTATGAGATGGATCCTTGGGAAATCGGTGTTAATTATAACGTTGCAGTTGCTCCAGTTTCATCTCTCTCTCTCTCTATATATATATATATATATATATATATATATATATGAAACAGAGGAAGTCTATGTGTCTACTGTCTGTGTGATAGCTTTTCAACTGAGATCCATCAAAATGTTTTTGACCAAACTTGGTATATACATTGTACAATGTAAGAGATGTGTTCGTAGCCTAAAACATCGATAATTTTAAAAAACTAAAACAAAACAATAATCGATAAATTTAATCAAAGACAATAAATTCAACTTTTTTTATCCGATTTCTTTCAAACTCGGTATGCAGGTTACTTATATCATGATGGGCCCAACGATACCTGATTTTTTTTCTACGCCACTGCGTTTAGCTAAAAACCGCGGAAAACAAAAAAAATCAATTTCAACACAAATTTTAAACTAAAACCTTCCTCAATTTTCAAACTAATGCAGACTTTACTCAATTGTAGCCAACAATATAATTGATTTTTTAACGGTCATTTAACTTGATAATTGAGTTAATCCATTCAGTGAAAACCCGCGTAAATAGCGAAAATTGCGGATTTTGCTGGTTTCTTTCTTATTTTTCGTTGATCTTTCAACCAATTTTCACCAAACTTAACAATTGCTTTATAAATTTTTCCTCTTTTACATCCCTGGTAGCACACACACAAATTGAATTTCAAAAACTCCAAAATAATTGTGGTCTGGAGTGGGTCTTCATGTTGCCTGTATGTCCTCAGCTAACTAAAAAAATACAGACTACTTCTTTTATATCAGTCATTGCATTAATTCAAAATGTTTTCTTAATGAAACTACTTTAAAGTAATTGAAGAAGATAGACTCTGTTACATCTAAATATGATGTTGTTTTGCTCGATTCTAATTGAAAGCTTTTTTTTCTGATCGACCAACTGGGTGTGGCTGCTAGTTATAAATATAATTCGTTTAGAATATCAGAGAGTAGATGTTCAAAGTTTCGCAACCGTTTGATATATTTCTGTTATTTACTATAAGCGAAGCAAAATGAACAGAAATAATGTTTCGAAATAATCTGATGTGGATAACAAGGCTTTGAGTGTAACACAACGGATAACGCATATCATTCCTTCGTATTTTATTGTTAAGATGTATGTTCCACTCCAAAAATATCTTCCCATGTGCCGCTATGTGTGGAAACGTCTCCTGAGAGGATACCTCTCTGATTAATACAATCTTAAGCTGTTTAAATCTACATATAATCGTTATTTTCGACATAAATTTCCACAAACTCTGTCTCTTGCTGTGTAACCTTCTACCTCGAATGTCCCTTTAGCCTTGTACAGGGTGAATATTATTGTAAAATGAAATTTCGAGGCGAATCAGGTAGAAATGTAAGTCAAAATCAAATATACGAAATTAGGTTTAGGAAGACTAAGTTTCTCAATATTATAAATGATAAAATTATGCTGCACAAATATCAGCGTATGAAAAGTTGATTTTACTTAGTTTTGAACGTTGATATCTGAATCCTTTTATAAATATGCCATTATCTATTATTATGCCATTAATTCGACCGTTTAGAAAAAATGATCTTCCTTAATCTTAAAGTAAAAGAACCTGACTCAGATTCACTTTCTCATTGCGCAATCTCCCTTACAGTAGGGAACGATACATATTCTCTGTCGGTACTTGTTTTTTTTTGTTTTGTTTTGTTTTTTTTTTGTTCTCAGTAATAACTAGCGAATGTATGATACATTTTTGTACAATTTTTCTTTCCATTTGAGCAACGTTCTTAAGTAGGTCAACTGCCGCTTTTTTTTTTCTCATTTTCCTCTCATCGATGAGTCATGTAAGTGTTTAATGTTTATGCCTTCCTTGTTCGTTATATACCAGAAAAAAGTCCAGTTTCTATTTCTTACTTTCAGCAATGGTGCATTTGTAGATTCTAGTCTCCTTGAAGTGTCTTTATTTGTCACATGTTAAGTCATTGTAAACTTCTATCTGAAGATTTATATCACAGCCTTTTCAAGTTCTTTTTTCAATTATAATAAAAAAAAAGTTAATTATTCACTGCTGTATATGTATACATAAAGAGAGATCTGTCGTATTATCATTTTAGCATTTCAGTACAATGATCTTCAAGATGCAAAGAAAAAGAGCAGTCATTGATGTAATTGTCAGTGAGATCCACACAGACTTCAATAACTTCAAGAAATATTATTAAAGGTTCAGACAAAAAAAAATAACAATTCAAATAAAATACCAAATAGATCGAATTTCACATGTATGAGAATGAAAGCAGATATTAATAAAAGTGAACCTCGTCGAACGATATAACTAATCTAATAAGCATTATGATATTGAATATTTTCTGGATTGGTTTGGTTTGGTTTGTTTTACAGCATATCAACCCCAATTTAATCCCGACAAAATTTGTATTGCTGCTAATATTTTGTTTTGTCAAAAAACTAATCCTGGTAATATTTTTCATTCAAAAATCGATTTCTGGTAATATTTTTCCTTCAAAAAAGTATTGCAGATAATATTTTTTACTCAAAAATATATAGCTGGTAATATTTTTTTCAAAAATATATTGATAGTAATTTTTTTTTCAAAAACATTGTTGGTAATATTATGTTTTCAAATATGTATTGCTGGTAACTGTTTCTTTCTCCAAGAATTTATTGCTGGTAACAATTTGTTTACAAAGTATTTCTGGTATTAAAACTAATTTTTACAATTTGTGTTTTTACCCCAGTTTCGGTGTTAACTATTTGCCCATAGCTGGGATCCTAACAGTTGCTACCACCCCGGGTCAGGAACATCAGCAATTAAGATGTGGTTCCACGCCCCCTAAACCTCCTGATCAGATGCCTTTCTACTGAACGTAGTTTATCGTCTTACCCAGGACGCGGATGTATTTTATCATCATAGTCAAGACGGAATATTTTCTGTAGTAGAATGAGTCGGCTACTAGTCAGTTTCGCACACCTCCTTGTTCTTTTTCGCAGGATTAGAGGTTTATCCTTTGTTCCCCATTTAGGATTTGATTTTTGATTCCTTCTAAAGTGTACGTCATCTCTGTACTCCTAATGTCTGCGTCAGAGCTCTGAAAGTTTATTTGCTAATTCTTTATTTATTTTTTCTCTCTTTCATCTACGAATTTGAGTAGATATATTCGCCTATCGTCCGATTCACGTTCTTTCTTGGTCTCTCCCTTGTTTGCTATTTAGGATTCTTCTAAAGTCTTGTTCTATTTCACTCTCAGTAGCATCTTGTGTTAGTGGCATAATCGACATCCCTTGGGGAATTACTTAGAAAAATACGAGAATAATTAGTTAGACTTACTAAATACACTTGAAGAATATAGATGGTCAGAATGCATTCTGAAGGGAAACACAAAAAAGGAGCCATTCCTCTCTCTTATATATAACAAAAAAACATTTGATAAATGACCATATAAGTAATTGGAAAATTGAAACACTGGAAAAACTGCACGAAGAAACCGCAGTCTATAAATGGAGAGATAGCTTGCTTGTGTTCGAAAAAAGCATGAGTTAAATGAGCCTAGCAACATAAAACAATGAAGCAGTTAAGTGTTTTAAACATCTTTCATTAGAAATTTCCAATTATCTCGGCTTCAAACACTAGCTTCTAACTCATGATGGAAGAAAGACGACCATTTACTTAAATGACAATAAACTGATATATTTTCATCTTTTCATGTCTTCAGATACATATAATGATAATTTTTACATTAGAAGACTGTATTAATAGCAAGTACCATCGACTATATCCAGTTAAGAGCATATACTTCTGACATGGATACACGGCAGAAGAAATTCTTCCTCGTAATTGTTTTTTTTTTTATTATAAAAAAAACAAAACCTGTGCAGAGAAAGAGCTGCTAAACTTATATTTTATTAAAAATAAATCCTAACATTGTATCTTATATATGTTCTTGAAGCCACGGGAACTGGGTATATATATTTTTATCGGCTTTCCACGTCCATGTTATTGGTTACTGCAACATTGTTTGAGCATTCAAATTTATTTTCAGTTTCGAGAAAAAAAATTAAAAACCATGTTTGAGATGGAGAGAAAAATCCGCCATTCAGGCTTATACTATTTATCAGAGATTTCATTGCACTATCAGAGTAGTTTATGCATATCAAATATTGTTCTTATCAGCCATAAGATTTCTTTGAAAGTCATAATCAACGCTAACAAGGCCCAGACACACACACACAACCCACGCACTTCAGACTCACTTTATTCTATAACCAATGTTTTTAAAATTCATACTTAAACTAAGGTATGTCTACCCACGTCCACAAACGGTGTAAATTAGACCCAAACATACACAGGCTAAACACATACATATCATCAATAGAATTTCGCAAAGGCCTACCATAATTGTGATACGCATATATATACACGCGAATTATGCACACGGACGCTGCTTCCCATGAAAAATACACATCAGGCCTGCTCTAATCATAAGAAAATTGACAACACAAAGTTAAAAGGAGCAAAATGTTATTTTTCTCGTCCATATTTAATTATGTGATGAAGCTTAATAAAATGCGATACGTGTTAAATTTTTAAACATATGCATTGACCGTTATACGTAACGGTCATTCCTTACTCAGGATCATAATACAGCGTCGTGGAAGAAATTCCGATTTTCGCTATCGGTGAGGGGTAATATCTATCTATCTATCTATCTATCTATCTATCTCTCTCTCTCTCTCTCTCTCTCTCTCTCTCTCTATATATATATATATATATATATATATATATATATATATATATATATATATATATATGTATATATCTGTCTATCTGTCTCTCTGTCTATCTGTCTGTCTGTCTGTCTTTACGTTCCATGAAGTTATTTCCCCAGTTAAAATATTTTTCCTAGATAACATAACTAGAGATGTGACCTAATGAACCAGGAAAAATATATTTTCTGAGGAAATAAACTATAGCCATGGAACCTTAACGTTGTTTTTATTTTAATTTAATTGATATTTGTTCTGGTGTTACATTGAGATCTCTAGATTACATCCACTTTCGAATTATTCTTACGGATTAACAAACCCTTTATTACCTTACTATGGATGTATATTTTTGGGAGAGCAAATAATATGTATAATAATTTTCTATGTAGGGTAACCATATTGTATTGTCATAATTACCCTCTCACATGATTTTGTAAATATTACAATATCTCTTTTTATAATTATTAAATATTTTTTATCCACCTATAACAGTGTCATTTATATGCGCGTTTAATGACTATACTTTTACTTTTTTTAAGACGAAGAGGAGTAGGATTTTTTAGTGTCTCCGAATTTTTTGTATTTCTATGTCTATTTATTAGAATGGATTCGTTGTTTTGATCATACTACAGAGAATAACGCCTAAGTATAGTGTCATTTGTATGCGCGATTGTAATTACTATGCTCTGTTACTTTTGTCGGACGAAGAGGCGTAGAATTTTTGTTCTGTCTGCTAATTTATTTAATGTGTTTTTTTAATATCTATTTAGTAGAATGAATTTGTTGTTTTGGTCATACTACAGTGAATAACACCTCAGTATAGCCACATTATTTTGTAGACGAAAAATATTATCTCATACTTACAATTATTTATTAATACCAATATCAGATTAGACCAATGCTATATCTCTATATGTGTCAGATTAAACCAAGAAGGAAATATTGATAGAGTTTTTTTTTTTTAATCCAATCTTATATGGAATTATTTTACACCCAACAGCCCGTTTCCCCCAGGCTGCAAGTCTATCAAATTCTGTATGGTAAATATTCAGATGAACTCCACTCTTCATTTTCACCGTTTCAGGTATTTATATCTAGTCCTTGTCATAGTACATCACTATTTACTCTGTATTCCATTTGTAAGAAGGAAGATTCACTTTGTTATTTTCTAAGAAATTGAGAGTCTGAGAAGTAAACTCCCGAATGCACCCTTTTCGGTACACTAATACCTATTCGTCTTAAAATTCAATAGCTATCTATCCTCTCTTTCCTCATAATGATCAATTCGTTCCACTTTCCTTGTTTCACGTTCAAAAACATTCTACCAAAAGTGGTTAATGATCCTATTATTGTGCAATCTTTGGTATAAAAAATACATCATATAGTCTCCCTCGAATCTCCTGTCGAATTTGACGTATGAGGGTCAAGCAGCTCCGTTCTTAGGAAGCGAAGGCCCGACATCAGCACATGAGATTTGATTATTGAAGTTTTTGTGCAGAACTATCCACATTTTGAAGGACCGAACACAGAAACATGATACACTACATGACACAAGGTCCCCAAACGACCCTCCGCAGTTCTTGAATTCAGAGGTGTTCTTCTTCTCAACCATTTGCCATTCAATGACCTATAGCTGGAGGGAGAAGAAGAGGAGCCATACCTTTCCCAAGGATAATATCAATATAAGTGAATTCGAACTCCGCTCTCCAATTCCCCAATCCAAAATCCAAGCTCTGATAAACCTAACCATCACTGCACGGTTCCTCCTATATATATATATATATATATATATATATATATATATATATATATATATATATATATATATATATATATATATATATATATATATATATGGGGGGTGATATTGTCTGTTTGTGTATAATGAGGTATTGTAATTATTTATATATCATATTTATTGCCCCAATGTTTGTTGTCATTTTCAAAACGTTTCAGCCGTTGTAAGCTCCTGCCTTCTTCATGGTATTTCGAAATGAACCATATATTTCACCCATCGGTGTATATTGTTCTAGTTTCACGTGACATGTCTCTTCCGGACGACCCAAGTATGCTTATTTCACTTTAAACCAACTCTCCAAGATATCAATTTTTTTTAGCTTGGTATTGTGCTCACAACATTTTGAGTTAAGTCACTGGATTGAATCAACGCTTTTGTCCACTGGGCCAAGTGTCCCTGAGCGTATATATATATATATATATATATATATATATATATATATATATATATATATATATATACACAAACGCGTGTGGGTAAGGTATTCATGAAACCCAGTTTCGAATCTCGGTTGATTTGTCGGACCTATAACATCAGGTCTGGAAAAATGCCAGACCATAAACATCAGGTTTGGAAAGTGCATGAAAACCATACCACGTGTTGACCTAAGCTTTGTGAGTGAAAATGGGTAGACGGAATAGTTGGCTCGAAGTCACAAGTCGTCATGACCGAGGTTTTGTATGTGCTGGCCTTCTTCAGATCGTTGAACACGCTCTCTCCCAGAAACTGTAACTAAGCATAATTGAAGTACAAATCACAGGTTCGCTCTGTGTTTTGACAGGTATCCTCATATAAGAGTGGCCAGCCATTATATCTTAATATGCTCACTTCATATGGCTGTTGTCTTATTCCGAACTACATTTAGTAAACTTTCCAAAAGCTGAGATCTGTACATGTTTGCCAACGTAGGGCAAAGCCATTCTTAATTCCATGCCAAATATCATGTATGAATGAGAATACGGCGATCTTTTTAAATGTCTTCCAGATATTCGCACGATTTTCCATGAAAGATATTTTTTTTTTGAATATTGGACAAAAAAGAAGAAATCATTTTGAAGAAATAGTTGCAGGTGTGCAGATTCCGAAATCATGAACGACCGACATTACAAAAGGTGAAAATTCATAAAAAAAAAAATATTTTTTTATCATTATTTTTTTTTTCCTTTGATTTCTGGCGTTTATAGATTTCATTCCTGGTCCCGCCCGGAGACCTAAGATTAGAAATGGCATCATGACACTTTCCACTGACAAAAAAAATTCCATAGATAAAGCCCTTTGTAAAGTGTGGGCTGTACTTGTCAGAACATTTTTTTGTATCTCCTTGAGGCATGGACTTCCAGGAATCCCTTCAATTAGTCTACTGGAATATTTTCCAACCATTCCTATGGCTCCAACTACAACAGGGATTGTTGATGTTCCCATGTGTCACATTTTTGAGATTTCTATTTCAAGGTCCTTGTATTTTGACAGCTTTTTGAATATATTCAAAGATACATTGCAGTCAGCAGGGACTGCCATATCAATAAGGAGGCACTTTTTTGGTTTGTGGTCTTTAATAACAATGCCTGGGCGGTTGGCTTTGATTGTTCTGTCAGTGTGTATTGTGTAGTCCCATAGAATTGTAACAGGTCCTATCTCCGTAACAGGGTCTGGGTGGTGTTCATACCATTTTTCTTTCAGTTTCCTTTCCGTAGAAGTTGCATATTTTCCAGTGCAGATTTTTGCCCACTCTGTCATGCCGGGTTTTATACTCAGTGGGTGCCAATATCGTGCAAACTGATACAAAATGATCAATTGTTTCTGGATATTTATAACAGAATCTGCTTATTTTAGTATATGTGCTTGATAATTCCTAGTTAACAAGCATTGGTTCTGTGCAGCAAGGATAAAACTTTCAGTTTCAGCTTTCAACGCTGCACTACGTAGCCATTGATGGGTAAGGGTTTTGTCTACGTCAGCTTGTTTGGACGGACAGAGTATTGTCCTTGCTTTCTTTTTTAAGTATTTTGCAGCTTTATTATTATTATTATTATTATTATTATTATTATTATTATTATTATTATTATTATTTCTGTTGTTGTTATTGTTGTTCTTGCTGCTGCTGTTGTTGTTACACTATTTCTTCAACACGAATTTTCGTTTTTTATTGAAGATCTTTCATTATGGGTGTTCACCATAAATACAGAAAATTTCCTGGAATATATACAGTGTCAAGGAACGCAGAGTACTAATTCGATGGAATACGAAAGTTTATTCCTATTTTCTTAACGTAGAATATGTTTTCGGTATTATTATTATTATTATTATTATTATTATTATTATTATTATTATTATTATTATTATTTTTAGGTTGGTGCAAAAATAATTTCGTTTTCTCACATAGTAACATATGTTAGAAAACGAAATTATTTTTGCACCAACCTAATATTATTATTATCATATTTGTGTATGTTATGTTTCCTGCTTTGTATCCTATAGAGCCGCGTACAATCTATGGTCCTTAGGCCCTATAGGAGAATTGCCATTTAATTGATAGCATTTTTTGTAGTATATACGTTGTTCTTAGTAGGGCGATCTTCTGAGCAGTTTTTATGTTGTTGTTACCTGGGCCACTGTTATTAAATTGCCTATTCCTTTTCACACATGATCCAGTGCTCCGATTACTACAGGTACAGTCTCAGTCTTTATTCACCAAATCCTGTTTATCTCAACCCCCAGGTCCTTGTATTTGGACAATGACTCGATAATTTTCATGGAGGTGTTACTCCCAGATGGCACCTCTATGTAAATAAGCATAGATTTCCTGAATGTCTTGTCTTTTGCGATAATATCAAGTATGTTGACTGTTATTTCCCTGACAGTTATCATTGGTATGTCCCAGAGGACAGATATATCGTTATTTTGGGTAAATGTGTTTGTTGTCTGCTCATAGGATCTCTCAGTTGTTTGGATTTTGTGCTTCTTGCATATCTTCCAGCGAATCAATATCACTACCTTATGCATGTGGGTATATTCATTTATTGATAGTTTCGAACACCCTGAAATGATATGTTCGACAGTTTCATCATATTTTCCGCAGATCCTGCATTTCGGGTTAGTTCTATTCTTGATTATGCGACAATGATAGGACCTGGTCTTGAGGATTTGGTCCTGAGCTGCAATAATTAAGCCTTCTCTATCAGCTTTCAACCCGGTGGTCCTCAGACACTGATGTGTTTTAGTTGCTTCACACCTGCTTCATTCGTTCTTTTTAGGTATTTGCCATGTAACATCGTCTTCTTTCAGTTTATTTGTAATTTCATTTGGCTACATTGTTTTGATTTCTGTTTTACGTGTTTGGAGTAGATTAGCTTCGTTTTTGTTGTTAAGATTTCACACACATAGTTGTTAAAGTTTCAGACACATTGTTGTTAAGGTTTCAGACACATTGTTGTTAAAGTTTCAGATACATTGTTGTTAAAGTTTCAGATACATTGTTGTTAAGGTTTCAGACACATTGTTGTTAAGATTTCACACACATAGTTGTCAATCTTTCAGACACATTGTTGTTAAAGTTTCAGACACATTGTTGTTAAGGTTTAAGACACATTGTTGTTAAAGTTTCAGATACATTGTTGTTAAGGTTTCAGACACATTAAACTGTTACTTGAAGATTGTTTAACATTCACACAATTTTGTCTGTGATTGTATTTAAGATATATATATATATATATATATATATATATATATATATATATATATATATATATATATATATATATGTATGTATCAGTGTTTCATTTTCTAGGACGGTTTTTAAACGATGCTCCTGTTCGGCATAGTGAAATCTCTTCTTGCTTTTTAATAAGACTAGATTAGCACAAGACTACGAGCAACGGATATATTTTGGGAATCGACCTTTCGACTAACAGTATATCAGATTAGCTTCTTACCCATAGATTAATTGATTGATTCGTTTTGAGTGACTTATCTGCACTTTGGAAGTTTTTTAAAGTTACAAAATATTTTTAAATGTAAGACTTATTTTGAGATAATACCGATTTACTGATACAGATCTTACTAATTGACTCGTCGGTGGATGACGAAAAGGTGGATTCATGCCTTTCCCAGGCGGTATTTGCGTGTAAGGGATCATGAAAAAACGAAACTGGAATTGGAACATCGCTCTCTGATTAATAAATACAAGACATTATCCATTAAACTTCACGCAATTTATAACACCTGACATTCCTAAGTTGTCACCCATCTAGGTATAGACGAGGCTCTAAGTTCCGAATCGCATTGTTAGTTACAGTTGGTACTATAATATTTAATTTAATTTAATATTTACATTTAACAATGTATAACAAGCCTATTTCTTGCTAAAATGATTCAGTAAAATATATATTTGAATTAATTCAATTGATTGGATGTTTTACAAAGGAAAATCCGTGGCTTATTTAGTAAGTCATAAACTCACATAAAAATACTAGTCAGATGACCTTGCTAACCGTAGAAGTTTATCTAATAGACATTGTAGTAAGCTTAGTATAATCTGGCACAATATAAGTGTAGGATGTCACCAAGTGAGAAGCGAAATCTTTAAACGAGCGAAATTGATGACACATTAATTTTGATCTACTGAAGACAAATCGCAGTGTCTGTAGTGTATATATATATATATATATATATATGTGTGTGTATATATATATATATATATATATATATATATATATATATATATATATATATATATATATATATATATATATATATATATATATATATATATATATATAAGTTTTTATTAAAGACGACGGACAAGGTACTGGTGTAAAGATATCTATTTATGTTATCTTGTGTTCATGTAAGTGTTTTCTTTTCTGGATATTAATTGTGTAAATAATGGTCGAATATTCTGTATATCCGAGCGTTTTCGACTATTCTTTTAGCCATTATCGAGGATGTTGTTTGTATTTTTATTTGTAATTGAATGCATAGATTTTTATTTATGTATCTAGAGTCATAGCCTAATGTGTTCGAATCTACAGAACATTCGAAATATTTTTACATACTGTATATTCAGAAAATAAAAACTTCTACGAACACAAGGAAATTTAAATAAAGATATTAAGCGCAGGAACTTGTCAATCATATTTAACGAAACACGTACAACATACGGATTGCTGTCCAGATAAACAATTTTGTATATATATATATATATATATATATATATATATATATATATATATATTTGTGAGCGTGCCCGCTACTCTGTGTGTGTGCACGCGTTAGCGTGTATGTGTCTGTCTGTCTCTCAGTAGGAAGATTAATCCCACTTTTACCGCAACAGATTTATAAAGGGGAAATGACACAAGAAAGGCTGGTTATTACGGTGAGGACTAAAATCCTGATACTAAGTTCATTTTAGTATTTCGAATCTTAAGGGAGCGCATCATGAACTGAGAAATCGAAGAGACCACACTGTATTCTAAGAGAAGGAAAACCATCCTCGAGAGGTATCGGCTCTGTCAGGCTAGCTTGCCCAAAACATATCACTGTTGCTATTCCAGTTGTACACGTGGTTTAAGGGATTCGGGATCATGAGAGTTCTTTTTTTCTAACTGGCTTTTATTTAGATTAGGTTAGTGCAAAAATAATGACGTAATAATGTCGTTTTTTGACGTATTTTCTAACGTCAAAAAACGACATTATTACGTCATTATTTTTGCACCAACATAATAAAACCTCTTTATATTATGCTTGTAAAATTTCAAAACTTAACTACCTTCATTTCTATACATAGTAACATTTTCTTCTTTTAGATGCCATGCACTTCAAGGGCGTATGCGGTTATAGCGGTCCACAACGTCCTGCCTTTTGTTGCTTTAAACAATTTATACTCTTTATAATCCTTCTCCGTCATTGTTATTCCTTCCCACATTTAAAATGGTTGCTGTTATTTTTTCATTTGATTTTACTGAATTCAGCATATCCTGTCAATGTTAATTTACTTTGGACCTTATTTCACCTTAAGTAAAACAGAAATTTCAACTCCTTTTTTGTTATAAAATATGCTAACTTCTTAAGACTTCCTCTTTGCTCAAACATGGATTGTTTTATCATTCAGAGTATCACAACTCCGTCATTTCAAACGTCTTTTTCAATGAGAAATTTGTTCAGCATTGACAATCTACCATAAAGCAGACCTGATATTAAAAGCTACTTCTTCACTGTTTATTCTGCTTTTTTATAATTATATTTTCCTATATTTTCCTAATTGAATTTCTGATAGACACATTTCGTAAATTGTATCCATCTTTGGATTTCTGTCTCACATTGTTCGTCATCTTTTCAGGTGCTTACCTGATTTTTGTTAAACTTCCATTTAATCAGATCGACCCAATCAAGGCAACAATGACATTAAGACGCATGGAGGCTACTTACACTGAATGAGAATATATAAACCTATATTTCTGTTCAAAAGACCTGGGAGTAATGTGAATCGGAAGATAGTCGAATCTTTCTACTCATATTGAGGAGAAAAACAAGAAGAAACTACTTAGAAAATAATATTTCACAGTTCAGACGGGGATGTTTGAAAATAGAGTTGAACTAAAATTTAGAAGGATCCTGAAAGTCAATCCTAAACTGAAACAAGAGATAAACCTTCTAGGCTTGTTCAAAAGACAGGTACGAGTTGAAACAGGACGATAGGCTTCAATTTGACACCCGTCTCTCATCGCTTTTGCTGATAGCCGGGCATTTTCCATTCTTAGATTTAAACGTTATGTTCTCGCTTTACATTACTGCCATGTTTCTTTGTTATTTTTGTGTGTGTGGTTTTAACTGCCGTCAATACAATATCATCCGCATATCCTACGTTGTTAAGCATACATCTGCTGATAATGTATCCTGACGTGTGTTTTAGTTCCGTTGGGATCGATTTGCTATATAAATATAATGAATATGGTCAAGAAAAATCTTTGTATTAATGCCCATTCCACTTTTGATTATTCACTGAATTCATTCCGGCAGAATGCAAGCGGCAGTTTGTTCCCAGCGGAGTTAAAATCAATCTGCAAAAATGCGATGTGTGTGAAAGAATTTATCACAATTCTTAAAAATTTCTCTTTAAGATTGTTGATCTTTAACAGATGTTCCCTATTTATTTTAAAGATTGCAAATTTACTTCCACACTCCTACAAATATTAGTTTTAGCTGTTTTTTAAAAAGAATACCATGAATCACAATTATCTGTTTATCCAAGTAATACAGATTTATAGAACATAGTTTGCTTCTTACAAGTATGTCTGAAACGAAGTCCGATGATTGTGGACAAGATGGCATTGGTCCAATTAATCATTCTGTTGGGCAATATATCATGAGACATACGTGTTAGTGACAGGTGCCGTGGTGAGTCCGAATATATATATTATATTAAAAAGAAAATTTATTTGTTTAACTGGTTCATTGATGGCTAAGTAGAATCGTATTACAGTGGAAATACGGAACTCTTTTGCCGTAAATGAGTCTGCTAGGTAAGCACAGCTTCAAAAATAAACTGCAGAGTTAGCGTACCAATCAGTATAAATGATAAAACAGAAGTTCCCTCCAGTGAAGCCCCCAGAAGATCTCCCGGGCCCTCTGAACGAAATAAATGCTCTTTACTAAAAATTAGAAAGGTACTGGCCTAAACCATTGCAAATGAATTTAGGGAATTATCTCTCTCTCTCTCTCTCTCTCTCTCTCTATATATATATATATATATATATATATATATATATATATATATATATGTGTGTGTGTGTGTTTGTGTGTGTTTTAAATATTATAAAATACATATCAAATAACTTATAATTTTTCAATTTTATCATTTCAATGTTAAAAAGAAGAGTGAAATCGCAAATGATTTTGGTTGTATTATGGATCTTTTAATATATATATATATATATATATATATATATATATATATATATATATATATATATATATATATATATTATGCTTTATTTTCCATAATTTTGCAACATGGGTTTCGGTTCTCGCGTCCGTTCGGGCTAAGATAGGATATGTCCACATGGAATTACAATTAATTAATATTGCTTTAATTTGTCTTTCTTGTACTGGAAGTGATAAATTTCTTCTGTTTGAATGGTAATAAATAAATTAAGATTAGTCCAATAAAGGGAGAGGAAAGATATCTGCATTCGTATCTTTTGATGATTCCTGTAAGTTCTTAGATTTATTTCCATTTTTTGAATTGTGAGTGTTTGCTATTATGCGTATGTATACGTATACTCCACCTCCATACATATATACTCTCCTTATTATAAAGAATCATTACACACACACACACAAACACGCACACACACACATATATATATCTAGGCATTCACACACTTCCTATGTTGCGCAGGGTTTGTTCGCGGGCTTTTGAGCAGACTTTTGTTTTTGCCAATATATATATATATATATATATATATATATATATATATATATATAATATTATTATTATTATTATTATTATTATGCGTCCGCATAAGTATATATTCCCTCTCCATATATACATACTCTCTTATTATAAGGAATTAGCAAATACATATATACACACATACATACACACAAATGCATTCGTATACTCCCCATTCATACATATATACTCTCCTTATTATAAAAATTCCTTACACACACACACACTCTCTCTCTCTCTCTCTCACACACACACACACACACACACACATATATATATATATATATATATATATATGCTCACATGCATACCTACGGATTCACACACTTCCTATGTTGCACAGTGTTTGTTCGCGTGCTTTTGAGCAGACTTTTGTTTTTGCCAATATATATATATATATATATATATATATATATATATATATATATATATATATATATATATATATATTATTATTATTATTATTATTATTATTATTATTATTATGCGTCTGCATTAGTATATATTCCCTTTCCATTCATCCATACTCTCTTATTATAAGGATTTAGCAAATACATATACACACACATACATACACACAAATGCACACAGACATACATACACATACAAACACTTCCTATATTGTATAGGTTTCATGTGTGTGCTTGTGAGTAGCCTGTTTTTGCCAATATGTGGAAATATATTCATGCTCCACAGATTCCCGTGAGTGTGTCCGTATGCATGTGAGGGGTTCAACCACTGTATTTGGCCATTACGTCCGTATGTTGTTTGTCTTTGTATATGGGGTTATGATTTATTTAGTGCTGGTTTAAATTTGATTGTGTAGTTTATTTCTTGTATTTCAGGTAAGAATAATTGTGTGTTTGATAAATTTGCATTATTTTAAATTCACCCTGGTTACGTTTATAGATATGTGTCGATACAAAGAATTTTCCATTGTCTGGTAATTTGATGTAGGGAAACTCTGTTGTTTAGTTGCTGACTGATACCTATATATGACTTCTTGAATTTTGTGCATTTAAGTGCATAAATGCCATTATTGTAGTTGCAATTTAATTTTTTGTTTATTATGAATGTCGTTTTGGGGTTTTCAAAAGTGTAGGATTTTCCTTTTGTAATGAAGTAACAAACCTAACATCATTTTGTTGCATTTGTGACTCCCTGTATTATGTGTTGATTAAATTTGGATGAGGTTAATATGCGTTACAGATTTTTAGATTAGCGTTTGTTTTTAATTGTTTTGGTTGTTTTTAGTATATTTTTCAGTTTTCCAATCCTGCTAAGTAGGTCTAGATTTTTTGTAATTTCCGTAAAAAGTTTGGATTGTTGTTGTATGTTGCGACATATTCTAGAGTTTGTTCGCCGTTACGTTTATTTGGATTTCATTTTTAATCTAAAGCTATTTTTTGGCGAGATCAAAATGTTTGTTTATTAGTGTCGTTTTTTTAGGTAGTTCTTCTAGGCGGGTTTTTCGGAGGTGTTCGTCAGTTACTATATTACAAACTGTACGTACTAGAGAATAGGGGATCGATTTCAGGCAGCCTTTTGAGTGATGGTTCTTAAAATGAAGATATTGTTGTGCGTCTGTAGGTTTGTGGTAGACATCTGTGATTATTTGGTTGTTTTTATTTCTAATGAGCATATCTAAAATGGCAATTCTTTAAATTTATATTATTGGGGGAATTTGATTGTTGAGTGTACGTTCTGTAAAAGAGTATGGAATTGGTCAATATCACCCCATGAGGATTTGCATAAAATGAAGCCATCATCTTAGTATCGTTTCCAAGATTTAGTGAATTGTTTTTTTTTTATATTTTCCCCATATATTTATTCTATTTCTTCATAGAGTTTTTCTTTTAGTTAAGCTAATGTTAGGGTGGCATTTGATGGTGCTATTTTCGTTCCCATTGTTGTACCTAGGGTTGGGATATTGAGGTTAACACTGGGCGGCGTCTTTCTCTTGCTTGAATGCAATCTTCAGTGTCTTTTGTCACTTCATTATTTATATGCTTGTCGATGGTGCATTATGGTAGGCATGTTGTATCATTACTACGGTTATTCAGTTGGGCGGGTACGGTTATATATTTTGAATTATTCTACAGGCTATTGAGTGGAAAAAACTGGGGATTCGAATGAAGATTTGTAACTATTTTATAGGGCTGTTATCTTTTTACACATTATTATTATTGAAAACAAATAATAAAATTATGAGTAATGAATAATGAATAAAAATATTACAAAAAGAAATCTACTTACATGATATTGTATATAAATTCAGTTCACGTATATTCCAACAAAACATGAATAATTAGTGAATATATCAATATGAATGATAAAATAGTACGCACTGCATTTGATCACTAAATGTCGCGTCCAAATTCTGATATATAAATACAAATATATGAGCAATTTTGAAGGTAATTTTCACTTTTTAACTAAGAAAAAAACACATTTTCTAACTTCTAAAAACGGGAGAAGAAATTTAACGTATTTCTAAAGCAACATAACTCATTTAACCCTGATATATATTCAAAAGTTGTATCTTTATTATGTTTGATCAGCAGTTTAAGTAGAGTTGAATTCACATAAGTCCGTTGTATATTTCATTATTTTTATCGGAATACCGGTATGGTCGTCGTAACTTAACTGTTATTAGAAAACACATGTTTAGGAAAAGAGTGGTAATAGATTAAAATACGTTTTTACATATATACCAAAGGAAAATGATAGCAATATATCATAGAACCTGTGAAATAGTAAATGGAAATATCGTGTTTTTTCTATATCTAATTGTCTGATAAAGAAACCAAGTATGTATCGGAGAATTTGTCAGGAGAAATGAACAAAGTTGAGAAGAATATATTTTTTTAAAGATTATTGATTTTTCTTTGCATCATTTATTATACACAATATACATTGTAAGGCAAAAGATGCAGCATATTATTTCAGTCAATGCAGCTTCATAATGATGAATAATGAACAGTTCAAAAATTTTTGGTTTAGGAAAAAATGCTCTTCAATTACTAATATTCACGTTGCTCGTCTATGGCAACCACGGACTTTACAAAAGAATGAGAAGTCGAAAATAATATCAAGAAAATAACATGTTACGTAGTAAAAGGACAGCTTAAATAAGTCTTCTTATTACATATTGGTTGGTTTGTAGCATTCAATTATTATATGATTGATTGTGACATCTTTGTTCGTTTAAGAAAGTTAACCATTTTTCTCGACTGTATTCTGTTAATGAATTTATGTAAAAATCATAATTTCGAATGATGATAATTATGGAGGATAACTATATTTATTTTTCATTACGTGTCGTACTAGATTTAAGTACATCTTTTCGCATTATTATTATTGCAATTATTATTATTATTATTGCAATTATTATTATTATTATTATTAGTAGTAGTAGTAGTAGTAGTAGTTTATATCCTTTCCGATTATTCGATGTGTCGGCCGGGGGAGGAACGTCATATCTCAACTCCTGGAAATTGTCCTGTGTGCCCCAACAACAAAAGGGAAAACTTGAGATACTGCATTGTACAATTTTCATATTTGAGTTACAAAACCTTGGGACGTCTGCTACGTCTTCACGAGGTTCTCATCTCAAGTTTTCCTTCAAGTCTTTTGACATTCATTCCCTCATTAGTTTGGACTTGCATGTCTCACAGAACAGCAACTTCATCGCTTTCTGTTACAATTCATATCACACGTTCATATTTTTTTTTAAGTTCATGCCTATTATTATTAATAATATTATCTCTGTTTCTTAGTTTGACAGCGCGCCCGCTCCACCCTGTAAATACCTCATAAATAAAGAGCTACTCCATTGTGATCGCGAGGACATACGGAAAACATTATATCAGATACAGCTTTTGGTTTCAGAGAAAGAAAGAAATAAGAATAGGCAGTAACATTATCATGTGTTTAACATCTGCTTCGGGGAAATGGTAAAACTTTCCATTTCAAACCTCTTAATAATGACATGCCTTTATATTTATGCATATTATTGCAATATTTTGTTACGATCAAAGGCTTAACGATGAGGAATTTCCCATGATGTTTTGTGGTCCTAAAACTCGTAAGATGCACATTCATTCATTAACTTAAAAATTATGTTTCTTTAGAAAATTCAAATAAAAAAAACGTGAAATTCTCACAGGTGTTTATAGATATTCTTATTTGAGATCCTCATTGATTATCAAAGTGGTGACGATCATTTGCAACGACGAAAACAACAACAACAATTATTATTATTATTATTATTATTATTATTATTATTATTATTATTATTATTATTATTATTATTCCTTTGATTTCTGCTGTATATTATTTTCTTTCTGGATACCAATAAGAACCCTAAAGTCAGAAGTGCTTTATGACATTTTCTACATACTAATTTTTAAGAAAAAAATCAGACAAAATGCCTTGCAGATAACACACATTTTACTTAGATAAAGCCTTTCGTAATGTGTGCGCTATAATAGTGGGTAATTTTTCCTGTGTTTCTTTAGAGCTTGGGCTACTAGGAATCCCTTCAATGTGTCTCGTGTTTGAAAACAGTGAGAAAAAATACAAGCAGATCGATGGAAAATAGATAAAGTTAAAATACATAGGAATTTGACATTCGGAGAGCTGTATCGATTTTACGATATGTCAACTAATTTCCATGAAATATAAGAAAAAAAAACACTGCTGCATAAGCTGTGTTGCCGTTCCAGAAATATAAACGGTAAGGTAAATAATATCTTAGTCTTGCTTTGGAAGAGAAAATAGTGACAGCATGAAGGAGGCAAATTTAATTAAAACCCTTCAAAAAGAGTTTGGCAAAAATAAAAAATAGCAAAATTTAACATTGGATAAGAAATTCTCATTGCAACAAATGACGATGAATTAAATCTACAATGAAATTTGACAGACATAAATAGTTTCAAAAAGATGAATGTTTTTTTTTTTCATTGCTTATAGCATATGTTACGCTCTGTAATATTTTGCCTGTAATTGCCCTCAAATTTATCTTACCAGTGCCCTGCTAATAGATTCCTGTTACAGCAGCAAATTAAATATCTAACATATTTTTAAAACTTCCGGCAAACCGCATTCTGGGGTGAACTGAAGCTCTATATAAGTGTTTCTGAAAAAAAAAGAAAGGGATTATAGAGGAAGCCATAATTCTCTCGGGGTATCGTCTGCTTCAGTGAAATGGTATAGCAACGTGATATATGCCAGACCGTATCGATTAGTTACAGTGATAAAAAATAGGGAAATTCATGGAATTTCCATTCATCACGATTTATATGACTAAAGGAAATGCATGACATAAAAAAACAATTTGAAAATTTATTAGAACGCGATATGTCTTCATAGGTATTTAATAAAATTTTACAACATATACAAATTAAAATGTAATAAAATATGTAAAGTGTCAATCTGTCAATCGTAGAATATCTGTAGGTCCAGATGATTGATGTTATTCTTGAATAATATGGCAAGCTTGTGTCATTTGTCACTGGAGTTTTTGGCTTGATTCCAAAGAATCTCCACAAATATTTTGATAATATCTGATTTCACCCAGCATAATAACGTTGCAGAAAAAACAAAACAAAAAAAAACAACTTAGATACAGCAAATAACCTGCGCAATGTACTTGCTGTCTAAGCTCTTGAGAATTGACAGTGATTCCATTGTGAGAAATCACCGCCGTTTAAATTTTCATAATAATGTTTTGCTTCACTTTTTAATTTTTGAATTATGAGGCATCTAACGTGAATAGGTATTCACATCTATATCATTGGGAACAGCTTCAATCGGAAATCGTTTGAGTAAAAGGTATCGAAGGTACATAATCGAAGGTATTTAAATTGAGCCCAACGTTCAAAATTATGCAGTTTTTAACAAAATATCTCAAAATGGATGTGCATGTACTGGATGTTGTCCTTATCTTTGTGCCCACATTCATGTCGTTTCAACTGCTGTACGCACCGGCCTGGTTTGGGTTATTGAAAAGTCGTACCGATTTCTATATTTCATCCACTTGGGTAGATTGTTCTAGGTCCAATGTATAAAAGATTTGGTTGAATCCACTGACACAAAAATGTTGTGAGTTCAATACCTGCCTACAGCAGAGGTGAAAAAAAACCGTAGAGACTTGAGATACAAGGGAGATAACTGATGATGAAATATCTGAAGGAGGCATGGCACGTAGAGCTACAACAATCTAAAGAGTTCGAAATATATATATATATATATATATATATATATATATATGATTGGTGAAAGTAAAAGATTTAAATAAATCTGATCAATTGTTTATAAAATCTGATGAAGCAGCTACTTTTTATAAATTAAAAGTCACAGATTATAATAATCTCATAAAAAAATTAACAACAAACTATAGAAAAGTAAATAATAACTTAGAAAATTAGGTAGAAAGTATAAATGCATCCAGTAAAAAGATAACCAACAAATTAAAAATTAGTGGTAGAGTCGGAAAAGTTAACGCAAATGACTGTTACTTCCCCATCAAGGACCACAATCCTAAGTTTGATATAAATCCTACCGCCAGTATCCTAAATCCTACTAGGCTGGCGATTGATACAATAATTAAAACTATCCTCGATAGGATAAATAAACAATTTAAGGAGTACCTTGGATTAACGGAATGGATTAATACCACTGGTGTAACCAATTGGTTTTGCAATATAAAAGATAAAATCAGTTGTTTGACATTGACGAATATTACCCGCCAATTTCAAGGAATCTTTTTACAGGTACATTAGAATTTGCCACTGTGTACTCTGATCTATCAGTAGAGGAATCCAACATTATTATGAATGCAAAATATCAGTTTTCATTCATAATAGGGAGCAATGGATGAAAAATAACTCTAGAGACAATTTGGATACTACAATGGGATCGTTGGACTATGTTAGGTCTTCCGATTTCGTTGGATTATTTATTCTATACAGTCTTACTGTACAGAAGATATAGGGTTATATAGGGATAATGACTTTTGGTTGTGAGAAATTTAACAAATTTTAAAATTGACAAAATATTATATATAGAAATTTAGTATATAGAGAATTTAAAAACCTAAACTTAAAAGTTACTATTAATAAAAAAAAAAGTAAACTTCCTCGATGTGACATTGGTCTCAGATAATAATATATACCACCTATATAAAAACAAATAAAAATCCTTTATATATCCACGCTATGGCTAATTGTTGCCCCTCTATTATAAAACACGTACCCTCTTCCACAGAATATAGAATTAGTCGAAATTCTGTAAACGAAGATGTATTTAATAAACACTGCAATTTTCATAATAATGTTTTTAAAATAGTGTATATAAATACTCAGATATCAAAAATATAAAAATAATATCTACAGCCAGAGAAAAAATACAAAGAGAAATATTATTTGGTACAAACTCCCTTTTAACCAAATATTTAGCTGTAAGTTAGCCAAAACGTTTTTTGTTTTGATTGAGAAACAGTTTCCCAATAATAATCCACTAAGAAAGTTTTTTAAATAAAAATACGCTAAAATTAAGATATAGGTGTACTGATAATTTAGAAAAAAATTTAAAAAAAACATGATAAAATTTTAAGTAAACATTTATATCTAAAAATAAGTTAAATTCCAAAACGGAAATCATAATTGTGATAATAAAGTATCTAACTGTAAAACCCTATAAATTATCCATTGGAAAATAAATGCCTTACTGAATCTATTCTTTATCAATGCACTAATTAATTGACTGAAAACCCAAGTATTAAGAAATATTATATTGGTAACAGAAAAAAAAAACTCTTTCAAATTTCTTCCTTTCATAACAACATGAACTGTAACCGAGTACCTTATCTAAATATTTTTGGTATTTTAAATAAATCAATAACACCCATCCACCCACGAAAATTAAAAATATATAAAAATAACGAGAATATATAAGTTCTTAAATGACTCATGCACACTGTGTCTACATGAAAAGCTATACACTATTAAGTTTCTTAAAAATTATGATCTTTTAAATCAGCGAAATGTGTTTACTGTCATATGTAGACATCATAAAATGTTCCCCTTAAAATGTAGTTAAAGAATTCTCACAAAAGTTTATGCATTACAGTTATATACCCATTATTTTATTCTATGTTATGTTATATGTAATATTAATTTAATTCTATGTTATGTTATATATAATATTAATTTAATTCTATGTTATGTTATATATAATATTAATTTAATTCTATGTTATGTTATATATAATATTAATTTAATTCTATGTTATGTTATATATAATATTAATTTAATTCTATGTTATGTTATATATAATATTAATTTAATTCTATGTTATGTTATATATAATATTAATTTAATTCTATGTTATGTTATATGTAATATTAATTTAATTCTATGTTATGTTATATATAATATTAATTTAATTCTATGTTATGTTATATATAATATTAATTTAATTCTATGTTATGTTATATATAATATTAATTTAATTCTATGTTATGTTATATATAATATTAATTTAATTCTATGTTATGTTATATATAATATTAATTTAATTCTATGTTATGTTATATATAATATTAATTTAATTCTATGTTATGTTATATATAATATTAATTTAATTCTATGTTATGTTATATATAATATTAATTTAATTCTATGTTATGTTATATATAATATTAATTTAATTCTATGTTATGTTATATATAATATTAATTTAATTCTATGTTATGTTATATGTAATATTAATTTAATTCTATGTTATGTTATATATAATATTAATTTAATTCTATGTTATGTTATATATAATATTAATTTAATTCTATGTTATGTTATATATAATATTAATTTAATTCTATGTTATGTTATATGTAATATTAATTTAATTCTATGTTATGTTATATATAATATTAATTTAATTCTATGTTATGTTATATGTAATATTAATTTAATTCTATGTTATGTTATATATAATATTAATTTAATTCTATGTTATGTTATATGTAATATTAATTTAATTCTATGTTATGTTATATATAATATTAATTTAATTCTATGTTATGTTATATATAATATTAATTTAATTCTATGTTATGTTATATATAATATTAATTTAATTCTATGTTATGTTATATGTAATATTAATTTAATTCTATGTTATGTTATATATAATATTAATTTAATTCTATGTTATGTTATATATAATATTAATTTAATTCTATGTTATGTTATATATAATATTAATTTAATTCTATGTTATGTTATATGTAATATTAATTTAATTCTATGTTATGTTATATATAATATTAATTTAATTCTATGTTATGTTATATATAATATTAATTTAATTCTATGTTATGTTATATGTAATATTAATTT
>OZ010577.1:123148441-123168441 GCA_963932145.1 Acanthosepion lycidas | reverse complement strand
GTCTAAGAGATCTTCCGCTCATTTCTCTGCCGTTTTTGATTGTGCTGCTGACTCCCTTGAGCGGTTTGTACTTACGGATATTTTTCGATGATTATTTTCTCTACTGAGTATATAGAATAAGAAAATAGTAAAACTCTTGTATATACCAGTATACTTATATTTATCTGCACGCTTTCGACTATTTGGTAGTTGTTATTTGTCTTTCTATTTGCATGTTGTGGAGGAAACCGGACTGGTTCATAATGACCGTAGACCACTAAGCAATTACCTTATTGATTCTACGTTAGTTTAAAAAATGTCCCGGAGTCACATTACAATCGGTGAGTGAGTCACTTCCTTCTGGCGTCGGAATCCCTGCTCATCACAGGTTACCATTCGGTCAAGAATTTGAGAATTTCCGGTCCTTAACAGCAGCGTGATAAAAGATAATAATATCACTTTTATGGAGAAAAATAATAATAACATTATTTTTTATTAATTTATATGTAGTGTTAACGCTATAGTGATTTTTGAAATTATTATCTATTGTAATCAGTCTAACTATATTCTACAGATTCAGTAATATGTTAAACAATGGTGTAGACAGGGTTCTATATTCTTAGTTAGCAAACATTTTATAAGGAAAAACTGAATTCTAGAGTTGTAGAGTAACTGCTATAATATATGTTTTCAAGAACAACGAAAACTTGACGGGTATTAAAAAATTTGAAATAGTGGGGAGCAAAGATCGCTTGCGCCCTGAACGAACATGTGCCTAAAATGTTTCCTATAGCAATCAATAAATATTGTAGGAAAATTCATAGTTATCTCAAACAGAATAAGTTTCTTTCATTTATGTATGAACCAATTAAAACATAAACAAACTTTCATTAACGGCGAAGATCAGTTTACATTTTTTTATTTAAAATTTAACTCTACAACAAGGTGACCATACGCTAGTCTACGTATTAATATCGCTTTTTCTCCGTCACTTAATAATCGAAATTCCAACTCTAAACTATTAAAATTGTACCTTTTAAAATTTAATCCTTTCACCCCAAACAAGATAACATAACCACAAAGACGCCAGGGGTTACTGAGAGTTAACGAGAAACTTTTTGTCATTAGAAAAGACAATGAAATATGGAATTCAGAAAGACATAAAATGGCGATTGACTTTGCATTTAAATCTTTTAATAGCGTAGATAGCAGCGAAAAAAATTCCGCGAGGGAGTTCTACGTGTGAGACATGCGAGGAATGAATTTCTTAGCATAAACCTTACACTTATATCTACCTATTTAAAAACTAAACGGATGAATCCTATTTGCCAGTCTATTAATACGATTAAATTCCCATGGTCGAGATATGAGAGTTTATTAGAACAACTGAATGGAAATATTTATAGAAAATAAACCGCTGGGAAAGTGACAGAAATCCGGATGCCAGGTCAGGGCCAATAACATTGCAATCTTTGGATTTTGTCGAGAATTCTGAGATATATAGCATGAGAACCAGTCCAGATAAGGCGGCAGTATTCAATGCATGGTCGAATAGTAGATTTATAAATGTGTAAAATAGATTACGTTAAAAAAATTATCTGGACCGACCGAACTATTGATTCGCTATCAGTTGAGACCAAGAAATTTTAATGAGTTGTTCTCCTGGATGGTTATTATCAGCGATACTGATGGAAATCACAACGGATTCCTTTAACAGATAGCCGTTTCGTTTTGTAAACGTTCAAATTTTGGAGTCATTTCTTGCCCCAGTTAACAACTGCTTGAAACTCATTTTAGAGCGCAGCTGTTAGTTTTATTTTGTAGAACATATCGTACATATTATTGACTCAATAAAATCTACAGTTTTGCTAGTGAATAGAGATTACTCATGTGGCACTATTTAGGGTTGCGTGAAAAAGAAAAAAAAGAAAAAATGAAAAGGAGGCGAGAATTAATTGAGGTGATAAGGAGCTATCAAGAAAAGACACTGAGCGATATTATTTTTTCTAACTAAGAAAAGTGGTAAAGATTTTATTTTCATTAGCGAATATATCCGTCTGCCCATGTCGATAATGAAATTTCAAATTGATCATGTGGCCTACAAAGCAGAATGCTAAGAGATAATAGTAGTTAGGTCGCGCACTGGCGGAGAAAAGTGGTCCGCTGGACCACCCGCAGAGGACAAGGAATCAAAGATTAAACCTTTAACTATCTGTGGAAATATGATTTGATAAGAGCACCTGTTTTGTGTCGGAGCTCGCCATGATAGAAAAATTATTTTATCGGGACAAATAATTGGCACCAGGGTGCAAAACCGCCAGATGACCACCCACTTGATGCTGGCGAAAATCTCGATTGACGAACTCCAGGTGACATTCAGTTAAGATAATAGTCGTAAGGGTTTGTTGTCGGGAAGAAGAAAAGAAAGAAAAAAAAAAGAAGATAATTTTTTTTCTTTGAGAAAGATTTTTTAAACCGAGGCCAGTCTAACCACACCCACGCTGCTGGGCGTCCATTGGCTGAATGGTGGCGTGAGCGGTAGGCGAAGATAATCATGTGAAGAAGGAGGGGAGACCTGTTGACGCCCTCTGAAGGGATCGGTGTGAGATGCCACCGTGAGAGAGGGGGAAAACCTGTTGACGCATCTGAAAGGATTGGTATGAGATACCAACATGAGAAAGGAAGAATTTGGGAGGACGATTCTCTTTAAGTAGAAAGTAGGAACTTCGAAAAATGGAAAGTGGTAGATTTTCCTGTTCGAGAACAAAGAAATCATTGTTGTGGATTTAGAATTATCAAGGAACCTCAAACCCCGACAGGCCCACGCCAGTTTTGGTCGGCGTCCATATAAGCAGAGTCGCAACAAGTAGACGGTAGTCAGTTGAGTTAGTTGGGGTTAGAAAGACAGACAAGAGTTGAGCTGTGAGGTCTGAGACCCCCCTCGAAGAAAGCTGACTTAAGATCCACGCATTCTCGACCTCAACTTCTAACCAAGAACAATTTATTTTTGAAGAACGACTTAGACTCACACCATCAAAACAAGTGCTACGAATATCACCTGAAGATGCACCAAAAAACAGTTATCGAAAAACAACTTAAGATATGAAGACTCGCCAAACAAACGCAAAGTGTCCCGTATCCATATTAGCGGTTTGGGAGAAAGACGCAGTCCTGTATTCAGCAACCAGATATAAAATATTGTTATCCTTTTTTTATACATTTGAACTTTTCGAGTTGTTACTTTATTTTCTTTTACATATACTTGTGCGGTATTTCCCTTTTTCGGACTCGACTTGCATTACGGCCCGGCGACTGATTGATTTCGTCTACCTAATATCAAATCACAACGTGGGTAGGTTAGACTAGAAATCAAAACAGTTACTTCGGTAACCAGACGTTGGAGGCGAGCTGCGAACGACAATGCTGATGCCGAATCTAACCAGATTCCCATCCGAATCAGCACAAGGTTAGAACGTCGCATTTGGTGCCGCGACCAATACCAAGTCACATTGGTCGTCACAGGACAGGATAGGACGGCGACGGTGCAGAGACAGACGGGGTGACGTCACCCTCAGATTGACCGATTTCTTTGAAGATGAGTACATTCTGTGAGTTGAGCACAAATATATTTTTTCTGCATAGTTTAATGTATGGCGCGCTTATAAATAAGCACATCACGTTTGCTAATTTTTAACTGAACACTTTGGGAAAGCTTGGTTTCCACGTTCACAAATATGCTTGACATGTAACCAGCAGAGGCAGCTGATATTAATACTACTGACAATCGTGAATTCTCTGTGAAGGAAGATCTTGAAAATATCCTCTTCTTCATGACCTATTCACTGCAATAATCTTTTACTTAAGGATTTGTAGAAGATTTCGCCAACTCTTCGGGGAAATATCAGATTCTTTCAATACACTATTGGGCATCAGATAATGAAACAATGAATATATATTAAGAGAATAATGGCTGGACATTGCTTTTAAAAATCGTGCCTATTATGAACCAATTTTTTTACCTGCACTCATCTAATTCTTATGTTCGCTTTTTACAAAATTTCCATAGACCCAAGAAAATCAACACATTGGAAATATTTAATAAATCGTAATATTTAGTGGATATTATAATACAAGTCTCCATTATACGACGCGTTTACGATAATATTTTATATTACACCATGTGTTTCCAATAGGATTTGTAAGTCTTGTTGACTCTTAAACGCCTGTCGTTTATGTCAGTCAATGTATAACGAGATCCATAATCTTCACAAAATAAGATATGCAAATGGCAAAGTGGGGATAGCAAACACGGAAAGAAAACTACGAAAGAGTGTAAATGAATGAAAGCGAGAAGAAAGGAGTAAGAATCAACTGCAAGAAGACAGAATAAATGGCTCTTAGAGAAAGAATGAGTACAAAGTGGGAATTTCAAATCGGTGGTACTAAAATCTAACAAATTCGTAAAATTAAATATCTGGTAAGTCTTTTAATAGAGGATGGAAGAAAGTGGCACTGATATGTCAAGGCGTATTTTTGTAGGCAATAGCGCATTCCAAAAGCCAAATAGAGTAGAAAGAATTGGAAAAAAAAATCGCTAGAAACAAGGTTATAGAAACATGGAATGAGTTCTCCTGTATGGCAGTGAGTGCTGGACGATCTTCTCAACGATAACAAAGAAGCTTGAAGCAGAAGAATTGTTGTTCTGCAGAAGGATGCTGAGGATGCCACTGTCCGAACAACGACGAAGTTTTAGAGAAAATGGAATAAAAATGAAAACTTATACTTAACATCACGAAGAGACTTTTTAGATTTTTTTTAGCTGAGCTAATTTTTTTTCTAGTTGAGGTTGTTTTTCCTAGTTGAGGTTTTATGCACACAAGACTGATTCAAGGCAAGAGAGACAAAAGAAAACACTGCCTGGTATACTTGGTGAGCTTGAATGAATATATGGTGGAACAGCGTTTGGGAGAAATATCAGAAAAACAAGATTTATTAAGAGCTACAACGGACAGGAAGTTGTGGCGAGCCACGACCTCATACATCCTGAGAGAAAAGCGCACATAAAGAAGAAGAAAGCACGTGCATTCATCACCATCCCCTAATACACACACACACACACACAGGTATTTCTGAAGTATTAATGTACTTATTTTAATGCGACATTTTTATGACTTCAAACGTTTGCTATAAATGTCATGTCTTTATTTATTAAACAGTGTGCATTTACCAAGATTTCCTGAATGTACAGTCCGACAGTATACAGAGTAATACACAATGTTTTATACATAAAGATGTGGCGTCTATTTCAAATAATAAGTATCAACTATAACAACATTTGAAGTAATATACATACATACACACACACACACACACACACATATATATATATATATATATATATATATAAAACTTGAATAATAAGTAAGTTTCATATCTCATTTGGTTTAACTCTAAAAAACAAAGCTCTTCACGTTTATTTAGGATACGAAAAAAAATCTCACAGCATTTTTTTTGTCAAATCTTACTATGTAAACTTTGGGTTATATTGAATATGAGTGTTCATTA
This sequence comes from Acanthosepion lycidas, assembly GCA_963932145.1. Taxonomy (NCBI): domain Eukaryota; kingdom Metazoa; phylum Mollusca; class Cephalopoda; order Sepiida; family Sepiidae; genus Acanthosepion; species Acanthosepion lycidas. Next base: position 123,162,897 of record OZ010577.1, on the reverse strand, counting down.
AAAGGGTGTCATTTAAACGTAATAAGAATAAGATTAATTGATTCCCGACTCAGTATTTCCAACCATTCGGATCTCTTTTAAATAAACAACAACTTTTCTATATCATGTTAAATCCTGCTCGGTCTTGCTGGGGGTTTGTTGAATCATGCAGGGAATAATTTTTGTACATGAACCACAGAAATAACGACGGATTAACCTGTTGTGACGCCATAATTAAAACAACGGGGGCAACAGAAAGGCATAAAAAAATCGGGAAACAAATGTCAAAATTGATTCTGGAATTTATCCAGAATATTTACACCGTAATTAAGCGCTAAGTACTAAACATTTGAAACAGTTCATTTTTCCTCGAGTGATACGATGTAGAATTTATACATTTTTGAGATAATTTATATTATATATATATATATATATATATATATATATATATATATATATATATATATATATATATAATGGAGGCACGGTAGAGGAAGGGATAGCTTGGATTGAGGAATCGGAGAGCCGAGTTCGAATTCCAGTCGAATTCATTTTCACGTGCTAATACCCTTGGGAAAGGTGTGAATCCTCTTCTTCTAACTCCAGGACAGCCTAGGGTGGAAACTGGTCTAGGAGAGGGACAACTCTGAAAGGTCGTTTGGGGACCTTGTGGTACGTAGTGCACCAGGTCTCTGTATTCGGTCCTTCAAAAAGTGTGGATTGTCCTGGACGAAACCTTCACCACTATAATCAAATCTCATGTGTTGCTATCGGTTTCCTAGGAACTGAACTGCTTGACCCTTATACGTCGATTTCGACGTGAGAGTCGAGTATTCATATATATATATATATATATATATATATATATATATATGTGTGTGTGTGTGTGTGTGTGTGTGTGTGTCTGCGTATATATATGTACATATATCTATCTCTCTCTCTCTCTATATATATATATATATATATATATATATAAATATAAATATATATATATATATATATATATATATATATATATATATATATATGCACGCTGTTTCATTCTTCAATGCGAACGGAAATTGCCTGATGACTGCGTTTAAGCATAAAACAGACTGTTGCCGCTGTGTGTTGACCTCGATGTTTACTTTCACATTTAATTACACTCAATCCCTGATATCGAGTCATGTAAGCTATAAATATGGCACAGAGTAAAACTAGTTTTATTATGTATTTTAGTCAGAATGGCAAGGGAAAAATTTAATTTGAAACTGGAATTCATGAATATTAACATCGAAGTTGTTCTTCAACGAATGGAATCCGGTGTAAAAATGTGTTTCCCTCTTGTCATTCCATGTGTTAATTTAAACACACAAACACACGCGTGCACGCACGCGCACGCACACACACAGACACACATACATACACACACACACACACACATACATATATATATATATATATATATATATATATATATATATATATATATATATATATATGTGAATATAGATAACTAGACTCGTTTCGAAAAACCCTCGAATTTTTGATTTGCAAATAATCAAATCAATCTCGAGGGAAAAAAGTTTTTAAAAAAAGAAAGAGCTGCAAACATGAACTACTGTCGAACAAATCGCACAGATGCAGGTCTGAAGCCCAAAGAAAAAAAAAACCGATACGAGTAAACAACTAACAAAAGAGCTCAATACAATCGTAGAGCAGACCTAGATATACCTAGTGAGCCAGACAAACCTACCTAGGTTTCACCTAAACAGATCGTCAGGGAAAGTATGGCTCTACTTTCCCTGACGATCCGTTTAGGTGAAACCTAGGTAGGTTTGTCTGGCTCACTAGGTGTATCTATCTATCTATCTATCTATATATATATATATATATATATATATATATATATATATATATATTCATACCCGTTTCATTAAATAATATAGACAAGTGTTATCTATTTATTTTATGTACATTTTTAAGTTTAATAACATTATCGTTGAACGAAGAAAGAAATTCACAATACTGATCCATATTTTTTTAATACAATCTAAGCTTATATATATATATATATATATATATATATATATATATATATATATATATATATATGAAATTCTATATTTTTAATTAATAGGTGCTGTGCAACAATAAAATTTTGGTAATTTTCATTTCCTTTCCTTCGTGTGCTCTTTGCTCGGTGTATGTGATATCGCGTTTGAAAAACTCGAAATGTTGAGTAAACAGCAGCGTTAATATAGTTCCAAAGTTGGCCATAATATAAACTACACTTCTGGATGAATAATTTTTAAGAGAAATGATTTTAAATCTGAGACAGAAAAAATCGATAAATAGACATCTTATTGATCAACATACACCGGAAGAAATTCCTACTTAATGGAGCATAATATTTTAACTATCAACGAGAGACATATTGTTTGCAAAACGTTCAAGCATACCTACATCCTTGTGCAAAATAATTGAAACAAAATAATTCCTTTATTATTTATTTTCATATTTCGAATTTTCCCTATGAAACATGACCAAGGGCACATGTTAGTACTTCGTATGTACATTTCACGATGTCGTTCCTTGCAGATGACTACAGGTTCTCGACTGGATTTCAATCAGGAGAGTTTTCGGCCCAATCAATAGTACATTGATTTTCTCACTGGTAAGGCTTGCCAGTGTGTTCTCGCACCGTTACACTTTTCATACGCTCCTTGGTGTAACGTCCATCGCAGAAAATGTTCGTAGGAAAACTAACCAACAGTTGAGACAATAGTGTCTAGATGTTATAAAAATCAGAGGCAATCACGTATGACGCAATATTTTTCAAGGCCAAACAAATTTCATCATACATTCCGAAAATAGATTTATATTACTGCCACACCCCACTGCAAATTGACTGAGGAAAAAAACATAAATTGATTACACCATGCCACTCCAGTGCGTCTAAAACTGACCGTATGGTGAAAAAAAGGAAACTAAATCGTTTTTTGTTTTTCAGTTAACTTGCATAAGGGGGTATAAGTTAACTACCAAAATATATATAATCTCCACAGACGTTCATCTTTTGTTTTGCTTTTTCAAATTATCACATTGTATCCAATCTTAAAATGAATGTGCATACACACAAATCCATACAAAAGCAATCGTTTAAGTAGTCTTTAGATATCAGTTTCAGTTCTAACACCGATAACCAGATAAACACAATCAAATCTAACTATTTGGGTGAATTAACAAATTTTAAAATTACAGGTTTTATCAGATTAGATTGTATATGAGACTTAGTACGCTAAATACGTCTTGAAAGTTAATTCATTAAAATAGCAAAATGTAAAATCAAATCAAGTGTAGCCAAAGTAAATTTTGGAATACTGGTAGACTGCCCCATACCTTGAAATATTTTTTAAACAAATCTAAAATATGAATTACAACCAGAAAATTTAAAGAGTAAACAATAAGCAACCCTGTCATAACGTATTAGAAGGCTATCATATCATCTACACATCAGAGATTGAAGAAACAAATGATAAACTAGAATAAACACATTGCTCAAATGTATGTGATGAAAAGAAGAATATACTATTGATTATTAACAAAAACAAAAAATGTGGATAAAACGTCATCTGATTTATTCGGATTAAACGAAAGTCGACCTTGGCTTTAAGCCAGTCTAAGCATTGCGCTAACACTGTAGACTCTGATGTTGATTTTACTGGAACCATATCACCACGGTTGGTGTTGCCAGGTGGTTACAGTTGAAGTAAATATTTTCAAGGTTTGCTATTCACTAATCGCAGGTCGAGCCGACTCTGAGTTCAGAGACGTTTTCATCATGGACTGGTTTCCTGCCAAATTTAGAAAGTAGAATAAGCATTGCTCCGTAAATAAATAAAATGAATTCTATTGATTATTTACAATATTTCAATTCGGAATACAACAGTGGCCAAAGTTTTAAGAGAAGAAAATCACTTTGAATAAAAAAAAATCTCTATGTCATGAAAATATGCAACAGTAAACTCTTCAATGGATCACTTTTCTTAAAAACAGTATCATTTCTAATCATTTCAATATAAACTTTAGCCTTGAAATTAGCTTTATTAAGAGCCATGTTTGTTGAATATTCAAAATATTAAAATATTCACTTAAAATTCCAGTGATCCAGAAGTCCTTAATAGAGATCAGAAGATTTTTGTATTAGCTGTTTTTTATCTGCTAATATATATATATATATATATATATATATATATATATATATATATATATATATATATATATATATATATATATTAGTAGTAATACTATTATAAGCATAAGAAATTATACGTGTTGTGAAAACCTTTGGTGTCTTGATTTGCAAATAATCAAACCAATACCAAAGGGAAAAAAAGAAAGAACCAAGAACATGTACGTTAGCCGAAAATAATCGTCTAGCATGCAAATCCAAAGCACAATGTAAAAAAACCCGATGTGAGTAAGCATAATAACTAAATAAAGTGCTCAATACAGTAAGAAGAGCAGACCTAGTTAAAACTAGAGAGCCAGAAAAACCTAACAAGTTTCACTTAAGCGGATCGTCTGGGAAGAGTGGAGCCAGCCTTCCCTGACGATCAGCTTAGGTGAAACCTTGGTAGGTTTGTCTGGCTCTCTAGGTTTAACTATATATATATATATATATATATATATATATATATATATATATATATATATATATATATATATATATGTAATTTAAAATTCACTGGCTTGTAAACTGTTTTATATTATATATGATATATGTTTATTATATATCTTTCCTGGAAGCTTTCTGACATAGTGCTGACGAACAAAAATCTGCTGCAGTGTAAATTCCACAGGGAACAGACCATTACATCATTGTTTTACTGGCTAGTTTTCATGCTTTACGGTGAATACGAGGCGTTTGTTTTGAATTTCCACAGTCAATCATGTTTTTCAGGAAGATTTGTATTACGGTAGTGAAAATGCATATACAAATCCACTTGATACCATAACAGGACTCACGTCCTATTCCTTGTGAAGCAGATCAGCTCAAATGTTTCATCTAAATGAAAGGGAGAGCGTGATAGTTATGATGGGACAATGATCCCTCATAGTTTGTTTTCTCTGGGACATCAACTTTTATTTCGGTTAGAATAAAATCTATCAGTTTGGTACTTGGTGTTAATTCTGAGAGTTGAAATGTTATTCCAACGCCTTTCGACAGGGATTCCACGACATAAATACCTCTCAAAGTGTATATTTCTATCTAGTTATCAATATCAACAGAAGACAAAATTCGGAAAGAGCAGCGAACTTTTTTGCAAAATATAGCAACTATTATTTTTGATAGCAATCGCTTGGATTTGTTGAAAGAAACCTGTTTCACAGAATTTAGCATCTTTAAAGCTATAATTAGCATCGATTAGGAAGAAAAAACAGAGCATCGGACAATTATGGCATAACAAAAAAGTAAACCTATATTAAATGATCAGAGATTTAGTAACAGATTAAACCAAATATAATAAAATATTCAAAGAGGAATTGACAGGATAACAGAAAAGTATTGCTCTCATAAGTCGGTTACACATAAACGACTGGTCCATATCAACCTTCCTTATGTATAATAAAATCATTTCAGTTTAGGAAAACATAATACGAAATGAAACAAAAAACGAATACGAAATATATATATATATATATATATATATATATATATATATATATATATATATATATATATATATATATATATATATATAGTGCGACAGTGTGTATGTATGGAGAGGGAATATACACGTATATACACGCATGCTGACAGAAACACACCAAAAAGGAAATCGATCTAAGAGCACACAGGGATCATTAAATCATTAAAAGATAAGATACCGATAACTAATTCATCATTTCTCTCGGACCAATCTTATTTATTTTATGACACTTCACGCAGAACTCTTCACTGCCAGTTTAAGAAAGACATTCGGATTATTAACACAAAAAAGACAATATCATAAAGAAAATATTTAACATCGAAAAACATCGAGAAAAAATTAATTATTCTTAAATAATATGTAGAAATCTCCACCTTTTACCTGATGATGGCCGCGAGACCAGAAACCCGTGTAGTAAAATTATGGAAAAAAGCATAATATTTTTTAAATAAAAATCCGCATTACAACCAAAAACGTTTGCGGTATCTCTCTTCATTTTAATATATATACAAGTGTGTATATTAAAAGGAAGAGAGAAAGCTTAAACGATTTTTTTTCCAAAAATTTGGTACACGGGTTTCTGGTCTCACAAACGTCATCAGTCAAAGGGTGGAGATTTTCACATATTATTATAAATAATTTATTTTTTTCTCCTTTATGTTTTTCGATGTTCAATATTCTCGATATGAGACATTCTCTTTTTTGTTGTGTTAGCGACCCAAATGTCGTTGTTGAACTGGCAGTGAAAAGTTCTGCGTGAAGGGTTATAAAACAATTAGGATTGGTCCGAGAAATGGTGAATTAATTATTGGCATTCTCATTTTTAATGACCCCTGTGTGTTCTTAGATGTATTTCCATTTTCGTGTGTTTTGGTCAGCATGCGTGAATATTCCTTCTACATACATACACACTGTGTCACTATGAGGAATTAGCAAACACATTTTTAGATACATATACACACAAATATACGCACAGAACATATATATATATATATATATATATATATATATATATATATATATATATATATATATTAAAATTATGTTCCTGATTTTGCTATGGGGATCGTCGACCTATACTCAGAGAAACTAAGTTTTTGGCAAAAAAAAGGACTAAAATAAATTGAAATTTGTTCGTTTGCTGTTAAATCCCAATCAGTTTGAATGAATGCTTTCATTTAGTCATTTCAGTACTTTTTTCAAAGGCCATGGACTTTTATTTTATTTTGCTTGTGTCCAGTGGATGTGACACGAGAAAATAAGTGGAAAAAAAGCCAATTGAAAAGAGAATTTCCTTTTTTTCTACGAGGTGAATGAGTGAAAATTGATTTCATCAAAACAAGAAGGAAGCCATTTGATGATCATGACATGAGACATGGGAATAAAACAATGAAATATTCGCCTCAAGTTATACATTCCCGGAAATTATTATCACGGATAAATGCTGATTTATTTGATGCATTGGACAACAGAATCAAAGATAAAAAAAAGAAGAAAAAAAATTGATAAGCGGAAAAAGAAAACCTTAGCGATATGCGATAGATGTATAAAAAGGAGTAAAGAAAACGAAGAGAAAGTAGAGAAATTATCAAGAGGGAATAAAGAAAAAAAATTCAATTTAAAACAAAAATGGAAAGTTAGTAAAATGTGGAATAGCCTAAAGAATAAATGCAAATCGAAAGGACGCAACTGAATTGAAATAATATATATATATATATATATATATATATATATATATATATATATATATTGTTGCCTTTCTATTTTGGTATGTGTTTTGTTTGTTATAATTCCTTAAGATTATGTGATCGTCGTCCCTGTAGAGTCCTCTATCATTCCTCTCTATTATTGTACTTAGTTTGTGTAATAAATACGTACCTATGAGTTCGTAGCTGCTAGCACCATCAGAGATTCCCATTGTAGTGTCAATTATCTATTTTTCCTTCATTCATGCGTCTATATTTTCGAATAGTAGAGATTTATGGGATTTATTGATTTTCCTTTCGTTTGTTTTTATTCCTATTTGCTATTAAACTAAAGTAATGGTCTTATCTATTATGGGTTCTGTTATAGAAAGGCATAATTCTTTTATGTCTCTATTTTATAAATTATCAATTAATTTTGTTTTTTTATGTTGCGGAACAATTGGGGAGATGTTCGGAACAAGGATTAAACATCTACCCTAGCAGACATATTTTGTTGAAAACGAGTATCCAGTTATAAATATATATATATATATATATATATATATATATATATATATATATATATATATAACCGTACGCTGTCTAGAAAAATTACGATCTATGTTATTAAAACACATCAGAAAGATTGAAAATAATTGTCTGGAATGTGATTGATTTGTTTTTACGACTTATAAGTATTCAATATTAATTCAAACCCGACAAACATTGGATTGTAAGAACTAATAGTTTCTGTGATTCAATACTGCAATAATATTGTTTTAAGAATTGATTTTTTCCTAGATAAATGTCCGACTACTTATCCCATATCTGGCGGGAGGGGATGTTTTCCAAAAGTATTTCTGCGTAAGTGAATGCTACAAACCCAAATGGAATTCCAACTCGACTCTATGATTATACCATTCACAGATTCGTTTGGAAAGGAATTATGAAAATTCCCTTGTCATATTCTGTTGAGGCAGACAGTTTTTATCCTGGAATATTTTTATTTACTCACTAGTTTCAGGAAATAGAAGCAAAAAATAGTATATTTGATATCGATCGAACTCGCTATATTATCGTATTTATGTGCGAGACAAAGAATTTAAACAAAACACCCCTGTTGGATTTTTTTATATAATAATGAATACATATATTTTTTTTTTGAAATTCTGGATGGACAAGTTATGACTACTTCTATTATTGAAACTGAGTCTATTGATATTACGATATTAAACAGAGACTATTTTAATTACCATATTAATATATGTCCCTGTACCTCTTTGTCTGATTCAGGTTAATCATGTAAGAGTCATGGAATCTTAAACTGAACCACTTATGAAGTTATTTGTGTTCGATATTGATATCTAAAGATATATTGCTGTGTTCATTTTTAATACAGCTCAGATAATGCGAGTGTAGTTACACCTGAGTCTTAGTCAATAATACACAGCTCAGAAATTGAAATCATTTCATTAATTGATCACTAAATTCCCGAGCCAATGCTTTAATCTTCTAGGAGATTGATTGAGAGAAACTAACCCAGCAGATTAAATAAAAGCTTCAGTTGAAATATCGCCGAAGGCTACCGTATCGACAGACAACTTGAGAAGATAGGAGGACACAATGGCCAAAACGTTGTGATAACAACATCAAAGATGGGAAAAAGAGTCTGACTATCTATTCATACACATTATGTAAAATCTTCCTCTAATAATCTTGTGATTTATTAAACTTTCCAGAATGTCTAATGATGTGGCTGAAGAGTAATATTGAACAATATTTAGCAAACATTTACACTAGAAAAATGTTGCGACGTTGAAAAGAAGCATTCGGCCTAGTGGCTTTTAATTGATTCGACTGCTGAGCACAGACGCTTTGGGAAAATGCACAGCCATCTAATCCATGTATTTACTATTTTATCATTTTCTTGTCGTCATATATTTTTTATTGCAGATCGATAAACTGTGTAAACATATCAGAGAAGCTTTGGAGATTATATATATATATATATATATATATATATATATATATATATATATATATATATATATATATATATATATATATATATATATAAGGGAACGCTTGAACAAATGTAACTTCTGAAAATATTCTTGAATTTCAAAATGGATGCATTTGATTTATGTTTTGTTTTAATTTAAAACTAAAAATATCAAATACTGTTAATCATATAAAAATGGAATATTACCGTTTGAGAGTTTAATATCCGCAACAATATAAAAATGAAAGAATGATTTTAAGCATATTTTTAAATGGAATAATAATAAAAATAATAATAATAATAATAATAATAATAATAATAATAATAATAATAATAATAATAACTGATTAGATATACGCGGCAATAGGTGAGAGATGTTATCGGTCGGCTGTGCGTTAAAAGGTCAATTGTTCATCATCGAGATGGGTTAATTCCACGATAAATGGATTCCTAGAATAGACGAAACAGAGCAAGTATAAGTCTAAGAACAGCAAGTGCAACCTTCGCAATAACGGACAGAATATATTTAGTGAGAAGCTGAGTCTTTCTAAGAAACGGTTCAAAATAACTTCATGAAAGCACATATACCCCCTCCACTCTTCTTCTTTTTCGTCTTCTCCTCCTCTTCCCCCTCCTCCATCTTTAAAGCGCCCAATCTTTAATCCTTACAAGAAGAGGAGAAGAGATGTATTCGTCATAATCGTTAGGTCATTTGTGCGAAAGTAAATGCCATTGAAGACAATTTGAACTCTTCCCGGCGATATCGCTTTCCATGCACCCAACCACAAAGAATATGATATGGACACACCGAAATAAAGACCAAACGAGATAAAACATAAGTAAAGAATACAAGAGATGTAAACTGTGACAAAATCGATATTAGTTTACAACATACTTAGATAAAAAGATTGAAAAAATATATGGAGGATTGGGTAGGAAACATAAGCCACGTAAAACTGTGCAAACGAATGTATTTTGAAGTTTCCGACCAGTAATATATGCACAGCGTAAAATTTAGTGAATCATATGCATAATACCAATCAGTGCATGATTCATTTCGAGTCATGAAACAAAATCCCCATTTCTCTACGGTGTAGAGTACATCCTTGGTGTGTTAGGGTGTTTTATTTGCTCTCTGGGTCAAAGTGCAGCATACATGTGTCTTTTGTCCTGAGACACTTAAAGTTTTTAATCATTTTGTGCAGTAACCGAAGTTCTTGCGCAACAACTAGACACTGTTCTTTCACGAAGTCTTTCAGCTTTATAGGAATCCAATTTTCAGAGAATTCTTCGTAACCATAAGTTTGCACTAAATTGCAGTCTATATTCTGGCTGCGATGAAGGCTTTTACAGTAGTGATGCTTCGATCAGCATTTATATGCTTTCATTTTATATGCAAACGAAGGTATCTCTTCACTGTCTAGCTTCATTCCAATTTACAACAGCTGCTGTCCTGCCACTGTTGAGTCTATCCCTAATCTCTTGTAAGGAATTCCATTAACTATAGAGATTCCTCGCCTTACTGTTTTTATGTCCAGAATATCCATTCTAGTTTTCCATTAATTTCTTCTTAAAACAAGTGGTGAAAATGTGGTAGCAATATAAAAATCTGATTAAATATACGAAAATAAAAATAACTGTTGAAATATGTTGAAATATAGGAAAATAAAAACTGGATATATTTTCAGGAATCTTGCTGTCAAACTGGTTCTAGCAATAAGTATAAGACACTCCTACAGGGATGATATGTACAAACACATATATATATGCATCCGTAGGGGAAAACTATAAAGATAAACGACCCCGCCCAATACATATAAAATTTCGACAGCAAAATATCCTGTAAGTCTCCAGGTAAGATGGAGTAGTTACAGAACACTGTAGGCCGAGGAATCATGATGCATTGCCTATCGCGTAAATGAGATAAAAAGATAAAAAGAAACATTATGTTTTGTGTAAAAATGAACACAAGGAAATAATAGAGAATCCGCAGAATATCTAATATCTCTTTATCGTTGATATGTATATCAGGCTCGGGATTTTTCTTTCCGCCATTGAATCAAGTTAAAAATGCACTTGAAATAAATACGCCAATGAATTTTTTTTTAAATCATTATATTCTGTCCAGTCACACATTTCTATAAACATGCCGCGATGTCTTCTTGTTAACTAACATCTCTATAGAAATTATAGTAAGATGATAATATTATCATTATTCCAAAGACACCGAACATTTTACAAACTGCTTCTCATTTACCGTCTGACAAACAGTAACCCTTGTGTCTACAGATTACAACGTTGGTAGAAAATAGAAACATCTCCATTCTTCAATCCAAGTGAATAATACTAATTAATAAGTATTTAACACTGTACATTAATTATTATAATCATTGAGTAAGGGAAAAACAAACCAACAGTGGGGTTCGGGGTGCAAATACACGACACCAAATGTACTCATCATGCAAGCAAGTCTGATAACAAGCACTACAAAGAAAGGTTCTGATGAACGAATTATATAAATACAAAGGTGGATCCTACTTAGAAATACTTTCTGGTTACCTAAGTCAGTCCGTTCAGTGAACATTTCAGGGTGTTCATATAAGCGTCTCACAAGTTGCCTAGTCTCCTCTTTCATACTTGAAAAGAAAAGAAAACTCTCGACAATCAACTATGCTAGTGCCCTATTACTCACTTGACTAACCAGAGAGATTTAGCCTCTAAGAAAGCACACTTCCTCAATCAGATATTTTTAACCGAGCGATCAAGCACACCGGATCAAAAGGTGGTTTCTCCGCTAAATAAAGATGCAGGTGTGATCCTTTCCGTTGAGTAGATCTCTTGAATGCGCCAACAGATAGACCTAATACACACTGTGTGCAATATAGATAAACAACATTTGTACCCAACAAATATAACGTAATATATTAATAAGATACAATGTCGGAAACAAAAAGTCATAATTTGATAACGGAGCATTAATAATAATTAATAACATTAGCAAACATAGATTTCAAGGAATTCAAAATAGAGATGGACATTGAGATGTGGTCTAATGGCTAGAGGTACGTGGTTCTATTAATTGGCAAAAGGAATACAAGGGTTTCCTGTTTAAGTCGACAAGAACATCTCCTGAAATGCGTTTATTCATTAAAGAACTTTATAGTAATAATAAATACATAAAGAAATTGAGGAAATTATTATCTTTTCATTCGAAAAAAATTCTTATTACCAGAAAGGTTTAGAAATAACCATTGTTGAAACTGGCTTTCAGGGTATCGGTATAGTTTATCGAAAGAAAATGAAAATCTACACTTCGCAGGAATCAAAGATATATTTCTATTATCTGGGAAACAAAAATAAATAAAGAATAAATACATGCACCTAAATGTGATGTATTTTTTTAAGCGTTTCACCCCAAGCAAGGCGGGAAGCCACTAACACGCAAGAGAGAGTTGTAGCTAGAGCAAATAGGAGTGATAGAGGAAAGGATGAAGGGAAGGATAGGGGATAGATCAGGGCATCTGGAGACGTCGATTGACATTACATTTGAATAGTTGGAGATTATAGTTATCAGGGAAACAAGAAGAGGAGAGAGAGTTCCACAGGCGTGGAAGTATTGGAGTAGAAGAGACGGCTACATTTAACAGTTTCCACAGCGAAAGGGTGTGTGCGAGATGTAGAACGCTTAAATTCATGAAGTTTGGTAACCAGCGAAAGCAGATCCTGTATTGTTGAAGGTTGCTAGCGCGAAGTAGTTTCAATCTTCATTGGATACTGCTAATATGTTACGGTGTGTCAAACGAATCTGAGTTCAGCAAATAAAAATGCTCTTCTACACAGTTTTTTTTTTCCTTACAAAATCTCTACCTGTAAAATGGGAAAAGCATAAGAAACAAATTCGTCGAGTTATTCCGTTAGCTCACCTGCTTAGTTTTTTAACAAAGGATATCGGAGCAATTTGAATATGAATATCTGTTTCTTTTTATCAGTTCAAGTAATTCTTAGTTTGATGAGTAAACTGTTATAAGGTACTTGTAAAGAGAGCGACGGAAGCCTGTCAATGGGAGCGTTCATTAAAAATGGCAGGAAGGTAGTCAGCAGCTCTATAAGTGTTATTTAGATAATATATAGATTTACATCAAATTGATCTTCATTAAGAATCAAGAGAAAAATAATGATTTACTTTCTGCATTCAAGTTAAAGAAGTTGTGCTATTAATAAAGTCAACATCCGTTCTAAATACAGAGGTAAGAACGAATTTCACGAACGACGGAATCTTGCCAACTACAAGTGTAACATATGATTATCAACAAAAACACAATGAGTATTTTTTAACCGATATCACTAAGACACAACGAGTTAGAGGGTGTGGAAGAATTAGGAAGAGAAACATTAATAATGAGCGGGAAAAGCAAGAATTAATCAGGAGGACAAGAGATAACGATTACCATTGCATTTAAATTTTAGCAGATTAAAGTGGAGCTTGAAATGGAACTGGAAGAGTATTCCACTAGCGAGAATTTAAAAAAAAAAATTCAAACGATGACTAATTCTTTTTTATTCTAATCCTTCTTATGAATAAACTTTGCAAAATAAAATCCTTATATTTAAATTGATAATGTACATATGAGGACGAAACTTGTTGGTAAAGAAATATTTTTATTCATATTGTAGTTCTAAATATATATTTATATCTGAATTTTCGCACATACACACAGACACACATATATATAAACAGATTGTTAGTCGATATATAAATTATTCACATATACACACATACAAACATTCACAGAAAAGAAACTAATAGCATAGAATTTACGATTATGTCTATTCAGCTCGATTGTTAATTGCTAACATCTCGACTTCAGTCTAGTAATGTGCTTAAACTAAAATGAGTTTAGATACCATAACGAACAGTTCATCTGAACGGCATTACCATGGAAGTGTTTACAGAAAAGACACAGAGTTGTAACCTTACGGCGGTGTGACAGTGACTGAAGCTGATCTTCCAGGTCAGGAGCTCGGAGTAAATAACATCCGATCATATGTGGCTGCAATATTCTAGACACGGTTGAAGCTTTAATAAATCCTTAT
>OZ010577.1:123092422-123143241 GCA_963932145.1 Acanthosepion lycidas | reverse complement strand
TACATATACCGTACGTAGTTTCGTGGCATTTTCCATCCAACATTTGACACAACGAACTTTCAGTAATGCCCATGCGAACACAACTAACGCGTGAGGCTTTTTTTTAATGTATGTTGTTACCCACACTTCACCCCATCCGTGTGTACTTTGTGTTTTGTGAGCAAGTTACATTATGTCTTTTCATTGAACACAAGAATGAATGTCCTCACGTATTTCGGGAGTTTCGACACGCTAGTCAAACATTGAATCAAGAGGGTGGTAGTACGGCTAACCCCGATATGACACAAGTAACCAAGGCCTGTATGGCTGATAATAGTCACAATTATGTCATTATATGGATATTTTTTTACTCCTGATATGAATAACATGGATTAGAACGTCTGTTGCGTCACCGAGAAGGAGCGTAATGAGAAGCTTTACATTGTTAAGCACTCATGGAAATCCACCATTGTGGATATGAAAAGTGACATGAACGAGAACCACTTGATCGTGAAATGTGTTTCTTTGAGAAGTTGTTTCGAGGCCGTTCTCCAGGCTGAGAGAGATACAATTATATAATATTTTCTTACATATTTCTAAGTTGAAAATATATATAATTTTTATTTGGAAATATAGTGATTTTTCGAAGAATATGACATATACTTTGCTATAAATTAGAACAATGTCAGGGAATCGATTAACTTATTCTGTGTAAGTTGTTTCAATTTCTAGAAGGATCTAACTGGAGTAAATTAGAGTAAAGGCGTCTAAAAACTGACATCATTTAAAATATAAATATCTGAGTAGCTACATGTACCAGCAAAACAAAATTAAATAAGTCTCATTTTGTACAATAAAGGATGTATTTCTCACAATTTAAACAAGATATTCAAAGATATATAGATTTTATAACCGATTTCACAAACCTTCACAAATATCCATTACGTACACCATCTGTGACACAGATCATGTCAAGTCTGTATTCTAGCTCCTGCCAAACACTCTGTAGCAATTGCGTAACATGTTCCAGCGCCCCACTTGATTATCTATTTAAGTTCCTCCAATTTTGTAGAAAAAGTGGGTATATAGACCTGTCTTTTCATATAGCACCCCCACCAAAAAAATAAATGAACAATCACAAGGTGTCAGAACGTGGTGGCCATTTCAGCAGCATATCAATTTAATATTCACACATTTTCTTAAAATGTTATTGGACTAAATAATACAGTCCTTTGTTGGTGACACTCTGTGTATTTTTAATTAATGGAATTATGTTTGGGTAGGTGAAGACATAATCATATACCAAGGGGAATTACTGAAAATGACGAAGAGTTGAATTTTAAATTTTTTATTTTATTTTATATTTATCAAACCTGCAGATTTCATTCCACATATCCACGTGTATTTTTTCTTGTTTTTGTTTTGAAATCTCCCACACTGTTATCTTCTGAACCTGGGTGCAAAATTAACGTAAGTCCCAGTTGCATAGATAATATGCCGCAAGTTAAAAAATACAATGGCATATTGAACGTGAGAAAATTAGGAGAAACTACTATGTAACAGTAGACATGAAATATGGTTTCCCTTCTGGTGTAAATACTCGACAGAGAATGTTATCTACAAGGTAACTGTGGAAAATGACAATAAGTCAAATATGATATATGTTACTATTCCGCAATAAGATATACTTCCACAGGGAATGCCAGGTTAAATATTTCCCAATATCATGTTCTATTCTGGAATACACTACTGTGCAAACATATTTATTATTATGTGAATACTTTTTTACCTTATATTAATGTTTGTTCTTAATTTTTTATTTACTCAACCACTCACGGGGTCAGGTTTGGACACAAGGTTGGTTTAATATGGGGAGCCGGAGCGCGTACACCCGGGCTAGGAACAAAAATTGACCGAACCCCGAAGCAGTCGGTTGCAATGGCCTCGGCGCGAGCACCGATCCCTCTCTTTTGTGCAATAAGAGGACGAGGTCTCGGGCAGCTCTTCCGATGTGCTGAGCACCTATCGGTATGATTTTCCTCAGTTGCGACACTTCGACGGAGCCGCCCCTGACTGCTCACTGACCAAAGGCAAAGACACAGCCGACAGATGATAAATGTGTTACAAATTACTCAAGAGAAATTTGCACTTATTATTTCTTTCTGACTGATCTATGACTTTACTCAACAACAAAAATTATTTTTTTCTCATACATGTTGTATTTTTAAAATCTCGTATATGCAGTCGTATTTAAACGTCTCGCCTTTAATCATTTCTATACTTGGCGGACATTTTTTCATTTTTAAGCTTCTCTTACATATAGTTGTATACCATCTCATTGTTTATTACAAATTGTTGTTGTATATTATTTTTTAACTTCGTCTGGGATATTAGTTTATTTGAAGACTTATTGTGCATGTGGTTGAGTTTAAACTTATTCCTTCCAGCTGGCTGTTTCTAAACTGAATTTATATGTACTCCTGTTTAAACTTAGTGTCATACAAAATGTCTTTTTTCAAACTCTAGTGTATGTGGTCATTTCCAAAGGTGTCGTATCTTCGGTTTTTTGTAAACCTATTTTCGTCCATATGACCGTTTATAAACTGCACTCAAATGTGGCCGTAATTAAACTTAATCTGATCAATTAATTCGTTTATAAAACGGTTCATATCCATATGACCGTTTTGAAATTGTTCTTAATTGAGAATTTATTTAGACTTATTTTTCTTTTTCGACCATTTTAAAAATTATTCGCGTCCATATGGTTGTTTCTAAACTGTTTTTAAATGTGATGGCGTGTAAACGTATTTTAATGTTGTTCGCTTTTAAAATTGTTCACATCTATATGACCTTTTTTAAACTTCTCGGAGATGAGATGGTTTATAAGTTTCTTCCGTAGATATGATCTTTTTTTTTTACCATTTTTCACTCGCTAACTAAAGACTAGGTAAGTATTTATATTGTATGTTGTATTGTATCCATGTAGAGTCCCAGGGCAAAGTGCACAAAACCTAATATATATCACAGCTTCACTATGTACGGTACTGAGTAGCTAGCACCATTTATTTTGGATTAAGGGATGATCTTATATGATATTGTTTACCAGAAACGTCTGTACCGATATTAATCCCTTTCAAGATAGTGAGGAAGATGCGATTTCATACATTTCTAGGGATATTTGTGATGAAGCATATGAATGTACAGTCAGGACTGGAATATAAACACCGCTCGGCAAAACTAATTTCCGTGTCGATAACAAACTAAGCTGCGCACACGTTTGATTGTAGATAATGTCACCAAAAACAGTACGTTTTAATTTACTTGCGTATTTTATGTGATGAAAGAATATAAAATAGTAGAGAACGATATTCATTATTATGAGATATTAGATTTTAGCATGTCTTTGTATATCTTCGCTAATATCAGGCTGGGATGTGTTGTTTATCTTTGGCAATAATAACATACGACCGCTTCAATAATCCAAGGATTATGTGCTGTTCTTACAAAAACATATTGGGTTGGGGATATTAGAGCGTCCACGCAATAACCAATTCTTGAGTGAGATTTTCATGTTTAATAGCCCTATATATACATTTTTTCAACTGATACACTCATACACGCACACAAATATATATATATATATATATATATATATATATATATATATATATATATATATATATATATATATATATATATATGTGCTTGTGTGTGTGTGTAAAAATATATAGAAGATAGGAAAGAACTCGTTAGGTAAATAATCCAAAGTTCTTTAGTATTTTTGTTATTATTTTTTTTTAAATAGTGCTCGATACAAAAGTAGAGTATAAATATAATTATTTATTTAAAAATATGATTCCAACACGCTACATAAGAGTTCTCATGTTTCAAAACAAGACCCGAAAACTTCAATGCGACGGATAAATTGTTTAAATTACGTAAAAATGGACATAACACTTGCATCTCGTTTTAAAAGATATATTTACCTTAAATGATGCAAAAATATCTTGAAACAGTAAAGATTAAATTTATTACATGTAATCGCTATAGGTTGCATCCACTGCCGCTAGACTACTTTGGAATTTCCTTCAACTCTTCTGGTCGGTGTATCTGTTTAAATTAGTGAATGCTGCCATAATCCTTGCCTTCAGATTATCTTCTTGGTGATGCAAGCAGTTTTTTTGGTCTCTCGCACAACTGCATCCCACACATAATGATCAAGGGAGTTTCTGTCTGGGGTAATGAGATTGCAAAAATTGTCAGAGAGCCACGTCAGAGGTCCTCTGCTTTTGATGTATGGTGCTGTGTCATGTTGCCAAATATAGGATCATCCAGCAGCCAATCTCTTGGTAGCAATAGCTCCTCAAGGCAATTTAAGTAGGCCTTCGTTTTGACACTGAGGCGCTATGGAAGATGAATTGAGGCTTAATATTACTATCATTTGCGATCACTCCAAACGCCATGATCTTAACAGGTTACATCATCCAACACGTTCCGAATCCTCTGCACTGTCTTAAGATGAACACGGACACATTGAGATATTCTTATTAGAGCTTCTAGCCCAAATGAGTCTACTATACTGTGCAGTCGACAAAATGAAAAACAACATGCACCAAATTAAAAATATAAAAGGTGAAAATTTACCCATCTTACCATATATATATATATATATATATATATATATATATATATATATATATATATATATATATATATATATTGAATATGAAACAGTTAAAATACCATAGGTAATAATCTTTATTTCATGAAAGCTATAAAAATAGCCTTCAGTCCTTCAAACCTGCAAACCAAATATAAGCGGAAGAAATTACTTCAGGTTAAATCCAAGCTATACTTATATTGTACTGAGAGAGGCAGAGAGAGAGAAAAAAAAGCGAAGGAAAGATACAAAATTATGAACATGTAATGGTGGAGTAGTGAAGGGGGATGGAAGAAGACCCAAGGATTTATTCTCAGTAGATTTTAAGTTGAGTTGACATATTTTATATGACATACACTAAAATGCTTCATTTTGAATTAGAGGTTGAACGAAACTATTGTTAAGTGAACGGGAGTTAAGAAACATTATCTGTGTCATAGACTTATACATATTCTATTTAACAACATTTTATAAATTTTTCTTAAAAATAGTGCTTGGTTAAGGATATTTCAAAAATATCCACAACTCAGCAAAAGATTTAGAATTTACTGTACAATAGTAGAAGTTCCTAATATTAGGTTGGTGCAAGAATAATGAAGTAATAATGTCGTTTTTTGATGTATTTTTAACGTCAAAAAACGACATTATTACGTCATCATTTTGCACCAACCTAATATAATTCCCCAAGAGATTAAAATTAAATTACCCAAGCGATTTAAAAAAAAAATAACAATTATTATTAATGATTAAGATATCCAGAGAAAGTTAGTTTATTCTATTTGTAAAGTATATTAAGCAGGATGTATTTATTAAATTTTAACAGGGTACCCAGATACTTTAAATTAAACGTAAAATAAATGGGATCCTAAATCTCCAATGTATATCTATTAAAGTTAATCGTTTAGTTTAAAAAGAATCCGAAGTTCTATTTAAATCCTATCTCTCCTTGGATCTTTATCCTCTTGGAAATTCTATAGGGATTACCATTTGAATTGATTATTATCATTGTTAATATATATATATATATATATATATATATATATATATATATATATATATATATATAAACGTTTGCTAAATTAAGAAACAGGCAAATTTAAGGGTTCGTAGGATTATAGTTTATTTCCTTAGGAACGGGATTTTCGTTCTAGTACATCAGATCCCATTTCCAAAGAGAAAAAAATGGTTTAAAAACTTACATATTTTTATTCTTATACACATGTTTTGAGGAGGCAGCATCAAGTTGATATAAGATGATATAAAGAGGTGGGAGGTAGGCGATAAATATATCATCAAAATTACAGAATATAAAAAAGAGATAGGAAGATGTTTCTATATATCTTTATTAAAATACGTGTCCGTTCTGAAACGATTTGTTTTCATTCTTCCACATGCGTTTTTGGAATTATTTTCTTATCTTATTTTTAACAATATATCGGCCGAAATATTCTTCGGATAACGTCAGATATATAAATTGCATATAATCCCAAATAAATGCAATATATATTAATATTCCATTTTAGTAGTAAAATTTATTCCTGAATTAATGTATTTAAACAGAGTTTAAATCACTTAAAATACCGGCATTGAACATTTATAATTTTTTGCCATCGATTTCCATGGTTGTTTATGTCTGTATGATAAAACACTAAAAGTTTGAGTAGCAGTAAATCTTTGAATAACCTTTTTGTATTTACTTTGTAATGGAATATAATTTAACATAAAAATCTCAAGACGATAGAAAAAGTGGTAGTTTGTGGGTTAGGGAACAGCGGAATCTGTTTAATATGTCAAAGTATCATATCTGACGTCGGTGAGTTTCGAGAGTTCCTCCAGACAACATGTAGCCGAAGATTATTATGAAGCAGAATTAAATCTCTTCGATCAAACAGAGCCGATCTCTTTTTTTTTTCTTTTTTTTTTCCTGTATGCGAGCTTCATCCATTTCCTGCCAATAAAGTTCGGCGGGTATTGTCTAGTTAGTTTCCAGAAAGCTGCAATTGATACAGCCTATGGTAGACCACCAGACAGTTGTCATAATCTTTTTTTGGTACAATTTTGATTTTGGGAATTGTTTGGTTTATTCCTCATGATCAAGTCATTGATTCGCTCGTTTACGACTGTCATAAAGGATTCATTTCTCATCATATCACTATTCGAAAAAGAAATTAGGCATTTGAATTTCGCAGATGCAGCATTTACCATGCTTCAATACGTCGAAATATTTTGACTTTAGCTCATGCCGAACCCAAACTTCTGGAGATAATCCGATAATTTTGAGCGCTAACTGATTATTCTAGACATTTATCTTACACTTTGATGTGGGCTTTCTTCAACTAGTGTTTTCAGATGTTGCTTGTCAATTAGAGAGGGACATACTCTACGACCTTGATTTTAAATTCAAGTATCCCATGGTCTGTTAAATCTAGAAGTTTGAGAAGCATTATGAATAAGCGTGAACTCATGCAAAAAATGTAAACGTATCTCTTCTTTTTCTTGTTCAAATTTCAAACATCAAATAATACTGATCATTTGAGCTGTATTTAATGTTTAAAGTTAAATTATGCAAGAGACAGATGTAGAATTTACAAAGACTTCAGTAATTAAAAATGATTAATACATTTTTGTGCAACTATTATAATAATATATTTGGACAAAATTAAAATGTTTATTCTAAAGCTGAACTTTATTTTCCCAATGACCGTATACAATAATTGAGAAAACATAAAAACACGCTAGATGGAAACAATCATAATAACAGCACTCTATTTTAGGAAGCTCTTGTGACATAAATTAAACATCTAAATTTCTCACAGCAATTTGAATACTGATTCTCTTATAGTCTATAATTTAAAAGTGGTGGAATTACATGCAAAATTACACGCGAATAAGTTTTGTAATAAACTTGGCTGAGAACAATAAAGTTAAAAATGTTTGTACTCTGGAGAAAATTATGGAACTGTGCAAATCTTTTTCTCTCATTAAATATTTTGCTTAATTCAACCGTTTCTGACAACTCCGAAGGTCGTATCGAAGTGACCCGCATCTAGATCATTTCATGTTAATAAAGTGCGGGGCCAGAGATATATTTTTTAACCTACGCTGTTTCTTATCATCACCAAATACCTTCGTGATGTCATCAATACCCAAATAAGTATTTATACTGGTGGGTCAACTCGGTCCAGCAAAGTAAAATTGACATTGCTCTTCAAACACTTGTGAACTTATGCAAGGATAGGCTTGTATATTTTAACGCCTCCGAACCAAACTGCTATCTTTTAATCATCATAGACAACCGTTTTGATTTTCATTAGAATAGGTGATTCTCTCCTCCAAGACAGTAAGAGATTGTAGATTCTTCGTCTAACATTTTCGATTGACATAATGAGGACTGATAATATTGAATGAATTGCTAAGTCTACTGCTAGGAAAATTGGTTAATTATAATGTTCCAGAAAGATTCTTTCACCGGGATCAATCTTACACATTTATATATTTACCAGTCGTCCCTACTTTGAATATTGTCGTGATACCTGGTCTATTTCTTCTGCTGTATATCTCGAGATCTTCGACAAAATCTAAATAATGTTCAGCAATGAAATCGGTTCTGATCTGACACCTTGACTCCAGTGCCTTTCAGAGTTTATATTTTACTCTGTCGTTTCTATATGTTCATGACAATTATTCGAATGATCTTTCCTTCTTGATACATTGGTTACATTATTATAATCTCACTACAAGTTTGGTAAATAGATCTCATAACTTTAGTGTTGAATTAGCTGGGTGTAACCGTAAGTTCTATTCTAAGGTTTTCTTCTCTCGCGATTCACCCTTCTGGAACTTGCGTTCAATTTCCTGCTTCCCTGCCATCTAAAATCTTCGAAAATATAAATGCAACGTTAATCGCCATCTTCTGACACCCTGAGTCATGTTCTTTTTTGTCTTTTCCCCCTTACTAGTTTTCTCATTCACTTTCAGTCCCTGTGCGTCCTAATGAGTTTACAGCCACGCTTAGTATGAAATGATAGAATATGTCCGATGTAACCAAGTAACAGATGTTGTAATGTATTTTAATGATGCTATTGTAGGTCCTTTGTATGTCCAACGCAATATATACATTATGATAATTGCTTTATCAATGTGTCGATGAAAAAGTCATAACTGCGTTTCGTTTGTATATGAATTAATTCATGTCGACTCTATCGTATTCGTGACATTGATATCACTGACGTTCATCTGATTTTTTTTCATTTTACTTACTTTCCCTTTTCCATACGCCTGTCAGACTGAGAAAGAGAAGGCAATTAAAGTAAAAATCCCACGCGTTTTTAACTAATTCTTTAATGATGAGCTTTGAATTGCTTGTGACTGACACTTCAATCCAAAACAAAGCCTATTATAGCATGGTGATTACAGACCTGGGTTTGTCAATTATACGTAGGCGGCCTAGTTGGAATCTTCCGTTAGCAGAGTTGTTTACCCAAATATATAGAATAAAACATAAAAACTGTTAGGGAGAATTCGGAGGAATCTAAATTATTTTTTTTTTTTTAAACGGATTAAGATGCTGAAAAAAAAATCTAGAACTGTGTAACAGCTTTTTAATAATTTCACTCCAAGCGATGCAATAAATCTATAAAGAAGGTTATTGAGTTTGTGAGAATATAATTATAAAACGCTAGTAAGGAGAGAGAAGAATAAAAGAACAGGAATTAAGTAGATAGCGATTGCCATTACATTTAAAATTTTGAATGTCAACATTGACTGGAAAGCAAGATGCCGGAAGAAATTTCCACAATCGAGAAAAAAAATGTTAGCAAAGAACTTATGGTTACATGTAGCCATATCAACGTTGAAATGATAGGACCATGTCGCCAAACTAGAACTGCGCTTAAATTCATACGGTCTAAGTACCGTAGGAAGACGTTCATGAGAACAATTACCACCAAAACCTTTTATAAAAGAGGCTTAGGGAAACGACGTCACGTTGGCGGGAAATTGACTGAAGCCGATTTACATGGTCAGGACCGACATAATTGGATATTCTTCTTTGGATTTTACAAAGAATCTTTAAATATATAGCGTAAGCACAAAATCATATATAGCAAAAATATTCCGAGCATGGTAGAATTATAATTAAGTTGTATAGATTCTAGCGAGAAGAAATTGTCCTAGCAGTCGTCTTGGGTCTAATGCAATATAATTTTTTAATGCCAGCAAAAAACGTCATCCTATCTTCTACTAGCTTTCATTTTCAGGTTAATGCTGTCTTTACTCACATGTCCATCAGGTCATGTTACCACTGTCTGTGTTTTATCCACGTGTCAGATAAGCATTTCTTCAGGGCGTACGCTCACAAACAGTTCGCTGTAAAGACTGGACTCCACTGACTGTCCGATAAGTTTTCTCCGGCCATTCTCGAGTTAGACAAAGTGGAAAAAATGAAGTAGTGTTAGACCAAAGAAAGTTACCTTCTTTGCAAAGAAAAGAGTTATCCCAATCCATTTGTGGAATCCTAACTCCCTGTAGCCAAATAATAAAGCGCCTATTATGTTATATTTTTCAGAAGTTTCACCAAGTAGACAATTTCCTTATTATTTAGATTTCGATGGGTGCGTTTTTTGTTCCATCTCAAGTTGGTAAAATGTTAGCGTAATACTGCATGAGATAATGATTAACAATGTTATCAAGTAAAACGTTATTTCTCTTTGGTTTAATAAACACATTAAACAAATATAAAATTTACAGCTAAGCCATGGTGAAAGCAATGATTTTAATATAATCATTGAACTTATGCATCGTCAAACTCACCCCGGAGTTCATAGCGTAAAAGGTTAGGAACACCTGCCAGTGGTTGTAGTTTGCTCTAAATGAAAGTACATAGTGATATGCTAAGGATTCAAATATGCATGTTTACGTTTTAGAGAACAAAATAAATAAATAAATAAATTGTCTTAACTAAGAGAGTAATTTTTCATTTATTGCAAATTATTTGTTTTTAATGTTTTTACGGCAGATAAGATGATACAGGCATTAGGAAAATTAGAGAGAAAAATAATAAAATGGTTCTGTTGATAAGAGACAACAAGAAAGGATTGAAGGAAAAAGAAAATGGCGTTTGGCATGAATAAATTGAATGTACTATTTTGTTAGAATAAATATCACCCGTCTTGTATTTGTCGCTTTAATTTAGTCAGAAATACGACGATGAACTCTATTTTTTTCTATTTGTGCCTTTAAAAAATGAATTTTAAACCATTTTTACATCGAAGGAAACAATCCAAACTAACGTCGAAATATTTTTATAAAAATAGCTGGTATGTCCATATAGGTTTTAAAAGCGTGAATGTATTTTCACTGACTGCAATTTTTCGTATTGTCTATAAACTCCTTCACCACTTGTGACTTCACATCTTTTTTCTATCTTTAGAATCTACACTAAACTTACATCACGGATAAAAAAAAAAAATATTTTTCTTTAAAAATTCTAATTACGATTAAAGTTATTTCGGATAATTAGATAGAATAAAATAACAATGATAAGTAACTACATTGAATAATTAAGATACGTCGGACATAACACTTTAAATTTGAATGTTTCTGTATTTTAATGTGTTTTTCTGTAAACTGAATTGCTGCTAGCATTTCTCTTTTTTTTACATATAGGGTTGATTTCGTTAATAAACTCGCTAATCGTCTGAAGTCGTTCACTCTGAAAAAGACAGGTCACGATAGAGATTTCACTTTTTCTAACACTTTCTAACAAAGTAGTTTAAATTTTAAGATGGTTAAGTGGAAAAATCGGGAGAAAGTGATGGCGAAAATATATAGAGATATTGAGAGTTAGGTGTTGGAGGGAAGAACAAAAAAATAAATATGAAAAGTTAAAGGCATATATCCATAATACTGAAATGCAAATTAAAATAGCAAGTCTCATAATTTGCAAGAAATAAAGCATTTTATATACTGAGAGAGAAGAGAGAGAGAGAGAGAGAGAGAGAGAGAGAGAGAGAGAAAGAGGGATAGAGAGAGAATGTGGTGGCAAAAGAAAGATAAAAAAAGAGAATGCAGAAGAAATGTGTGCCGTTATTTC
This sequence comes from Acanthosepion lycidas, assembly GCA_963932145.1. NCBI lineage: Eukaryota > Metazoa > Mollusca > Cephalopoda > Sepiida > Sepiidae > Acanthosepion > Acanthosepion lycidas. The sequence continues at coordinate 123,131,509 of OZ010577.1, read as the reverse complement.
TTTTTAGTTTTTATATATGTTTCTAATCCATGTTATTAGAACACTAAAACATGAACGGGATTAGGCAACGAAGATTTGCACGGAATAAGGGAGAAAATAAGAAGATACAAACGAAATCAGAGAAGAGCTGATGCATGAGATAAAGATTAATCATACTTGTTTTGTCCCGTGAAATTTCTACAGAAATTTTTCTCCTTCTTCTTCTTCTTTTTCTTCTTCTTCTTCTTCTCCTTCTTCTTCTTCTTCTTCTTCTTCTTCTTCTTCTTCTTCTTCTTCTTCTTCTTCTTCTTCTTCTTCTTATTATTATTATTATTATTATTATTATTAACATCGGACCCTCTTAATCTTCTATTTCTACTTAATATTACTATTAACACTAACATTCTTCTTATGATTCTTCGTATTTTTCTTCCTCTTCTTTTACTTATCAATATCGTATATTATTCTTATTATAATTATTGTATCTTCTATTTCGTCTTCTTCTTCTTCTTCTTCTTCTTCTTATTGTAATCGTATATTCTTCTTATTATAATAACATTATCTTCGACTTCGTTTTCTTATTATTTTGCCTTTCCTTCTAGTTATTTTTATTAGTAGTATTAGCAGTAGTAGTAACGGTTTTCGTCTTTTTCTTCATTTTCTTTCTTTCTTCTTCTTCCTTTTCTTCTTCTTCTTCTTGTGATTATTATTATTATTATTATTATTATTATTATTATTATTATTATTATTATTATTATTATTATTGTTATGCCTATTGATTTTAGATGATTTCACCGAATTAAGATGGCCGTATTACGGCGGCAACATGCAGTGTAGAATCACATTTTCCCTAGCATACGACTTGTTCTAAGCAGTGATGCAACCTGCGCAATCTCCAGGCGCCAGGTATACCCGAAGCAATATTATTATTATTACTACTATTATTATTATAATATTCCAGTACTGTTAATATTCCAGTACTGTTTGTTTGATATTCAATGCGCACTTATCAAGCAGAAATAGAAAAAAAAAACATATATCAGAGAACTTAGTATTCTGGTATCTCCCGCAATTCAACAACAATTTAATGTAAATGCTTTGAAATATTATCATGTCAATCTTTTGCTCTAAGGTAAATGGAGTCTTCATGCTAGTAATCGGCTACAGGCATCATCCAATTAAATAAAACATCCTCTATATTCGTTTATTGCTGGATTAAATATTACATTTCATTACAGAAAACCTCAGCCTTAAATACAATATTTTTTCTCAGGTTTAAAAATTACAATGACGCCCAACATGAACATTAAAATTCACAGAAAAGGTAATTTGACAACATCACACATTTTGCTCTTTGTATTTATTTCCCATTCGAAAAAAAAACACAGTATTATGACAACTGGTTAAAAATAAACATAACGTAAGGCGTTATGTTTATTTTTAACCACGGGACAAATCGAAAACTCTGTTTCGAAAATATAACTTTCCATATTTATTTTACCAATATATTAACGAATATTCTGTCTGTCGTATATAAAAAGCCACCCAGTTTTGTTTTATTTATCCTTTCATCAGAACACATATAAAACCTAAGCCTATGTCTGCAAAAAATGTCTTGCTAGTGACGCAAATTTAGTTACAGACGCTTATTTCATTTCTAAAAGGATATTGATTCATTCTGTGGCTTTACACTCAGCGATGTATTGTATAGATTTAGTAATTGCATCTCAAATACATGCATTTCTAACACACGTTCACCTGCTGACATTCAACCAGTCAGATTCTACTAAACTTGCATAGGGTCATTTTACATTCTTCTAATCCGCCAGTTCGTTGTTGGCATTTGGTATAAATTCTCCAAGCTTTCCCGACTGCGAAATATCCGGAAGTATATCTCGCTACGAATACATTATACGCTATGACAAGCAGCATTTGGACTTAGTTTCTTTCTTTCTCGCTCTATCTCTTTGTGGAAGTTGTCTTTTATATTTATTTTTCTTTTCCCTGGCCCACAAGTCGGCTTTCATCTTGTTTCAAGTTTTTCCTCTGTTCTAATTAATGAGAGATTTAGTTGCCACATCTCTATCCCCGTTTGTTACCGAAGACACAAAAGGTCAGGCCTGAGACTATTAGTAAATTATTCACATTTCGCTTCGCTTCGTATGTAACCCGGAACTGTTGAAGACATTTGTAGCAGTGATATGTAAGATATAACTTACATGAATTCCCTCATTTATTATTCGTTTCAGCAGTTACCCAATTCAATTTCACGATATGAAAAGCCGTTGTCTGATACTGAATGAAAAAAAAATATTTAAATGTTATACATAGAAAAAAAAAGATATGTTAATGATTGATATTTAAATAGACATAATACAACCTTATAAAACATTTTTTTATGGCGAATGTTTTTATGGCGATATATTTTACAGAACAGACCAAACTTTTCGAAATAGTGTGCTGCAAGATTTCCAAATATTCCCAGGTCGTCTTTTGAATTCAGAACTGTCATTATCTTAGAAACTAAGATACCATGCTTTCGTACTATTTAACACATAGCTAAGGGAGACGTGGTAGCGTTTCATACCTTTTCAAAAGGTATTTTTGCACAAGTGAATGTAATTTAACTCGGCGAAACATCGAACGACAAAAAACAAATTCTATTTATTCGATGTAACAACACGAAAGATATAACACTTTGTTGTATTAATAATCTTGTAAAACATTGGTATGAGCACTAAGTAAATTTAATTAATCTCAGATAATATTCGAAATCGATGTAAGGATTCCGATGCTGATAATCTTTTATTTCACATGTCATTATGTTTTTATGACAATGGGTTGTAAACTTTTTGAAATGCTAAGAAATAGTTTCAACCTCTGTGTACTGTTGAGTAAATCTGTAAAGATAGAATATTAAGTTATAATAACTAACATTAATAAAAACTTCTCAAAAGAAATTCTGCATCCATACTTCGCAAAGAAAAATAACTTTTCAAGAGTACTCCATGAACAGACAAGATTTCTCAACTAAAGGACTGTATAAGGTCGAATGAGGATAGAATATTTTTACCTTCCAAGTTCTCCATCATAACCAACAATACGACATTTGTTCTTAAATTTGCTACAACCATGTCAGGTTGATCACCCTAAAAATATGTGTTTCTTTAAATAATTTAAAAGGGAATGATGTTGGTAAATATAAAGAAGTATAAAGAGAAGAAGAAGATGCAATAATAATAATAATAATAATAATAATAACAAGAAGAAGAAGAAGAAGAAGAAGAAGAAGAAGAAGAAGAAGATGATGATGATGATGATGATGATGATGATGATGATGATGATGATGATGATGAAAAAGAAGAGGAAGAGGCAAAAGAAAAAGAAGAAATGGAAGAAGTAGAAGAAAAAGAAGAAACGGAAGAAGAAAAAGAAGAAACGGAAGAAGAAAAAGACAATAAGATAATAATAATAATAATAATAATAATAATAATAATAATAATATTATTATTATTATTATTATTAATAATAATAATAATAATAATAATAATAATAATAATAATAATAATAATAGAATAATAATAAAAAAATACTTAAAAAAGACAGCAAAGACGAATGCTACCGACCAGATACAGAAGCGATGGCAAGACAAACCGCTTCATGGCCAATACTCTGCCCATACCAAACAATCTGACGTATATAAAACTCATACCTATCAGTGGCTTCGTAGTGCAGGGTTGAAAGCTGAAACTGAAGGTTTTATCCTTGCTGCACAGGACCAAAACTTGCTAACTTGGAATTATCAAGCACATATACTAAAAAAAATGCGTCAGCCCAAAATGCAGATTCTGTGATAAATATCCAGAAACGATTGATCATCTTGTATCAGGTTGCACGATGTTGGCACCCACTGAATATAAGACCCGACATGACAGAGTGACCCAACATCTGCACTGGAAAATCTGCACTGGAAAATCTGCACTGGAAAATCTGCAACTTCTACGGGAAGGAAACTGAAAGAAAATGGTATGAACACCACCCAGACCCGGTTACGGAGATAGGACCTGTTACATTTCTATGGGACTACACAATACACACTGACAGAACAATCAAAGCCAACCGCCCAGATATTGTTATTAAAGACCACAAACAAAAAAAGTGCCTCCTTATTGATATGGCAGTCCTTGCTGACTGCAATGTATCTTTGAAGATATTCAAAACGCTGTCAAAATACAAGGAACTTGAAATACAAATCTCAAAAATGTGGGATATGGGAACATCAACAATCCCTGTTGTAGTTGGAGCCCTAGGACTAGTTGGAAAAGATTACAGTAGAATAATTGAAGGGATTCTTGGAAGTCCATGGCTCAAGGAGATATAAAAAATTGTTCTGAGAAGTACAGCCCACACTATGCGAAGGCCTTTATCTATGTAATATATATATATATATATATATATATATATATATATATATATATATATATATATATTTTCAGTAGAAAGTGTCATGATGTCATTTCTAAGATTAGGTCCCTGGGCGGGACCCGGAAAGAAATGTGTAAACGCCAGAAATCAAAGAAAATAAAAATAATAATAATAATAATAGAAAGGCAAGAAAAAAAGAAGAAAGAAATGGAAGAAAAAAACAAAGAAAACAGAGAAAAAGTAGATACGATAATAATAATAATAATAATAATAATAATAATAATAATAATAATGAGAAGAAGAAGAAAGGCAAGAAAAAAGAAGAAAGAAATGGAAGAAGAAAACAAAGAAAAAGAAGATACGATAATAATAATAATAATAATAATAATAATAATAATAATAATAATAATAATAATGAGAAGAAGAAGAGGAAAGGCAAGAAAAAAAGTAGAAAGAAATGGAAGAAGAAAACAAAGAAAACAAAGTAAAAGAAAATACGATAATAATAATAATAATAATAATAATAATAATAATAATAATAATAAGAAGAAGAAGAAGAAGAAGAAGAAGAAGAAGAAGAAAAAGAAGAAGAGGATGAAGGAAACAATATAACGCCTCAGCCACTTGATGTTCAATTTAATTTGACACTCTAATGTGTCGCTTATTTTCCGTGTTCCTTCTACAGGCGGACTTTCATGCTTCTCCAGAACATCATTTTTTTTGGTGTCTCTAACCTTTGTATCTTCATCACCTCATTTTTGTCTGTTTTGTCATTCATCTATGTTAATCATTGTTCTGACTGCTTATTTGCGCTGCGTGCCAAATTCTCCAGATCTCCATTCTTCATTATATATCCTAGTTCCTGTGATAATTTCTCAGTCTAAGTTAGTTTCCATGTCGTTACTACTTTTCTTAAAAAAAATCATTGTTGCTCAAATCTGTCCATAGTTTTCTCAGTATTCATCGGTATTGTCATAATTTTACCTCGTTTAAATTTAAGGAAACTGTGCAGGATTCACGTCTATGTGAGAAATGAAACATTTAATTGCAGTTGAGGGAACATTTAAAACAAAACACTTGAATCATTATTGAAATTTCTTATGGCCAAATATTCATCTAGAAAAGAAAGATCACGTATGCGTAAAAAAAATCCGATTGAGACGTGACGATTAAGAGGGAGGGAAAGAGAGGGAGAAAAAGATTGGACAGTGTTACATGACGTCTCAATTATTAAGAGATTAACTTTTCTTAGCCATATTTTTTAAAAAAAAATTGAAGCATAATATTATTTTATATAATCAATGGGAGACTCTCCTTTGAGTTTTGAAAATATTGTCTGTCAATATATATATATATATATATATATATATATATATATATATATATATATATATATATATATATATATATATGAGTGTGTGTGGGCGCGTGAGCATGTGTGTACGTGCGTGTTTGTGAATATATATATATATATATATATATATATATATATGAGTGTGTGTGCGTGCGTGCGTGTGTGTGAATATATATATATATATATATATATATATATATATATATATATATATATATATATATATAATAATAATAATAATAATAATAATAATAATAATAAAAAGACTTAATGACTAATATTCCATGCCTACAATTTTTTACATTGGAATCGTAAATACGATCCAATTCATCAGACTTACGAATTCAAAAGGAAAACTATATATATATATATATATATATATATATATATATATATATATATATGTGTGTGTGTGTGTGTGTGTGTGTGTGTGTGTGTGGAGACTGAGATCAATAAAGAACGGTCCCAGTCTGTTTCGAACTTGAACGTAATCTTTACGCCCTTAAAGATTACCTTCAAATATGACGTCAGAATCCAATCCTGTATGTATACAGAATCAATCCCTTAATATTGAGCGCATTTACCTAAAATTATAACAAAACTTAAAACTATATTTTTTCATGCACAGGGACCTCTATCTATCTATCTATCCCTACACACACACACACACACACACACACACACACACACATATATATATATATATATATATATATTTAACCTTTGGTGACAACAATGTACCATATAATAGCAGGCCACTCGTATTACAGGATACCCGTCTACTAGGGCACACTCTTAATCAGAAACATTTGTGTTTGTTCAACACCCACAGAGCCAACCTGTGGTTTATACTGCACAGTAGACCTTAGTTAGAGTTTTCTTGGAGAAAGGGTGTTATCTAGAATGATCAACAATCTGAACAACACAAGCACGCTCAAACCCTCGGATCCAATGATTTGTGACTTCATTTTAACACAGTTATCGACGGCCCTCCGTCTACCCATTTTGATTCACAAGGCTTGGCTCAAGCCCTGAAATGGTTCTCAGGCACTTTTCAAAGCTGTCGCAGGCTTGGATCATCCCCACCTACAGACCGATAAATCAGGAAGTTTCCTTTCTGACAAATCGACAATGTTGAGATTCGAACCTGTAGTATATCAACACACTCCTTTTTAACGAAATATTAACAAATACCATTTTAAGGATAATAGATATTTTATCCTTCGCATCCACATCTTGTGCGAAAATAGAGAAAAATAAGAAAGAAAACCATTTCAAAGTAAATATATAGCCATACAGGTTGTTGGGAATATGTTTTAAAATCATTTCACCCTAAGCAAGGCGGTAATACCACTAGCACGCCGGGGTTTAGTGAAAGTGAATGGGAAAGAGAAGACTAAGAAGAATATGGGGGATTGAGAAAGGGCGAAAAGATGAACGGTGTTCATGAATATAGAACATGACGATTGACGTTGCACTTAAATTTTTTTAAGGTTTTAGTTATCAGGGAAACAAGGAAATGGAAGGGATTTCAAAATGTTAGAAAATTTTATGTAGAAGGGCGTATAAGTCTTTTCTCCTCCATGATGTGTGTTTATTCGTGGTAGCTATCAACTTGTTATTAAAAACACTCAGAATTCATTTTCCTATCAGTAATTTGCCTTCTAAAAAGATTAGCTACAACTACACTCCTATTATCTGGTTGCGTCCCAATGAATCTGGACTGCATAATTCTGTTGAATTTTAACTCAAATCTCACTTCGAATAAAGATTATTACAAATGTAAATTTAATTTACATTAGTAATAATCTATTTGAAGTAATTGATTAGAAACAAAACAAAAACCTTTTGATAGACAGTGGCGCTTTTGTTTTCTTTAGTTAATGATACATGTATTGATTTCAGGTCATATAACTGAAGGTTCGATATCGATACAATGGACTGTATTCATGTCCTAAGAGAAGAAAAAAATGTTGATTGGCATAAAATGCCAGCAGAAATTATTCACTTGGAGTACAGCAATACTTTTTGCCAAAATCGATTTATATAATGGAAATGTTTTTATGCAATGGTATATTGTGAATTAATTTATCAATCTTGAATTTATCTCAAATTTCACGCATTCTTAATCAGCTTTACGCCATTTTGTTATGACCGTCAGTTTTTTGCCTAAAGTCTCTAGATAGCAGAACTTTTTGTATCCAATAGACGTCCGACAATCCCTAACGTCTCTGATGGCTCAGTCTAACATTTCTACAGCCTCCCTGCGTGTGATGGTATATTCATTCCCATACGATGAACCATCACCTTCTTAGCACTTGGGTCATTTCAAGTTTAGATCATAACGCAAACTGGATTACTGGATGAAGTCACGTCCAATGGAAACTTAAATATTGAATGTGCAGTTCGACCACGAGACAGAAAAGATGCAGCAATACCGGATGTGAGTATTGAAAAAGCTACGTTCTTGTGCTGTCTAACTTTGTCAAAATGCAGCTTAGTAACAAACATTTTCCCTGTCCTTCCAGGAACATCTGTGATGAACATTCTATTGGAGAAACGGATACTGTCAATAACAGTGTCATAATCTCTCCTTTAGACCAGAAGTAACATTCTCTTATTTTCATCAACATATGCACCAGTGAACTGATGTCATAGGATGTTTCAGTCAATTCCTCTGCGGGTAAAGCAGCGGTAAATTCGAACTCGCGATTGCCCGCGAGACAAGTTTGTTTAACACAACTCAAGTTGTTGGTTTACAACTATATATATATATATATATATATATATATATATATATATATATATATATATATATATATATATATTCTCGACTCTCCCGTCGAATTCGACGTATGAAGGTCAAGCAGATCGGTTCCTAGGAAACCGACAGCCCAACAACAGCACATGAGATTTGATTATATTGGTGAAGGTTTCGTGCAGGATCATCCAGATTTTTTGAAGAGCTGAATAAAGAGTCCTGGTGCACTACGTGCCACAGGGTTCCCAAACGAACCTCCGCAGGTTTTTAATTCAGAGTTGTTCTTCTCCTAGACCAGTTGCCATCCAAGGCTATAGAACCCAGTCTGTCTTGCTATTTACCCATAGCTGGAGGGAGAAGAAGTTGATTCACACCTTTCCAAGGGTATTAGCACGTAAGTGAATATATATATATATATATATATATATATATATATATATATATATATATATATATATATATATATATAACTTAAGTATAACTTTCAGTAGACACAAGGAAACCAAATTATGGCACCTATGATGAGCAGAATCGCAAATCAATTAAAGATTCGACAGCCAATCTTGGTAACAATGTTAAGCGTCTGATGGAATATTAGGAATAATTATGTGTCTTTGAGGAAGATGCATTACTGAATTTGTAAGATTCTAAAAGCATATAGTTATGGAAGATAAATTGAACCAAAAATTGCACAAAGAAATTCACCGAGAACGTGACAGTTATATTTTATTGTTTTTGTTTGGAAGATCATTTCCGACTTCTGGAAATACGTTCATTATTTTGTCAAGTACGACATCGCACAGGTCTTATTCGAATTTACAAGAATACTTTCTTAGAAAAAAGATTTATAATGTATTTCAATTAGATTATTTTATATATATATATATATATTTTTGCTTTCGTTTGATATTTATAATTATTAGCAATGTTGTTTTTTTAACTGAAAATCAAACTCATTTAATTAATGGAAAACTCTGTATTTTTGAAATAATTATCTAAATATTCAATAAGAAAACACACAAAAAGTAGAAAGACAGTAAAATTGAATGGTGTAACTTTTCCCCGGCAAATTGACACGGGGAGCGATTTTACCTTGATCCCAAGGAATATCTGGAAAAAAAATGGATAAAGCAAAATTAAGAAAAATAATCTTAATTTTAAACAATTTGGTGGATCTATCGGAAAACTCTAGGTTCCTTTGAAGATGATTCGAGCCAAAACCCGTTCTGAGATAATTTCCATCATTGTTGTAGAATGCACAAGAAATCATATACTACGGCAATAGGTGTTTTTTAAAGTAGATACGGCGAAGTTAATAAACTGTATAAAGTCAAAAAGAACCTGACATAGGGCTATTAAAAGCGTGTATTGGCTTGAAATTAAATAATCACACGGACTATTTTGAATCTCGAAAAATACCTATTCACATTCTACCCACGGCACAAGCAAAACTAAAGAAAATAGTAGAATAATAAGACATATTGGAAAATGTTATCTAAGCCTTCGAATTCGGTTCCTCGTGTTCTCATTTCCAGGAGTTTTACATTACAACACCGGTATATCCAAGCAATTAATTAAGTTAAGCACGCAAGTATTGTATTCTGGATGTTATGACAAAGGAACCAGAAAGAGAACCAGATATGTTCACCATTGAAATTGTATTGGTCCGCTGTAAATACTAATTGGTTTGAACAAAGCCGATCAAGCAAATTTAAACTGCAGCTTAAAAGATGCCGGTCATTAAAATAAAAATAAACCCATATCATTCCTCATATAATTTAAAACAGAATGAACAAAAGTAATAAAAAGTAAAAACATAAACTCTGCTGTGCTTTTATGAAAAGACAAAAAAATTGACTGCATGTAAACTGTCTAAATGACCCTTCGTTAGTGTTGTTTCATTTCCAAGGGAATGTCACGCACGTAACCAACCGGGAAGAAGACGTTTTTGAAAAATTAGTGTACGCGGTACGATTCTCAATGAGATCCAGACACTTGTTGTTTTTGTGAACACGAACACATGTAGAAAATAATTGTAGATAACTCGGAGAAAATCCTTAATTATCATATAAAGTTTCGAATCTTATGTCTTCGTCTGGATAAATCGCCGGTGGCTACTTACTTAATTTGCATTTATCCCTTCATTGTTATCAAGAGCTTCGTCTCGTGAGGAATTTCGATTATCTTAAGAAAAAGGAAGTCCAACTTAAATGCCGTATGACTCTACTAACCAGATGTAAATAAATGAAGCTTACAGTCACATAACGTTGAAGCACAGATTCCCGTACAATCACCGAAGTTAAGCAACGTCGATCCTGATCAGCATCTAGAGGGTTGATCACTTAGGAATAGCTGGTTCTGTAAGTTTGAATGTGCGGGTGGTGTAATAAATAATGGTTCGAAATTGTTGACCAGAAAGACGAGTTGAATTTAGATTATTTATATTCGTTTACTCGCAAATAAGCTTGGAAAATATATAAATCCATATATGGGTTAATTAGTAAGACTTGTTTCACTAAAACCAATATTATTTTTAAGCAAAAATGAATAAATAAAACTGCGTACAAAATTTTTAGATTCCGGGATTGGATAAAGTCGTTGTTTAGATCCAGTGACTGGACCTAAAAAGTTGTAAGTTCAATACCAGGCCACAGCAGTGGTGAACCAAAAAACGTGGATAAATGAGTTAAAAGGAAATAACTGAGACATCTGGAAGAGGCATGGAACGTGGAACTAGTACAATCTACCCCGGTCGACGAAATAATGGTTTCGTTTCAAAATGTCAATCACCTGAAGAAGGCGGGAGCGTAAAACGATCGAAACGTTGTGAATATAGCAATGAAGATAAGGATAACAGTCCGAATAATGTAAACAAACGTTACACGAATAAAATGTTAACATATGTTCGAAACGCCATCTCTTAGTCTTCTTCAAGATTAAACAAAGTTTTATATCGAAGAATTGTTAATACATTTTTATAACAGAGTAATATGAATGTGTGTGTATGCGTGTGTGTGTGTGTTTGTGTGTGTGCGTTTAATTTTTTTCATTTTTAATTTGGTGTCGTTTTCAAATTTGACAGCACAATTTGTGTTTTTCTGATTTCTGTAAAATGTGTTTGGAAATTTGTAGCTGATTATAATTCTACGGGGTTGAAACACATTTTTATCTTTCAGCTTTGTTAATCTGGTCGCACGGCGCTAATACCTTCATTTTAATACGTTTCTCGATTTTTCTTATGGATTGCCATAACATTTCAATGTTCTATTGTTCATTTATCATCGAATAATATATAACAATATCTTCATTGGACACCTGAGAGAGCGAATAATATGAAACTGTATGGATTACGTTTTCCTTTCTCTACACACATATATATATATATATATATATATATATATATATATATATATATATATATATATATATAAATAAATGATATTTGTAAATTATGTCATAATAGATTAAGAAATACAAAGTCTAATAAAAGTGGATGACAGTTATAAAAATATACGTTAATAAACGCTGCGTGCTATGGCATAAATAGGAGGGTAAAAAGGGCTATATAGCATCAGTTAGCAGTCAGTCTATGAGAAGGACGAATGTTACTTCCAGATTGTAGATAAAGCAAAGGGGAGCCTCATTAGTAATCATGGTAATTTACAAGAAATCATAGTAATTCACAGATTTTAAAAATAAAAACATGTGGAGAACCATGATCACCAAAGTCGGTAGATGATATTGCATTTATAGATATAATAAAATTTCGATTTCAGAAAACTGTTTCATTCTTTTAATCCAAAGCTTTAATTTCTGATATTATGACAGTTTCTTTGTAGCTTATTCAGATCGGAAATAATTACACTTTTGCCCCTTGGGATTATTAATAAGTAAAACATAAGATTATGTTTATTTCTAGCGTTTTGTTTTTATTTCCTTTTTCCTTTCATAAGTAAAACTGAGCATTTCTTCGGCGCGCATGTCAGTCATGGCGGATAAGCCAAAAAGCACGCTAAGGTATGTTGTGCTTTCCTCTACATAATAGGGATGCTTGTTCGGAACTTTCTAAAGCCCACATAAATTTTATTAAAGATTAGCTTAAACGCCGGTCTATCGCACGGCAATTAACCTAGCTGTCGCGGGTGTCTCTTGATTGGGCCTTCGTCTTATTCAGGAATTTGAGATTCTCTCCATTGGAAGTTCTTCTGGTTGCCATTTGATCTGGGTTTTCATTTTCAAGGGATTTTCTTTTCCTCGAAGAATTCATGGATCTTTTGATTGCAATCTAGTCCTCTTTTAGCGAATATTTCATTTTGCGAGGCATACTGCTGCTGTATGCGAGAGACAACAATATGTTACAGAAGAACTTAAAATTGATCTCTGCATTTAAGTTTTGCATTAATATTTAAGCTTACCTTTTAAAAGTTCAGCTATAATTCTTCTGCCGCCATTTAATTTAAAGAAATTTGATGTAGCAAAAATTAATTTTATTTCATGTTGGAATTTCGCGGGATTTCACAATTAATTTCGATTATTCCCAAATTTATTTCCAATTCATGAAATATGTTATCGTAAAAAAAGGCATGTAATAATATTATTAAAAATAATCGCAGGAATCCAAAATTTCAGAAATCTGGGTCCAGATCAGGCCTCGAATGTTTTTAACTTGCTCACAGTGACAGCCTGGTTGAAAAATGGCTAAGACCACTAGGAGTAAAGTTGGAAAAATGTGACACACTATCATTGGCATTTATTCATATAAATTAATGAAAATTTCAAAATGTAGAAGAAAATAGCACTATTTACAATATATATATATATATATATATATATATATATATATATATATATATATATATATATATATATATATATAAGACTATGAAACAGACCTAAAAGTTAGCGGATTCCCAGCAACACTCACATACTCACCACAAAACACAAAAAAGGCCAACAGGAGAAGAAATATCATATGGTTCAACCCACCGTACAAACGTAAAAACAAACGTACGAAAAATATTCTTCAAACTCTTACACAAACACTTCCAGGAATCAAGCACCCTACACAAAATATTCAACAAAAACACAGTAAAAATCAGCTACAGCTGCACCGAGAACATGGCACAAATAATAAAAAAGCACAACAGGAAAATTATCAACAAACCACACGGACAAATTAAACCCACGTGCAACTGCAGAATAGAGAACTAATGTCCCTTAAACGGAAATTATTTACAAAACAACGTAATATACCAAGCCACGATAAAATCACCAGATAATGAAGAAAAAGTATACATAGGAGTAACTGAAGGACCCTGGAAACAAAGAAATTATACACACAAAACAACTTTCACAAATAGTAAATATGCGAACAGTACAATGTTTTCTAAGTAAATCTGGGAAATTAAAAACAAAACGCACATCACACCAAAAATATCTTGGAAAATAAGGAAAAGATCATCAGCCTACAACAACCAATCAAAAACTTGCAAACTTTGCTTGGAGGAAAAAATAGCTATCATTACTTTCCCTGACCAAAATAAATTATTAATTAAAAAATCCGAGCTCATCTCAAAATGCAGACATGAAAACAAATTTTTACTACGTTACTTAAAAAATTGAAAACGGAAAAAATAAAATAAAAACGAATAAATAAACAAGAAAACAAAATAACAATAAAAATAAGCAAAACTAATTAATCCAAATTACCAAATCACACCTGTTAGAATAGACGAAATATAATAATAATAATAATAATAATAATAATAATAACAAAAAACAAAACAAAAAAACAACGAACCCAAATAAATAAAGTAAAGCATAAACAAAGTAGCAAACCATTATGACCAAAATATTAGTTAGACTAAAAAATCAAACCAAAAAATCGGACGAAAAATAGCTTTAACTGTTATATAATGATAAAAAACAAAAAATACAATAAAACAAAATAAAATAAAAATAAAAAATAAATAAATAAAAACTACGTTACTTAAAAACCGAAAATCGAAAAGAGAAAATATACAAGCAAAATAAATTGACCTAAATTCATCCAAGTAAATAAATAAACTAATCAATCCCAATAAAGTTACCGTTAGAAAAAACAAATAAAGATAATCAAGCCAAATAAACACGAATTAAAAAAATGTTTCTGCCAAAATAATAGTTAGAATAAACTACAACAACCAACCCCAAAACCGAACAATTAACTTTAATTAAATTCTCAAACCAAACCAAAACTATTAATTAAGTGATATAAACAAATCTTTACTACGTTAATAAAAAACACCGATTAAAAAATAAGTAAATAAATAAAATAAGAAACAAAAAATAAAAACAAGCAAAACAATTTAACCGAAATAAATAAATAAACGACTTCCGGTAAAATAACCGCCATAATAGAATACCCACAATGCACCACTGACCCGTATATGTATAAATAGCCGAGAAAAATAACAGCATACGTGGCCTGACGATTGCATATAGCATGAAACAGACTGTCGCCTCTAAGTGTTGACTACTAATTTCACTTTTATATTTACACACGCTCTATCTCTGATATTGAGCACTTTATCCCATAAATATAGCACACATTAAGACAATATTTCTTCATATATATATATATATATATATATATATATATATATATATATATATATATATATATAAGGCAGGATGTGTGTGTGTGTGTGTAATGAATGCACGGCCGCAATTTTTTCACCAAAATTTACATACACATGCTTCAAGTTAGCGGGAAGACCAAGACCGACTTTCCATTTCCCAACTCCCATCGATAGTGGAAATAATCGATTTTTTCTTGCTTCTACGGCAGTTTTCATGTAGTTTGCGGCTATTTTGTACTGGCCAGAGTGAGAGCCAATAGCTGGCTGCCACGAAAAGGCAGGAAGATTCTACTGGCCAGCGTGAGAGCGAACATCTGAGTGACACGAATGTTAACTAGCATGCTAGCATGCAAAAAATAAAAATTGATAGCTGCATTCGTCACAAGTGGGGAAATTTTAAATCTGCATGGCAATTTACTCCAGTTGGCTCATTCGCTTGCTTAAACTCAACGTTGATTCTGATTCCGCAGAACTGGATCGGGTGTGAAAAATTATTCGTTGTTAACATTCTTTTTTCATTTGTTTTTTTCAGTTACGAGTCCTTTTTTAAAGCTGATCGTTTTGTGTTCATTTTGTTTAGTTCTTTTCTCGTAACAGATTTAATGTTTAGTATAGAGCTTAGAAAAAATCGTAGTGTGAGATAGGCAAGAATTAATATTAATACATGTTTCATTAAATAATATAGACAAGTGTTGTCTATTTATTTTATGTAAATTATTTCATAACGTCTGATAAGCTTAATAACATTATCATTAAACGAAGAAAGAAAATCACAATATCGATCCATATTTTTTAATCCGATCTAAGCTTTCAGCTTACATAAGCCATTATCAAAGATGACAATTACTGTACAATATATTAAGCAATACACTGATTAGAATGTGATGATAGTCTGTTTCTGTTTACATGGATGATTTCCAAGCAACGATAAACACGTGCAAATAAGACGTTGGAAGCGAAAATCGGACGGCAGCTCATGACATAACACTTGACCACGCGAGAGTGAATTCGAGAAGTATGAAGTATGGGAAACCATTGATATAAACCAATGGCTTCTGTTACCAATTATAGACATTTATGGTTATTTGTGGAGATTTCATAGTTTATTTTGTTTAGGTTAGGTTTCAACTTTTTATGTATATATACAAGAAAAAATAATGAGGAAATATATATATGTGTATTCAGAATATTCTTATCATCATTGCTGTTGTTATCACAACCTTTCGGACTTTATGCCTACTCGTCCTCCTGAGGGTTATATTGATCTTGGTAACCTACAGGGAATTCTGAACTGAACACTTTATTTAATCTACGCGGGTAGATTTCTTGTTCCACTGCTCATGTCTAGTAATATTGTCTAGTTCTTATTTTGTTAAATATCGTTGTTATATCCCGCCCATTTACACTAACTGCAATTACACACTGCACGACACAGGGATTGAACTGAAATCCATTCAACTCACAATGTTACATACCAACGATTTTACCCACTAAGCCATTGTCGTATGAAGGCTGGAGGATAGAACGGCCTAAATGTTGTGGTAAACAGTCGTTTGAATGTACATTGTGTAAATAATGATAATTCCTCACCCCAAATTCAGACAATTACACATGTTAATAAACCGAATCTTTTACTCAAATAGATGTATTCGTAAAATATAACATTTATAGTGATACAACTCATAGACTAAAATAAGGGTCACTCCATAGGTTATTTTGCTCTAGACAAATTACCGTTATTACTACGTGGTGTCGCTACTCGACGTGTGACTTGACGTAACGATACGTAAAAAAAAAGAAGTTATCCTTCTTCTTTTATGTGTAATGTCCCTTCAGAATGTTTGTAATCATGGGTCTCTACAATTTTCTTCACTTACTACTTTGGAGTTGTTTAATCACTCTTCAAACTTATTCTGCCATCCATCTTCTGAAGGTCGATAAGTAGGTTAGGCGTTGTTTTCTCTTTTCTCAATTTGTCCTGTGATTATGAGATTTTCCAAGCCATCTTTGCTCATTATTTTTCCTATATATTTATACCGTCTCTTCCTGATGTTAACTATAAATGTCCTTTCTGTTTATATTTTCTCTAAAGCTTCGTTGTTGCTCAGAAATTATTCTTCATCATATTCCCAGTATCATTCTGGAAAGGAAACATTTCTGTTGCTTCAAATCTCTTCTTCATCTTAGTGGAGATTCTCCAGCAATCAGTGCCATATAGCACTATTGATATTATATTACAGTTCAGTTTTTTTTTTAACTTTCATATATCATGCAAGCTAATACAATTCGCCACCTTGTTGCATGGAAAGTAGTAGTTAATAACTTAACATCATTCGTATCCTTTCAGAATGTAAATTATCATGACACTCCAGAAGCTCCTATCCTTTGAAATTCAGAGCAATACCTATTCTTTTTCCAATCCCTTTCAGTCCCTGTTCTGTCAAGCATTCTCACAAGCAAGTTGCTAGGTTTGTCGATGTTTACCTTCAGTTCTTTTCGCTTTAATATGTGCGCTGTGTGATTTTCCAAGCATTCTTTTCTGATAATTTGTTCCAGAAATTTCAGCTGTCTGTTGATGATTCTTACAAAAAGTCTCTTTTTTCTTAAAACATTTACATTAATTACATGTTCTATTCATGGTATTCTCAGTATTTTTCTCTCTAAGCACAATGTTTTTGCTTCAATTATCCCTTTATCTGTGAATAAATTATCCAGAATTCCTTGTTATAAAGGAGGATTGAAATTACATAGCAGTCAAGCAATCGTTACTTTGTTTCTAACGAGATTTTCTCTTTTGGGAGGCATTTTCCGCTAATTTAATTTACTTTCAGATTTCAATGTCACATTTTACATCCTCTGTTTTTATAACAGATTATTTCTCATTTGACAAGTTGACGAATTTACTTCCTTGAATAACGCGGAATCCTATGCAAAACTCTGCAAAGTTTTTTTAATAAAAAAAGGAATTCTGAGTCTTCAATTTATATTCGTTTATTTCTTATTTTATGTTTTGTGTTACAGCTGTTCGTTAAACTGCAAAGAACTGGCTATAAAAAGTCTTCCTATAATTGCTAGGATTTATAAAACGGGTGTAGACAAGAATTGGTATTGCATGAAATATATCTGGAACGTTACGTGTATGTCAGTCGTATTCAATATTTAAATGATGCCATCACATTGAAATAGAACGCATTATGTATACTAGTTTCACGTAGATAAATTAGCGAATATGAATGAAAATAGATGCACATACGCCCATGCATGTTTTAGAAATCACACACAAATATTTGTATACATATTTGAGATACATACATACACACACAAAATGTATCTATCTATCTATCTATCTATCTATCTATCTATCTATCTATCTATACATACATACATACATACATATATATATATATATATATATAGAGAGAGAGAGAGAGCGAGAGAGAGAGCGAGAGAGAGGGGGAGAGAGAGAGGGAGAGAGAGTGTGTTCATTTAAACTGTATCACAGCTCTTCAGTGATATATATATATATATATATATATATATATATATATATATATATATATATATATATATATATATATATTTAAGTTATAAGGAACATGGTAAACCGAATTGGTAAATCCAAAGAGGATGAAATCCTGAGAGCTCAATGTTAAGACAGAGCTAATATGTAATGAAAAACAAATCACTTTAAGGTACCATTACGATAATTTATTTCACCTAAATCCTTTTTTAAGGATTCAGGATCATCAGGTAAATCTTCCAACAACGAAATGAGAAGATTTACCTGATGATCCTGAATCCTTAAAAAAGGATTTAGGTGAAATAAATTATCGTAATGGTACATTAAAGTGATTTGTTTTTCATTACATTTATATATATATATATATATAGTTATCTATTGACAGACTATTTCAATATATCAGAGCTCTTCAGTTTGGCTAGACGTACAGGCTCTTTGTGAGTCAGTTTTAACGTATTTCAAATTCTATGATGTGTTATTAGTTCGTTTGGACTATACCAACGGATTACTACATCCATATATATATATATATATATATATATATATATATATATATATATAGAGAGAGAGAGAGAGAGAGAGAGAGGGATGGAGAGAGAGTATATGTTCATCTAAACTACTCCTCTTAAATTCAATCGATCAAACATCCTTTCTCTATGTAACTAATAATTTTATTCTTCGGATTTTCGAAATATTTCTACCACGTCCGTAACAATATTCTATAATTAAATGTTTTAAGTTTATTCTTTTTTCATGTATTTGAGTATTTTTGGCCGTCTTATATTCTTCTTCTACCCAATATCAAATTAACGTCGGAATTTAGGGTGTAATGTTTTAGGGTAGGAACTTTCGAATACTTTTCTAGCAATGACATGAGATTTTCATCTTTCGGTCTTGAGAGTGCGTCATTTTTCAGGAACGAATATTCGAATATTCTTTTCATGATGATGTAAGAGCTTCACATACTATCGGTCGTCCGAATGTCTGGTTTTTCGTAAACGAACATTTAAATATCCTTCTCTCGATTATGGGAGCGTTTCACTTTTTTGAGTCTTCAGTGTTCCTCGTTTTTCGAGAATGATCGTTGGTATATTATTCTAGTGATGATGTGATTGACTTAGACATGTTATGTGATTGACTGGGACATCATTTACTAGTCCATTCTGCACTTGGTTTCAATGAGATCAACATAATGCATTAGCCTTTTGTGGCTGAAGGAAAAGCTCAATTTGATATCTCTTTGGTTGAGCCCAATATATATTCGGATCAAGACAGATAGACTTCACTTAAATATCGGCACTTGACTGATATTAATTTCTATTCACGCGACATATATTTTCTCATATAAATGATATATTACAACAGTGTGTAGGCGTACTTTCGATATTCAATTATTCCTGAAGTTTTTGATGCGCGTCTCAGCGACCTGGAACGAAAAATCGGCAACCGATTTCTAATTCTGGTCGAATTCGTTATAATCTCTTCCTCATATATAGCTTCGCAAATTCCGAGAAATGATTCTTTTCCACAAATATGCGTTAAATAGAAGACTTCTCTGAGCTTTTAACCCTGATTTACAACTAGTCTTGGAGAAAGATAAATCCTGAATTCAAAACTGTAATTCTCAGCCACTTAAAGCCGAACAAAATGATTATACATTGGTTGAAGGAACCATCTCTGCAAAACAAAAATGCGATTGTCCTAAAGTGATAATGGTTGATACCATTGTAGAGCGAATAATTATTGTTGACACCTGTGAGGAATATGATCAAGAATACCGCCTTTTTATCCAAGCATCTTAAACTACACAATGATTTTAATAGTGATATGATCAATTTCTTTCTGAGCGGACGGAGGAAATCTTTGAAAATATGTACCGTATGTGACGGCATATAAGTCGCAATTTTTCCTAGAAATATCTTTTAAATTTCTTCTGCGTCTTATTTGCCATATGTAGCTTTAACATTCGCGATAATCACTGAAATTAGCACCCTGGCAAATCCTATTAGCTTAGACTTAAACATGAAGGAGCAATGGAACACGTGGATAGCTATGCCTGATAACGATTTTACAATTACGGAAGAATAAAAACACCTACCATTGCACATGTCTGGGAATGCGTGAAACAAGCTTGGGATAATATTTGACCAAAAATTGTTGTGAAACCTTTTAAAATGTGTAGCATTAGTAATACTCTCAAAGGAACGAAAGATGACGCATTATTTAACGACGATGATAGTAGTATCGAAAATGTGTTTCAGAGTTTTGATAACGAAGAAGACGAATTTTATGGATTTTAAGATGAATAAAATTTTAATGGTAACTGTACTGTTTTGCTCAATTGTAATAATTGCTTGATTTTTATTTTGTTTTCTTACCTTTGGATAAGTTTTTATAGGCTTCTATCCTTTTTATACTATTATTTTTCGTTTAATTGTAATCATGGCTAGGCTGTACTATTTATTAAGAATTTTAGTAATTTAAATAATGACTAATTTTTTTATGATTTGCCCTACTGAAATTGGGGTGCGCTTTATACAACCTTGCGTCTTATATGCCGTAAAATACTGTATATATATATATACGATAATTAGCACACCCACATATAATCCGGTAACGACACACACACAATAAGTAAATCTGCTAAGGCATTCAACATGTTACAGATGAGAGAGTGGAACATTTCTTGACAGTGGCTATAACTTTAATTACATTTATAAATGGTTAATGAAATTCAGCATCGATTACAACAGAATGATGGAAGGTTCCTAAATGTCGGTGTTAACTTATTACGGTCTAAATTCCCGAATATATAGAAAGGCTGAAGAACCAGCGATATAAACATTCCAGTTATACTTCCCGGCTAAGACCAAATATATACTTGTATACACACTTACGGAATAAAAGCTGGACACTCGTATTCGAGGATACACGTCTACTAGGAGTGCTAGCCAATCCCTATTGCAGACGCTTGCTCAGGCATTTGTGTTTATTCAACAACAACAGAGCTCACCTATGGTTTATACAGCAACCGAGCATACCTTGGTTACAATTTCTCGGAGTGAGCGTCTCATCTAGAATTATCAACAATCTGAACAACACCAACACACTGAAACCCGATGACTTGTGACAGCACAGATATCGACGGCCTCAAGTGTTCCGTCTACACATTTTCACTCACAAGCCTTGGGTCAATAGTGCTATGGTTTTTAGGCACGTTCCAATGGTGCCGCGCGCTGGGATAGTCCCCACTCCGGACCGATAAGATCTCTTTCCTCACAAATCTACCACGGTGAGATTCGAATGTGAGGAAGTGAATGTTCTAAACAATCAGCCACGCGCCCTTACACACTTACATACACACTTACATACACACACAGAGAAAAATGTTGAAAAAAATCAGATGATATGCAGGAAAACTTTGCGTTTATCTTAATCGCACTTTGATAATTTATTAACCTAGACTCAGGACTTGTTTTTCTTTTTCCACCATTCTCTGCAGCAATCACTCAAGCTACTAGTTTGCTAATGGAAAATTTGGAAGTCTGGTACGGGGATTAATATTGTGGAATACATTAACGGCTGGTCTAATTTTCTGTTGTTAATTTAATACATTTTATCTCATTGTTCAACATCAGCTTATCATTTTACCAGTTCTCTAACAATTCACTTATTATAAATATATTCATAAAAAATACATGACATTTATTAAGAAAATGTGCTCAGTATCATAGATAGAGCGCTCTTATTAATAAAGAGCGTGGGAATAAAATTCAAAATGTTTGAGCAGAATATCCGTCTAAGGAGATTAAGATTCAACATGCAATGTTGATTCAAATGTCCACTTCCTTTTTATCTCCGTCCATCTAATGATGATCCGCTGCATCTTCACAGTGATGGCCGCCTAATCACGTTCATTCACCATTTCGCAACTCCCTCATGCATGACCCCGAAGGACACTTACCAAGCTGGCTGCGGACTTACATGACTTGTTACACAAGTGAAGGACGAACAATGTGCTTGCCACAACCTTGATTGATTCACAGCACTATGTGTAATTTATGTGCATCACCATGTGCCTCTTCAGTCTGGAGCGGGTTGCGCATACCTTGTTACACAGCGTGAAGGCTGTAACACTCTGTGCCTGGAGAATGTCAAGGGTGATTTTTTTTTCTTTATGTTACTTCGCATGATTCACCCAACCAATATACATACATAAATACACACACACACACACACACACACACATATATATATATATATATATATATATATATATATATATATAGAGAGAGAGAGAGAGGGAGAGAGAGATAATAGATAGGTTGGTTAATAAAACCAGGACAAACGACAGGGTACCAATATAATTAGTACGATAAATATTTATTACACATCAGACATATGACAAAAGTGAAGCGAAGATAAAAAGGATTTATGTTCACAAATTTCGGACACGACTGTGTCTTCATCAACGGTATAAAAGAACAAACAGAGTAATGGCAATTACTAACCGATTGATGCTTTTGTAGATGACGTATATTCCGATGGAGTTGGTATTATTATCAAAAAACACATCTCTGTGTGATTCCTCGATGTGCGAAACATTTTTGAAAAACATGTACCCACAGACGCGCGCACGCACACACACACACACACACATATATATATATATATATATATATATATATATATATATATATATATATATATATATATATGGAGAGAGAGAGAGAGAGTGAGAGAGAGATGTACGTATATACACTATTTACTGCGTTTTCGTCTTTATTGCCATATTAACTTCTCTTCGGTCGTTGTTCGCTCCGACATTCTTCAGATTACATAGGACGAAATTTCTAACCAAACAATTTATTTGTCCACGGGTGTAGATTTTTTTTTTAATTCGTGCCGCGTATTTTTATGTCTCAGTTTTATTTAATTCCGTTTAGTAAATCATCTCTTGAGGTTTTCTTTCCCTTGCAATGACCACAAAACTCTGGGTCAAGTCATTTTTGGGATTATTCAACTAACGCTTTATCCATTTGGCATTATGTTCTTGGAGACATCAGTGAATGAATTTTTGAGACTTATAAACCTAATGTCTCAGTAAACTATTTTTATCATAGCTCATATTGAAATTTTTGCTATTTTTGTTTTTCTATACTCGCTGTATTACTGGTCCCCACATTTTATTCATGTCGTCGCTAACAGGACTTAATGAGACATTAACTTACTATGAATTCATTGAATAATAATATCCTTATATTCGAGTTGTTATGTACTTGACATGTGTTTTCTATCTAACAACTCGAATATAAGGATCTTATTATTCAAGGGATTGATATTTAGGTAATATCTCATTAACTCCTTTTAGCGAAGTGATTTTGCCATTAATCACATTAAAAATACTATTTAATTCTTTGTATATGTTTTCTTTATGATATATATATATATATATATATATATGATACATACCAATTCGTTCACTAGCTCAGTCACTAAATCTACATTCAAAAACTAATTCAACTCTGACTGCAGAAGTCACAACATAATTTACCTATACTTATTAGAATGTACACTATGCCAGAAACAATATGTGGAAAAACTGAATGGCCCTTTCATTACGGATTTAATTACGGAATCGGATAACGTTGGCTCCCCACGAAAGATTATTTACTTTAGAACAACATGTAAGCCTAGAAAAGCATGATTTTAAAATCCATGCAAATTACACTATAATTAAAAAATAGAAATAGACAGAAAAAAGAACGTTAGAAAAAAACTCGAGGCACGTGAAGACAAATAGATTTTGCGCCTCAAATCACTTCATCCAGACAAATTTAACCACAAACATAGAATTAATATATAACTCCATAGATCAAGCCTTACTCATATTTCTCACCCACAAAAGACGGATATACTTGCAGAGGTGTTGAAGTCTCACACTTATACACAAACTCATACAAATATATGCACATACACCCATCACACACTCTCTTAAAGAACTAAAAGATAACATACACTTAACATACTAATCCCATTCCCAGCAACCAATAAAACTATCAAAATACCAAGGATGAATTCTTAGTCGAGAATCAGCCACCCTCTATCTCAAAAACAACTTGAAAGACGATCTTTGACCACACATGGACTAAAGAAAATTAACGATAAAAGAAGAAATAAAAACTCTAGATAAATTTCACTTTCTTCAGAAACAGTCATTCATTCCTGTAGTTCACTTCTAACAAGCAGTGGCATTTTTCTTGACGATGGCTATTCTGGCCGAAACTATTCGAGGAACCTAATTGAAATAATAAAACAAAAATATTAATATACATCCCAGTGTGTCTGAAAATCTTAATATTTGAATATTTTTCATTGTTCAAAACACACACACACACACACACACACACACACATATATATATATATATATATATATATATATATATACATATATATATATATATATATGTATGTATGTATGTGTGTGTGTGTGTATGTATATATATGTATGCATTTCTGTGTGCATATGTTTTCCCATATGAAAGCGACTAATATTAACATTATCAAAGACATATGGTCAAAATCATTAGACACCGTTCAATTTAAGCACCCTACAATAAAAGCTCCCCACCAAGGTCTTATTCTTCGGAGTAATAAATCTGAATTCAAGAAAAATTTCCTAACTTTTCGAAAATAAGCATGGAAAAAGATAACATATTTATTAATCTCAGCATTGCCCGTCTCGACTGTTCATGATCAACTCCATTTCTCACAAACGTTCATTCAAAACTAGATTTCCTCATACTCAATACCATCGAAACCTCTCAAAGCATTTTTATAGTATTCTTATTAAAACCGACAAACTTTAAACTGAGGCCATCTTGTGGTGAACAAAACCGGAAAACTATTTAAAAAATTAGTAACTTAGAAAAATACGACGTCGGACTAAAAATTTCATAGGTTGACATGTTTTGGTTTCAATGGCTGTTGTGCATAAGTGTGGTTTGAATTGTTTGATCGCCATCTCTAGACCCCTGATTATGTTCCGTTCCATATAAAAAAACAAAACATTTAAAAAGCATTATCGCAGTGATGATGACGCCATATCTTCTGTTGACCACATTATTGACCAACAGGATGACCTCCCGTTTTTGAATCGCCAGATGCCAGTTTAACTGAAAAAACAGCAACAACAACAACAAAACAACAAAGTATTTATTAATAAGAATAGTTTAATTATTTACAGGCAACGTTCACAGCTCCAGCGTCACTTCCTCATCGTCACTCTATGATCATTTCAGCTAACTTTCGTATGACATAGATTCTATAGATCGTATAGTATAGATTCTCTATAAAGAAATACTTAGAAACTTTTTGAAGTAGAGGTGTAATGACTGAATAAAATGTAGGATTTTCACGCATTTAATCGGATTAAATATTCAAAATATTTGAAGACCGATCTAATTCGTACAATCGCTGTGTAAGTAGTAATGTATATGCAGGAAGCTTTTAGGGTAATTCGGATGTAGAAAAATATTGATAGAATTTCATGTTTTCATTCGATGTATTGTCACGTATTCCTTGTGGATATGGACATATATCTTAACAAAGCATCGGAAAGCATAGTATAAATTAACAGTACGTACCAAAAATAAAATCGACGAACTGAATTCAAATTTAGAAGGCTTTTTTTTTATATTTGCTTCGCTCTCATAGCACTGGGAATCATTGACTTTCACTTTTGCTATCTTTCTATTTCTTCGACACATATCTCTTCACTAGGGAATTGGTGAATCTGCCAACACCTATAGGATACTTAGCTACCAGACAGTGCAAGCAGAAAAAATAATGTTATTCAAGTGACCGTTTTAACAGATGATCAATTCCTTTAAAATAGATGTTTACTCAGCGTACTTAAGCTTACAGAGAACGGAAATATACAAAAAAAGATTGACTGTGAAAGATGTTTGAAATAGAAATTATTCTTCTTTTATGTGCTGTGTCCCTTCAGGACGTTGACGATGATGGCTCTCAACATCTTCTTTTTGCCTCTAGTTCTTAATAGATTTTGTCTTTTTATTATTTCTTCCAAAACCTATTCTTCTATCCATTTACTCAAGCTCATCATGTATGCTTCACTCTTTTTGCCTCTATCTTTCCCTCAATTCGTCCTGCTATGTTTTCCAAAGCCTCCTCCAACATTATGCGCCGCAGAAATTTCAACAGCCTCTTCCTGATGTTAAGTATAAGTTTCCTTTTAGTTTCCATTTTCTCCCAAACCTCGTCGTTGCGCACATATCCGGTCCATGGTATACTCGGCATCTTTCTGTAGAACTATATTTCTTTTGCTTCAAGTCTCTTTTTCTTCATTGAGGAGATTGTCCAGTGTTTCCTGCCATACAGGACAGATATTACGTAACAGTTCACACCGCATTAAAAAATATAAACGTTCGCTGACCTCATTTTACCTGGGCACAAAATCAAAATTCAATGACATTTAGCAGAAATTTCTATTGCTCTGGTGTCCTACCTGTAATGAGTCTATAGTGATCTCTTCCGCTTACTATAAAATAAGTAGGAAAGTAAGCTACGGGGGAAACTCTTGTTTTGTTATTTCTTAACCATTTACTTGGTTACACCAGCCAGCCATCACAGGACGGAGGCAAACTTATCTATTAATAAACAATATATCAATTTAATCGGGCATAATCGTGACATCTTCAAAGCGTTTAAACGGATGACGGAAAATGCGAGAGAAATTAGGGAAATATTACAAGTAAGGGTAACCTTCAATATCTGTCTATATCTCTGAGATGAGGTATTATTTACATTATTTGGACTGTTAGCCTCAACTTCATTGCCGTGTTCACAAGGTTTCGGAAGTTGTATGCTGCGGCCTTCTTCGGGTTGACAGTTAAAGGGAAATAACTGAGACATTTGTAAGAGACATGTCACGGAGAACTAGAACAATCTACCCGGTGAACGAAATAAAGGGTTCGATTCGAAATTCCTATCACCTGAAGAAATCCGAAGCTTACAACGGCCGAAACATTGTGAATATTGCAATGAAGATGGGGATAACAGCCTGAAAAATGTAAATAAGGTAAGTAAAGTCTCGCTTCTTACACACCGTGTGTTGCTGCATATGTTATAACTTCGCTATGTGGGACACATGTATATAAATATAATTTTGTATTCGCAGTAGCATTATTAACCTCTCCGAGAACTAATTATGGTCATTATTCATTTTCCATTTGCTATCCGTCCACTTCGTGATCAACGGTATTGTTATATCACTGCTATTGGGAGAATAAATATTTCTTTCGTTCGCCGCTCGTTACAGAGTAAAGAAACATGCATTCCACTACTTAAACAAACCTAATTGATATCAATCCTGTTATATGTCGCAGGATGCTGGGCGGTTTCCTCACAGATGTAGAGGAGACTTGAGGCAAGAGTGAAGTTCTACAGTAGAATGCTGAAAATACAATGACAGAACAGGACAACGAGTAGTCATTAAGGAAAATAATCGCAAAACATAAACTTATAAGAGAGAAATAAGAGAAATACAGTTAAAATACGCAGAAGACATAATTAGGAAAGTAGGCTTGGAAATTTAACCTGTTCGGAATATATGATCAGAATCAGACGAAGACAGTAATCTATTAACGATTTTGTGTAGAAAACCATGAAGTGGGAAGGATATTAAAATACTAACGATTACTTAACTCTACAAAGGATAAAGAGCACTGGAGAACCAGGATACTCTGTATCTTAGAAGGATAAAATAAATAAAATAGATTAGGAGGAAAACGAGACAAGAATATATCAGTCTTCCACATGAAAGTTCTTTTCTAATATCTAAAAGCAGAATTCAAAATCGTGATATTTAATTCGCTTCGATGATCACTAACACTAGAAGTAATTTAGCATCAATCTTAAGCTCGAGGCAGTTTCTTGATGTTGAGTCGAATCGCGCTATTATTCAAGGGTGCATCACGGCGGAAAACAAGAACACTATCATCTTTTGATATAAATATTTTGCTTAATATTGTTACTCATTCTAAAATTACCACTGTCCTTTCCCGTCCAAGTTGTTCAGCTGTCTCCAAGTTTTCTTGGTCCAATTATAAATTATTTACGTATGCCGAAAATTTTCTCCTTGTTCCCGCTTCCATCCGGGTTTATGATTTCACAATCACGGTTTTAACCGTGTACCAGGAAATTATACGTGTGCACATAATTTACCTTTATATATTATTCATACCGAGCAGATACACCCCAGTCTGTGTTCTATAGTGAGAATTGTGGCATCGTTTATAAATATAATTTGTATTGGGTATTTTATGAAGTTAGAGGATGTAGCATTCCTAGATTATGATCTGCTATATAGATAAGAAATCAATAAGTTGCTTATTACCTTCTTTGCGAAATAAGCATCTTTAATCTGATATATATATATATATATATATATATATATATATATATATATATATATATGTGTGTGTGTGTGTGTGTGTGTGTGTGTGTGTGTGTTAAGGCATCTCATTGAATAATTTAAACGAGTTTTCAGTACCACCCTTTCATATTCATGGAAAAAGCTTCTTAGTAACCTTGTTAAAGGAAGAGAGGGAATCATGTTGATACTTATTTATTTTGAGTACTTTCGACATTAGCGCAATGTCATCATCAGTGTGTTGTTTTGTCTAATCAAAAAATGTTGTGTAATAAAGATACTAATAACGTTGATAATAATGATATTCCCTTAATAAGAATACTAAGAATCAACCCCGTCTTATTCAACAGTCGGTATAGCGTTTTGAATTTTTCTTTTTTTTTTAATGAGAAAGATAGTCACTACAACTCCATCCACGTTCAACGTGTGGAGCTTGGAATCAATTCTCCTTCTAGTATTCAAAATACCGCAAACACATCTAAACTGTCAGACATGAATCGAAATTAACAACACCAAAAACAGACACCATGAAATATGGCGAAAGAATTCGTAAAAAGCGCTTGGGACAATGGTCAATACGGACAGTTTTTCTAATTCTTTATTTTCGCTAAACAAAAAAAATAAGAATGCTGGTAAACTAAATAAAAAAAGTAAATATACTTTTCTTTTTTGTCATTTTCAACGAGATATGTTTAAAAGAAAGGATTTTGCACAAATACATACATATATATATATATATATATATATATATATATATATATATATATATATATTTGTTTCTGCGTGTTATTTGTAATCTGTCGAGATAATAATCTCTTTTGCTTCGTATTCCATTAGTAAGAAGAAAGTTCATCTAGATCAGCTTTTTCCTAAGAAATGTTCTGTGAAAAAGATTCCCCGTAGGATGTTCTCCCCATAACTCCCGATCAAGTAACGGGTTAATCTTTATCTTGAAGAATACCATAAACTTCGCTTTTAGCATTTTCTTACTTTCACACCACACAGTAACATTCTACATTCACTAGCTCATGGGCTGTTTATTATATGAACAATTGTAATATATATATATATATATATATATATATATATATATATATATATATATATATATATATATATATATATATATATATATATATATATATATATATAATGACCATATACACTTTTTATAGTACACCTGTCTGTAGACACCTGCTGGGTTGTATTTGCGTCTATCCAAGTCTACAGTACCCGTTCTCGAGGTTATACCGTAGTTCTACAGAGTGGTCTTTATTTACTATTTCTGGGAGAACACATCTTTTGACCTGATAAGCATTTTGAACAAAACGAGTCCGCTTAAACTATCGACACTGAGTTTGTGCTTCGTCTTCGGAAAAGTTCAGTCTATGTACAATTTCATACAAAATCATTGGTTTAACCGGTAGAACGGGATTCAGGCACATTCCACGGGAGAAGTACGCTTGGCTTAACTAGGAATTATATAAAAGTGGACACTGGCCAACGACAGTCTGTTTCACTCTTCAACGCAATATTACGTTCGTAGTGTAGTATACAGATATTGACGATTAATATTCTTATAAAATGTGAATGTTATCGAGACGGCTCACTCTGCAGATGAATGATTCATCGTCAATCTGCAAAAACATTCCTGTCCACATTTATAATTTTGAAGAGTATTAGTCGATGATAATTGCATACTTCCCAAAGAACGTAATAAGCAGAACATACCAATTATCAAAACTATCTTTATAAAAACTAAAACCAACATTTAACAAAATTAATTATAATTTTAATACAAATGTTCTGAAATGATTATATATATATATATATATATATATATATATATATATATATATATATATATATATATACTGTCGTCGTCGGCATCCGTCCGTCTCGAGAGACGATGGAGTAGCGCGGTGCGCTACGAGCCTGGGCACAATATATGGAGAACTAGGGCTGATGTCTAGTCCTCCCTCTCGGTATTGCTAGTAGAATCCAAAGGAGAGGATAAACCAAAATAGGTTGGAACTAGTGTGGCTGCAGGAGTTGCCGGAAGGTAGTACAAAGTGCCGTCCATCCACCTTAGGGGCTCCACTCCGGGTTTTGTATTCAGAGTTCTTTAAAAATATCTGTTTTAAAACTAAACATTTTTAAATAAAATTAACACGAATTCAATTTATAACCGGCTAACAAGAATTCAATTCTTAACTAAATCATCTCCTTATATTATACTT
Source organism: Acanthosepion lycidas (assembly GCA_963932145.1). Lineage (NCBI taxonomy): Eukaryota > Metazoa > Mollusca > Cephalopoda > Sepiida > Sepiidae > Acanthosepion > Acanthosepion lycidas. The sequence goes on along the minus strand of OZ010577.1, from coordinate 123,100,152 downwards.
TTAAAACAAGTTAAATTTTGTAAATCACAACTTACGATTTTTCCGCATGATCGAGACTGTTAATGGTTTAATCAGAAAATCAGAATTTTAGTTCAGAAAAACAATTATTTGTCATAGCTTTCACAATATTTAAGATGACATTAGAAAAAGTACTCTGAAAAATAAAAAAAATCTATAAATACAACCATGGTATCTTCTTGGTCTCTTTAATCACGAAATAACAAAGCTTGCAGATGTATGATAATGAAAGGTTATTATTGAATACACGCATATACGCAGACACCAACACACCCAAACAAACACACATTTAAGGGGCACAGTTAGAAAGGCCGATGAATTGATCGTGCTCGCCTTGTTGAAATTGTTGATCACGCTAGATAACATGCTCCCTCCCAGAAACTGTAACTAAGGTCTGCTCAGCATAGATGCAGTATAAACCACTGGTGGGTTCTGTGGTTGTTGAACAAAAACAAACGTGTCTGAGCAAGAGTCTGCAAACGGTGTGTGTGAGTGTGTGTGTGTTTGTGAATGTATGTGTATGTATATATATATATATATATATATATATATATATATATATAGCTTTGTGTGTGCGCGCACGCGCGTATGTGTGTGTGTGTGCGTGTGTGTGTGCATATATATATATATATATATGTATATATATATATATATATATATATATATATATATATATATATATATATAGTTTATGAAAAACTAGGTAATCCGTATGTGTAAACCTAAGGAGGATATAATCCAGAGAGCTCAATGTAAATCCAGAGCAAATAATTTAAATAAAAACAGACGACTTTAATATTCCATGTAATAAATTATTTGACCACAGCCCTTTTAAAAATATTCTTTTCATTTTTTGTTTGGAAGTAAAGTCGGATGATCCGCAGTCTTTTTAAAAGGGCTGTGGTGAATTAATTTATTACATGGAACCTTAAAGTGATCTGTTTTTATTTAATATATATATATATATATATATATATATATATATATATATAGATAGATAGATAGATAGATAGATAGATAGATAGATTATATGTGTGGTGAGTGGGTTTCTTTAGAAAACTCCAGAGATAGCGTTTTTGTATTTCATGATCCTGCAGTGCGCCAGACCTTTTCATTACAATCCACATCAGTCGATTGAATTATTAGATTATAGGCTCTAGCAATATTGGGCCTTGTCAAGTATCTGGTGTATAATACTAAGCTCCATGAACACAAGACTACTTGTCCATACCCGCATATATATATATATATATATATATATATATATATATATATATATATATATATATATATATATATATATATAATCCCTACAAGTACAAGAAATTGCACAAACGCCATGACAGAAAAGTAGATATATCATAAAATGCTGCAAGCCTTTATACAAATACTTGATGAAAAAATCGCCATGCACAGTTGTTTGGACGTGGAATAAATTACGAATGATGAAAAGATGAAAATGTAGTAAATCTCCAAATGTGCGTTTGTGTGTATCCGCCACTTCAGTTGTCCGGTGCATTACCCGCTAACTGTTGACTAGTTTCAATGTTTTTCTTTCAGCTGCTTGAATATTATGAAGAGACTTCTATTCTTGGGGCGGTTAAGATACACTGTACTGCCCTTTTCATTTCGATTTTTGCAAACCACATCTTATCACCTCAAGGCAATTTTCTGACGATACATTAGGACCAAACAAAGCCCAGTTGTGTCTATGCATACTTCGTATATTTTCCATTTTCTTATTTTATTTCGTAAGAAAAATTGATAAATTTGATTCTAGTTGACAGTGTTCCATTTCACCGGTGGATTAAACAAAAATAAAATGAAATTCCAAAATTGGCAATTCTTGTGTTCTTGGTGTAAAACGCTTTGTGAAATCCTCAGTTGATTTTTCTTGTTTTATCTAATTATTTATTATTTATAAAACTGCGACAGCAATGTTTTCTTTTGCATTATGATGTTCGAAAATTAATTACGTATTTTACTCTATGAATTACCAGACTTGAATAGAGCAGTTATCTCGAATTACTTTATTGCTGATTTTAAGCTACAGTATATCTGTTATTGCCTTTGTTAGGGCCAGAAACAAAGACTCAACCGGAAGAATTGAGTTAAACAAATATATTAACAGAAACAGTAATACAAACATATAAAAACGAGAGTATTACAGCAAGAATGTTTGGTCCGCCTGTCAGAGCCTATCAGAGCTGACTACTGGAAACTTCCCTCTCTCAAAAAGGCAGTATATGCTGCTGTTTATAGCTGGTAGAGTCCATGTGTGCGTGGGTAAATTACAATAACAATATCAATTATAATGCGTATCAGACACAAAAAGAACTTAGCATTGAATGTTTAGCGGCATATCAAAAAATCGCTTATCGATATTGTTGAAATCTAAATAATTTAGACAATTTTATGGCTTCATCTAAAGATAAAATGTATTGCTACCGTTTTATTTTTTTTATATAAAAATGTATCTTTGGTATTTTTACTTCTAAAATGTACTTCTATACTTTCATTGTTTTTGTTTATGAGGGTCATTATTTGCCCATAGATGGTACCGTAACAGGAGATACCACCCTATCCAGGATGGACCTTGAAACAACATCAATGAAGACCTGCTTCATCGCTCCTCAATACCTCCCGATCAGGGCCTTGCTGGTGGATGTAATTTATTGTCATACCCGAGACGGAACATTCATCTGAGAGACAAACACAACGTTCCACAGTATGCAGTAGAAATTTAACGAGGAATATGAAGATTTTACGTTTATATTACATGCAATGAAAATAGTTGGGATTAAGAAGTGTCAGAAGAAGTGATAACGACTGTAGTTATCACAAAATGAAACACCAATGTTAATACCCAAAGCAAAATTGTAATCATAGAATTACTTGTTGATCTTTTGGAAATTTGATTTTCATTATTGCAGAAGTTGATTCCCAGCAACTTAATTGAGTTAACGAAGTTTTACTCCAAATCTGCCATATTTTTCGGTAAAAAGAGGATTGATATTATTCATCATCATAGTGGGAGGACACAGAGTACATATCCTAAGACAAAAACGGTATTACACTTTGTCTACATTTTCTATACTCACCAGATTCAATATCTTGAGTTTTTATTTGTTTCCATCAATAGAATTATTAATAAAGAATAGAACTTTCAAAAACAAAAATGTTAAAAATGAACTTTCAAGCATTATTTCGATGAGTAACTGAGGTTTCATTAAACATTGTGTTTAAAATTTGTCTTCCTGTTGATCTGCTGTCATTCCAAATGAAGATGATTTCATTTTTATAAATGATATTTAAATACATCCTACGGTATTTACACTATGTAAATTCGGAATATTGTCCTCATGTTTGTTTCTGATATCATATCCCTTCCGCCATTGTGTCTTCCGTCTATCAATGGGTTTATATCTATCCAGTAAACCAATAGGAAATTATTTAATCTACGACAGTAGACTGTTCTCGCCCTACTGTCCATTTCTAGAGATATTTACACTAGTTCACATTTTATCCCGAGGCATAGCCAGTGGAACGGGAATAGTCTACTCTTAAATTAAATTAGATTAATTAAATGGTTTAGTTTGGAATTACATGTAGTTTTCACGGATCAATATACACCTGATGCTGGCCGGAGGTCACAATTACCGAAAATGTGATTATCAGGACAATAGCCCGAATGTAAATAGTGTAAATAATGATGACTACTCATCCTAGAAATTCAGACAGAATTTACATTTTACGTAAAGTTTTTTAATAATATTATTTCCGATTTAAACATAATTACTTTCCGAATTCCATAATATATTTAATAGTTACTAGCTTAATAGCCGCTCTTTGATTGAGCCTTCGGCTTGTTCAGGAGTTTGAGAGTCCCTAATTTTTTGCATATTCTCAGTAATGGAAGCCCTTTTTGCTGCCGTTTGATCCTCCATGCAGCATCGGCTCTTTTGATTGCTATTTGGACCTCTGTTGATGGAGATTTATTTGTGCGAAGCCTACTGCTGCCGTATGCGAGAGGCAACAATAAACTACAGAAGAAAAAATATTGATCGCTGCATTAAAGTATTACATTAATATCAGGATTGCGTGACCGAAATCTGACCTGGAATCTTTTTAATTTGCTCATGGAGAAGGTCTGATTGCAAAATGGTATGATATGTTGAGTTACCGATTCTAGAAGTAAAGTTGCAAAGCTGTGGCAGACTGACACAGTGACATTCGCATTTATTTATATAGATTAGATAAATCTAAAATAAAGGTGTCTCTGATTTTTCAATCTTTGCAGAAAAACAGAAGAATACATAAAATATGTAAATGCAATATTTAAAGCTCAGTATAAGACAAAAATATCTTCCTTTATAACATATCTGCTTTGTAATATCAATCTTCCAATATGGCAGTAAATGCTGGATGATTTCCTCAGATACGAAGAAAAGGCCGGAGTCAACAGAAATAAGCTTAAGAAGTCCGTGGACTAAGCATGTAAGTAACCAATAAGTTTTAAGATAAATGAATAGACAAATGCTACACATATTCAGAATCGGAAAGAAAGAACTAATGAGGAAGGGATAGTTTGAGAAATTGTCACTTCCCGAATATATCAAAAGGAAATGTGGTGACATCATCATCATCATCATCATCATCATCATCATCATCATCATCATACCTTGACTTTTATAATCGTAGGGCGATTCCGAATGTAGGAGCCACACTAACTCTTTTCCACAATGGTCTATCAATGGCAGCCAATCAGCAATTCTGGTACAGTTATACCTGTCCATTGTTTGTTCGATCCTCATTGGGTGCCCCATACTTTCGGCCCTGTGCCACATTTAAGTCTGGCTTAGAAAATCACTACCTGTCCATTGTTTGACATTGTTGAACCAGTTTTTTACGTTGGCGTCATTTCCTACGTCCACCTTCAACGGTGCCTTGCCTGATTGTCGTTCACAGGCTGCCGTGCCTTGTAAAGTTGTGACAGATAGAGCCAAAGGACCCTCGACCTGACTAGCTTTTGAGAATAGACGATAGATGAGAGTGGGAGGCTGGCAAAAAAAAAGAGTTATGACGGATAGGAAATTGTGAAGATCCATAATCGCCCATGACCTGAAGTGTAAAGAAATATTCCTATTTTTTTTATAAAATATGATTTAATACATTAATATATATGTTTTTTTTTTAATTTTATTAAGTGTAATACAAGTCCAAATATATGAGGAAAATGATAATGAACAATCTATAATAGAACGTCTTCCTTGCTGGCATGTATACGAAATATTCGTATTCAACTGGTATTCTTGCTGGTGCTAGTGAAGAGATCCAAATACTTATTAAAAGAGAAAACGGTATAATAAGAGTTCCTTTACTGTGACTGTCGTTAAAATCCTTAGAAATATAAATAAACCGTGTTGGATGCCTCACGAACATAACAGAATTATGTTGCCCTGCAACCGAAGAATTTTCCGATTGCCACAGATTCATTATTTGCAGGAATTAAAAAAATCTGCTTTCTGTTATGAAACTTTATTTTACTGCCATATTCGAAGATTGATATCACAGTGCAGATCATCGCTCTTTTATCACGAAATCTTCCTGTGTCTATATACTTTGATATATTTGTGAATCCATATTTCCCTATTCCAATACGCCATTGATTGTCTTTGTGACATTTTTCGATGCACTGTTTAAACACTTCTCAAATATTTAAACCTCTTTACTGGTTTAATGTTGACATCTCCAATTGATAGTTCCCTTCTTGATCATTTTATCTTGCTGGCAACCATACATTTTGTCTTCTTACAATTAACTGTCTGTCTTTTTTTTCTCGCTTACATTTACTACATTGTCCATATGGTATTGTATGTTTCCTTCTGTGTTTTCTATAAATACAGTATCATCTGCATATTTTCTATTGTTAAATCTTGGTAGGGTCACTACTTGCCTTAAGTTAGCCTCGATTTAGTTTTATGTAAATTCGATGGGAAGATATACTTTTGTCTTCCGCTGAGCTTCAAACATTACATTTACATATTAGGCATTCTTCTGCATTTCAGAATTAAACAAATAACTTTATTTTATATTTATCTAATCTATATATTAGGTTGGTGCAAAAACAATGACGTAATAATGTCGTTTTTGACGTTAAAAAATACGTCAAAAAACGACATTATTACGTCATTATTTTTGCACCAACCTAATAAATAAATGCGAATGACAGTGTGTCACACATTTTCAACTTTACTCCTAGAGACCAGTAAGTCAACATATCATACCATTTTGCAATCAAACTGATTCCATGAGCAAATTAAAACATTCCGCGTAAAATGTGGACCCGCAATTCTAACATTTTAGATTTCCAAGTTTTCATTACAGTGATTTTTTAGGGCGTTATTTTTACGTAATTCTTTGTGCGATATTTTTTTATCGAGCCTCTCCTTGTAGCCCTGTTACAAATAAGTTTCTTGACGTGCTTATATTACAGGGGTATGTTAATCGCTAACAGTGTGTATATCTGCATTAGAGGTAAATAGACGTCGTCGTCAGCATCCGTCCGTCTCAAGAGATGATGGGGAACTAGGGCTGTCGGGATGTCTAGATCCCCCTCTCGGGCTTGCTAGCAGAGTCCAAAGGCGAGGATAAACCAATACAGTTGCGGGAGTTTCCGGAAGGTACCACAAAGTGCCCTCCATCCGGCTTAGGGGCCCCACTCTGGATTTGAATTCAAAATTGTCCTTCTCCTAGACCAGTTGCCATCCAAGTCTATAGAACCCAGTCTGCCCTGCTATTTACCCGTAGCTGGAGGGAGAAGAGGAGGATTGAGACCTTTCCCAAGATTATTAGCACTTAAGTGAATATAATGGATTCGACTGGAATTTGAACTCGGCTCCCCGATTCCTCAATCCAAGCCGCTATCCATTACTCCCCCATGAAGAGAATACCTTATGGTTAATCGTTGGAGAAAGAAATAAAAGAGCTAAATAAAAAAAACAGGATGTAAGAAGTATTAAATAAATAATAAACAGATTGTTAGAAAATATTTGTGAAATACAATGCATTTCATAATGTCTGCTTACTGTCACAATTAGTACAGGATTAACATCAGTCACGGCATCACAAAAAAGAGAAAGGATATCTAAATACTTTTGGCTAACACAAGTCATTTTTAATCATGAGTTTTTTTTGTTTTTTTTTTACATATTGCGATTGGATTGTTGGCAATTGTTAGTGGAAAGTACTTAAACACCGAAAGATTAATTTGCCCATACCAACCGGAAAGAAAAATAATATATATTTCAAATAATGAAAAAAAGGAATAAAAATAATGCTCAACATATTATCAACATATATATCAACATACTCAATATATATATATATATATATATATATATATATATATATATATATATATATATATATATATATAATGAAAAACAAATCACTTTAATGTACCATTACGATAATTTATTTCACCTAAATCCTTTTTTAAGGATTCAGGATCATCAGGTAAATCTTCCAACAACGAATATATATATATATATATATATATATATATATATATATATATATATATATATATGTGTGTGTGTGTGTGTGTGTGTGTGTGTGTATTTATGTATGTATGTATATATAAGCTCGGAAATGGCAAAATTTATAAGGCATTTATTAAAAAAGGTAAAAAAACAATCGGTTTCGTCCCA